>CM075961.1:103270813-103973313 GCA_038048745.1 Coluber constrictor foxii
GCAAGGGATCTTCTCGCACTCCCACCCAAAGGAGGCAATGGGTCACCCGAAACAAAGTGGTTGGATGGTTCTCTGCAGCTGCGATAAGAGCGGAAAAATAGTTAGATTTTGCCACTTTTATCGCCACTAGGTAGGTCTTGATATAAGACCTCAGCTGTGTCCAGTCAGATTCGGATTGACTAGTCCTCCAAACACTCTCTAGGTGTCTTTTCCAACACTTCATCTCTCTCAGCTCCTCGGAAAACCAAGGAGCCAATTGAGATCGGCATCAGGTCAGAAGCTGCAAAGGCATGTCACGGTCCAAAGCCCCTGTGGCTGCACTATCCCAGGCGGCCACCAGGTCTTCAGTCGAGTCGTGTGCCAGAGTCTCAGGAAACGGCTCAAGCTCCATCTGGAACCTTTCGGGATCCATCGGGTGCCTGGAACAGAACTATCTGGTCAGTTCCATCTCCCTGCGGCGGGGGGAAGGGGCTTGAAAGTCTAAGTGAAGGAGCGAATGATCTGTCCATGACAAGGTTTAATGTCTAGGTTCCCTCTACCAAGATCATTCAGCCACTGACCAGAGATAAAAATCAAGTCCAGAGTGTGTCCCCCTGTGTGAGTGGGGCCGTACACTAACTGGGTCAGGTCCATGGCCGTCATGGAAGCCATGAACTCCCGAGCCACCTCTGACGTCTCACCGATGGATGGCAGGTTGAAGTCCCCCATGACAATAAGTCTGGGGGTATCAATTGCCACCCCGGCAATCACGTCGAGTAACTCAGGCAGGGTCACTGCCACGTGGCAGGGAGCCAGGTACATAGTCAGCAAACCCACATGCACTCCATGACCCCACTTTACAAAAAGGGACTCACATCTGGCTATCTGAGGAACAGTGGCCTCTCTCAGACAAAGTCTTTCTCTAATAATTGCCACTACTCCCCCACCCCTCCCCTGAGCCCTCGGCTGATGAAATGCATGGAAACCTGGAGGGTACATTTCAATGAGGGGAAACCCCCTCTCCTGGCCCAACCAGGTCTCCGTAATCCCAGCCAGGTCCACACACCCCTCCACAATAAGATCACAAATGAGGGAGGCTTTATTAATTACTGACCTGGAATTACATAACTTCAGTCGAAGATCCAAGGCCTGAGACTCTGTGCAATCCAGGACACGAGCCACGCTATGGGGGCCGGAGTGGGCAGTCACTCGAAGACAGCGCATGCACACCCCCAGAACCTGATATAGCCCCCTACGCCCGCCATACCTGCCCCTCCCACTTATCACTTTGATGGAACTGCCCTTTCTTTTGCCCCCTGATGCCCCGGTCAGATTACCCTTCTTCCCTCCTCTGCTGCACTCATCCAACCCCTCACCCCCCCGGTCCCTCTCTACAACCCCCTCCCGCTCTCCCAGGTCCCCTTAAAAGCATCCCTGCTAGCCTTTTTTAAAAAAACTCAACCCCCTCTTTTTCACATGCCACCTCTCTGGGTCCCAAAACCCATCATTGAGGTAGGCCCTCGATAATGTGGAGGGCCACGTCTGCGAGAGGAGGGCATCTTGCAGTGCAATTAGCTCAGCCGCCAAATGCATCCATTAAGAAGACCAAATGGAACTGGTATCTCGGTGGGGTCCAATAAAGTTCTGTAATACAGGATGGTAAAAAGATGGTAAAAACCATGTGGAAAAATAGCTGGCCTCCACTGTTCTCTCACCACGTGGGAGGTGTCCCAGGCCTTTGAGCACCTCTGCAGGATCAATGTCCCAATCACCCTCTCACGGCAATGGTAAGATGGTCATAACTTTGGAGGATTTGTTGGTCCACCTCCAATCTTACATCAGTAACCAGTGCCCAAAAGCCACCTCCCTCAGCACCCACGTGACTGTCCAGACAATTTCGGTGCAAGGGCTCAATAAAAATAGAATAACAGAATAGAATAGAATAGAATAGAATAGAATAGAATAGAATAGAATAGAATAGAATAGAATAGAATAGAATAGAATAGAATAGAATAGAATAGAATAGAATAGAATAGAATAGAATAACAATTTAAAGAGACAGGTTGATGATAATACACGGGCGTTTGATTTGATTTTTTATCAAATATTTTTTTTTCTATATTTGAAAGAGATATATGTTAACATGGTTGACATATGATTCAACCATGAATCATATGATCTGATCATATGAAATCTTCATGTAAGCTGGTGTTTACTTTTGTCATAGTGACAAGTCTACTAATCCTAATAATGTGTAGCAATCTGAGTGATTATGTTTTATGTAAGTCATAAGCATCCATAAAAAGAGAAAGAAGAGGGAAATTGCCTTTCCCTTTTCCCTTTGCAAATTGAATGAGCATGTTTCATTATTTCTGCTGTCTTCTATTATGTAGGTGTTTCTTATATTTTTATTATTTGTTCCGAAGCATAAACTTATCTATATAAACATATACCTTTGGTTTGATGCATGAATTGCCACCCAATTTTCAGTAAAATTTTATGTAATTCTTTAAGTGTGTCTTGGATCAGCCACCCTATCTGTTCTCTTGAATCTGGAGACAATTCTTTTCATATTTCCCTTGCCTATTCATTACCAGGGTAGACTACTGATTTGCTTGGCAGGGCAATTTGCTGGTTGTTCATCCATGTGAATGCACTGTCTCAAGGAGTGTCTCTAAATACAAGCATGTGTGCGTGAGGAAAGAATTTAGTTTCCTAATGGTTTAATGAGTGATAGGATTAAAGTAGAGCTTCTCCTTTTTTTAAAGTGTCCCCTTCCTCTTTTCCCTCCCCCATTCCTCCAATTACAACACTAATTTCAGTAATGGAGCATTAATAGAGTAATGGGCCAACAAAGCCGGCATGAAAGAACTGTAGCGCTCAGCACAAATTGAGTAAATAAACCATATATTAGATTTCTAAACAATACTTTTAGTCTACTCCCTGGGGAAACAGAGTTGTCAAGACTTACTTAAGTCAGTCTTACAAAGTATATGCAAAAAGAACCATCAATTCATACTCTAAAAAACAATAAGGGCTTAAAGCAGTAGTGTATGTCTTTCATATAAACATACTCAAAATACAGAGAAAGGAAAGGAAGTCAGGAAAATGATCAGTAACAGGTGCTCTTCTTATTCCTTCTTGGTAAAACATATATTTACATAAAAAGAATTACTTGCTATTCCAGAAGTTAGTGTGTACAGATTCAAAGTCATTAACAGAGTTTATAATAGAAATGTTCAGGCAAAGGTTGAATCATCAGAAATGTTTTGCATTTCTGCATCATAGTTAAGACTCCTGCATCAGAGACTAAAAGTTGCCTTCCAATACCTCTCATTTAGTGAGTCTATGGTGATAGTTGCCATGAGTGACTTACGCCTCCTTTTTACCATTGCTTGTTAATTTCTTCTCACTTCGATTGGTTATGCGGATTGGACCCAGGAGATCTGAATAGCAGGCATGGCAAGGAAGAGAAAGGGGTGATGATGGTGGTGGTGGTGGTACTGAAATCATGGAGTTTCCCCCAAACCTAGAACTGGAACATGCCTGATGCCAGTAGTTAGAACCAACAAGGTTCAGCCTTCACATTACTAACCAAATTACAGTGAGCATATATCTTTTACATTGTTATGTGCTTGTCATTTATATGTTGCCCCCATCATTCATTAAGCCTGTTCTATGAAAAGGAAAGGGGATAATGGTTCAATTTGTACATAGTCCCTATGACCCAGAGCGGAATAGAATATAGAATAGAATAGAATATAAACTTTATTACGGTCATTGACCAGCAATAGACACAATAAGTTTAAAATAATACTGACATTAATTGTGAATAATAACATCCCTGTTATGAAAATACATGATCTCAGACCATTAGAGTCACTCTCTAATTTACATGAGTGGAGAGCCGATAAGTATGTGAGTAAATGTATGTTTCCAAGAAGTGTTATAGGTATCTCCCAAAAATTGGCATAAGTTGACATCTATAATTCTGTAATCAATTTTTTTTCTTGTGGACATTGCAGCGACACAGAATTTTGTCATTGCACATGTAGTAGCTGGATTTGAGTCATAAAGAAGAAAGCCTACAAAAAAGTCATCTGTCCTTCCTGGCAATCTCTCTAGTAAGGAGAGAATATATATTGATCTACATACTCTGTATAACTCACAGTACAATAAAACATGTGAGATATCTTCGACTTCTGCTTTACCACATATATATACCTGTTCTGCTATTGGTGTTCTCTTACACCTACCCTGGAGAATGCTGAGGGGAGAATATTAAATCTGGTTCTGAAGAAAGCTATTCTTTGTTTTGGGAAGATTAGATCATTTAAATATCTTGCTGATTCCCACACACCCTGCTTGATTCTGTCCCTACTGTGGAGAGGCAACCTATTTAGTTCTTGGAACAGCTTGTGGTCTATTGCGTGTTTCCAGGGGGAACCCAGAGAGGTTTATTGGGAAAACACTGGGAGAACTGAGTTTCAATAGAGTGTCAGAATTCCTTACACTGGGAAGTATGTCTTGTGCATCCCACTCAGGGGTGGGTTCCAAAATTTTTTACTACCGATTCTATGGGCGTGGCTTATTTTGTGGGCATGACTTGGAGATCATGTGAATGGGTGGGCGTGGCTAGCTGGTCATGTGATTGGGTGACCATAGCTATGTGTATAGGAACTACTCAGGGGGCTGAAAAAAGTCATTTCTGACAGGTCCTCACACTTTTGACTGGTCCTCACACTTATGACCATCCTCACATTTATGTCCATGCAGCATTCTTAATAACCATGTCACTCATTTCATAACTGCTTCTCTTCACCATGGTGATAAGATAGAGAAAAGAACGTAAAATGTGAGGACAGTTGTAAGTTCGAGGACTGGTCAAAAGTACGAGGACCAGTCAAAAATAACTTTTTCAGCCCTCTGAGTAGTCCATATACATAAAAGGATATAGCAATAGAGAGGGGTGAAGGAAGGGAATGGAAATTAGAGTAGGAGTGAGGGTAAGAGCGGGAGGAAGAGAGGAGGAGAAGGAGAAAGGAAGAGGAAGTAGGGAGGAGAAGAAGAGGGGGGAAGAGAAAGTAAGAAGGAAAGAAAAGAGAGAGGTGGTAGGTTTGAAGAGAAAGATTGCTGTACAATAAAAAAGATGAAAGGGAAGAAAGCCAATCCCAAACAAATATAAAGATATTAAGATAAAGAATGAATTGTTAAACTTTAAAGAATAAAAGAGAACAAATATGAATAAATATCAATAATTAGAAACACACATACAAACATACAATGTATTTTCTTTGAACAGAGTTTTTAGCCGGTTCACAAATTTAAACAGTGTTTAGTCATTTCAATTAAATTTACAATTTCTATATTTCCTTTTTGCCATATTTATTCCTCATCTATTTTTTTAAAAAACCAATATTACCCTTCATTCTCATCTCTAATCTTAATCAAATTCAATTTTTCCCTTCTATTCTATATTATACCCCTTCCCATTGTCATCTATTTTTATATCTATCCTCACATTGGTTAATTATGTAATATTACAGTTGTTTAATACAAATTCAACATTTTAATATAAATCAATTAGTTATATAACTATCTTTTTTGTATATTAATCAATATGAACATGAATATTCCAATTATTTCCATGCAATCCAATTTCTTACAAATTAATTAATTATATTTACCAATAATAATAAACCAAATAATTTCCCCCATATATTCCTCCAAACCACAACTTAACCATTTCTGCTTTCAACACAATATACAATTAATAGTATCTCAATTATTATAATTCCCTATTTAAATAGAGCTTTTTTTCTTTTGTGTTTTAAAATCTTGAACTCTCCTCTTTTGCCCAAATTTCCCATTGTTTGCAGTTTTGCACCTACCTCTTTTGGTGAGGAAAAAGAAAAAGCAAACTCTCTCTGCCTCATTTTGTCACGGTGCAACAAAGACCCTGCTTTACTTTCAGTTTCGTTTTTTCAGCATAGTTAGGGGGAAAAAATCTGCTCCATTCTTTGCAGCTAGCAACAGAGCCCTGAGCAAAACAGTTGAGAGCAAATCAGCTGAGAGTCAGGAGGCTGATGTAATCAACTTGTGCTAACCTATGCTGAGGCTGAAAGGGGCTGTTTTTTCTATTTTTGCAGGCATCGGTCTACTCATTTGTTTTCTTTTAACACTGATCAGCTGTAGGGCGGCCTTTTGAAGCCCTGCGGCAAGAGTTTAAACAGTTTTTTAAAGTATGTAGATAACAGTTTAATAGCTAAGTAGTTTAAAATTCTTTGGACCCCTTTCATAAGGAGGTGAAAAACTAATATTATTGGAATATATTAATCGCATTCAACTAAGAAGGACAGTATGCTATATACATCTTTTTAATGTATTTTTTCTTTTTTTAATGTTTTTTGTTTTGTTTTGTTTTTTTCTTTAAAAAAATGATGTTTTGTATCTTAACTTTTTCTGAGTAAAATAAAAATAGATTCGACTTCCGGTTGGCGAGCGGCAGTGATATGGTGCCGAGTGAGTGATCGCTACTCCTCAGCACCGTCTGTTACTGCATTTTGGGGATCCCTTCGGGGGCGTGGGACCTGGAGAGCCCTGTGGACAATAGAGAGAGTCGGGTGAGCGAGAAAGCGAAGTGCAAACGCTTCTCGCAAGACTGGGCGGTTCTGTCAAGCCAACGCTTGTGCATCAGCCATTCAATGGCTGATTTGAAGCTGTAGCAGCCAAAAGCTATTCGGGAGCGAGGAGAATCGGATGTTACAGTGTCAAAATCAAAGTCACCTTTCCCTCGTAAATAAAATTGGACATCTGAAGAAGGGGTCAGTGGAGTCGGGCAAGAAGGGCTCAAAGAGGAGAAGAGCGGCGATTGCTAACAAAGGAGCAGAGTGAAAGACCACGGAGCCTTACGAGCCGGCATGGAGAGGGAAAGATGGAGGTTGCCAGATTAACTGTGCAAAAAGAGGCTTGGAGGGTACAGCAAGCAAGAAAATTAAAGAATCCAGAAAAAACTTTTTTTCTCGTTGCCGTCTGCTGTGCCGTCTGCTGTGAACAAGCAGAGGGTGAGTCAAGGAAGAGATCTGACTTTACTCGGTGGCAGCGAAGAACAGGAAGCTCAGACATTATAGAGTGCTAACAGTGCAATATTGGACTAGAATGGCACAGAGACTAATTAGCAGGGAGAATTAATACTGAACATTGATTTTAGAGAAATTTGGAGGTGGAGGCTTAAATGACATTTTATTTCCCAAGAAGATCAGAAGAAAAGAAGAGAAGAAGAAAACTTAAAGGGTTCGATATTGACACTCTCCCTGTCATTCCTTTCTTCAGTGGACTGACATCCTACATAGTAATATTAATTTTTGACAATCACTTTAATCTCTTGAAAATATAAATCTCTTCATATAAAACTTCTATTTTTGTATACTCTACTAGATATATTTAACTATATTTAATTATTTAGCCATTTTTATTAATAATCTAATTGATTAACTATTTACTCTCTTAATTAATTAATTACGTACTTAATTAACTACTCACTTAATATATTTATAAATATCTATCCATATTAATTTAATTTATCTATGGTCATATAAGCATATAAGATTTAACATTTGTATTTTTTACCTTCCATGTGAATTAATTTTAGGAATTAAATAAGATAAGTAAGATATAGGAATTTAAGGAATAGATTAGAATTGTATTTTTTTCTTTTTGAGGGGGGCAGTAGAGTGATTTAAGATATTAGGGAATGTGAGACAGAGGACCTGAAATAATTTTTCGTAAAAATAATATTTTTTATTAATTAATCATCTATTATATTATAACCTAATTAATTAATTGTAACTATTTATTTGATATTATTAAGATCGAAATTTAAGTGCAATTTGTTTAAAGTATTTTTGAATGGTACAAAGATTATTAGACTGTTATCGATGGGTTAGCAGACTTTCTACACACACAAAAATTAGGAAAAATAACAGTATCTCAAAATAATAATTAACATTAGATAAGAGAGGCAGCAACCAGTGAATGACAATTTGGAGAAACATTGAGAGAATAATAAGAGACCAAAAATTAATTCTGAAAGAAATGATGAGCATGACATCAACAATCTCGAAAACTGGAAAAAAGGCACCATCAAATCCTACTATAACTATGACCTCCCCAGCCATGCAGAAGTCAACAGAAGGTCTATCGAAAACAGAAAAGTCCTCAACAACACCATCGTTGCAAACCGTGCAGTCATCACTGATGTTAATACAAGAAACTATGATGGTGATGCAGGAGAAACTGTTAAATAACCATACGGAACTAAAAACGGACATCCACGTGCTGGACCAAAAGATGAATGAGATCCAAGTCTCAATATTCAATAACAAACAAAGGATCCAGAAGGCGGAACAAAGAATTGAACAAAATGAGAAGAAATTAGACATGGTGGACCAGACGCTAACGATGCAGAATAGGGATCTAGAGGACTCGTTAATCCAATTAGAAATGGACAGGGATTCATTCTACCTCCATTTTCAAAACATTATGGAAGACAAAGAGGAAGATTTGGGAGATAAGATGGCAGAATTATTATTATTTATTATTTATTAGATTTATATACCGCCCTTCTCCTTACGGACTCAGGGCGGTGCACAGCCAATTTAAAAAACAAATACACAAAAGTTAAAAAATTTCGTAAAAGAACAAATATAAATAGCCGTAAATTAAAACTAGTTCAATTAAAAGATAATAAAACTCTAAAAGTGATAAAATATTTACAGGAATCAGGCTAAGCCGGCAAGCTGAAAAAGATAAGTTTTTAAAGCCCACCGGAAAGTCAGGAGGTCAGAAATTGTTTCCAGCCCAGGCAACTTAACTGACCCTCATATTTCTGCCCCGTAGGTAAGTACTGGTTCAATTATTGAATTATTTATTGGGATTGCATTTGTTACTGATCCTATCCTGTTCACTCGAACTCTTACCTTGGTTTCCAAGTCTAATTAAATATAACAATTTCTTTTTATTCCCATAAAATTTGTCTATCAATTGAGTCAAAGGCTGCCTTCAGGTCTATGAATGCCACATACAGTGTTTTTTTCCAGAACTTAAACTTTGTTATTAGATAGTCCAACACAAAACAATTATCCAAAGTAGATCTTTCACTCCTAAAGTTTGTCTGTTCTTTAGCTAAAATAATATTTCTCATTAAACAATCTTCTAATTTATGAAACAAATACTTAGCATAAATTTTTGCTGATATATCAATTAAACTAATTAAACAGAAATTATCTGGGTTATTTCTAGAGCCTTTTTTATATAATGGAATAATTATTGATGAACGTCAACTGGCAGGAATTTGCCCTGTTCTATTGATAAAAATAAAGAGACCCGCCAGGACAGGCACCCACCAGGCTATGTTCTCTTTAAATAACGATGCCAGGAGTGCATCCTGTCCTGGAGCTTTGTTTGTCTTCAGGGAGGAAATTAAATGCCTCACCTCCATGATTGACAATTCTTCCCACTGGGGTAAGGCTTCATATCCCTGTATCGAGCTCAGAGAGGATATCACCTCATGAGAGCTTTCCCCTGCTGCAGGAGTGGCCAGATACTTCTCCCAACTTTCTGCCATAAGGTTTGGATCACTTATTGGTTTTCTATCTCTAATAATTTTTGAGACCTCCAACCAGAAAAGTGTGGGTAAGGCCAGCTTTGCTGCCTGTTCTAGGCTAGCCCATCAGTTGTCAATATAAGAGGCCTTTTTCCTCTTCAATAGCTGCTTATATTTCTGCCTTATGGTGATATACTCCTTCTCTAATTCCATGTTTGGGAAATCACTTGGAGTATCTCCTAAGTGATTTCCTAAGCTGTTTTTTTCCTTTCCTTGCAATCATTATCAAATCATGTTGAGTAACTAGAATCAAACTGGCCCTTTGGCTTGGTAGTCATGAAAAAATGCTACAATTTCCACAAAATATACTATAAACTCTTGTTCACCCATACTATTAGAGCATATATGCGCTAAGGTTTCCATATGTGGTGAATTCATAAATTCTGTTACTGCTTTATATCAGCCCTCTTCCACGTTAGTCTTCTCTCATGAGCTATTTCTAAGTTGAAGCCTATTTGTTGAATTGTTTGATTCCTTTTCCTTAAATAGGAAGGGATTACCAGGGACATCTCAATCGGAAGATGATCACTTTCTGGCCTTGGTAACGTCAAGACCGAGGTTGCCCCTGATACTAAGCTGTGAAAAGCACAAAAGTAATCAATACAGCTACATGCCTTAGGGCCAAAAAAAGTTATGGGGTCCCTTTTAGCTTCCGAGTACTGGCCTACAATTTGAAGGTTACAGTTGTATACCATTGTTAGAAATTTCCCCCATCTTTATTCTTTTTCCTATCTTGGGAGTCCCATGATTGTTGGTTATGTAAATATCCATCTGGAATTGTACCATTTTCAATGAAAGGCTCCAACCAGGGACCCATATGAGTGTTAAAATTCCCTGCCAAAGTTAAAAGTGTTTTTATAGTTTTTTTTACATATATCTAATATTTTTACCTTTAGTGCCTCCCACAAATTGCCTATTGCTGGATTAACATAAACATTTACAAATATCATTGACTCCCCTTCATATGCCAAATGGATTGCTTGAAAAAATAAAGGGCTGGGGTCCGAGCATATCTCATTTCCCTTCCATCCTAATTCAGCATTTACCAGTCCTCCTGAGGCTCTACTTTTATAGCTATCCTCTTTGCTGGGAACTGCCAAATATTAAACCCAGGGAGCTCAATGGCCTCATCACTACTAACCCAAATCTCTTATAAGGCAATTACTGGTACCTATTTAAAAATTTAATACAGTCATCAACTTCTTCTCCATCCTGCCACATTCCAAGAGAGGAAATGTATTTTTGAAGAAAATGATTGCTCGCTATTTCCTAGTCAAGCTTCTTGAATAATCTCTCCCACCCGTCCTCCCTCACTTATGCTCACACACCCATTTAATCGCCTGAGCTCCATACAAGTCTGTTTAGATGTCATTACTCTGCCTGCTGCTTTAGGGCTTGCAGATCCATAGGCTCTATTAATCTCTGCCTCAAAGGCAAATGATTTTACATGAGGCGCCGCACTTACATCATTTCTTTGAATCATCTTTGCCACTAAGGGGGGCTGGGTTATTCCTTCCTGGGTGCCTTCCATCTCCGATGTTCGTTCCACAGCACTTTGCACTATCAGGTCTGCTGTCTCTGGCACTTTGTGTTGCATAGGCATGGGCGTCAGGCTTCCTGGGCTTATAAACTGTTGACTCTCCGGAACTATGCCATGCCTTGATGGTGGCAGAACAATTGACGCCAAAGGAGCAGCAGAGGAAATGGTCTGCTTCAGCAGCCTCCTCGTCTCTTTAAGTTTATTAAGTACTTCTTGCTGCTCAGTTAGTGAAAGTGAGGAAAAAGTTTCCAAGCAGGCAGAATCGAATGTCTCATCTTGCATTAAGCCAATTGAAGGAAGTTTCACATTAGCTGGATCCAAAATCTTAACTGACATTTCCTCTGTAATATTAAACCTCTTCCCCGTTTTAGTTAACTTGCTTTCCCCATTTAGTTCGCTTTCCCAGTCAGCCATCCCAATGCTTTTCTTGGGGGCTCTCCAGATCAGCGGGCTGACTTCGCCACTAGAAAAACTTGAGTTGGTAAAATTTGATAAAAAGCCAAGAATCCTCTCATTTGCATGAGCAGGCTAGAAAAGAGCTGTTGTTTGAATTTAAAAAGAATTCTGGAATAATTATCACGTTGTGAAAGATATTCATATGCTGCCAAATCTATTGCCCCCTTGTCACTCTGAGTAAGCTGTGACAAAGAGGTCATTATCTATCTTTTTGAAGTCCACCTACCTGCATTTATCTCAGAATTATATATGTTCAATACTATCTGCTCCTTCAACAATCACCTGCCCCCCCCCCCCGAACTCCTGTGCCATTGGATTTCAGGCCCAACCAGCTCACCATCTTTCCCCCCCCCCCCCATGATTTTGATTACTGTCAATAATATACAGACAGTATATTATTACTCCTTCCCTCGGTTGCACCATTGATGGTATCTGGCCAGGTCATTCTGTCTGGCAACCAGTTGAAATTACCTGCAGCTTTTCCATCTGTATTGCAGCAATAAAGTTGATCACGGAATCCAACTTTAAATGCACCTCTGCAAACTGATCAAAAATGGCCAAAACTGTCTGAGAAGTGAGCAAACTGTGCTGGCTAATAAAATCCCTTATACTATCACTTAGCTGGTTTTCAAGCTCTAAAACTAATTCACTGTGATTGTAAAACTCCAACTCTAGGCCCTTATCACGGCATGGAGCTGGCTCATTTAAAGTTGCTGAGTCATTTGTCATCTGATTACACAGAGGGGTTAGCGAGTCTCTTGACTGGCTTCTTAACTGGCTCTCTTTGGCCTGTGCCTGCAGACCCATTCCAGGGAAGAATCCCCAAACAGTGCCAATGCCTTGCAGCTATCTGGCAGGGGAAGGGGGGAGGATGCATGACTCACTATTTTTTTTTATTGAAAAAGTTTTACAATACAGAAATTTTCCCCCCTTTTTCCCCCCTCCCCCACCCCCCCCTCCCATCCCCCCCAACCTCCCCCCAACCCCACCCCCTCCCTCCCCATCCCACCCCTGACTTCCGCTACACATTTCAAAAAGAAAACAGCAAGAATTTATAATGACAAGAAAAGCAAATACTATTATATATTCAATTCTAAATTGAGAGGAAGAGAAAAGAAAGAAAGAAAAGAATTAAGAAAATAAAAATTTAAAAAAAGCCCCTAAACATAGATATTTATCTAAAATTAACAATATTGTAATAAGAAAAACACCCAGAAAAAATAACCATTATAATATTTAACCCAATTTAAAAACAAAGAAAAGAAAAAAAATACTACTAACATTACTAATCATATGCCATGCTCGATCCCCCAAAAATTATATAACTTACTTATTCATATTAGATAATAGTTTAATCCCAACTACTCCCCTTAATTCAAGAACACAAACCCCCCCGAAGAAAAGAACATAAAACATACAGTATAATATAATTATGCATATATTGTTATAATTTTCCATAGCTCGAATTTCAATCTTCTCTTCATCCTGATTGAAGTTAATTCTTCTTTCTTCACATATATCCAATTCCAATAAGCTTCATCTTCTATCTGCCCCCATCAATAAAATAAAGCATTCCACATAAACCCCCCGTGTGACTTTATATAGATAGCATCCAACCACGAAGATATTCACTCCTCTAGGTAGAGTCATTCAAACTAACGTATTCTATTTCAACAAGAAGAAACCCAATGCAGCTCCACCAAACCTTGAGAATAAAAAAATCAAAAAAAAAAAAAAAGAAGAAAATCCTAGAAACTGCATTCCCAGATGTTCTTGTGAAGCTGTTTCAAATCCTGCCACCCTTTGTCGTTCACTCCTTCTGGTTGTGAGATGTTTTCATTTCCATTCTTTCCTCTTGGATGATAAATTCCAAAAAAAAACTATGATAGGGTAATCACAGAACGCTGCTACTATGTAGATAGCATCCAACCACGAAGATATTCACTCCTCTAGGTAGAGTCATTCAAACTACCGTATTCTATTTCAACAAGAAGAAACCCAATGCAGCTCCGCCAAACCTTGAGAACAAAAGAATAAAAAAAAAAAAGAAAATCCTAGAAACTGCATTCCCAGATGTTCTTGTGAAGCTGTTTCAAATCCTGCCACCCTTTGTCGTTCACTCCTTCTGGTTGTGAGATGTTTTCATTTCCATTCTTTCCTCTTGGATGATAAATTCCAAAAAAAACCTATGATAAGGTAATCACAGAACGCTGCTACTATTGCAGCAATCTGTTAAACTTACTCAAGATGTTGAATCCAATTCAAAATAATAAAAGTTTTATAAATCTCCAATTCAGGATGAAGACTTTATAATCCATAAATCCAACTCAGTATAAACTTTGAGAATTTTATAACCATTTTCCAAAATTGTCCATGCTTTCTGATAACAACTGTAACTGGTGGAGGACTTCACGACACTCATTAGTTACCACTTGGATTTCCTCATTAAATTCTGGTTCCTGCTGCTCGACATCACCACCCTTTTCTTGCGGAGCGTTGGACCTCTGCTGCTGTTCATCTTGAGTTATAATATTTTTTAAATCTTGCTCCAGCGGTTCAAGGTCCGGTGCTCCTAGTCTAGATTGGTACTGGTATGCTCTATTTTTCCAACTGAAAGATCCATAGTAAAATCCTCCGAGAAACCAGATTGTACTCCTTGTATTTTTAACATTCTTTGATTCATTCTTTGAGTCTCATCCTTCTGTTTACCTTTTGCAAACTCTCTTTCTTGTTTCTTATTCTTAAAATATTCCAAAGCTCCCTTAAAGATATTTTTATAAAAATGTTCCACTTTTCCAATAGTATTCAAACAATATCTCACACCATGATATCTAAAAATTATGCCAACTGGTAAGTCCCATCTAAATGGGATATTACTTTTCTTCAATTCCTTAGTTAAAAAAGCAAATTCTTTCCTATCCTTTAGAACCTTCGATGGTAACTCTTTAAAGATATTAATTTGTGCACCTTCTACTTGCACTCTGGCAGAGTAGGACCTTTGTAAGATGTCATCTCTCAGCCTTTTATCAGTAAAATAAACAACAACGTCTCTAGGCAAATTCCTTTGTTTGGCTACTCGTGAGATGACTCTATAAACTTTCTCTATACAACCAAGAATTATCTCATCTTCTAGCTCTAGTAATTCAGCAAAGACCTTTGCAGAAATTGCTTTTAAATCTCTCTGGTTTTCTTTAATACCTCTTACTCCGATCGCTGATGCCATAGTTTTGATTTGAAGCATGATAATATCCTTCTGTGTAGTCTGATTTCGAATCTCAGCCTCCACAAACTTTTCTTGTATTTCCTGAATCTGAGAGTCAAATTTACTGCTAATTTCAATTACTTTCTCCTCCATTTCAATTACCACATTTGAAAGATCTGAAATTACTTTAATAATAGTTTGACTTAATTGGTCATGCTTTCCAGCAATCAAGTCCACAAGATTCTTCTGTGAATTTTTAATTTTATCAACTACGCTCGGTAGGGAAATTGTTATAAGATCTTTTAAGTCCCCTTCTGCCAATCCACACAATTGCATCATCTCAGCTTTATTCTTCAGCTGGCTCATGGGGGAGCCCCCCCTTCCTTTAGTCATCTTTACTTTACTTTAAATTGCTTTACTTTGCTTTACTTTACTTTACTTTAATTTAATTTTAAAAAAAGATATCCAAGAAAATTCTTCTTACTTTAAGTGCCTTTCCCATAGCAGAGTATTTATTTCAAAGCCTCCATTTTCAATCGCTCTGGCATTTCTTCAATTAAGACCAGTCACCATCTTAAAAGACTTCCTTAAGAACTTTCACTTCTCTTCCTCTCCTTCCCCCTTCCCCTCTTTCCTCTTCCAGAAAATCATTAAAAAATCCGTAAAAAAATCCATACTTGCTTTGACTTTTCTTCTTTCTTTTTCAGCTTGCTCAATAAACGCTTCAGCTGTGGTGTTACTTCCAGCGTCTGGCTCCGCTAATTAGCGGAGGACTGTCTCGACACGGAGCATTCTCTGGAGGATATGGAGGGGGCCATCCTTCTGAGCCCTCCCCAGGACAAACAAAGCATTCCTGGGGCGACTCAGGGGGCCCAGCCTCACCCCCAGAAGCTCTCCCTGCTCCTCCCGCTGAGGAGCAGGTTGGTCGAGCCGCCTGCCAGCTGTAGGGTGGCTCTGACGCGCCAAGAAGCCGGCGGGCATGGAAGAGCCCGCCGCCGACGAGGAAGGCGCCACCGGAAGTCTCATGACTCACTATTGATGGGATAGGTTGACAAAAACCATCAATTTTCTGTTGTTTTTGTGGATTGGTTCTGCCTTCCTTACTATTTGGTGAGCACTGGCAGTCTTTCTTTTCTTCCCCTTGGGAGAGGCCATCTTCTGAGCTCTTATCGTACTTGGGAAACCCATTCCTCTAATTAATTTCTCAGATTTTAAGTAAGATAGAAAAAAAACTCAGAAGTATCACAGTGAGACTGGCTGGAAAATAGCCTGGTGATAGGCCTGGTGAAAATCTAGCCAGACAAACCGCTGTTGGGAGGGTCTTCCAACTGAAATCATCTTGTAGGGATGGTGAAGAAGGAGAGGCATCTCAGAAGACAAAGAGTAACAGGTAAATTCCTTGGAAAGTCAGAAAAAACTCTTCAATCCGATGGCGGCAGCAGTGGCCATTGCAACCATCATGAAGCTGGGCAACCGGAATAAGAATTGTGCAGGAGCGGTGTTTTGGATGGAGTATTGGTACCGGGTGAGTGATTGGCCAACTCACAGGTAATAAAGAAACAATTTGAAAGGTTTTAAAAGGAATCCCAGTGTGGAAATAGCAGCAAAATAAAAACACTAAAGCCCCAAACGGAGTTTGATATTTGGATTTGGAAACTGGATTTGGAGAGTTTAAAAGTATTACAAGAAAAAGAAACCCATAAAAGAAAATAGTTGAAAAGGATTGGATACAAACTGTAAGAAAAAAGGAAGAATAAATGAAAACTTAAAATAGAAAAGCCCTGTAAAGTTATTTCAATTTGATCTGAATTGGATTGTAAAATCTGGATTTGAAATATATAAAAAATAAGAAGAGAAAGAAGAAATTAGAAAATATTAGATAATTGGATTTAATACACAAATTGGATACTTTGTTAAGTTGTTGATTTGAAACTTGTGGATTGGAGAGAGACATCTACTGGTGGAAAAAAGTACTATACTGAACATTTTGAAATGTGGAAAAGAAATACAGTCAACAAGCCAAGAGAACTTTTAAGGAGGACTTGTTTTCTTTTCAGCTATTTGACTTTGATAATTAAAAGAAGTGACAAATAATAAAATTTTAAATTGGAGTTAAAACCTAATTAGAACATCAAAATGTGGCAGGAATTAATTGAGATAGTTAAAATGGTATGTGTATCATTTGACTTGGATAGAAAGAAATGAATAATTTTGTCAGAACATATTCAATTGGATAAACAGCCTACCAATGAGAATCAAGAAAACAACACTGAAGATAAAGACATTAATGAAAAATTAAATGATTACATTGGGAGTAACAATGAAAAAAAGAGTTAGGAGGATAGAATCAACAAAAAGGAAGCAAATTAAGAGAAGGAAAGGAGAGAGGAAAAGATTAGAGAAAAACATTGTTAATGATTACACTGGGATTAACAGTGGTAAAAATAGAGAGGGTAGAAAGAAACAAAAGAAACAAGAAAAAGGGAAGAGATTAGAGACAAAAAATTTAATACACTGGCATTAACAGTGGGAAAACAAAGAAGGTGAAAGGAGAAAAGGGGAATAGATTATATGGGAATATAGAGCAAACTAAGCAAGTAATAGACTTAAAAGCTAAAGTAAGGAAACGGGGAAAGATATAATAATTACAAAAAGAAAAAAGAAAAGAAAATGAAAGAATGGATTAAAAGGAGGGGAATTTTAAGAGGTGGTTTGCTAGAAGGACCAGGAGAAAATGGTTGAAAGGAGTGGAAAGGAGGAAGGGTAATATGATATATAAATATGGTAATAATGGTATCATGATTAATATTGGTGACTGTAATATTTAAATGAATTGAAATATATTCTGTAATATGAATGGTAGAATTTAGAATGAAATTGAAATGATAATTATATTATTATTATTATGTATAGATTTGAATGAATTGTATTAATACTAGGATTGAAAAAAATTGAATTTAAGGTAATGTAAAACAATAATGTGGAATTATTTACTTAGAGGGGAAGATGATTGGAAATGATGATAGAATTTTGAAGATAGGTTTGTTTTTAATAAATAAACTTTATTGTCATTGTATATGTATACACAGTATACACATACAACAAAATTTACTTGACACCCAAAGACCAGGTCCCACACACATAATCCCCAGCACACTCCCACCCACCACAATTCCCCACCCCTAAAACCACCCAAACATCTACACAACAGACCAAGTAATACTGTCCAACAGTTCACTGATGGTGGCCCTTTAGTTCATTGTTGAGTGCAATTATAGTTCTGAGATAAAAACCAATGGTGGGATTCAAGTAATTTAACAACTGGTTCTCTGCCCTAATGATTTCTTCCAACGACCAGTTTGCCAAACTTCTCAGAAAGTTAACAACTGGTTCTCCCGAAGTGGTGCGAACTGGCTGAATCCCACCACTGATAAAAACTATTCAGAAAATGTGTGATCCGAGTTTTAATTGTTCTGTATCTTCACCTTCTTAAAAGGTGGTGTGAAAATAAATGTGAAGAAATGTATTGTTTTTGGTAAATGTAAAATGATAATCTGATAATCAGAGCCTCTCTAGGAGTCTCTGGAGGCTGGGAACAGCAAAAAAGTCACTTCCTGTTCCACTAGGAGTTGGGAAATGAGCCATTTCAGGCCTCTGGAGAGCCTCTGGGGGAGTGGGAAAGGCTGTTTTCGCCCTCCCCAGATGGATAGGGAGGATCTGGAGCCAGGTGACAAAGAAAAATGGACCCCCCCAGGCCTTCTGGAGGCAGGAAACAGCCTGTTTCCATACTTCTGGTGGGCCCAGAAGGCCTGAAAATCAGCTGAGCTGGCATGCTCACTGATATGGCTACACGTGCCACATGTGACACATGTGCCATAGGTTCGTCATCACAGGTCTAGGAGGTAGTGGTGGTGGTGATAGATATAAAGGTGCCAGGTAACAGCAACATCAGGAAGAAGGAGTATGGACAAATATCACAGCCTGAAGGAGAAACTGGAAAGGATGTAGAAAGTAAAAGCCAAAGTGGTCCAAGTGATGATAGGAGCCTAAGCTGGGTAGAGCCAACAGATCCCAAGTACAACATCAGAGCTCTCTGTCTAAAGGAGAAAAAAGTACAGTGCTAGGATATTGGGTAGAATCCTCAAACTCTCAGGCCTCTTGCAGAAGACCCAAGATTGTGGAACATACAAGATTGTGGAAGCATTGGGAAATGGAGATTTCGTCTGCTGCTACTGCTCTTATCTTTTTAAACTGACACTACTGCTACCTTTAAAATCACCATTACCCCACCTTTCATTACTGTCTTTCAATAATATTGATTAAACAATTTGATTTACTGATTACTGATTACTGATTTAGTGTTTAGTATAATTAATAGCTATTGCCTACTTTAGTATTAATTGTCTAGTTGCTTACTTTAGCATTGTCTAGTTTATTAATTGATTGTCTAGTAGTTTACTATTTTAGATAAATTGATTCATTGTGTAACTGATTAATTATTATTATTAATGCAGCTTTAATTAATTAATTGCCTATCATATTGAATAATTATTGTTATTGATTAGTGTGTCACCTATTTCCAACAAATAAGAGATTACGTAATCCATACCAGAAAATAACAGATTATACATCTACAAAACAAATCCATCATACCAAGCAAAAGATCCAAAAAAGCCATTTCCAAAACCTCCCCCAAAAAACACTTCTCTACCAACAACGACTTAGACAACTCCTGTACATGCTTTAAATGTTCTGCAACTATCAATAATAATGAAGATATCATTAAATGCCATACATGTGACAATTACGCCCATCTCACCTGCTTAAAATTAACCAAACAAATAGCAAACCTCATACAAGCATCAAATACATTTATTTGTCAATGTCCATCATGTTTCCCTAAGCCAGACATTCAAAATGTCCCATCTACATCTATTGACTCATAAATGAGCCTGGTTTAGCCTACAGACTAAAGCACCGTAATTAACATCCAGCTGTCTGCAATTACACCAGTTCGAATCTCCCCAGGCTCAAGGTTGACTCAGCCTTCCATCCTTTCTAAGGTAGGTAAATTGAGGACCCAGTTTGTGGGGGCAATAAACTGACTTTGTATAAATATACAAAAGTATGAAGGCTTAATGCATTGTAAGCCTCCCTGAGTATTCGGAGAATGGCGGCATATAAATCAATTTTTTTAAAAAAAGATGCAAGCTTAGTAACACATTTAGAAACAACTTTACAAGCAACTTTACAAGCAACTTTACAAACATGTCTAACATCTCTTTAAAAAAATAGAAATGATAAATAAATATCTAAATGCTCAAAATACTATCTCAATTCAACAACTATTACCTCAAAATACTACCTCAACTCAACAACGACCACTTCAATCTGAACCACAAGTAACCATCAGCAAATAATTCAAACCCACCAAATAATATATCCTTACTTATCAGAGATGCCACTGAACGTGAACAAAAATGTCCAAATGCTATTTTATTTGGCCTGGATGATAATGACAAATCTGATGACATCACAAAGATTTGCAACTCTAATAAACCAAACATCTCCCCTGATGACATCATCAAAATTTCAAAAGATGGCCCTGAGTTCAAATACAACAATGGCTAGGTAGCGCCATGATTTTGCAGTTATTTGCAAAATAAGTTCATCAAATGCATATTCATACATACGATAAATTCAATCGCCAAAACCAACATCATTTCTAAAGATCTAAGTACCCAAGCCCACTGTAACAATATTGCTGTCAGCCTCCGCTTTTCTCTGCTTTGGCTGCTATAGTAACAGAGGGAGGGGGGAAGCTATTTGGGGATGAGTGTTGGACGGGGAAAATGAAAGTGAATTTTAAGGCTTATTGCTGCACCTTTGAAGCTGCTATTGGGTCAACGGCCACAGCATTCCTGATTGAGGACACTGCCAGATGTGTGCGCCCACCTGACCTCTGGGAGACCTTTGGATTGGATGATTTATGGTGGACAGTGGGAGGGGATGCTTTCTATCTGTTACTTTCGTGCTTTTTGCCTTAGATCCTGCTTTCCTTTGGTTGTGATCACTTCATTTCTAGTAAAAGTACAATTCTTTATATTCATTGGAGTCTGGGTCATTCTTTCCTGGATTTTGAAGGAAGCATACCTGACATTAAGCAGGATCTCTCTCTCAGCCATCCCGGACAACTACCGAAGGGGCTGAAAATCACAGGCTGTCTGATCAAGAAAGTGATTTAGATCAGATGGGAGGTTCTGGCTCAGCATTGACTGCATTCCAATCAGGGAAAAAGGCCACGAAGTGGATGGAAAAAGTACAGTTCAGAGAGGAGACAGATGAAGCCAGATGGGCATGGGGAGTAGAGAAGCTGCCGGACCTGGCAAGGACCCCCTATGGAGTAACCAGCTCCAGACCCCATAGGGGAGAGGCAGTATGGCTGCAAGAGCAAAAAGAAAGCCTCATGATAGCTCAAGCAATGCAACTCCTCCACGATGTTGAAGGAAGCTGGAAAAGCTGTGAGTTTTACTCACCCCCTTTGGGGAAGGGAGGAGACTAGCCAAAAGTGAATCCACTTTGGGGAAGGGAAGGTGCCTGTGGGGGAGAGAAAGAGGCAGCTGGGGAAGAAACATCTCAGGCTTCTGGTGGCCAAGCGAGGGATGCAGCAGCCCAGGGACCCCCAGCCTTGCAGGCCCCACCCTGCAGACGCAAGAAACCAAAAATTCCCCCCCAACCAGAAAATACGGAGGGAACCAGAAAACCTTGGGACTTTTCTTAACCCAAGTGTGGAATCATATGCAGGACTGGGGGGAGGACTACGTATCGGATGCAACTCGAGTGAGATGTGTCACAAATACCTTAGAAAGAGTGGCAGCTGAATGGATGGTGATCCTCCACAATAACAATTCCCCTCTGCTGCGAAACTATAACCTGTTCATGGGAGCTCTTAGGAGGCAGTTTGAAGACCACCTAGCTGAGCGGAAGGAGAGACTCCGAATGAAGGGTATCCAACAGGGCCGGAGGTCAGTAGCAGAATATACCCAAGAGTTTTGCGAGCTGGCACCTTTCATGACAGGGTGGTCAGAAGCGGCCCTACTGGAGAGTTTCAAGGATGGGCTGAAAGAATAACTCTACAAGGACTCTAGATCACGGGGGGTCCCCGAAGATTTGCAGAGTTGGTATGTAATAGCTGAGGATGTGGAGATCGATATAGCCCGAAGCCGGCTCCGAGGAAGCCATGCAGCAGAGCTGTCATCCTCCTACTACCGTTAAGGAGAGCCAAAGATGGCCGGGGGGAAAGTGGAGTGCAAACCCAAGTTGAAGCCCTTCACATGCTTCAAGTGTGGCAAGGAAGGCCACCGGGCCGCTGAATGCTTCTCCAACCAGTGCCAAAATCTACCGGCTGGGTTCCTAAGAAGATGGACAAAGTGGCTGCAAAGGTTAGTGAATCCACTCTGAAAGGGGAAGTCGTTGAGTTCACTCCCCAAAACCAGGGTGAGTTGGGAACTCTGACCACCACAGACGACAGCGAGACTGACTCCGACGAGCTGGTGAATTCCACTGAGGGACCCATGCTCATCCCCGTAGAAATAAGGATGCCATCCACAGGGGCACACGCACAGATGCCAGCCGTATTAGACTCTAGGTGTACCAGATGCATAATCAGCCCAAAAGTAGTAGAGAAGATGGGCCTGAGACAAAAACCTTGAAAAGGCTATTGCGTTCTGTCAGCTAGATGGATCAATGGCAGGAGGGGGCCCAACCAATTTTATAACCGAACCCATTGAGATGAAATTAGGGGATCACATAGAGACTCTCAGTTTTATTGTGGCCCCTAGCATGGAACGACCCTTCATACTTGGCCTGCCCTGGCTACGTAAATGGAACTCGCGAGTCAGCTGGAAAATGTGGGTTTTGTGCATTCGCACTAGTGACTCGTGACTAGAGAGGGAAGAAAACCCCCCCTTGAGGATGGAGGGGAGCACGACGAGGCAGATGTGGCAATAGACCATATTGAAGGGGAGGAGAAGATTCCAAAGGAGTATTGGGATCTCCGCAAAGTCTTTAGCGAAAGGGCCTCAGATGCGCTGCCTTCCCACAGAGCTATGAACTGTACCATTGAAATACTCCCCGGGGTAAAACTCCCTAAGCCAAAAATTTACCCAATGTCCCTTCCAGACGTTACGGAAAATTGGGGAAATTACAAAACTTCATCAACAAAAACCTAGAACGGGGGTTCATTCAACCAGCTAGACCACGGGTGGCAGCGCTGGTACTGTTCCAGCAAAAGAAAAATGGCTCCTTTCATTTGATGATTGATTTCAGGAATCTCAATGCCTACCCCCTGCCACTCATGAAGGACATGCTAGCTCACCTAGGGAAGGGGAAAATCTTTACCAAACTTGTAGAGAGGTATATATTTACCAGACTTATGAGAGGTATATTACAGAGTGCGAATTAAGGAAGGGGATGAATGGAAAACAGCATTTAACTGTCCTCTGGGATGTTTCCAGTTCCGAGTGCTCCCTTTTGGACTACAAGGAGCTCCTGCTGAGTTCATGCAATTGATCAATGAAGTTTTGCATGAGCATTTGTATAAGGGGGTGCTGGTTTATTTGGATGATAATCTTATCTACTCTGAAAACATGGACGACCATGTGAAATTAGTACGCACTATCCTGAAAAATCTCAGAGCTGCCGAACTGTATGCCAAGCTTTCCAAGTGCGAATTCCACCAAAGTAAAATTGACTATCTTGGATATCACATCTTGCATGAGGAAAAAGTTCAAGCTGTATTAGAATGGAATGCGCCACACATCCACAAGCAGTTACAGAGTTTCTTGGGATTTGCTAACTTTTATTGACAGTTCATCCCCTCGTCTGCCAAAATCGTGCTGCCAATAATGAATCTCCTGAAAACAAAGGGTGAAGTAAAACCAAAGCCATCCCGAACCCTTGAATGGACTATGGACTGTCAGGCAGCATTCAAAAAGTTGAAACGGTTGTTTGCTGCTAAACCAGTCCTCAAACATCCGGACATGGATGAGCCTTTTGTAGTACAGGCAGACGCTAGCAACGTAGCAGTAGGGGCCATACTTCTGCAAAAGAATGTAGACAGGAATTTACAGCCCTGTGCCTATACATCCCAAAAATTGTCAGAGACAATTCTCCCATATGGAGAAGGAAGCCTTTGCTGTACACTGGGCACTGTATACATGGAAACAATTTCTTGAGGGAGCTAAGCATCCTTTTGAAGTGTGGACTGACCATAAAAACCTGGAGGCTTTGAAGACATTGCGTAAATTGTCACCAAAGCAAATTCTCTGGGCCCAGCACTTCAACTGTTTTAATTTCATCTTATGCTACCTTCCTGGTGGGAAGAACTTCATGGCAGATGCGCTTTCCAGATTGCCTCAATACAACAGTACCAAGGAGGAAGTTGTTTGTCCGATCATCCCTTCAACCCAATTGGTGGCACCAGTCACTATCAGAGTGTAGGCAAGGGGCGACCCAAACTTCTCAGCAACTTGCTTCAGAAACTAAAAGCTGTTTTAAAAACCGATGAGTGGTTCCAAGCCCACTCAAATGAATGTACACTTCGTGATGGACTAGCTTGGATTGGAGCTAAAATATATGTTCCTGCCAGTCTGAGAGTAACAGTTTTGCAGCACGCTCATGATGCCAAGGCAGCAGGAAAATTTGGATTTGTCAAGAAGGTTGACTCAGCCCTCCATCCTTTCTAAGGCAGATAAATTGAGGACCCAGTTTGTGGGGGCAATAAGCTGACTTTGTATGTGTGTGTGTGTGTGTGTGTGTGTGTGTGTGTGTGTGTGTGATTCTTTATGCCAGGATTTTCCTATGTAATAAAGAATGACACACATAAAGACCTACAAAAATAAAATAAAATTATACACACACACACACACACACACACACACACACACACGTATGAAGGCTATTGCTTAACACATTGTAAGCCACCCTGAGTCCCTGGAGAAGGGCGGCATATAAATCTAATTTAAAAATAAATAAATTAAAAATAAAAATATATAAATTAAAAAAACCCTTTACATCTTGTTAAAAGATAATTCTGGTGGCCTGCACTCAAAAAGGACATAGAAACATATGTAGCTAGCTGCCCAGTATGTGATTCAGCTAAGAGACCTCCGGGGAAGTCACCTAGTCTACTTCAGAGTGTAGCCAGGCCCAATGCCCCTTGGAAAGAGATATCTATGGATTTTATTGTGGACATGCCAGATAGTGGGGGGTGCACAGTCATATGGGCTGTGACTGACCTATTTTCCAAACAAGTGCATTTCATCCCATGTCCTAAGATCCCTTCAGTTAAAACCCTTGCCAAAATGTTTATTCAACATGTGTATAGGTTATATGGTGCTCTGAAACGTATAATCTTGGACAGGGGAGTACAATTCACATCCAACTTTTGGAAGGAGTTCCTGATGTTGATAGACTCTGCCCAGGGGTTAAGCTCTGACCACCACCCCCAGACAAATGGGGCTTGTGAGAGAACCAATGCCATGCTAGAACAATATCTGAGATATTATATAAATTATCAGCAAGATAACTGGGTGGATTTATTGCCATTTGCGGAGGTGGAGTATAATAACTCCATACATAGCAGCACAGAGTTCACTCCGTTCAAAGTGGCTTCTGGACAAGAGTTTGTGCCAATCCCAGAGTTGCCTCAAAATAGCCCACAAAACCCTTCTTTGATCGAGTGGATCGAACAGTTATGTGGGACTTGGGCAGTAATCTGTAAAGCTCTGGATGAAGCACATCAAGCACATAAAACCAAAGCCGACAAAAAGAGGTGCCCTGCACAGGTTTATAATGTGGGGGACATGGTTTACCTTTCTATCAAATATTTACAAACTCCGAAAAATCAAAGAAACTTGGGCCTAAGTATGTAGGGCCTTTCCCCATTTCTCGGATCATTAACCAGGTCACGGTTGAATTGGAGTTGCCAAAGAACTTGCGACGAATTCATGCTGTGTTTCATGTTAGCTTACTGAAACCGGAACATTCATCCCCTTTACATCCAGCCCAAGAACCTCCCCCCATTCCCATACTCATTGAAGGGGAACAACATTTTGAAGTTAAGATTTTGGATTCCAGGAAACATCATGGTAAAGTGCAGTATCTGGTAGCCTGGAAACATTTCCCATTATCCAAAGCTGAATGGGTGAACAAACATGATGTTCGGGCGCCTAAGAAAGTGCAGTTTTTTCACACCAAATATCCTGATAAACCTTAAATTTTAATGCATTTGCTTTGTATGTGGTATCACCTCCTTTCTTCTCTCTTTCAGGAATAAGAGTTTCTTCTCTTCTGAAGGAGGGGGGGTGAATGTCAGCCTCCGCTTTTCTCTGCTTTGGCTGCCATAGTAATGAAGGGAGGGGGAAGTTATTTGGGGATGAGTGCTGGAGGGGCAAAACTAAAGTGAATCTTAAGACTTATTGCTGCACTTTTGAAGCTGCTATTGGGTCAATGGCCACAGCATTCCTGATTAATGACACTGACAGACGTGTGCTCCCACCTGACCTCTGGGAGACTTTGGATTGGATGATTTACGGTGGACAGTGGGAGGGGATGCTTTCTATCTGTAACTTTCATGCTTTTTGCCTCAGATCCTGCTTTTCTTTGGTTGTGATCACTTCATTTCTAGTAAAAGTACCATTCTTTATATTCAATGGAGTCATTCTTTCCTGGATTTTGAAGGAAGCATACCTGACAAAAACGCATTAACCTAATCTTGTGTAGTTTCTTCTCTGGTAATGTTGTACTACTAACTAGAGCATACAAAACATTTGCTAGACCAATTCTTGAATACAGCTCATTTGTCTGGAATCCACACTGCATATCGGATATAAATAAAATCAAGAGTGTCCAGAGATATTTTACGAGAAGAGTCCTCCATTCCTCTAACAGCAGTAAAATACCTTATGCCACCAGACTCCAAATTTTGGGCTTAGACAACTTAGAACTATGCTGACTTCAGTCTGACCTAAATATAGTACATAAAATCATCTGCCACAATGTCCTTCCTGTCAATGGCTACTTCAGCTTCAACCTCAACAATACACAAGCAAATAATAGATACAAACTCAAAGTAAACTGCTCCAAACTCGATTGGAGAAAATATGACTTCAGTAACAGGGTGGTCAATGCCTGGAATGCACTACCTGACTCTGTAGTTTCTTCCCCAAACCCCCAAAACTTTAACTTTAAACTGTCTACTGTTGACCTCACCCCATTCCTAAGAGGTCTGTAAGGAGTGTGCATAAGTGCACTAGCGTGCCTACCGTCCCTGTCCTAATATTCCTTTTTACTTACTCTTTTCATGTATTCAAATTATGTTTATACTTTTACCTGTTATCTTATATATGCTTGACAAATTATTATTATTATTAATGATGATGATGATGATAATGATAATAATGATCATCCATAAGGGTGTCAGGTTCCAGATATTCTACAGGGACGCTGGCATTTTGGTGGGAGGAAGGGAGGAGGAATGGAGTGATCTATATATGAAGTTTTTGTTTCTGTTTCCTGTTTCTGTTTCCTGCATTACTATGTTAATCTCTATATGAAGTTGCTGTTTCTGTTTTCCTGCAATGGTGTAGTGTGGGAGGGGTTTCGTTAGCATTTAAATAGCTGGTCTTAAGTGAGAAGCTTCAGTTCTTGCCTAGATCTCTTGTTGTCACAAACCTTCCAATAAAAGCTCCTTTTGGAATAACTGCAGTTGGAACTGCTTTCTTGGGAAAATTGGAGAGGCAAGACTTTACAAAGAGTGAGAAATGAATTTATATAAATATTACTGGAAATATAGAGCTACAACTAGATATTTTAATGGAGATAGTGACATTTTGCGTGGCATCAGTGTGAAGCAATGTTCTTTGGACTTTCAGTGGCCAGAGTATGGGAATCCAAAAATAGTTTTTATCAAATAATTTAACAACTGGTTCTCTGCCCTAATGACAATTTTAAATATAAAAAACAATATACCGAAAGGATTAGGGTTAGGAGCTGAATATTTTTTGACCACCCTAGAACTTTGAAGCAGAGTCATGTATGTGGTTCAGTTGGCTTCCTTTCTCACTGAGTTCCAGATATTAAGTTTTTCTTTTGTTTTGCTTTTCAAAATTTGTCCCTGCTTTGTGAGTTTCTTCTATTTTCCTGGCTGGTAATTTGGGCTACATTTGACATGATGGTACCCTGCACACCTTTTTTTGGATTGGAGCTGAAGTAGTAGAGCTCCCAGATTAAATTCATTATTTGGAATCTGCAATGAAATCAAAATATGTCTGCAAGGGTTTCTAACTAGGCCAGAAGTGCATTTTGCCAATACTGGAACAGCTGCACTGGTTTCACCTGACTAATTTCTCTAACATAGAAATAGACAACCTGCTTTACTCCAAGTGCTTTGGATTACAGTTCTCAGACTCCATGATATTGCTCAAATTGGCTGGAGTTGATGGGATTTGTAATACAAAATATGACAATATGTTTTATGTGCACTGCACGAATCATACTACCTTTCATGCATTGCTTGAATGGACAAATAATTCAGAGCCATCACTAGGATTACAAAACCAATTCCTGAAAAGGAATTAGGAACCCATAGGACTGTATAGAAAACATCCTGATTAGCAGAAGCTATTAATCCCTCAACCCATATGAAAGGAATTGCAATCAGAGATGAAATGAAGACAACCAGAAATATACAAACTGAGTCCTAGATGAAAGACAGGATTCAGAATTCATGTGTTGCTTTTAAAGACATTGTCTTCTCTTATGTTCAGAGGAATTTTACAACGCTTCAGCGGCAGGTCTATAATTCCCAGTTATTTGAGACAAGGTCAATTCTGTCTCCTCTGCCTTGGATTTGGACTCTACTTTTTGCTTTAGTCTGGTAAGATGTTTGTAAGTGAATAACAATAAATGAACTACTCAGGAGTAACTCCATATGTGATTCTTGGTTCTTCAGGCCTGACATTTTTTCATCCATTGCTCAGTCGGACAATCTTCATTAGGGAAAAGGATACTAATTTTATGATAATTGCAGTGCCAAACAATTTCACAATTTTCAGTTTTATTTTCCTAGAATTTCCATTCTAGGAAAATAAAAGGGAAGGTAGGATGGATTCTTCTACTCAAAACTGAGAAATGCAATTTTGACCCCATCTTAAAAAGTAGCTGTGCAACTGCAGACTTTCATATGGAAATGTTTTAATAAAAAGTTCCCTTGTTAAGTCATTGAAGCCATAGCTCCAGAGGTGGGATTCAGCCAGTTCACACTGGTTCAGGCGAATCGGTTGTTAACTTTTTGTGCAGTTTGGAGAACCAGCAAATCCCACCACTGGCTGGCCCCGCCCTGCCTACCCTGCTTAGTCATTCCTCATCTCTCCTCGCCTGCCTTGGCCAGTGCCTAGAGTCACTCCTGCAGCATAGCTGCTGCTGCTCTCTAGCTCCCTTGCTTGCCTTGGCTACATGGTCTCTATAGGCCAGCCAGCTTGCCTTCCTTCACCACGGCATCCCATGTGGTGCCCGCGGCCCAGCTGAGCTGCCCTGATCTCTTCCTGGTGAGTCTGTAGGCTGTAAACAATTCCCAGCTGCCTCCCACGTGGTCCAACCAGCTTGCCTGCCTTCTCCACCACGGCTGCATCCCAAGTGTCACTCACCCCATGGCCCTGATCTGCCTGGTGAATGACAAGGAAAGCCTGAGTCCTGGCCCAGATGTCTCCCACGTGGTTCAGCCAGCTTGCCTGCCTTTGCTGCAGTGGCTGCATCCCACGTTGTGCTCACCGCCCAGCTGAGTGGCCGTGATTTCACTGGGTGAGTCTGCGAGGAACTGCTGAGTCCTGGCCCAGCTGCCTCCCACATGGCCGAGCACACTTGCCTTCTTTTGCCACCATGGCTGCATCCCATGCAGCACTCACCCTACAGCCCTGATCTGCCTGGTGAGCCAGCAAGGAACTCCCAAGTCCTGGCCCAGCCATCTCCCATATGGCCTAGCCAACTTGCCTGCCTTGGCTGCAGTGGCTGCATCCCATGCAGTGCTCGCGGCTTGCCCCGCAGCCCAGCTGAGCAGCCCTGATCTGCCTAGATGAGCCTGTGAGCACCTCCTGAGTCCCAGTCTAGCTGCCTCCCACATGCCCCAGCGAGCTCGCCGACATGAACAGCTTGCTGCAGCAGCAGCCTTTGCTGGCCCAAGCCTCCACCACCACCTCTTTGCTGGTGTGAGTGACTTGCTGCTGCCACCTCTTTGCCAGTGTAAATGGCCTGCTGCTGCCACCTCTTTGCCAGTGAGAACTGAGGTGGCAGCAGTGGCAGCAGCAGCAGTCTGTTTGTGCCAGCAAACAAGTGGCAGCTGCAGGCCGTTCATGCCAGCAAAGAGGCAGCAGACCAGTGTCTTGGGGTGGAGTCATGACCAGCTGCACCAACAAAGGCTGGAAGTAGCCACCTGCTGTTTCCTGCTGCAAAAATCTTTTAGAAAAACATGGACTGTTGGGCAGTGAGACCCAGTAAGAGATGAGGCATTAGAGAATCACTGTTGCTGTTGCTGCACAAAGGTAAGTCTAAGGCTCCAGCCATCGCCAGTGCCACTTTAGTTCATCTGCACTGCCCCACCTTGCCATGAGTGACTCAGTCATATGATCCCCCCAGTCATGGCCACCCAGTCATTAGGAAGAACCAGTTGTTAAATTAGTTGAATCCCACCATTGCAAAGCTCTCTCTATAAAATAGAATATACAGGGAAAAGAGACATAGAAAACCACATAAAATTGGTTTAGCACAAAGGCTAATAACACAAAATTCTATATAGTCAGTAAAATCAGTCTAGCAGAATTAGTCATTGCCTCACTGAATAAATTCATTGCTGGATAGACTATAGATACACAAGCCCTCCTTATTCTTCTTTCTTCAATATTATCCACAGTTTTACAGAATACAAAAATAACTAAAAGCCAGTCTCTTCAATAGAAACGGACTATTGCTTTGCCCAATCAAAAAAAAAAAGAAGCTTCCTCTTAGTAATTTTAAAGCAAGTACCAAGAAGAGTCAGAGAACTGCAAAGACCTTACCAATTTTTGACTTCAAAACTAATCAAATACAATATTAATTTAGGTGGCTGATACCGGAAGATATTACGGTTTCATGGCAAGACAAAAGACATAGATTAGACACCTTGGATAAAGCAGAAGAATTTTATAACCAATATGTCAGCAATGAAGAAGTAGAAGAAAGGGAAGAAATGGAAAAAAGAAAACAGACAGAGAATAGATGGATTAACAAACTACAAGATAAAGAGGGGTAATATATGCTACCAAAACGAGGAGAAGAAAAATATAGTCGAGAAATTTTATGAGAAATTATATAAAGAGACCGACTGCTATTATTGCTGTTGTACAGAAGGAAACTGACTGCTGTATAGAAGGGAAAATATTACAATGTTTTGAGAAAGTGGAACTACCAAAAATCTGGGAAGAAATCAAAAATATGTTAAATGAAGAAATAAGGATGTCAGAATTATTAGAGACGATCCAAAAAAAAAAAGACACCAGGCCCTGACAGTCTACCAATAGAATTATATAAAGAAATGCAAGATAACCTAGGACAAGTCTTACCTGATGTCAACCTCGCTTGCTTCGGCTGTCATAGAAACGGAGGGAGGGGGGTTTAGGCTTACAGGGCTTTGTATGAATCCGAGAAATGAAACCAATTCCTCAGCTGTTATCAAACCAATGGACACTGCATTCCTGGATGCTGACACGGCCAGACGTCTGCTCCCACCTGACCTCTGGGAGACCTTTGGATAGGATGATTTATGGTGGACAGTGGGAAGGGATGCTTTCTAATTGTAACTTCCGTGCTTTTTGCCTCAGAATCCTGCTTTCCATGGTTGCGTTCATTTCATATCTAGTAAAAGTACCAGTCTTTAACCTATGATGAAGTCTGGGTTTTCCTTTCCTGGATACTGAAGGAAGCATACCTGACAATAAGCAGGATTCTCACTCAGCCATCCCGGACAACACCAAGGGGGCTGAAATCCACAGAATGTCTGATCAGGAAAGTGATACAGATCAGATGGGGGCATATGGCTTGGCTATGTTTCGTACCAGCCACCAGAAGAGACTGCGGTGTGGATGGAGAAATTACAGCTGAAAGAGCTGAGAGAAGAACCAGCCCGATGGTCAAGAGGGGTCAGAAGGTTGCCGGACCTGGGAAGGACCCCCCATGGAGTAACAACCTCCAGACCCCAAGAAGGAGAGGCAGTGTGGCTGCAAGAGCAGAAGGAACACCTCATGATGGACCAAGCACTACAACTCATCCGCGATGTTGAAGAAAGCCGAAAAAACCATGAGTCTTATGTAAACCCTGAAGGGGGGGGGAAGAGAATACTCCAAAGTAGATCCTGAGGAAGGAGCTTGTGGGGGAGAGGAAGAGGGAGCTGACGAAGATACATCCCAGGCTTTGGGTAGTCAAACAAGGGATGCGGCAGTCCAGGGGCCCCCAGCCTTGCAGGCCCCACCCCGCAGGCGCAAGAAACCAAAAATTCCCCCCCTTCCTGGAAAATATGGAGGAGACCTGAAAACTTTGCGGTTTTCCTTAACCCAAGTGTGGAATCACATGCAGGACTGGGGGGAGGACTATTTGTCAGATGCAGCCCAAGTGAGATGTGTCACTAGTGCCTTAGAGGGAGTGGCAGCTGAATGGATGGTGGTCCTCCACAATAACAATTCCCGCCTGCTGCGGAATTACAACCAGTTCATGACAGCTCTTAGGAGGCGTTTTGAAGACCACCTAGCTGAGCGGAAGGCGAGGCTCCGTATGAAAAGTATCCAGCAGGGCCGAAGATTGGTAGCGGAATACACCCAAGAATTTCGGGAGCTAGCGCCATACATGACAGGGTGGTCAGAAATAGCTCTGCTGGAGGGTTTCAAAGACGGACTGAATGAGGAAATCTACCACGACTGTAGAGCGCGGGGGTCCCCGAAGATCTGGACAGTTGGTACATAGCAGCTGAGGATGTGGAAATTGAGATAGGCTGTAGTCGACTCCAAAGAGGGCGTGCTGGGAAGCCTTCATTCTCCTACCACCGCAAAGAAGCCCCAAAGATGGCTGGTGGAAGGGCAGAGTCCAAACCCAAGCCAAGGCCCTTCACCTGCTTTAAGTGTGGCATGGAGGGTTACCGGGCTGCTGAGTGTTCCTCCAAGCCACTGCCTAAAACTGCCAGCAGAGGGTCAAAGAAGATGGACAAAACACCCACAAAAGTTCATGAAGCTGCGCTGGAAGGGGAAGTCGTAGATTTCGCTCCCCGGGCCAAGGGTGAGTTGGGAACTCCGACCAATGCGGAAGACAGCGAGACCGACTCCGACTCCGATGATCTGGTAAGTCACACTGAGGGCCCCTGCTCATCCCCATAGAACTAAGGTGCCATCCACAGGGGCCCACGCACAGATGCCAGCCTTATTAGACTGTGGGTGCACCAGGTGCATTATCAGCCCGAAAGTAGTAGAGAAGATGGGCCTGGGACTTAAGGAACTGAAAAGGCCTATTGCGTTTTGTCAGCTAGATGGGTCGATGGTGGGGGGGGGGCAACCAGCTTCATAACAGAACCCATTGAAATGAAATTAGGGGACCACGTAGAGACTTTCAGTTTTATTGTGGCCCCTAGCATGGAACGACCCCTCATACTTGGCCTGCCCTGGTTACGTAAATGGAACCCGCAAATTAACTGGAAAAAGGGGGTTTTGCGCATTCGCGCTAGGAAGCCGCCACTAGAGAGGAAAGAACCCCCCCCCTTGACGGCGGAGAGGGGCCCGAAGAAGCGGAGATGGCAATAGACCACATTGAAGGGGAGGGGAAAATTCCAAAAGAGTATTGGGATCTCCGTGAAGTCTTTAGTGAAAAAGCCTCGGATGTGCTACCCCCCCACAGGGCTACGGACTGTGCTATTGAAATACTCCCTGGAGTAAAGCTCCCTAAGCCAAAAATTTACCCCATGACCCCTCGTGAACTGGGGGAACTACGAAATTTCATTGACAAAAACCTAGAACGGGGTTTCACCCAACCAGCTAGACCACGGGTGGCCGCACCAGTTCTGTTTCGAGAGAAGAAAGATGGTTCCTTTCGTTTAGTAGTTGATTATAGAAACTTAAACGCCATTTGCGTGGAAAATGTCTACCCCTTATCCCTCATGAAGGACATGTTGGCTCACTTAGGAAAGGGGAAGATTTTCACCAAACTAGACTTATGGAAAGCTTACTACAGAGTACGAATCAAGGAGGGGGATGAATGGAAAACTGCATTTAACTGCCCGCTGGGATGTTTCCAGTTCCGAGTACTCCCTTTTGGACTACAGGGGGCTCCTGCGGTATTCATGCAATTGATCAATGAAGTTTTGCATGAGCATTTGTACAAGGGGGTGCTGGTTTATTTGGATGACATTCTCATCTACTCTGAAAACATGGCCGACCACGTGAAATTAGTACGCACTGTCCTGAAAAAACTCAGGGCTGCTGAACTGTATGCAAAACTTTCTAAGTGTGAATTCCACCAAACCAAGATTGACTATCTTGGATATCGCATCTCCCCAGGGGGAATAGAAATGGACCCTGCTAAGGTTTGGGCGGTGTTAGAATGGACAGCGCCACGCACCCGCAAGCAGCTACAGAGTTTTTTGGGATTTGCTAACTTTTATCGACAGTTCATCCCCTCGTTTGGCAAAATCGCATTGCCAATAACTAATCTCCTGAAAACCAAAGGTGAAGAAAAACTGAAACCCTCCAAACCTCTTGAATGGACTATGGACTGCCAGGCAGCATTTGAAAAACTGAAACGGCTTTTTGCTGCCGAATCAGTCCTCAAATACCCAGACATGGATGAACCTTTCGTAGCACAGGCAGATGCCAGTGATGTTGCAGTAGGGGCCGTACTTCTGCAAAAGAACGTGGATGGAAAACTACAGCCTTGTGCCTACACGTCCTGGAAGCTGTCCGAAACTGAAAGGAGATGGGCCATATGGGAAAAGGAGGCTTTCGCTGTACGCTGGGCACTTCTAACCTGGAGACAATTTCTCGAAGGAGTTAAACATCCTTTTGAAGTTTGGACTGATCATAAAAATCTCGAGGCTTTGAAAACCCCACGTAAGCTGTCGCCAAAACAAGTTCGCTGGGCCCAACACTTCAACCGCTTTAACTTCACCTTGCCCTACCTTCCTGGTGGGAAGAATTTCATGGCAGATGCTCTGTCCAGATTGCCTCAATACAACAGCATCAGGGAGGAAGTTGTTCATCCAATTGTCCCGTCAGCCCAACTGGCGGCACCAGGGACTACCTGAGCACAGTCGAAAAGTGACCCAAGCCTCTTGGGTGATTTGCTCCAGAAACTACAAGAGACTTTAAAAACCGATGAGTGGTTCCAAGCCCACTCAAACGAATGTACACTTCGTGATGGTCCAGCTTGGATTGGAGCTAAATTGTACGTCCCAGCCAGCCTACGAGTAACCGTTCTGCAACACGCCCATGACTCCAAAGTGGCGGGACACTTTGGATTTGTCAAAACCTTACATCTCGTCAAAAGACAGTTTTGGTGGCCTGCGCTCAAAAAGGACACAGAGGCATATGTAGCGAGCTGTCCAGTGTGTGCCTCAGCTACAAAACCTCCCAGGAAGGCACCTGGTCTTCTCCAAAGTGTGGCCAGACCCACTGCCCCTTGGAAAGAAATATCCATGGACTTCATTGTAGACCTTCCAGAAAGTGGGGGGTGCACAGTTATATGGGTAGTGATTGATTTGTTTTCCAAACAGGTGCACTTTATCCCATGTTCTAAGATCCCATCAGCAAAAACCATTGCTAAGATGTTCATTCAACATGTATATAGGCTACATGGAGTGCCGAAACGTATAATTTCAGACAGGGGAGTACAGTTCACCTCCCAGAGCCTAGAATAAAGCATCCCAGAGCTACAAGAGAGGTGGATCTGGAGCTTGAACTGTTGGCGCAAGAACCAAAAGATCAACGTATAACTCGTGCAGCAGAGAAGCAAAGACTAGAGAAGCAAAAGCAGCAGAGGTCCATGGTGCCACAAGAAGAGAAGGGGGCAAATGGGAAAATACAGAAATCTGAAGCAGTGGGAGGAGCGAGACCAAAGACTTCTGCTGTTGAACAGGGTCTTAGGCAATTGCTCGATACGCTTCAAGAATCCTCAAATGACAATTAGACTTTTATTATGGAACGTGAATGGTTTGAATTCTCCACAGAAAAGAAGAAAAATATTTTACTATTTGAAGCAGTATAAAAATGATGTTGTTTGTTTGCAAGAAACTCATATTAGAACCCAGGACCAAAAATATTTGAGAAATCAAAAATTTGGAGTGCATTTTATGTCTTCTAGCTCTGTGAAAAAGAATGGAATAGTTTTGTATATTTCTAAAAGAATACCAGCTAAACTTGTAGAATCGGATAATGAAGGAAGATATATTGCAGTTGAAATAAATATACAGAATGTTCCGTTGCTTCTGATTGGAATTTATGCCCCAAACCAACAGCAGGAATTTTTTTATAAATTATTACATGCTAAAATATTGCAATGGAATTATGTCTTTCTTGATTATGGGAGATTGGAATGGTGTGATTGATACAACTCTTGACAAGAAGACTTTGGCTAAGAGGGGGAATAAATTACCACAGACGTTTTTTGCATTGAAAGAAGAATTAGAATTGAAGGATATATGGAGAATTCACCATCCGAAGGAACTGGATTTTACATTTTTTTCTGATAGACATAAATCTTTCTCTAGGATTGACTTTATGCTGGTTACTTCTGATCTACTTACTAAAATGGCCAAGACTAAGATTTTTCCCAGAACTTTAATGGATCACAGTCTGGTATGGACGGAAATGGACTTTGGTAAGAGGGAGACGAGATCTTGGAGAATGAATGAGAACTTATTTAGATATGAGAAGAATATAGCTGACCTTAAAAAATATGTTAAGGAATTTTTTCAATTGAACCTGAATAAGGGTACACTTATTGAAGTTGTTTGGGATGCAAGAAAGGCCTATATGAGACGTGTACTTCATATTCTATATGAATTCTAAGTATAGGTCAACACGACAAAAGATAAGAATAGAATTGGAGTCAGAAATAAAGGAAAAAGAACAATTGCATATAAAGAATCCGACTGATGAGAAACTACAGGAAACTATAAAACTTTTGAAAGATCAATTTCAAATGCTGATGGCTGATCAGACGGCAATTAATTTGCAATTTGCCAAGCACAATACTTTTTGTAATGCTACGAAGTTCTCGTATAATTGATACTATTGAATATAAAGGTAAACAAGTTTTTCAACAGAGTTTAATACATCAAGCTTTTTTAGATTATTATTCCAACTTATATCATACAGATAATATTAAAAAGGACTTTATTGATGAATATCTTGATAAGAAGAGAGTTACAAAACTTTCAAGTGAACAAAAGGATAGAATGAATCAAGTTATAACGCCTGAAGAGACTCTATTTGCAATAAAACAACTGAAACTAGCTAAAGCTCCTGGGACGGACGGTTTGACAGCAGTATATTATAAAACTTTACAATCAGAATTGGTTGAACATCTTAAGGACTTATTCTGTAGTATACAGCAGGGGGGTAAAATACCCCCCTCATGGAAGACGGCCTTTATCTCACTGATACCAAAGGAAGATGGTTCTTCAAAACCAAAAAATTTTAGACCAATATCTCTCCTGAATACAGATTACAAAATTTTTGCAAAAGTATTAGCCAACAGACTGATCCCAGTTATCCAAGAGGTGATTCACAATGATCAAGCAGGTTTTATAGAGGGCAGACATATGAAGGACAATGTGAGGCAACTTATAGATTTATTGGAATATCCTGAAAAAAATAAACAGATCTCTGCGGTGCTGGTGTTTTTGGATGCGGAAAAGGCCTTTGATCGAGTCAACTGGGATTTTCTAAAAAAGACTTTGCTTAAAATGGACTTTGGGGATCAGTTTATACAAGCAATCTCAGCAATCTACCAAGAACAGACAGCACAAATTGTTACCAATGGGAGTTTAACCACTAATTTTCATATACAGAAAGGAACTAGACAAGGTGGTCCACTATCCCCACTGGTGTTTATCTTAATTTTAGAAGTCTTGTTGAATTCTCTACGGGACTCGAACAATTTGAATGGAATAGTTGTAAGGCAAAAGGATTACAGAACAAAAGCATTCGCAGATGATCTGGTTGTTACCCTAACACGACCTTTGGAATCAATCATCCAGATGAAAAACATCATAGAGGAATACGGTTTGGTCTCAGGTTTTAGACTAAACCAGAAAAAGACTAAGATGATAGTTAAAAATATGTTGGAACCACAAAGGAGTGAACTAGAAAGGTTGGCAGGCTTTGAAATAGTTACAAAGGTGAAATATCTAGGAGTCCAGGTTGCAGTTTCTAATATAAAACTTTTTCAAAATAATTATGAGGTTTTGTGGCACAAGATTCAAAAGGACCTTGAAATTTGGAAGAAACTGCAACTATCTTTACTTGGCAGAATAGCAGCAATTAAGATGAACGTTCTACCCAGATTTTTGTTTTTGTTTCAAATGATTCCGGTGCTCAAAAGTGATAAGATATTGGCTGAATGGCAATCAGGGCTAAACAAATTTATTTGGAATGGGAAAAAACCAAGAGTTAAACTCAAAATGATGCAAGATGTTCGTGAAAGAGGTGGCCTCAAAGTTCCAAACTTACGTTTATACTATGAAGCTGCTGTGTTGACACAAGTGGGTGATTGGTTTGGAACAACGAAAACTGAAATCTTGAATATAGAAGGCCATGACTTGGATTTTGGTTGGCATGCATACTTATTTTACGAAGACAAGCTGGATAATGTATTTAAAAGTCATATATTGAGACATGCCTTGATAAGAGTTTGGAAGAAGCACCATCTTAAATTGGATTACAAAATACCTTTGTGGTTGGATCTTGGGCAGATTATGCGGAATATAAAGTCACTCGGGGGGATTTTATACAAAGAGATGCTTTTTAATGATGGGGCAGATGGAGTTTGAAACCTTTGAAAATTCTGTTGGAAGAAGGGAGGAACTTAACTTGGTTGCAGTATTCACAACTTCAATCGAGATGGAGAGAAGATCAGAAAACTGGATTAATGTTACATGAAGAAGATTTGGTGATTCAGATAAAACGTAAAGGGCCGATGCATATTAAGAGGGTGTATAATTTATTGTTAGAAAGAGATTCAGAGAGTGAATTAGTTAAAGATTGTATGATAAAGTGGGCACAAAACTTTGCAGAACCAGTAATGTTGGAAACATGGGAAAAGATCTGGGTCCAGAATGTTAAATTTACACAAGCACAGAATTTAAGGGAAAATTTTTATAAGATGTTTTATAGATGGCATTTAGATCCCAAAAAATTATCATGTATGTATCCAAATGTTCAACCTAAATGTTGGAGGTGTGATTGTTTGGATGCTACATACTTTCATATTTGGTGGACTTGTAGAAAAGTGAAAGCATTTTGGATTAAACTCTGGTGGGTTATGCAGAATGTTTTGAAAAAGAAGCTTCAATTTTCTCTGCAGCTTTTTTTGTTGGGGATAGTTAAGGATTGCTCACCGAGTGAAACGAGATTGATTTTATATATGATTACTGCAGCTAGACTACTGATTGGTCAATACTGGAAAAAAGATAGTGTACCCACTATAGAGGAATGGACATTAAAGATGGTTAATTTTGCGGAAATGGCAAAGATTTCTGCATACTTAAAAGAGAGGACCCATGAAGCCTTTGTTAGGGAGTAGAAGAAATGGGCTGACTGTGCAAAATAAATATCAAATCAAGAAGTTTCAATTAGTATTGGATTTATAATTATTTTTATTATAGGTATTCTACTAAATATTTGAAATTATATTGTTATTTAAATTATGTCATATATATATATTTATATATCATTATTTAGAAAAATTATAAATTTAAAATAAGTTTATACATATTTTATACTTTTGTCTAGAAAGGTCTTAAGAATATTAGTTAAGTTTTTTTATATTTGAATATTTGAAATTTTATTGCTATCTAGAAAACTTATAATGTTATATATACTTACTATATTATTACTTAGAAAAATTATGATGTTAAAAAATAAGTTTACATATATTTGTTATACTGCTGTCTAGAAAAATTTTAAGAATATCTGTTAAGTTTTTATAAATGATTAATGGTTAGTATATATTTGATTTAGGGGGTAAAATATAATGTTAGAAGTATCTGACAAGTGACTACATAAGATTTATGTTTAGTTTATATTTTAGATTAATTTTACTTTATTCAATGTTAAAACCTATAATATCTTATCTGGATCTCACCTATATTTTTTGTTTAATATTGATTGATATATAAGATTGATGTTTTGTTAGTAAAGGAAGCCTGGGGGGGTGGGGAGGGGAGGGAGGGAAAGGGAGGGGGTGGTAGATGGGTGGGGGGATTGGTGGGGGGAAATGGGGATAAAAATTGTATTGTAAAACTTTTTCAATTAAAAAAAAAAGAAACAGGCATGCCTGGTCACGCCACACCATCAGAGGGCATACCCATAGAATGCAAGAATTTGGCTGAAGATTTTAGCAAAAAAGTCTCAGATGAGCTCCCTCCCCACCGGGCCACCGACTGTGCGATAGAAATCTTACCCTGCGCTGAGGATTTCCAGCAGTGATGTCAATGTGTTTGGAGCTAGAGAATGGGACTCCACTCTTGAAACTCCAAGATTCCCATCTAGGAAGCCATTTCAGACACTATTGATCTTGAAGAGAATAGAAAAGGGGGGAACCTCCAAGAACCTCAAGGGAGGGGGGAAGCAACCAACCCAAAGGTTCAGGAAAAACCTCCTAATTCCAGAAGGGAAAAAACCAGCCATCTTGGTTGGCCCAAAGCATTGAAACCACACAGCAGGAAGGGAAGATCAAACTGAAAAGATTGCAACTATATTTAAATTGAATTGAAAGCAGATCGAGATGAAATGGAACATGCGAAGCACAGCTATAAAGTGAAGCAGAAAACAGCGAGCAGCAAATTTGAGACCCCAAGAGACGGCAGAACAGCAGCCAGGGAAAGTGGCAACGAAAGACGGCAAGAGCAGAAGGAGAACTGACAGGTGGTGACTGTGCAAAAAAGAGAGACTGCTTGGAATGAGGAATTTTAAAAGGATCTATGTGGTAACGATTTGAACCATACCTTAGATTTGGATTTAACTGTGAAGAAGGATTTTTGGACTGGAAGAGCAAGTCATACGGCAGAACCAGAGATCAAATAACAGGAGGACAGCAGATCGCTGAGAGTGACGGAAGACATTGAAGCTGGGAGAGTGAGTGAGAGCAAGTGAGAATGGTGCATTAGACCAACAAGCAAAGAAGCGGTTTTTCAGGTAAACAACAGAGAATAACAGAGAAATTAACACAAAAATTAACTAATTGATAACGGTGAATGGGCTATATCTAAGTGCTGAACTTTGGACAATTGGACTTTTGGCTATTTGGACATTTTGAAAGAGAGAAATATCAAGTCTAAGACTATGAATACATAAAAACTTGGACACAAGAACTTTACATGTAAGAGTGAAAGAGAACTGTATATTAAGTGCAAATTAACTTTATATATATATATACACTTGATTAACACTTGTAAAACAGTGCAATTATTTATTAATATTTCTTGTTGGTGAGACACTTGACAAATTGATAACTAATCACTTATATGGATGATTAATTAAAAATTAATTGGAATAGATACATTTAAGTGGATACTAACCTAAATAATATTTAATTTTTACTTATATATTTACATCAGTGATATTTGATTTGATAGATTCTGACCTGATAGTCTGATTATTATACTGTATTGATGTATAAATTATTAACTATTAATTGATTGTATTAATCATAGTAAGATTTAATGAAGTGTTAGAACCTTAAGTTTTTCCCCCTACCTCATTCACCCTATACTTCTTCTCCCTCATTTGAGTATATACCTATCTATACAATATCTATCTATTTAATTATTTAATCAACTATTTAATTAACTATTTGAGTGTTAAGGACATTTATAGAAGTAGCCTACAACCCAATAAGATTAACTATCATTTAAAGATTTATGTAACATAGATTTTAGACATTACCACTGACAATAACATCACTACAGACAATGAAATTGAAACAAAATAAGAGTAGTTCAGTGCATGAAATTTTGGGAGATCCTATAAAAAAGAATTAAGATGACAAGCACCAGAACAACCACTATAACCAAAGTAAATAAGAAAATAACTTCAAACCAGACCTCCCTTACAGCATCCCTAGCACAACAAAGAACTATAGAAACTATGCTTGGAACAGAAAAAGAGAAGACAGGCTCCACTTCCAGCAAGCAAAACATCAGTCAGTCTTGGCAATGATACAGGAAGCCATGAATAAGATCCAGGAATTGATTGCCAATAACCATGAAGAGACCAAAAGAAATCATGATGACCCGAAATCTGATGTGGGAGAGATAACTGACAACATAAAGAAAATGGATGACAAGATAGAAAGAATTCAATAGAACATTGCCAAAAATGAACAAAGAATTCAAAAGACAGAACTCAAAATGGAACAAGCAGTTAAGAAAGTAGAAATGCTGGAACAACAACAGATGGCAAGTAATTGAGAGCTGAAGGACTCACTTACCTACCTGGAAATGGAAAAGGCATCATTTTACTTAAGGTTCCAGAACATAGCAGAAACCAAGGAGGAAGACCTGGGAGAGACAATGATGGAGATTTTTCCTGAAACAACACAGAGAGATAAAGATGACATATGAAGGGATATTGTTGAAATTTACAGGGTGCACACCAACTACACACGTAGGAACAAGCTGCCAAAAGAAGTGCATGTCCGATTCACAAAGAAAACGATAAAAGAAGAGATATACAGAAAAATGAGAGAGGAGGCAATCTTTTACAAAGGGAAGGAAATAATAACATTGAAACAAATTCCGAGACGTGTAAGGGACCAGAGAAAAAATTATAACTTCCTCACAACACAACTAAATAAACACAAAGTGATGTTCCATTGGCTATTACCAGAGGGCATCTTAATTTCATGGCAGGACAAGAAATTTAAAATAGATAGTCTGGAAGGAGCCCAGAAGTTTTTCAACCAACACTTTGTCCTTGAGGAAGATCAAGAATCCAGAATGGAATTGGAAAATAAGAGCCAAGAGAACAACTGATAGAAGAAACAGAAGATGAACAAGAAGAAAAGAGAAGACTGGAAAGGGAAAGAGCAGAGAGAGAAGGAGCAAGGGGGAAAACACAAAGAATAACAAGAAACACAAGGAAATTAAAGACAACAAACAGATAGGAAGAAAAATGGAACAGGAAATAAAGATGATTTCAATCAATATCAATGGATTAAACGCCCCAATCAAAAGAACCCGGACATTTATCAAATTACAAAAATTGGAAATGGACATTATAAATTTACAGGAAGTCCACATTAAAAAACAACACCAAAAGATATTAGAAAACACAAGATTAGGGAATCTTTACACTTCACTGGCAGAACAGAAAAAAAGAGGCATTGCAGTCTACATTAGGAAACACTTAAAAACAAAACAGATATATGCGGATGAAGAGGGAAGAGTTCTAATGGTTGAAGTACAAACAGAATTAAAAACAATATTATTAATCTCGATCTATGCAAAAAATGAGAATCAACGTGCCTTCTTCAAAAACATACACAATAAAGTAAAAGATTTAGACTACAAGAATATTTGTATCATAGGTGACTTCAATGCAAGTTCAGACAGAAAAAGACTATTGGAGTACCAGGAAAAATAAAACCAAAAAAACAAAAAAACAAAAAACCCCTCCCAGACACTTTTAAGGAAATGGCGCAGGAATTATGCCTTCAGGATGCTTGGAGGAAAATAAAGAAAGAAAAAAACAGTATACATTTTACTCCAATCCACCTCTATCCTGGTCCAGAATAGATATGGCCTGGATGTCAACAGATCTTAGGAAAGACCTAGAAGAAATAGGAATAATGACAAACACATGGGCAGACCATAACCCAGTAAAAATAATTTGGAAAGGCTATCAGAAGAAGAGATGGATGATGAATACCGAAATTCTAAAAGACAAAGAGTATATACAAATGATAGAAAAAGAAATGAAAATATTTTTTGAGATCAACACTAAAGAACAAACCTCCCTCCAAAATTTATGGGACATGGCAAAACATGCTCTTGTCAGGCCTCCTTTATAAGAGGCCTGACAATAGCATATTTGGCGAAGAAAAATAAAGAAAAACAACAGGAAAAAGACAATTTGTTGAAGGAATTCAAAAAATATGAATATGAGCTACAGAACTAACCTCAAAATAAAAGGATCAAAGAAAAAATAAATTTGGCAAAACATAAAATAAACTTGATCACACAAACAGAAATAGCGAGGAAAATCAAATTTGTAAAACAAAATCATTTTGAACATGCAAATAAGACAGGGCAATGGGTACAAATTGAAGAAAGAAAAAGAGAGAAGGACAATTCATGAACTACAGAACGATACAGGAGAGATAAACCATAGGAACAAGGACAAAAAGAATATAACAAGAACTTTTTTCCAAAAACTATATGAGCAGGAAGAATCTTCAGAAGAGGACATCAAACAATACCTAAACGAAGCCGACATCCAAGAATTAGAAGAGTCACACAGGGACCTACTGGACAGGCGGATTACAATGACAGAGTTAATAGAGGTGAGGAAGAAACAGAAAATAAATAAAACCCTGGGACTGGATGGTATTCCTGCAGAGTTCTACAGGACCTGTCAACATCCAATAGATGAAATTTTTCTTGGAGTACTCAATGACACACTTCTGGAAGCTACGATTCCCAATTCTTGGACAGAGGCCATCATTACATTAATACCAAAAGAAGAGACAGACCACACCCATATTAAAAACTATAGACCGATATCACTCTTAAATGTGGACTACAAATTATTCACATCAATTATCACAGAAAGAATTAAAAAAATAATTAAAGAATACATTCATTCGGATCAGAACGGCTTTATTCCAAAGAGACAGGTAAAAAACAATTTGAGACTAATAATTGATGTATTAGAATATTATGAAACAAATTCAAACAAACAATTGGCCTTAATTTTTTTAGACGCACAGAAGGCCTTCAACAACCTAAACTGGAAATTTCTTACATTACAATTAGAAGCTATGAAATTCGGCAACAAATTTACAAATATGATAAAGAAAATTTACTCCTCCCAAACAGCAAAAATAATAAATGGTGATTTGACAGAACAATTCCCAATATCAAAAGGAGTGAGACAAGGGTGCCCTCTGTCTCCCCTGTTATTCATATTAGTGTTGGAAATTCTCTTAAGGGAAATTAGAAGAGATAAGGAAATACAAGATCTGAAAATCAAAAGGGAGGAATACAAACTCCAAGCTTTCGCTGATGACATAGTATTTATTACATTTATTAACCAATAATAACTGGCACTAAATTATTAGATAAAATAGAAAAATATGGGAGAGTAGCGGGACTCAAAATCAATAAACAAAAGACAAAGGTACTAACGAAAAACTTTAATAACCAGCAAGAAAAGGAAATAGAGGACAAATTAGTTATACAAACAACAAAGAAGATAAAATATGTAGGAATATGGCTCACCAATAAAAGCTCATCAATTGGAGAAGACAATTATGATACACTGACAAGGCAAATTAAAAAAGACTTAGAAATTTGGAAAAAACTACAACTATCTCTATTGGGAAAAATAGCTTCAATTAAAATGAACATCCTTCCTAGAATTTTATACTTATTCCAAGTGACTCCATTAAAACCAGGGAAGAACTTCTTTAAGGATCTTAACAAATTAATAGTGGATTACATCTGGTAAGGAAAGAAAGCAAGAATCAAAATCAAGCACCTACAAGACACAAGAAAAAGAGGAGGACTTGCACTACCGGACTGGGAAACATATTATAAAGCATCAACACTGATTTGGATCAAGGAATGGATGGAACTTAAAAATAAAAGACTACTAAATTTGGAAGGATTTGATCTACAATGAGGATGGCATGCATTCCTATGGGAGGGCACCAACAAATGACATGGATACTTTCAGAGATAGTGTTAGACAAGCATTATACAAGACATGGCAGGGCATCAAAAAAGCACACTACAATAAAATCCCGGAATGGTTATTGACCATGGAAGCTCAGATTTACCGAAACGCCATGGACAGCACCAAAATGAAAACTTATAAAGACTTACTAAACAACCAAGGGGAACTAAGAACAAGACAAGAATTGAAGGAGATGGGTACAGACATTGACTGGTGGCCATACCTACAAATAAAATCAAGATATCAGTGTCCGAGTTTGAGTTGTCTAAAGAAATAAAATGCCTCTCACATTTTGATAATAAAGAAAAAAAACTTTTATTTGTTAGAACAACGTCTTCATGGACTCATATGCAGTCAGGAAATGACCTCTGCTCCAAATTCCCTCCCTTTCCTGGCTTGTTTCCTTATCCTTATTGGTCATTATCTAAATCATTCTACAGCAGTCTCTCTTACTAATCCCACAGGAATTTAACCCCCTCTTTACTATGTCAGCCCTGAATGAGATGCAAGTTGAGAGGCTGACATCTGGCCCCTCTCCCTTCATTCTCCAGCAAAACTTGCACAAGATAAAACAACAGGTCTAATACCATTACCCCGTCTGGGACTGTGTCCCACCCCCTCCCAGCCTGTCCGGGTGATCTGCATGGAATTTAGCTATAAGGCGGTCAGCTTGAATGTTTGTGCTCTTCACCCATGATGCTTCTGATGATGGGTAACCCTTCCACTTAATTAAGTATTGGAGGCGGCCTCTGTGCCACCTCGAATCGAGAATTCGCTGTACTTCATAATGAGTTTGGCCCCCAATGATCAAGGGCCCTGAGGGATCACATGGCACCGGCCTTAAAGTTGACCCCACCACAGGCTACAGAAGACTACTGTGAAAAACGGGGTGTATCTTTCCTAGTAACCGGGGCAACTGCAATTGTACCGTGACTGGGTTGATTATTTTTACTATAGGAAATGGTCCTATAAATTTCGGGCCCAATTTCCTAGTTGGGAGTTTGAGTCTCAAGTACTTGGTGGAGAGGTAGACCTTCTCTCCTACTCGGAACGGTCTTTGAGGGGCTCGGTGCTTATCTGCTTGTTTCTTATAAGCCTGTGCCGCCTTGTCTAATGCCTTTTTGATGTTCTCCCAGGATTCTCTTAGCATCGCCATCCAATCGTTCAAGCTGACTGAAGAAGGGGGTTCCCTGGGATATTCTCGCATGGGGAAAAAATCCATACCGCTCACTACCTTGAATGGGGTTAGTCCTGTACTACTGTGGACAGCATTGTTGTACGCGACCTCCGCAAAAGATAGGAGGTCCACCCAGTTCGACTGTTGGTAGTCTACATAGGACCTCAAGTACCGCTCTATCATGGCATTTAGTCTCTCCGCCCCGCCATTGGTGCTCGGGTGAAATGCTGAGCTGAGACCTTGGGATGATCCTATGGATTGTAGGAATTCCCTCCAAAATTTCGCTGTGAACTGGACATCTCGGTCGGAGATGATTCTTCTGGGTTCTCCATGCAAGTGGTAGATGTGTTTCACAAACAGCTTGGCCAATTGGCGGGCTGAGGGTAGCCCATTACAGGGTATGAAATGTGCCTGTTTGGAGAATAAATCTATTACAGTCCAGATCACTGTGTTTCCGCCACTCTTCGGCAGCTCTACTATAAAGTCCATTGCAATCTCCTCCCATAGTCTTGACGGTTCAGCTACTGGCTGCAGTAACCCAGGGGGTTTTCCTGGTCGGTTTTTCATCGTGGCACAGATGGTGCAGCTCTTCACATAGCTGTCCACGTCTTTCCTCATGTGAGGCCACCAAAATTGTCTTCGTACTAAGTGCAGAGTCTTTAGAAAACCGAAATGGCCTGCTGGTCTAATGTCGTGGCTCCTTTTGAGGACTAGGGTGCGTAGAGTTTCTGGGACATAAAGTTTTGTCGCTTTCCATGCTACGTCGTTCCTCCTTGTCAAAAGATGCTGATTGTCTCAGAACCAGGGGTCCACCAATGTCTCTGTTTTGAGCCGTGTCATCAGGTCACCCGCTGGTTGGCCCTGCTGGTCGCGATGCTGGCGTCTGGTGGTTACTTGACCCACTCCTTGAGGCGAGGGGATGATGGCATTCACCACCTGCTCCTGTTCACTGTTGTACTGGGGCATTCGGGAGAGGGCATCGGCCAGAAAATTCTTCCCCCCTGGGATGTGTTTCAGCTTGAAGTTGAACCGATTGAAGTATTGGGCCCATTGGACTTGTCTGGGTGATAATTTCTGTGGGGTCCTAAGGGCCTCCAGGTTTTTATGGGAAGTCCAAACCTCGAACGGTGTCTGGTTTCCTTCTAGCAGATGTCGCCAGGTCAACAGCGCCCACCTCACTGCAAACGCTTCCTTTTCCCATGCTGCCCAGCATCTCTCTGTGTCGGTGAATTTGCGGGAAGTGTAAGCACAGGGCTGAAGGTTCCCTTGGCTGTTCTTTTGGAGTAGAACCACTCCCACTGCCACGTTGCTGGCATCTGTTTGAATGACGAAAGACTGGTTGGGATCAGGATGTTTCAAGACTGGTTCTTTTGCAAACATTTCTTTTAGTGTTTCGAAGGCTTGTAGGCAGGCCGGGCTCCACTGTAGAGGCTGTCCTGGGTGAGGTTTTGTTGCTGGACTCCCTGTTTTTAGGAGGTCGGTTAGAGGTTTGGCAATTTTTGCAAAAGAGGGGATAAATTGTCTGTAGAAGTTCGCAAACCCCAAGAAGCTTTGCAGTTGTCTGAGGGTGCATGGGGGTCGCCAGTCAAGGACTGATTGTACTTTGGCTGGGTCCATTTCTATCCCCTCATTGGACACTCGGTAGCCTAAGTAGTCTAGCCGTGACTGGTGGAACTCGCATTTCGACAGTTTGACATAGAGGTTCGCTTTCAGCAGTTTTTCGAGCACCTGGCGGACGAGGGGTATGTGTTCGTCTATGGTTTCTGTGTAAATGAGAATGTCGTCCAGGTAGATGAGGACCCCCTTATAAAGGTGATCATGTAAAACTTCATTTATCAGTTGCATGAACACCGCCGGTGCTCCCTGTAGTCCGAAAGGCATCACTTTAAATTGAAAACTTCCTAGGGGGCAGTTAAATGCTGTCTTCCACTCATCTCCTTCCTTGATGCATATGCGGTAGTAGGCTTGGTACTCTTTTGGGATCTGGTCTGGGCCGTGGGAGGTGCTGGAGGTGGCCGCCAGTTGCTCTGTTGTCCCTTTACAGGGCGGGTTGGGCACCTGTGTTGGAGGTGTCTTTTCTCCCTCTAGAGGGAGGGGTTGGACCCCCTGGGTGGGAGGAGGGGCCGTTTTCTCTGGTTGTGGTGGCAGGGGGTGGGGTCCCCTTGCTATCCTCAGTCTGTGGGTCCCTTCTTGCCACCAGATGGTGGGGCCCCACTTGTCCAGCCAGGAGAGTCCCAGTATGACTGGGTTGGTCATCTTGGGGGCTATTATGAACCAAATCATTTCCCAGTGATCCGCTAGCTCCAGCTTCACTGGCTCAGTCAAATGTGTGGCATCCACCCCCCCTAGTAGGGATCCATCAACTTGTTGAAAACGGATTGCGTGGCTGAGCCTTTTAGCCTGGATCCCCAGTTTTAGGACTGTGGGTAGGTTAATCAGGCACCTTGTGCAACCCGAATCTACTAGGTCTTGGAAAGTCCCTTGGGTACCTGTTTTTGGGGCTGTTAGGCATATGGGGAAAAGAAAAGTGTGGATGGGTGCGCTCACCATTGGGTCGTTTTCACCATCATCATCGCCATCATACAGTTCGGGGAGTCGATTCGCATCGTCGGAGCTCCCCCTATTTTCAGTCAGATGGGCAAAAACTTCTGCAGTTGGGGAAAGTCTTAATGGTGCCTTGGTAGTGTGCCTGGCTCCTCATTCCAGTCGTGCCTTGGCCGGAGGCTCTGTTTTTGGCCCTGGGGTTCCACACACTGCTGCCAAATGCCCAACTCCCCCACATCTGTAGCACCTCAGTGGACTCCGTGGGGTGGATGGCCTCTGGGTGGCCCGTGATGCTGTAGTTTCTGGTCTGGTAGACGGTTCCTGGTCCAGCTGGGTTTTCTCCTTTGCCTGTGGTTGTTTTAGCATGTTGTTGGCTCGTAGCCCTCTCTCGACTTGCGTCGTTATCCGGAACCAGTTGGACAGTCGGTTCGGAATATCTCAATAAGCAGTCACTTGGGCGATTTGCTTATCTAAGCTTGTTCTAAAGAAGTATACTAGTAGTCATTCAGGCAAAGGAGGTAAAGTCCCAACAACTTTTCTGAACTCACGGATATGTTCTTGGATAGGCTTCCCCCTCTGCATTAGGTGCCTGAGCTCATCTTCTACATAGGGATCGTCCCCTGTTTCTTCGAAGCGGGCTCGTAGCAGTTGTAAGAAACCATCTGCATCTTGCAGTTGGGGGGCCCTGTATTTGTACTGGGCCATTGACCAGCTCCTTGCTTCTCCCTCCAGACCTTCTGCGATGACACTGACCAGGGCCCTGGGGAAAGGGGAAAGGTGTGCGTAGCGCTCAATGTAAATCTCAGCTGCATCGAGAAATTGAGCTAGCAGGTCCGGATCCCCATCGAATTTCCCTCTGAATTGGGGTGGTTCCACCCTCAGTGGCCACTCCTGCCATTGCGGGGGTCTGTGAGCCTGCCCACAGTGCCCTTGGGCTTCTTCATCATCTCCTATTTGGTTGCAGGGGAGTGATGCCGTGGCTGGGCTGGGTCGCTTGCTGAGCAGGGAGGGAAGCCCTGAGTGCATTTGGGAGCTTTCTTCTCTCATCTTTTTTTTTCCTTGTGTGTGTGTGGGGGGGGGCTATGCTGCCATTTGGAGAGCCATAGAACCTTCCCCGCCACTTGATGGGAGTCCAGCAAAAGGCATCATAATTTTTTCCTTTTCTGAGGCAAATCTCTGGTGGAGATGGCTTTCTTCCATGGCCTCTGATAAGGTTTGTTTACCTACGGAGACATCTGAAGGTCTGCCAACATCGGCGTGGAATAGCTTAGGAATGTATAAATATTTTTAGAAGAAAAGTTTTTGAAGAGAGCATTTTTTTAGTTTTAATTTTCCTGACTGTCTGTCCGAGTTTGAGTTGTCTAAAGAAATAAAATGCCTCTCACATTTTGATAATAAAGAAAAAAAACTTTTATTTGTTAGAACAACGTCTTAACGGACTCATATGCAGTCAGGAAATGACCTCTGCTCCAAATTCCCTCCCTTTCCTGGCTTGTTTCCTTATCCTTATTGGTCATTATCTAAATCATTCTACGGCAGTCTCTCTTACTAATCCCACAGGAATTTAACCCCCTCTTTACTATGTCAGCCCTGAATGAGATGCAAGTTGAGAGGCTGACAATCAGAAAGATTTGGCTCAATTTGGATTCCAAAAAGGCCAGAACAAATTAGATAAAATTTTACAAGTATCACAGGACAAATTGATTAAAAAAGTTTATAATTACCTACGAGGATACAAATTAGAGGAAGAGGTGGTCAAAGAAAACATGATAATCTGGGCAAAGAATTTTGGCCACAATATCAAACTAGACAAATAAGAAAAATTATGGACAATAAATTATAAACTAACAATGTATGTACCGTACAAGGAAAACCTGTTTAAAATGTTTTATAGATGGCACCTTCCACTGGCCAGATTGGCAAGAATGTTCCCCAATACGTCTCCAACTGCTGGAAATGTAAACTACATAAAGGAATCTACTATCACACATGGTGGACTTGCCCAAAGGCAAAACAATATTGACAAATGATCAGAACACAAATGGAACAAATTAAACAACAAAGAATAGAAATGAAGCCAGAAACCTTTCTACTAGGCATAATAAACGGACAATATGAAAAGGAAACAAGATACTTAATAATTCATATAACAACAGCAGCACGAATAATTTTTGCACAAAATTGGAAGAGCAATGATATACCTACAGAAGATAGAATAATTAGTAAAATCATGGAATGTGCAGAAATGGACAGACTCACAAAGGAATTACAAGACAAAGAGGAACATGACTACTATTTAGTATGGGAAAAGTGGTACACTTGGTTGGAAGATAGAAAAGGGAGAGAAAAAAAAGACTAGGAGGCAACTAGTGTGACCTAATATAGACATAGGAACATAAATTACTTAATGTAAGTCAACAGCGACTCACAAAGTTAGACATAATGAGAAAGACCAAAACAAGGAGGAGTCAAAACACAAATGCGAAATATATAACAGATTACAGTCAATAACTTATAAGATGTATACCTGAGTTTCTGTTTACATGTTTTGTTGTTACTTGTTTTATTCTGTTTGTATTTTTAAATAAATAAAATTTTCAATTAAAAAAAAAAAGAAGTCTTACCCAGCGCTAAACTACCTAAACCCAAGATGTACAGCATGTCACTGAGGGAGTTGGAAGAGCTGAGAACATTTATTAAGAAAAACTTAGCAAGGGATTTCATCGAGCCAGCCCAACCAAAAATCGCAGCTCAATTTTCTCTCTATTTAGAGAGAAAAAAAGATGGCTCAAAATGTTTCTGTGTTGATTTTTGTACCCTAAATGAGATCAGTGTGAGGAACATGTACTCCCTCCCACTTATGAAAGATATGCTAGCATACCTCGTTAAAGGGAAAAAATTTTCAAAGCTAGACTTAAGGGAGGCTTACTACCATGTCAGAATTAAGGAGGGGGATGAATGGGAAACGGCACTTAGCACCCCCCTTGGGTGCTACCAATTCAGGGTGCTCCCCTTTGGGTTACAAGGAGCCCCTGCAATGTTTATGCAGTTAATAAATGAAGTCCTACATCAGCATTTGTATAAGGGGGTCCTGGTCTACTTGGATGACATTTTAATCTATACCGAGACCAAAGCAGAACATGTAAAACTAATCAAGGCAGTTTTAAACAAACTCCGCTCTGCCAAACTTTATGCTAAATTTTCTAAATGTGAGTTCCACCAAAAGATGATTTACTATTTGGGGTATCACATTTCACATCAGGGCGTAGAAATGAATCCTCTAAAAGTGCAGGCTGTACTTGATTGGGAACCTCCATGCATGCGCAAACAGTTACAAAGCTTCCTGGGTTTTGCCAATTTTTACTGCCAGTTTATCCTTGCTTTCGCTCAGATTACCCACCCCATCACCAAGCTCTTAAAAATGAAGAGGGAGGGCAACCCTAAACCAAAGCAGCCTTTGAACTGGACTATGGAATGCCAGATGGCATTTGAAAAACTTAAACGGCTTTTCTCAGCAGAACCAAGAACACCCGGATACGGAGGAACCATTTGTTATACAAGCGGATGCCAGTGATGTGGCAATAGGAGCAGTCCTGCTTCATTAAAATGAGCAAGAACAACTACAAACATGTGCTTACACATCCAAAAATGAGATTGAGCAAAGGTGGGCCATTTGGGAGAAAGAGGCTTATGCAGTTCATTGGGCATTGTTAACCTGAAGACACTTCCTAGTAGGCAGTAAGACCCCTTTTGAAGTCTGAACTGATCATAAAAATCTGGAAGCCCTAAAGACCCCAAGGAAACTCTTCACAAAACAAGTACGATGGGCTCAGTACTTTAAACAGTTTGATTTTACTCTAAAATATCTCAGGGGGGGGGGAACTTTCTGGCAGATGCGCTATCCAGAAAACCGCAATAGAATAGTGCGAAGTCAGATGTAATCAAACCCATAGTACAACATAATCAATTAGCCACTAAAGTTATCACCAGATCCCAGGCAAAACAAGAAACATTGACGGACAATGACACCACCCAAACTTTTAAACAAGCATTGGCCACTGATGAATGGTTTTTGAACCATAAATCCAGCTGTCTGATGAAAGAAGATTTGGCTTGGGTGGGAGGGAAGTTGTATGTTCCAGCCAGCCAAAGACTATGCTTAATGGTAAAGTGCCACAACTCCAAATTAGCTGGACATTTTGGTGGTGTGAAAACTTTACACCTGATTAAAAGACCATTTTGGTGGCCATCACTAAAAAAGGACATAGAAAGCTATGTAGCTAGCTGCCCCATTTGTGCAGCAGCAAAAAGACGTCAGGGGAAAACCCCAGGTCTATTGCAGAAGGTAGCTGAGCCTTCAGTGCCATGGAGCGAGATTGCTATGGATTTCATTGTAGAATTGCCAGACAGTGTGAGAAATATTATTTGGGTCGTGACAGACCTGTTTTTAAAACAGGCACATTTTATACCTTGCCAAAAGATCCCAACTGCTAAAAGTTTAGCCAAATTATTCCTAATACACATTTATTGACTTCATGGAGCTCCACAAACGATCATCTCTGACAGAGCTCCTCCCACCACCCATCTACTAATGGAAATTCTGAAATTTTGAACTTGGTTCTAGAACAATATCTAAGATGTTCTATTAATTTTCAACAGGATAACTGGATTGAATGTTTGTCTTTTGCTGAAGTTGCATTTAATAATGCTGTACATTCAAGCACTGGTTTTACTCCTTTTAGAGTAGCGACAGACCAGGATTTCAGTCCCATGCCTGAACTATTCACAGAAGAATCCACCATCTCCTCACTTAAGGAGTGGGTAGATAATTTGCAAAATACATGACCAGTGGTTAGATTAGCCTTAAATGAAGCTAGGCTTTTAAAATTCAAGCTGACAAGAAAAGGATGGAACCCAAACCTTTTCATGTTGGAGACAGATTATACTTATCTACAAAATTCCTGAAATCATTACAACCATCAAAGAAACTAGGACAAAGTTCATTGGACCTTTCCCCATCACTAGAGTCATTCCAGTAGCAGTACTTCTTCCAAAGACACTCAGGTAAGTCCACCCAATATTCCATATTAGTTTACTCAAGCGAGAAGTAATCTCATCCCTCAGACCACCTGCATCTACACCACCTGTTCCCATTATGATTGAAGTGAACAACACTTTGAAATCAAGGAAATCCTTGACTCTAGGACTCACAGAGGGAAAATCCAATACTTAGTCGCTTGGAAACATTTACCATCAGCACACAATGAATGGGTTGCTAAACACCATGTTAGGGCTCCAACCTTACTGAGAAAATTTCACTCCCATCACCTAACAAATCTTATTAACTTACTATCATGAAATCTTGTTTATAGTTGTTATTTTTTACAGGTGGATCCTTTCATTTTCTAAGGAGGGTAGCATGTCAGATTCCTAAAAGTGATACTGCCAATCAATTGGGAGAAGGAGAGGCTTGGATTTGATTCAATAGCATTGCCTGTGTCAATAGATATTTTACAACCTATATCCTTTTTTTTTTTATTAAAAGTTTTATAAAAGTACAAACATATAAAACCCCCCCTTCAACCCCCCCATCCCTCCCCCCCTTCAACCCCCCTCCCCCCCCCGGACTTCCCAAAGTGAAATACAGGGTATCTGTTCTTAAACAAAAATTTTAAACCAACCATTAGTCTATCAAATTTCTAGTTTACAAACACTATCAAAATCTTAACTCCATTAAAAAAAAAAGAAAAAAAAAGAAGAATTACAACTCTAATTCCTCTTCATTCATACGCAATTTGGTGTCTTCTTATATGATATTTGTTCTGCACATAGTCAATCCATTTCCTCCATTCCAGAATAAATTTTTCTTGCGTATGATCCTTCAAATATGCTGAGATTTTAGCCATCTCAGCTAAGTTCATTACTTTTACAATCCATTCTTCTACTGTAGGCAAAGAGTCTTTTTTCCAGTGTTGTGCAACCAACAGTCTAGCTGCTGTTATTAAATTTAAGATCAACTTAGTCTCCAAAAATGTACATTCATTTATAATACCCAACAAAAAGAATTTCGGTGTAAATTCCAACCTTTTTTTCAAAATATTTTGCATTACCCACCAAATCTTTATCCAAAATGCTTTAACCTTCTTACAGGTCCACCAAATATGAAAATAAGTTGCATCTTCACAATCACATCGCCAACATTTAGCTTGTACATTAGAGTACATACAAGACAACTTTTTTGGATCTAGGTGCCATCTATAAAACATTTTATAAAAATTTTCTCTAAGGTTTTGTGCTTGAGTAAATTTAACATTTCTAACCCAAATCTTTTCCCATGTTTCCATCATTATTGGTTCTTGAAAATTTCTAGCCCATTTAATCATACAATCTTTAACCAACTCTGTTTCAGAATCTATCTCTAATAATACATTATATAGTCTTTTAATGTGCATAATACCCTGATCCCTAATTTGCTTTACCAAATTTTCTTCGTTTTCCATAAGACCTGTTTTTTGATCCTCCCTCCATCTTGCTTGAAGCTGACCGTACTGAAACCAGGTATAAATTATCCCTTCCTTCTTCAAAACCTCTAAGGATTTAAGTTGTAATTTACCCCTTTCTCTAAATAAAAGTTCTTTATATGTGATCACCTCCATCTTTTGTTCTATACTTATATTTTCTATTGCATGTCTGGGATTTGCCCAAATAGGTATTTTATAATCCAATTTATATTGATATTTCTTCCAGACTCTCAACAAGGCATTTCTAAGCATATGACTTTTAAAAACTTTATCCACTTTCTTTTCATACAATAAATAAGCATGCCATCCATAAAGTAAATCATATCCTTCTAAATTCAAAATTCTCTCCTCTGTTAAATTAAACCAATCACTAATCTGAACTAATACCGAAGCTTCATAATATAATCTTAAATTTGGCATTTTTAAACCACCTCTCTCCCGAGTATCTTGTATAATTTTTAATTTAACTCTGGGTTTTTTACCTGACCATATAAAAGTATTAAGACCTTTTTGCCATTCCTTCAATTGTTCATCCTTCTTCAACACCGGTATCATTTGAAACAAAAATAAAAACTTAGGTAATACATTCATTTTAATTGTTGCTATTCTACCTAGTAAAGATAATTGTAGCTTTTTCCAATCCTCCATTTCTTTCTGCACCTTTCGCCATAAAACTTCATAATTATTTTTAAATAACTTTGTATTTGATCCTTCAATAAACACACCCAAATATTTAACCTTTTTGACTATTTCAAATCCTGATATTTGTTGAAGCTCTTCTCTTTGATTAAAAGACATATTTTTGGTGACTATCTTGGTCTTATGTTGATTTATTTTAAATCCCGAAACTTTACCATATTGTTCTATCAATTCCAACATGTATGAAGCTGTGTCTATAGGTTGCGTTAATGTAACAACTAAATCATCTGCAAAAGCCCTCAACCTATAATCTTGCTGTCGAATCACTATTCCTTTTAATTCTTTAGATTCACGTATCTTCTTCAACAGAATTTCCAAAGATAAAACAAACAGTAAGGGAGACAATGGGCAACCCTCCCGCGTTCCCTTTTCTATCTTAAAACTATCCGTTAAACTTCTATTAATAATTATTTGTGCACTTTGTTCCCTATATATTGCTCTAATTGAACTCATAAATTGCTCTCCAAATTGCATTTTATCTATTATTTTAAATAGAAATTGCCAATTCAATCTATCAAAAGCTTTCTCTGCATCCAAAAAGAAAAAAGCTGCAGGAATCTGATTATTTTTCTCCAGATATTCAACCAAATTTATTATTTGTCTCAAATTATATTTCATATATCTCCCCTTTATAAACCCTGATTGATCATTATGAATTATTTGTTGCATAATTGGCATTAATCTATTTGCCAATACTTTAGCAAAAATCTTATAATCAGTATTCAAAAGTGAAATAGGTCTAAAATTTTCAGGTTTAACACAATTTTGATCCTCTTTAGGAATCAGTGATATAAAAGCTGTTTTCCATGAGGGTGGGGTTTCTCCCCCAGATTGAATTTTATTAAAAAGTATCTTAAGCGGTTCCACCATTTCTATCTGCAAATTCTTATAATAAATAGCTGTCAACCCATCTGTTCCCGGTGTTTTACCTACTTTAAGCTGTTTAATTGCTAAGATAATCTCTTCACAGTTTATTGGTTGATTCAAGCCTTCTCTTTGATCCAAGGTTAATTCCTGGATATCAACCTCTTTAAGATATCTATCTATATCTTGATCTTGTATCAAATCTCCTGCATATAATTTTGCATAATATTCTAAAAAAGCTTTTTTAATCAGATTTTGTTGATAAACTTCCTTGCCTTTATATTCCATCTTACTAATAACACGTGATCTTTGTTTTTTCCTTAACATATAAGCTAACCATCTGCCTGGTTTATTAGCATTGCAAAATGATTTACAACCTATATCCTGACACCAAAGAGCCCTGAGATCCTCTTAACGTGGAGGAATGTTTATAATAGCCATGTGGGTTGTGTCACTTTAAAGGATAACGGTGTGAATACATGTTTGTTTGGGTTCTCAGGGAAACTAGTAAAGAAAACATCTTCACACTTGTGAATTGGCTAAAATCTGCGTTCTGACTTAAAGGGAGGTGTCTCTACTGCTTTAATCCTACTTGTCTTGCTTAAGGATATTCAGATCTTGTTTTAATTGGTTTGCTATCACTTCTGCTTAATAAAAGGCTCCTTTTGAATAATCATGTTTCCAGAGTTTTTACTTTCCTAAGTTCAAAGGAGAATGTGCAATCATTACACATTCAGATTTTCATGTTTTTGCTAAAGAACTTCATAAATCTGAGATAAATTCTTTTATTTAGGCCAGGAGTGGGCAACTATGGCCCTTTAATGACTTGTGGACTTCAACTCCCAGAATTCCTGAGCCAGCCATTTTAGCTCTGGACGTCTGGGAATTGAAGTCCACAAGTCATAAAAGGGCCATAGTTGCCCACCTCTGGTTTAGGACTTCATTTTAAAGCACCCCCCCCCCCACATACAACCCAAGTCCAGTAGGCTCTCAATGGACCATTGAGGGGCTACCACAGAAAGGAGGGAGTCAAGCACCTGAAGGCTAGACAAGAAATAATGGATGGAAACTCAACCAGGAATTTTCTGACAGTGAGAGCAATCAACCAGCTTTCCTTCAGAAGTTGTGGGAGCTTCATCAGTAGAAGCTTTCAAGAAGAGAGGGACTGCCATCTGACAGAAATTGTGTAGGGTCTGCTTGGGCAGGAGGTTGGACTAGATGACCTACAAGGACCTTTCCAACTCTGTTAATCTGTAATCTGTATATCAAGAGCTACTTGAAGGTACTATTGAGGGTCCACTAATGGGAACAGAATATCATCATTGTCCTAGTTCCACACATCCCTTCTCCGCAATCGTCTGCCTTTCTTCCAGTGTCAACAAAATGTCAAGTTGGGTCTATATATCTGTCCAAGTAGGGTTCTAAATTGGAAAAGTACTAGTAAATAAACTGGCCATTTTCTCAGGATTTGTTTTTCCAGTTATAAAGATCGGACATTGAAAACGGAATGTAAAATAAAACTATATTCACTCTATTGTTAGCCTGCTGTCCCAAAACTGCTTTTTCAAAAGGCAACTGGACTTTTTCTGAAAACATTTTCCTTCTCATCCTAGAAGCTTCTTCAGTTCTCACTGTATGATGGGAATGGAAGAATTTATATTCTTTGCAGCAGTGGTGAAATCTAAAATTTGTTACTACTGGTTCTGTGGTCATGGCTTGGTGGGGGGGTAATGTGACTGGGTGGGTGTGGCCAATTTTTTTCTTTTAAAACCATTTTTTTCACCAAAGAGGTTGTAAAAAATGCTTTCAAAAGGCTCTGATGATCCCAGCTGTGTTGCCTGATCGGCAGAGGCTTTTGTTTCTTATAAAAGCCTCTGCCGATCAGGCAACTCAGCTTGGATTGTCAGAGGCTTTGAAAAGAAAAAAAAACTCTGCCGATCAGACAACTCAGCTGGGATCCTCAGCTGACGATCCCTTTGACGATCCCAGCTGAGCCGCACGATCATCAGAGGCTTTTTTTTTACTTTTAAAAGCATTTTTTCAGCCGAAGAGGTTGGAGAAAAAATGCTTTTAAAAATTAAAAGAAAAAAACCTCTGATGATTGTGCAGCTCAGCTGGGCATGGGGGAGGGGAAGTGGCAGGGATTTTTGCTATTGGTTCTCCGAACCACCCGCCTCCATCACTACCGAATCAGGTGATCCGGTCCGAACCGGGAGCATTTCATCCCTGCTTTGCAGTCATCTGATCATTAATTTATAGTTTCTTTCCCATACCATTTTGCCATTTCTCTAATTCTATATTATACCTAAAGCTTTTTGCCCATTGTATCATTATGTCTTTTACTTGTTCATCCTCCATTTTCCAATTTAGTAAAAAATTATATATTTTCTTAATTAGTTTTTCATCAGAATTCAACAATATCTGATAGAAGGTTGTCTGTCCTTTATAAAAACTGTACATTTTCAAGTCTTTATCATATCTAGATTGTATTTGCAATTGAGGCAACCATGATAATTTAATACCCTGGTCTTCAAACTCTTGCTTAGATTTTAATTTTCCTTCAGTGTCCAAAATGTCACAATTTTATCAAACTTCACCAGATTTGGATATGTAAATGCTTCCATTGTTGAGAGCCAACGATGGATGGATATAGAGCCAATCTACATTCCACCTGATGCCAATACTACCATAGCTTTGGGATTCTTGTACAACATTGTTAGTAATCAGCAGAATAAGTATCCTGATGCTGTGCATATTATAGCAGGAGACTTTAATCAGGATGATTTAAAAGAAGTGCTCCCTCAATTCTATCAGCATGTTAAGTGTGCTACTAGAGGAGCAAACATATTGGACAAAGTATATACCAACATTAAAGATGGCTATAAAGTTATACAATATATCACACCCTGCATCAGTTAATAGCGGTGTCCTCCAAGGAAGCATTTTAGGACCCACACTATTTATACTTTACATAAACAACCTTTGCGATCATATTATAAACAACTGTGCTCTCTTCACTGATGATGTAAAACTATTCAATACCACCGACAATGCTGCTACCCTATAAAAAGACCTTGACTATCTATCAGAATGGTCAAACAATTGGCAAATCCTAATCTCAACCAATAAATGTTCTGTCTTACATATTGGCAAAAAAACCATCAAAACAGTAAATACAAGCTGGGCAGATACAATCTTGTAAACAACCCTCACTCTGCTACCTTGGAGTACTCATCTCAAATGATCAAAGTGCCAGAACTCTTAGCTCTGCCACTTGCCAAAAAAGTGTTAAAAGTTGTTAACCTAATCTTGGGTAGCTTCTTCTCTGGTAATATTGAACTGTAAACCAGGGCGTACAAAACTTTTGCTAGACCAATTCTTGAATACAGCTCATATATCTGGAACCTGCACTGCATATCAGACATTAGTACAATAGAACAAGAGCCTCAGATAGCTCAACAGGCTAAATAGCCTGTTATTAACATTCAGCTGTCTGTAATTATTGCAAGTTCGAGGCTCAAGGTTGACTCAGCCTTCCATCCTTTCTAAGGTAGGTAAATTGAGGACCCAATTTGTGGGGGCAATAAGCTGACTTTGTATAAAAATATACAAAAGTATGAAGGCTATTGCTTAACGCATTGTAAGCCGCCCTGAGTCTCCGGAGAAGGGTGGCATATAAATCTAATTTTAAAAAAAGAAAAAAAAGTCCAGAGATATTTCATGAGAAGAGTACTCTACTCCTCTGCTCGCAACAGAATACCTTATCCCACCAGACTTCAAATTTTGGGATTAGACAATTTAGAACTGCGATGTCTTCAGTCAGACTTAAGAGTAGCACATAAAATTATCTGCTACAATGTCCTATCTGTCAATGACTACTTCAGCTTCAACCACAACAATAACAAACAAACAACCACAAACAATGAGCACACAATAGATACAAACTTATGGTAAACTGCGCTAAACTTGATTGCAGAAAATATGACTTCAGTAACAGAGTCATTAATGCCTGGAATGCACTACCTAACTCCCAATAACTTTAACCTTAGACTGTCTACTGTTGACCTCATCTGATTCCTAAGTAGTTTCTAAGGGGTGTGCAAAAGTGCACCAGTGTGCCTACCGTCCCTGTCCTAATGTTCCCTTTTATATGTATCCATTGCATGTATTCATAATTATGTTTATACGTATATCTGTTACCTATTACATGCTTGATGAAATAAATAAATAAAATAAATACATAAATAAAATAAACAAATAAATAAATTACCACATTTGGTACAATGAGATCATTTATCACTGTTTTTAGTACCAGCATACATCCCTCTTAGGAGGCGGGCTCTGCCTATAATAAAGATAGTGAAATCTTGGCCAGAAGATACTTCTCAACAACTTCAGGATTGTTTTGAAAATGCAAATTGGGACATCTTTTACCACCCTGACCTAGAGGAGCACACTGCAACTGTTCTGTGCTATATCAAACACTGCACAGACACTATCACTGTGGATAAACATATTAGGATCTATCCCAATCAGAAGCCCTGGATGACCAAGGAAGTCGAGTGCCTCTTGCATGACTGGACCAAGGCCTGGGGCAAGATACAATGTTGCCAGAGCTAGTCTGAAGAAAGGTATTTGGAAGGCCAAGACTGATTATAAGAAGAAGATTGAGGATAATTTTTATAGTAATAACATGAGGCAGGTGTGGCAAGGGATTCAACAAATTACCAACCATCAGTTGACCAATGTCATCCCTGCTAAGGGGGAATGCTTCATTGGCAGAAGAGCTGAATCATTTCTTTGCTCGCTTTGAAGTGGAGACATCAGAGACAGCTAAAATACAGCCACCAGCCCATTGTAGCCCCCACCTCATTGTGGAGGAAGAGAAGGTGAGGAGCATTCTGAGGGCTATGGACCCTAGAAAGGCTGCCAGTCCTGATGGTATCTCTGGCCGAGTGCTTAAAGACTGTGTTGATCAGTTGGCTGGAGTCTTTACCAGAATCTTCAATCGGTCTTTATCCCAGTCCACTATTCCATCTTGTTTGAAGGCTTTCACCATTGTTCCACTGACAAAGAAATTCCCTATTTATTTACTTAGTGTATGGCTGGTCACACACAATATTAAAACACTTCATTTTTACAGATTAAAAACAATTAAAACAATAAAAAAAAGCAGTAAGAAAACCTAAAAGAAAAACAGAAATAACATTTCAAAGTTTAATGTCGAGTTTGGAGATCCAGTCAGTAGCTGCCGTTGTTATGCAGAGGAAGTCCCTAGAATCTGCTGGATACCTTCTGTTAGGGCATTTCCTCACTATATTCTGGATAGTCTGTCGAGGGCCCCCGCAATCACATCCTTCCCCATTTATACAAGGAGTCAGCACACACCCCATGAGTTGTTCTAATTCTATTATATGTCACCCATATGTGACAGGGTAGGCTAAATCCTGGAGGTACTAGGACTGGTATGCTCGGAGACATCTTGGGGGGAACAGCTACTCCATGCCTCCATCCACTTTTGTGTGGTGTTCTGATGATCGGCCAACAACTTACGCGCTGTCAAGATTGGTGGATTTCTTGACTTTAATCGGCATCTTAAGAGATCAGGAATGTATCTGTGTATGGGTAGAGAGGAATTTAATAGGATCTTACTATACTCCCGAATGAGAGCTTCTTGTCGTCGTAAGTGCGGGGGAAGTATGTGGCTAAGAACTGGTAACCAGTAACTAGGTGTAGATTTTATGCACCCAGTAATTAGCCTCATCGTATGGTTAAGTTGAACATCAATAAGTCTTGTATGTGAGCTGTTTATCCATACAAGTGCACAGTATTCCGCTGCAGAGTAGCAAAGCCCGAGGGCTGCACATCGAAGAATTGGGGCTGAAGCTCCCCAAGTTGTTCCGCATAGTTTTTGTAGGATGTTATTTCTGCTCTTAACCTTGGCAGCCATATTCTGAATATGTTTCTTAAAGGACAGGGTTCTGTCTAAGGTAACTCCAGGTATTTTGGTGTTGCCTTGTATGGGAGCAGTTTGTTATTTAGGTATACATTGAGTTCTCTTTTTGCCAATTTGTTGTTGAGGTGAAAACATGATGTAACTGTTTTATTTATACTTGGGATTAACCTCCATTGGTGGAAGTATGTGCTCAAAGTTGTAAGGTCGGCTGTAAGTACACCTTCTGTAGCTTTGATGTCCTTGTGGCTATATGCTAATGCCAGGTCATCAGCATAAGAGAACTTTTTTGATAGCGTGGGTGGTATATCAGAAATGTATAGATTAAATAGAGATGGAGTCAGCACAGAGCCCCAAGGGAGTCTGTTATTCAGGTATCTTTGCTTACTGATTTTGTCACCCATGATGACTTGAAAGGTCCTTGCTGAAAGCATGTTATTTATTAGGCGGCCCATAGTCCTACAGGGGACAGCGTGGAGGAATTTCTTTAATAGGCCCTCCCTCCATACTGTGTCGTATGCTGCTGTGAGATCCACAAATACAACAGATGTTCTCAATTTATTCTGATAGCTGCTTTCAAAATGGCTTGTAAGACTAAGGACCTGATCCACACAGCTCCGATAAGATCTAAACCCAGCCTGTTCAATCGGTATTTGTTCGTTAATTTTCTGTCCGATTCTGTTAAGTATCAATCTTTCAAGTAGTTTATAACAGACACTTAACAGAGCAATGGGGAGATAGTTTTCTGACTTATTGCTTTCTTTTCCGGGTTTTAATATGCCGATTATCTTGGTTCTTTTAAATTCTGGAGGGAGCCTACTGGAAGTTAGGATATCTGTATAGAATTTTGCCAGCCATTCTCTTGTGCAAGGTCCAGAATGGATGATAAATTCTGGCATTACTCCATCAAAACCAGGAGATTTTCCAGCTTTGACATTCTTCAGGGCAGTATCTATTTCAGCTGCTTGGAAGGGTCGAGCGTATTCCTGGTTAGACAATCCCAGAGTTTTTAGATGCTTTAGTTCTCTTTTCACTAGTTTAGTATGTTTCTTATCATGGGGTACTTTAGTTAAATTGACAATGCGAGTTGCTACTTGATCTGGAGTAACCTCTTGTTGTTTACATTGAGCTGGTTAGTCTACTCCCAGTTTTCTCAGTAGGCTCCATGCCTTCCTGCTTGAGTGTTTAAAATCTAATCCAGACGTAGTTTGCTCCCATTTTTGCCTGCGCACCAGGTCAAGATTATAAAGAAGTTCATCAGCTATCTCAGCATCATCATCCTCTAAAGGTTTTTGGTACAGGTTTTCGCAAGTTTCATTCCATCCTGGGATATATTCCTTGCGGAAGCCACGTGGGATGTATTTTTTAGCTGATGACATAATTGCTCCAACAAAGCGATAGTAGCTGTTACTAATTGCTGGAATACATCCTATTGTGTTCTCAAGATCCATCATGTACTTTCCCCAGTTAGCCTTCTTCAAGTTCCACCTTGGTTGAGGTATAGATCTAATAATAGGTATCTTTATTCCTGTTTTAATGATGACAGGTCTATGTTGGCTATGGAGGAACATTGGTAGCACTTGTCGGGAGGCAGATATAGGTTTGGTATTATCTTGTGTAACAAAACATAGGTCTGGGTTGTACTCTTTCTTCCATGCAGCTGATTTAAAAGTGCTTCGATCTTTAGCCTCAAAAACTAAGTATAGATTGTTCTGCTCTGCCCATTTGCAGAGGGTCTCGCCATTAGTATCATTAAGCGTATATCTCCATTGATTATGGTGGCTATTAAAATCTCCTATGTAGATGCCTGGATGTGGAATCCTTGGGAGAACTGTGTTAGGCCAGGAGATAGTAGGGGGCTTATAGATGTTCATGACTTGGATATCTCCAATCTTAGTTGTGATAGTGTAGATGTTTTCCTCACTGCTTGTTTCTAATAGATATGTGTTTTCAATGTTATTATGCACATATGTTATCAGGCCATAAGTTTGATGAAAAATAGTGCCTAAGACGTCATATCCAGGTATTCTTCCTGTGCTTTTAAGCTGCTGTTCATTCTCAATGCGTGTTTCCTGGATCACAGCCAAATCAACACAGTTTTCAAGTAGTAGTTTAGAGAGATGTTCACATTTTGCTCTACTACTGCCTTTGATGTTAAATTGGCATATGCATATTGAACTTCCAATATTCCGAGTCATTTTAGCATTGGCATTTGTTATTTCCGTTATTTCTGCTGTTTCTGCTATTTTTTTTTGGAACTTAAAAGGTCCTTAAAAGGACCGTGGGGTTGTATGTGAAGCCAGGAGATCCTCGCAGATGTCTGGCTACCAGTCAATCTGTTACTCATTTAGCACCACCCAGGAGGCACATGTGACTTAAGGATTGCCACGGATGCGAGTAACTTTGCCTCCCAATCAATAATCTCAATGATTACAGACCAGTGGCACTCACTCCTATCATCATGAAATGCTTTGAGAAATTGGTCTGCCAGCACATCATTTCCTGTCTTCTGCATACTTTTGATAAACATCAGTTTGCATACAGAAGAAATAGATCTACAAAGGATGCTATAGCCATCACTCTTCACACTGCTCTGACTCATTTGGAACAATGTGGGGGGGGAACTATGTGAGGATTCTTTTTGTAGATTTTAGCTCTGCATTTAACACAATAATTCCACATAGACTAATGTCTAAACTTATGGATCTTGGTCTTTCTCATTCAATCTGCCTTTGGATTATGGATTTCCTGTTTGGCTGCTCTCAGAGGGTCAGATTGGGTAATCATATATCTTCAGCTCTTATTCTTAACACTGGGTTGTGTGTTGAGTTGAGTCCTTTACTCTATATTCTTTATATGCATGACTGCATTTCCATTCATGTTAGTAATACTATTACTAAATTTGCAGATGATACAACAGTGGTGGGACTGATCTCCGGGGGGGGGGGGATCTGTCTGCCTATCGAGATGAGGTGGAAAGGTTGCTTTCGTGATGTGAAGACAATAACTTGATCCTTAACACAAATAAGACCAAGGAGCTTATAGTGGATTATAGAAGGAATAGATCAGACATCCAGCCCTTGCTTATCAATGGAGACCAAGTAGAGCAAGTGGCCAGTTTTAAGTTTCTGGGTGTTATCATAAAAGAGGACCTGACCTGGGACACTCACAAACTTTTCAGGAAACAACCGAATGAAAAACTGCTGGTGGCCTTCTACGCTGCACCATTTCTTAATACTAAGAATCCATCCATTTATTTTCAAGCTAGCCATTTTAGAACTGCAGTAAGTTTTAAAAAGCTATTCAGTTTTAACTAAACCTTATCCCTCAATACATATAAACCTTTTAGAAATTCTATTGTGCCACCTTAAACATTTAAAATTTCTTAATAAACCTTTAACCTCAGTAAAATATCAATCAAATATGATCCTAGAAAATCTATATAAATCCCAAAGCTTTCAATAAAGTATCACTTGAGTTTTAGTTAACCATTTTAATAACTCAATAGCTCTTAAGAAACTGTCCCTTTTTAGTTAAACATTTATATCAAACATCCATAATCTACCAAGTATAACCTTCAAAGAGTTCATCGCACATTCTTCCTTTCTTTCTGTATTTCTTCCAGTCTTTCTTTTTAGATAACACTTTCTTCTTAAGTATGGCTCGTCCCCCTGCTTTTATTTTCGAAAATTTTTGAAGCATTATTCATCCCCCTGCTTTTATTTTCAAGAAATTTTGAAGTTGAAACTGCAACTGGTGTCTCTTGAGAGTCCATTCCCCTTTCAAAGTTATTCCCTTCGCTTTAAAACCCCCATCTCTACTTTTTCTGCTTGTAAAATCAGTCACTTCATTATCTAGGAATTGACTCTGTCCATAAAAACAAAAATTTTCATAGTATTTTGCAGTCTGCAATAATGAGTCTTTTTGATACGCTCCAACTAATTGTGTGGAAGGCTCCACCAAAACTTCTGTTTCCAAAATGCTAGACTCCTTTTTTTCTCTGACTGCCTCTTCTTTGTTTTCCATAATCATGTTAGGCTGTATGATTTCTTCCTCTTTCCCAGCCAGCAGATTCTTAAAATATTCCAACTTCCACTCCTGGATAGTGTTTTTAACTATGTCCACAATGTCCAAAATAAAGAGATCAAAAGTTTCTTGTGAATCCTTTAAAGTCCCCATTTGTGTGTTTGCTGACTCACCCCCTCTTTCCTTAATAGCAGCCATATTTCAATTTTTATTTTATATATATTCAACTGTCAGATCAGAATCCAATTGTTTTCCACTATCTTGAGGAATATATGTTAGTTAAAATCCCCATCATAGTCTTTCCTGTCTTCTTCCACTTTCCCTTTAAATCTTCTTCTTATTATATAGTCCAATACCTTAAACAATGTAGCATGGGCTAACAAGCACTTTCACTGGTAAGTTTCGTTTCCTTAGCGCCATCTTCCCCTTCCCTTTTCATATGGAATTAAAGCTTTACTTGCATACTTGCAAATCCCGTTGTCCTGATTTCACTCTGCCAGCATCCAGAATCCAAATTTCTTGCAGTCTTTGAGAAAAATTCTTCAGATCTTTATTCCTATGCTGCTGGTGTGGTCGCGATGCCCCATTCTGCCAAGCCAGGCAGGCATGTCCCTAATCTGGAGCACTGAGGGGTTTCCAGGGAACTCTCACCCTTCAGCCCCCAGGCTTTAAAAAAAAAGAAAGCCTGGGGGTCTTGAGGAGCTCTACCCAAGCCCCTCTGCTCTTCTCTCCCACCTTTTCCCAGGGGGAGAATTTTTAGCTGCTAGAGAGCTGATTTGCGCTGTTCTAACAACTTTATGGATTTCGGGACTGGAGCTCCAAAAAGGAGCTCCATCAGCATCTGCGGAACAGGAAGTCCTATGTACTTTTTAAAGACAGGAAGTGGTAAGAAAATTGGATTGGTAATGAATGGAAAGTAATAATGTCTTGTGTAATGTCTTGAAATTAGCAGGGAGATATGATTCCTTGGGCCTTAGTGCCAAAGACCAAAAACCAACATAGGAGAAACTTTGTGTGGAGATGGATGAAGGGAATAGCCTCAGAGGTGGTATTCAGCAAGTTCTGCCCAGTTCTGGTGAATCAGTAGCAGAAATTTTGACTGGTTCGGATAACCAGCAAATACCACCTCTAGTTGGGACCACCCTGCCCCTTCCAGGAGTCTCCACGAGTCCGATTTTTGGCTTCTAGGTAAGTGCAGGGAGGCTTGCTAGGCCCAAAAGGGGCATGGAGGAGTGCCCCCTGGCACCCCCTTTTGGCTCTCCTGGGGCTGCTGTGAGAATTGTTAGGCCAAAAATGGGGTTTGGGGGGTACCGCACCCCTATGCCCCCTTTTGGCTCTCTTGGGGCTGCAGAGAGGCTTGCTAAGCCAAAAATGGGGTGGGGTGCAACCTCCATGCCCACTTTTGGCTCTCCTGGGGTGGCAAGGAGACTTGCTAGGCCAAAAACAGGGCATGGGGGGGGGGCTTCGAAGGAGGGAGGGAAGGAGGAAGGGAGGAAGGAAGGAAGGAGAAAGAAAGAGAAAGAAAGAGGGAGAGAGGGATGTGTGGAAAGGAATTGAACCGCCCCCCCTTTCATTTCCCCAAATAAAATATTAGTCATAAGAAAAGGCTCCCAGAAAAGTAAGGCAAAATCAAGCTGCTAACAAAGAAACCTGCCTGAGACTCATTCCATATTCCGGCCAGCTGCTAAGGTGCTTAGAGATAATGAGCATATAGAAAGTGGAAACCGGATTTTTGGCTCCATTCACAAACAGACAAACGGATCGGTAGAAAACCCATTCAGGACAGGATATTTCAAAATCTCCCTGTGGCAAGATTTGTCAGCTAACAAAATAGAGTAATAGAATTAGAATAAACAGTCCCCACACTCAAGATCCGACACAGGATGAAAGTAATTTAGTCACAATGGGAATCATCCAAACCCGTTTAGAAACACAAAGCCCATATTGCACAAACCCCAAAATTTCAAAAACATAGAACCATATAAGAATTCTTCCTCTTATCAAGTTTCTTGTTCAGTTAACCCAGAAACAAACTGCTGAATGTCACTTGCTTCTGCAATTAAAAACCTCTTTCTGAGCAGCTTTTCAATTTAAAGCAACAGTGTCTCATTTTCCCCCACCTCTTCTTTGGCAAGCGATCTCCCACTGAAAAGTGAGCCCCTATCTTTTCCTTCTAACAGAGGGAAGGGAGAAAGAAAGGGACGGGACGGGACGGGACGGGACGGGACGGGACGGGACGGGACGGGACGGGACGGGACAGGACGGGAAGGGAGGAAAGAAAGAAAGAAAGAAAGAAAGAAAGAAAGAAAGAAAGAAAGAAAGAAAGAAAGAAAGAAAGAAAGAAAGAAAGAAAGAAAGAAAGAAAGAAAGAGGGATGGAAGGGGAGAAAGAGGGAAGGGAAGGGAAAGTGAATGAGATGGATGGATGGATGGACGGATAGATGGATAGAGAGAGGGAGAGAGAGAAAATGGAGAGGAAAGAAGGACCACAAACCCTGGCACTAGATGCAGCTAAAGAGAATATTTTGAAACAGCACAGCAATCCAGGGCTGGAAGGGACCACGGAGGTCATCTAGTCCGACCCCCTACTCCAGCAGGAGACCTTATATCATCTTGGTTATTTTGGTACCTCTAACATAGAGAAGAAATCTCCAGAAATCCCCAGGCATTGTCAATCTGTCCCCTCTAGTAAAAAAAACCTAGAACAAAAACTTCATGTAGTATTAAAAAGAAGAATAGAAAAAGGGGCTGCTGTGTATTGTTTAATATAGCTAAATTGGCAAAATGGATTGCTAAATTGGCCATGCCCACCCAGTCACGACAACCTGGCCACGCTCACCCAGTCACATGTCCACCTAGCCACACCCATCCAGTCACATGATCACATAGCCACACCCACCAAGCCATGTCTACATGTCCACCACTGGATAGCCTCAGTCTGTTTCAGAATTGTGTGTGTGTGTGTGTGTGTGTGTGTGTACTTTGAAACAGAGTCAGATCTGAGATTTTGCTAGCATAGAGTGATCTTAGTGACCATCTCCTTTCCTTACCAGGAATTGGGATAATTGAACTGGAGTTGTTTTGACATGTTATTGGTTTATGATATACAGTATACATTGTGGATCTATGAATAGAATAGAATAGAATAGAATAGAATAGAATAGAATAGAATAGAATAGAATAGAATAGAATAGAATAGAATAGAATAGAATAGAATAGAAAAGAGACCTTGGAGGTCTTCCAGCCCCCTGCTCAAGCAGGAGAACCTATTCTACTTCAGATAAGTGACTGTTTAGTCTCCTCTTAAAAACTTCCAGTGATGAAGTGCCCATGATTTCTGGAGGCAAGCTATTCCACTGGTTAATTGTCCTCAATGTTAGGAAGTTTCACTTTAATTCCAGGTTGCTGGAATTTGATTAGTTGCTCTCTTTGATTAGTTTCCAACCATTGTTTCTTGTCCTACCCTTCAATTCTTTGAATACTTTCAAAATCACTATATAAGAAATTCACTAATACCTGTATGGGAAAAATAAAACTCAAAATTTATTTGAAAATCCCAGAATGGCTCTCAATGATGGAAGCTTCTACATATCCAAACTTGGCGAAGTTTGAAAAAATTGTCACTTATAAAGACATTTTGGACAATGAAGGGAAATTAAAATCACAGCAACAACTTGAAGACCATGGTATTATATTATCATGGTGGCCAAAATTGCAAATACAATCTAGATACAGTATGATTCAGATATGAAAAAATATGGCTTTTATAAAGGACAAATACCTTTTGATCAGACACTCTTGAACTCTGATGAAAAACTAATTAAGAAGGTATATAACTTCTTATTGAATTTGAAAATGGAAAATGAACTAATAAAAGATGTAATGGTACAATTATTATGTTTGGCCATAATATAGAACTAGAGAAATGGCAAAACTTATTGGAAAGGAATTATAAACGAATGGCAACTTCTTATACAGAAAACCTATATAAAATGTTTTATAGATGGCATCTACCACCTGATAGATTAGCTAAAATGTCTACAAATATGTCCAGCAAATGTTGGAAATGTAACCCAACAATGGACACATTTTTTCATTTGTGGTAGACTTGTGTCAAATAATAATAATAAAAAAAATTGGAGAAAGATACACAGATGATTAGAAAAGATGATAGAGAAACATGTAGATTTCAAACTTGAATTTTTTTTATTAGGCATAATATCAGAAAAACTTGATAAGACTAATTTAGATTAGCCAAATCCAGATTCTGCAGCTGTTCTTCATTTGTTTTAGCCTCCAAGCCTTTGATCATCTTAGTTGCTCTTCTCTGAACTTTTTCCATGTTCTTATTCTATGTCAGGAGTAGAGTGTGGGTAGCCCTGATCACTCTGATATTATAGGCAAAACTTACTTGATGAGTTTTGGGTTGAAAGTTGCCGTTATTTTCTGCAAGTTGTTGGTTTTGATAGGCCTACTAGAATAGTTTATCCAGAGATCTGTAGAATCTGATAAATTATTAGGAAAATGATTTTAGTGGGAGAAAGATAGATATGGCTGGCATTCTGTTATACTCTTGGTACAGAATTCTGAGACAAAAAAAATATCTATCAACATAATTTCTCCAAGCTTGTTCTTTGATACTATTAATTCTGTGGACAAGCTACAAAACAGGCTGGAAATCAATTATTTGATGTAAATCTCTAGTGAATAGACTAAGCCAATGAAGGACAGACGATTGTATTTTCTTAATGGCAATTTGTTTATGATTCTTCTCTTCCGTTAAGTTTTTACAATACCACCCAATCAGCTGCTGATTGAGCTGTAAATATCTGGTCTTAGTCCTTGAACTAAGTTATGTTTTTGCAAGGCTTGTTAGGGTAAAGTTCTTCATATTTACCTTGACCTTGATGCTGGCCATTAAACCACAGCTATCTCCAGATAAAATAGAGATCCTGCAGGTGTTATAGTAGTACAATCCAGGGCTTAATTTATTAAAAAAATGTCAGTTCACAAATCTGTTTTGAATGTGAGGCTGAATGCAGGGACTTATGAATATAAAATAAATGAACTGCCCTTGTCATGTTCTATATATGCAAAATGTCTTTCCATCTTAGTTTAGAAGGTGTTATTTTCAGAGTATTACCTATATAATGAGCAATGACTACACCAATTCAGAACTTTTTACTTGAAAATCTAAAATTATATGGATAATTTCCTGAAGCCTGTAAGCAACTTTTTTCAGGCAGTTCTGCTTAGGCTTAAAGAAACACAGGGACTCAGCAAAACCAATTAAAGATAAGAGAGATAAAATGTCAAAACAGAAGACCACCAAAGAATTGAGGTTTCCAAAAAGAGGTGTGCCATATATTTTGATGTATTCAGACTAACACTAGAGTGAAAACAAGCATGTGAGTTTTCTAGTATTTTGGCTGCTTTCTAGTGACCATATGGATTTTTTCAGCCTAGAAATGATATACCAAAAAGAAACTGGAATGAATCAAGTGGTAATAAAGATGTATCATAGTTAATTCTTTTTGTTTGATTGAAAAATCCTTTTGACACAGGATTTCTACTAAACAAAATTAAAAATTGATTTGGATGCTAATAATATGTGTTTACAATCAAAGAGGCAAAGTGTTCTTCCATTTTTTGTGCATTAAAGTAGCAATAGCAATAGCACTTAGACTTATATAGCCTTTTATAGTGCTTTACAGCCCTCACTAAGTGGTTTACAAAGTCAGCATATTACCCCCAACAATTTGGGTCTTCATTTTACCCACCTTGGAAGGATGGAAGGCTGAGTCAAACCTATATATTGACAGCAGCAAGTAATCTTGCTGCTGTCGATATATATAACATAAAATTTCCAAACTTTGATTCCCACAATGGATGAATGGCTCAAAAGTTGATGAAGTTAGCAGAGATAGCTGAAGTGACTGCTTTGATCAAAGAAAAAAAAAAGCACAATTATTTTTGTTTCTACTTGGAAATAGTTTCTGGACTTTGTGCTTGAGGTTGTGCTTGAAAAAAATTAAACTTTCATTTTGGGTTTTACCATTCATTTGAGGGAAAATCTGGATAAAACATTTCAGCTGTAGGACTCCCTTAACAATTAGCAGTGAAGAGTTCATAGCAAGGCACTCTGTAAATGTGGATGCATTCCTGAAAGTGCATTTTACTTCTTTCAATTCAAAGAGCAGTTTGAAAAGAAAGGAAAAAGAAAGACTTCTTTTTTTAAAAAAAAATGATTTATATGCCACCTTTCTCTGGAGACCCAGGGCGGCTTACAATGCGTTAAGCAATAGCCTTCATACTTTTGTATATTTATAAAAAGTCAGCTTATTGCCCCCACAATCTGGGTCCTCATTTTACCTATATTAGAAAGGATGGAAGGCTGAGTCAACCTCAAGCCTGGTGAGATTTGAACTTGCAGTAATTGCAGGCAGCTGAATGTTAATTACAGTGCTTATTTCTGCTGCGCCATCAGGCTCTATTATTGAATCTTGAATGCAAGCAAGTTAAGATGGGGAAGTCTGCCCCTCAAGTAACATATTCTCAAATGATTTCATACATATAAAAATATGTTTGTTTACTGTGGAGAAAAGTTAAGTCCTCTAGCAGAAGCATTTTTCAGTTATCTATAATGTATTCAAAATACAGATAAAAAGAGAAGGCTGTTTATGCAACACAAAAAGAAAAAAATGAAAAAACATAGAAAAACAATATAGCAATTTTTTCCACTAATAATAGCATTTCTATATTGGTATCTCTTTCATAACATATATATTTACAAAAATGTTTATGTGCTTTCGAACTGCTAGGTTGGCAGAAGTTGGGACAAATAATGGGAGCTCACCTTTCAATCAACAAGCTCAGCATCTTAGCCACTGAGCCACCACATCCCTGAAAGAGAGTATTCAAATTCCTAAAATGTTAATGAGATTGAGCAAGTCTAAGATTTAACAAGTTTGGAATTTTTTTCTGTAACAATCAGAATGAAGTTTATCCTATAACAAGGGAACTACAAATAAGCTAGATAATCAATTTGCAGTTAATATCTTAGATAGGGTGAAGGATCCTTCTGACAGAAAGACCCATTGGCAGAAGTGATAATGCCTGAATCTTTAAGGAAAGAACCACTTATATGATAAGAAGTCCTGATGATTGCCTTTCTCATTTAACAGTTATCACTTCATTTTGATATATCTGCCATGAAGAGCTGACATGGATAAACAGAACAAAAGTAATGGGAAGCGTATGGTTTAGTGTCCTGCTACCTCTTTGATTACTTACATTCATTGTCAAAATCAAAATTTAGCATGGAAGCTGCCTGAGTACCCTTTCAGAGACAGAAAGTGGAGTATAAATCAAATAAATTATAATAATATAAACACTACTTCTGTCACATCCGAATACATGATTATATAATTACAATATATGATTGGGAAACTTTGTTCTGCTTTTTGTGAGGGAGAAGAGAACCAAAATGATCTGTAGAATAGCACTATACATGCAGTATTGTATTTTTCTGGATTCTTGGAAGAAAATAATATCAAATAAACATTGATATGGTCCTCTAAGCATCTGACATCACATCAAAGTTGAGGATATGTGGTTCATTATTCACATAGATGGTTTCCCATTAGTACTAGTATGAGCAAAGCATATTAGTTAAAGCCAATATTGTTATAAAGATGATGGTAATTCCTTAAGCTTTGGTCCTGTGAGTGGACAGGCAACCAAAAATGTGGCTTTACTCATTAACAAATCTACTTAGGAGCTACTAAAGTAATGTGACACTAACATGTTTTAACAGGATACTCCTGGTCTAAATCGTGTTTCTCATATTAACCTATTGAAGACTTGGGGCCTGTCTAATAGAGTTGTAAGAATTTTTCATATGACATATGTAATAGTCACTGACTGCTCTAAAATGTTTATCAGATATCCGAGGAAAGAACATTCTGAATAACCCAGTATGAGGCTATAAATGCAAAAGTATGAGGCTGGCAAGGAAAAAAAGGTTACCATAATGAAGATACACATAGCAAATTACTTAGAATAGCATATACCATGGTTAGAAGGAGTTTTAATTTTTAAAATTAAGTTTTTAAACTTCAGAACTACAGATCTATGATAGAAAACCCAGTAACCAAGCAAAATAACTGCATTTCATTATTAAAGTAGATGTATTTCAAGATTTTGCCCTGCTGTTTGTCTAGTGGGTGGCAAAACAAAGTGACCTTGACAGAACTTGAAAAAAGTGAAACACGATTAAAGCTATTTAATAGGTGGATGGGAGACTACCGAAAAATACACTTATGTGCTAGATCCCAGAAGAAAGCAATGTGTATCAAAAACTTTTCCTAAAAAACTACATGAATATGACTATGGAATTATAGAGAGTCAAATTTACATGAGCCTTTATTTTTTTTTAACTAAATCATATCTTAATTTTGCCCAATCTGCCTAAAATATATTGGAATGAAATAGTGTTATGTAGTTTGCAAGTACTGAATGCATTTGCTTTGCTTTCTTGTTGTCCAAATGTAACCATTAGGCAAAATTTCATGTTGTGAGAGCTACTATTTCTTCCCTTGTCCCGTTTTGCCAGTCTAAATATAGTAAGTTGAGAGATTGTTCTGAGGAGGAATGTTATATTTTAAAAGTCATTCGAGACAGCAAAGTTATGCTCATTCTCTTTTATACTAACAAACCCAATGCTTACAAGGCTTATCGGGCAGTCTCTGCAATGTCTGCATCTCTTCACTAATTTCAACAAACTGTCCTCAAGAGTGAGAAGATTAGCCAGTGTATATGTTTATTCTCTATGGAATTATAGCCATGTTCCTGTCAAGTGAGTGAGATATGAAAATAAAATCTTGTTTGTCTTTCTTCTTCACTCAGTTCCTGCAGCAGTTGAAAGAAACTTCAAGCAATTTAATATACATAAGCACAAAGCCTACTTCCTAGACGGAAAGTATGGTGAGATTCAAGATGGTAACTGCAGCAATTTTGAATTTTTGAGGATTCAGAGATGCCCCAGAAAAAACAAATCTCCAGCATTCATGTGAATTCCAGCATTCCAGTTCTGAATAAGAAAGGTTCAAACATCCATACAGATATGCATTCTATTTTATCCAGAACTCCTCTAAGAGCTAAACTTGCAAAACTTGTGCAAATGAAATATATTTAAATACTTCACTTTCACTTACACAATTCATATTTTTTTGTTAGTCGTCATGTGGATTGAGCCATGGAGATTTTGGAGGCCTTCTCACAGCAAATTGTTTTGACAAGCTTTGCACACATGCTTTTGTATATATTTTTATAGCCATATTTATTTTAAACGGGGGGGGGGGACCCTGAAATTCTTTGGAAGTCAAATTTCATAATTCATGATTGCCTTCTAAATCCCTGGGACATTATAATATGTGAATAGTTAAATATATCCTTATTCCTATTCTTATTACTATTGTAATGATTTTACTATTTACAAATTACCTTTGATGACTCACATCACTATGAAATCTATAAGCCAGTGATGGCTAACCTTTTCCAGACTGAGTGCCCAAAGCACAAGCCCGTGCAAATGCATGCACGCCCGAACCCTCAAAATGCCAAGCACTCACGGTACCCCGCACATGCCCCACTTTCCATGCATGTGTGGCAGAGACCCGAAGACCAGCTGGATGGCAGGAGGTGCTCACGCATGTGCGGCAAAGCTGAACTGAGGTGATGGCTCGCGTGCCCACAGAGAGAGCACTGCGTGCCACCTCTGGCATACGTGTCATAGGTCTGCCATCATGGCTTTAAGCACTAGAAACAGATCAATCTTTGGTAGGTTAATTATCTATGAACTACATATTGAGTGAGGGGCTATAGTAATTGGAAACTGGACAGATTTAGGCAGTTGCATGTATACTGCTAAACTAGAAGTCTTGGGCATCTCATACAATTTATAATGAAATAAATTTCATTCATTCACACAAAGATTTATATACTATCTTATTTCTAATAATTTTAGATTGTAAATTGTCAAACATTACACCTTAATGTCAAACATTACACCTTAAAAAGACTTTGTGTCTTTCAGATGTTTTCAACTTTAATTGTCGGAATTACCAATCAGTAGACCTGATACCAAGTTGGAAAAAACTAGGGCTATTAGAACTGCCCTGTAAACAATTTAGACAGCAGCAAAACATGATAATTTTCTGGAGGTTTTTGTTCTAATGAAATGATATCTGGATTTTGATGCCCTGGAGAAAACAGCACTGAAATCTATGTTTTGGATCTTAGAGTAAGAAAGGCCTTCAATTCAGCCATTAATGGATACATCACTTACAGCCTTTGCAGTAAGGTGGTTTATGAATCTCCTACATTCATCTCCTAGATTAAATATACTGAATATCATTACAACTTGTGTAGTTCTTGGTGCTCTCTGAGTTTGGTTGTTTGCTTACGAATGTTTCATTACCTGATTAGGTAACATCATCAGTGATAGTGACAGGGGTGAAATCTGGTCCAGATCTGGCGATCTGGTAGCGATGGCGGCAGGTAGTTTGGAGAACCCATAGCAAAAATCCCTGCCCCCCTCCCCACCCATGCCTACCCAATAGCCCGTCCCCACTTGCCCACTTGGCAGCTTGCTGCTTCTTTCAGGCTCACTCACTTTTCCTGTCATGCTTTGGCTGCTACAATCAATTGCATCAGCTAGCAACTGAATCTGCCTGCCTGCAATCAATCCAATTGGTAAGCAACTCAATCTGCCTGCCTTGTGTCTTCAATTTGGTAAGTAACTGAGATTTTTTGGGGGTAGGGGAGCTTTAAACAAATAGTTAATTGGGCTTTTTTTAAGGAGTTTTATTTTTTGTTTTAGGCGTAGCAATTTAAAGTTAAGGAAGTTTTAAATGTAGCTGCTTTTATCTATTTATTTATTTTTATTTATTTTATTTATTTTATTATATTTTTATACCGCCCTTCTCCCGAAGGACTCAGGGTGGTGTACATCCATATAAAACAGTAATTACACAAAAATTAAGAAAATTATTAAAATAATTAAATCAATTGGCTGCAATTAAACCCCATTATTAAAACCATTTAAAACCCATTTAAAATCCTTGCTCCATCAGACCGGCTTGATAAAATAATAAAGTCTTCAGAGCATGACGGAAGGCATGGAGGTCAGGGATCCTTCGTATATCCGAGGGCAATTCATTCCATAGGGCAGGGGCCCCCACAGAGAAGGCTTGTTTGGCTGACAGCACTCTGAGGAGGCCCTCTCTGTGAAAGTGTATTGGTCGGTGGGAGACAATCGGTGGCAGGAGGCGGTCCTGCAAGTGTCCAGGTCCTAAGCCATGGAGCGCTTTGAAGGTGGTGACCAGCACCTTGAAGTGCACCCGGAAGACCACCGGGAGCCAGTGCAGCTCGCGCAAGAGAGGTGTTACATGGGAGTGACGTGTCGCCCCCATTATCACTCGCACGGCCGCATTCTGGACCAGTTGGAGCCTCCAGGTGCTCCTCAAGGAGAGCCCCATGTAGAGAGCATTACAGTAGTCCAGACGGGAAGTGACGAGGGCATAAGTGACTGTGCACAAGGCGTCCCAGTCCAGAAAGGGATGCAACTGGGAGATTAGGAGAACCTGATAAAAAGCCCCCCTGGCCACAGCCATCATATGATCATCTAAAGACAGCTGGGTGTCCAGGAGGATGCCCAGGTTGCAAACCCTCTCTGAGGGGGGCAAGAACACATCCCCAATAGCCAGCGATGGCACCAGCTGGCTATACTGGGGCGCCGGAAATCACAGCCACTTGGTCTTGGAGGGGTTGAGTCTGAGCCTGTTTCTCCCCATCCAGATCCTCACGGCCTCCAGGCATCGGGTCATCACATCAAGGGCATCATTGGGGTGGTCCAGGGTAGAAATGTACAACTGTGTGTCATCGGCATACAGTTGACACTTCACCCCCAAACCACGGATGATCTCACCCAGCGGCTTCACATAAATGTTGAAGGGGCAAGAGGACTGACCCTTGCAGCACCCCACAAGTGAAAAGCCTCGAGGTTGACCTCTGTCCCCCCATCAACACAGACTGCGTACGGTCAGAGAGGAAGGAGGAGAACCACCTATCATGATGCCCCCCACTCCCACACCCTCTAGCTGACACAACATGATACCATGATCGATGGTATCAAAAGCCGCTAAGAGGTTTAGGAGGACCAGGACAGAGGAACAACTCCTGTCCCGAACCTTCCAGTGATCATCAACCAATGCCACCAATGCTGTTTCCATGCTGTAACCTGTCCTGAAGCCCGACTGGCATGGATCCAGTTAGACAGCTTCATCCAGGTATTGAGGAAGTTGTCGCGCCACCACATTCTCAATTATCTTCACCACGAAGCGAAGGTTGGAGACTGGACGATAATTAGCTAAAACAGCCGGTCCAGGGAAGGCTTCTTGAGGAGGGGCCTCACCACCACCTCTTTCAAGGCAGGCAGAAAGACACCCTCACTCAGAGAAGCATTAATAATCCCCTGAAACCAGCCTCGTGTAACCTCCCGGGAGGTCAGCACCAACCAGGAGGGACACGGGTCCAATAAACATGTGGTGGCATTGAGCCTCCCCAAAATCCTGTCCACATCCTCAAGAGCCACAGGGTCAAACTCCTCCCAGATAACACTCAAGATCCACCACCATCATCCTATCTGAGACTACCCAATCAGAGTCCAGGCCATCCCGAATCTGAGCGATTTTATCATGCAGATATTGCACAAAATCCTCAGCCCTACCCTGCAAGGGATCCTCCCATGCTTTCACCTGAAGTAGAGAGCAGGTCACTCTGAACAGGACAGCTGGGTGGTTCTCTGCAGATGCAATAAGAGTGGAAAAATAATTAGATTTCACCACTCTTATTGCCAATAGGTAGTTCTTGATATAAGACCTTAGCAGTGTCTGGTCAGATTTGGAATGGCTGGTCCTCCAATCACTCTCTAGACATCTTTTCTGGCACTTCATCTCTCCTAGCTCCTCGGAGAACCAAGGAACTAATTGAGATCAGCACCAGGTCAGAGGCCGCAGAGGCGTAACATGGTTCAAAGCTCCAGCGGCCACCCTATCCCAGGTGGCCACCAGTTCTTCATCTGAGTCATGAGCCAGAGTCTCTGGGAATGGCCCAAGCTCCGTCAGGAACCTCTCCGGGTCCATCAGGTGCCTGGGACAGAACCACCTGGTCAGTTCTGTCTCCCTGCGACGAGGGGAAGTGGCCCGAAAGTCTAACTGAAGGAGTGAATGATCTGTCCATCACAAGGGTTTAATAGCTAGGTCCCCTATTTCGAGATCTTTCAACCACTGTCCAGAGACAAAAATCAAGTCCAGTGTGTGTCCCCCGGTGTGGGTGGGGTCATGAACTAACTGGGTCAGGTCCATAGCCATCATGGAAGCCATGAACTCCCGAGCCGCTTCTGATGTTTCACCGATGGATGGCAGGTTGAAATCCCCCATGACTATAAGTCTGGGGGTATCCACTGCCAACCCTGCTATCACGTCGAGCAGCTTGGGCAGGGCTGCTGCTATGTGGCAGGGAGCCAGGTACGCAGTCAGCAAACCCATCTACATCCCATGACCCTACTTCACAAGGAGAGATTCACAGCCAACTATCTGAGGAACAGTGGCCTCCCTCGGACCAAGATTTTCCTTAATAATCACTGCTACCCCCCACCCCCGCCCCTCCTCAGGCCCTCAGCTGATGAAATGAGTGGAAGCCTGGTGAGCACATCTCCATGAGGGGAACCCCCCTCCTGGCTCAACCAGGTTTCTGTAATCCCTGCCAGGCCTGCACCCCCCTCCTGAATTTGATCGTGAATGAGGGGGGCTTTATTTATCGCAGACCTGACATTGCACAACATCAGCCAAAGGCTTGGGCCCTGAGACTCTGTGCAACCTGGAGTACAAGAAGCACCTTGGGGGCCGGAGCACCCACCGCTCACAAATAGTGGGTGGGTGCTCCCCAAACATGATACGCCCCCCCTACACCCGCCATATCTGCCCCTCCCACCCACTATACTGATGGAACAGACCTTTACCTTGTCCCCCAACACCCCTTCTAAATCCCTTCCTTCCCTCCTCCTGCCATGACCCTCAGACTCGCTCTGCCGCTCTGAGGCTCTCTGGACCCTCCCAGGTCCATTTGTATATCTAATCACCCCCTCCCCCGAACCCACACAAATTTTTGTAAAAACCCTCTTTAAAAAACTCCTCACCCTCCTCCTTGCCACATGCCACCTCTTGGGGTTCCAAAACCCATCATCAAGGTAGGCCCTTGATAGTGTAAAGGGCCAGGCCTGCGAGAGGGGGGAATCTCGCAGTGTGAAAAGCTTGGTCAGCGAATACATCCCAAATCAGCCTGGGGCAGATGGAATAAGGCCAGTGATTCAATGGTGATAGTCCAAAGAATGGTCCAAGAGAGAATGTCCGCCATTTTGGTGTGGGTCAAAACCAGGCTCCACTGTCCTTTCACAGCAGTAAAGAGGAGTCTCAGACCGTTACAACCAGAGGCTTGATGATCTAGCCATCCTCTCACGATGACTGGTATACTGCAGGTGGAATATTGTCTGGTGAACAGCAGTGGGAATCGACTCCCCCAGTGCCCACGCCTAGGCTGGAAATGCTCTACATAGCAAGGTATAACAGATGGTACTATATAGATGGTATAGATGGTACAGTAAAATAGAGTAGAGCCGGAAATAAGATAGAGCCGGAACTGGAGATCAACTGTGGCAATATCAAGGGAACAAATAAATCCAAAGGGACAGTTCGCTGCAGGTGGAATCCAGTCCAGGAGGTAGCACCCAATAGTGCCCAAACTGGGCCAGGGTGGTTGGGATAAAAAGACAGAGCAGGGCAGCAAGCCGACTCCACAGCCAACATCCCACCCTTTCCAGTCTCATTTGAATCTTCCAATGGAACTGTCAGAGCGGCAATCAGCCCCATTACCTTGCATGGGGTAATTGCCCTCATTTTGAGTTGGATCGTGACTTTTATCCTTCTGTATACTTTGATCAATAAAACCAGAAATACATCTTCTAATTAAACTCATATTTATTGTAAAGAAAATAAAACATCTTACTAATCTAAATTAGTTACATCTTGGCAAAGAATCCCCAGCCAGACCTTAGCTGGCAGGAGAACAAAGGAAAGTTTTTTAGAAGAAGAGAAAAAAATGCAGGACATGCGCAGTAGATACTGATAAGAAACTTGCCAAACTATGGTAAGTCTGACAGTTCAGAAATTAAAGCTCTGCTGGTAAATATAAAAACGCAATGACAGGGACCTCCTTCACCAACTTCCAGCCACCCCTACTTCCCGGATGTTCAGAGGATCCACCAACCAGGCAGTTCCAAGTTGGTAAATCTGCCCCTAGTGTCCTCCCCTCCACAGCTGACAGTTCTATTAACAGTTCAAAAAGTTCAGCCAGGGCGGCGGCGTTCCCCTCGGCATCGCCCCAGTGGCCGCCATTGCACTTGCCATTGCCACTGCCACGGCCACAAGCCTTCGGGGGGGGGGGGCAACAGCGCCACAGCAAGCCACCATCGCCGGCGCACCCCCTCTGCTGCTCCGCCACTCTGGCCGCCACTGGAGACCCATGCTAAGTAGGCCAGCACTGCCCCAACTTTGACTGACTGTCCCAGAGACACTGCCATAATCTTGCAACGCTCCTCGGCTCGTCAGCTCCTGTCAGCAGCCCCCAAGATTCCAGAATGCTAAAAGCTCTAAAAAGCTCTCCGCGGGGCCAACCATCCGTTCATCTTGCTGGACCTGGGCCAGAAAATAGAATTCAGCCTCCAGAGAATCCACAAAAGCCCAAAAATTACCCCATTCGGCATTGAAGACTCAGGCACGAACCACCATCTTTGGGCATGAGCAGTTGGGTTGGGTATTTAAAAATATAAATAAAATAAAATAATAAAATAAAATATTTGTGCAGCTTTCTGAGATTTGATGTGTTTCTGTACTGTTTCACTCTAACTACACAAACACACAAAATCTCACAAAGCTGTATGTGGTATTTTGTGTGGAAAAAGTGTGAAAGTTAAGTTTTTGGACTTTTTGTGTTTGTGCGATTCCTGCTTATTGCAGGGGCCATTTTGGGTGAAGTGCAGCTGCTTTTACATTGTGTGTGTGAGTCAGTTGTGTTGTGTTGTGTGTGTGTGTAAAGTGTGAAAGTTGGTGTTTGGTACCTCTTATTGTTTTCTGTACTTTGTTTATTATTTTTATTATTTATTATTATTGGCCATGCCTACCCAGTCACCTGACCACCAAGCCATGCCCACAGAACCGGTAGGCTCTTTTAATTTAAAATATTTATTTTATTTTATTTTATTTTTAAATATTATTTTATTAGTTTTAAAAGTAAAATAATGGACATTGCTCAATGTCTCTGGTTTCTAACATTTACGTCAAAATCAAGTTAATAAGTAATCTATTTTTTGCTCTATATACAAATTTACATATCTCCTACTTCATTATATATCAAGTATACAGTATTTTACTTCCTAACCAACTATGCATGTATTTAATAAACCAATATTACATTCAAAAGTTCAATATACATTGATATATTAATATACATTGATATATACATTTCCAGACATTCGTTATCTCTTGTTTTTGGCATTCTTCCTCTTATCTAACCAATTATAAAATTTATTCCAGACTTCATAGTATGTTGATTCCCTTTTGTGTTTGAGTTCTAAAGTAAGTCTGTCCATCTCTGCACAGCTGTAAATTTTGTGTATTATTTCTTCTTCTGAGGATATTTTTTTACACTTCTATTTTTGAGCAAATGCTAGTCTTGCCGCGGTAAGTACATGCAATATTAAATAGATTACATTTTTGTTATATTTGCCATCTGTCATGCCCAGTAAGAAAAATTCCCACTTAACTTCTATTTTAAACATTAACATCTCTTCTAACCAGCTCCTTATTTGCTGCCAGAAACCTTTGGCTTTTGAGCACTCCCACCACATATGGTAATATGACTCTAGTTTCATCTCACATTTCTAACTAATTGGGGAGTATTTTTTTACTAATTCTTGCCAAACTTGTGGGTGGGAACTGCCACCTGTAAAACATTTTATACAGGTTTTCTTTATAACAATCTGCCAGTGTGATTTTGATATTTTTTTTCCCCACAGATTTTGCCAATTGTCCAAATCGATACTGTACCCAAAAGATCTATTCCAGATTATCATTGTCTCCTTAACTTGTTCTTCAAGCATATCTTGTTCTAATAAATAGTGGTACAGGTTTTTTTGGCCTTTCCCTCTGTGCTTAGTAAAATTTTATCCAGTTCTGATGATTCTAATTTTATATCCCACTCTTTTTTATCCTTCGTAAATCTGGATTGTATTTGTAGGTATATCCACCTTTCTAATGCAATTGCTTCTTCCTTTAACTTCTTCCTTGATTTTAATTCCCCTTTCATGCTTAATAATTTGTTATATGTAATAGCTCCTCCCATTTTGAGAAGATTAGGATGTGTGAGCATTTCTACTGTTGCTATCCAATTGGGGATGTCTATATAGTTACTTCTTTTGGTTTTAATCCAAATATCTAAAAGTGCCCTCCTAATATAATGCCTTTGGAAGTACTGGTGAACCTTATATTTCTCTTCCCAGATGATAGCGTGCCACTCTACTTGAAGTTCAGGTCCTTCTAGTGTTGACAGTCTTCTATTTTTGAGGTATAGCTAATCACTTACCCAAACCAGGGCTGCCGTTTGCCGATATTTTTCCCAATTTGGAAGATCAAATCCTCCTCTTTCTTTTTCATCTTGTAACAATTTTAATTTAATTCTTGGCTTTTTGCCCTGCCGTATAAATTTTGCTATAATTCTATTCAAATTTGTAAAGAGATCTTTTTTGAGCCGGACTGGTATAATTGAAATAAATATAAAATTTTGGGTAGCATGTTCATCTTAATGGTAGCAACCCTCCCCATAAAGGAGAGTTGCAATCTTCCCCATCTTTCTAAATCAATTTTAATTTGCTCAATTTTACTCTTTAAGCGTCAACCATCTTGATGTCAATTGAATCCCTAGATATCAAATTTTTTAAACTATCTGAATATCAATTTTCCCTCTATATCTCTTTTTTACTCCTCCATCATGTTTTTTACTAAAATTTTGTTTTGTCCTTATTTATCTTTATCTACCTCCCCATATTCCTCCAGCACTTCCATTAGCCGTATGCCCAGCTAATGGAAGTAGAGTACTTTTACTCTAACGTACATAAACAGACAAAATCTCACAAAGCTGTATGTAGCATTTTGTGTGGAAAAAGTGTGAAAGTTAGTTTTGGGCCTTTTTGGGCCTCTGTGAGGTTTCTGCTTGTTGCAGGGGCCATTTTGGGTGAAGTCAGCTGCTTTTACATTGTGTGTGAGTCAGTTTTGTTGTGTTGTGTGTGTGTAAAGTATGAAAGTTGGTTTTTGGTACCTCTTATTGTTTTGTGCACTTTGTTTACTATTTTTATTATTTATTATTATTGGCCATGCCCACCCGGTCACCTGACCACCAAGCCATGCCCACAGAACTGGTAGGGAAAATTTTTAGATTTCACCCCTGGAAAGTGAGTGTGGGCTTTGTTCCTTGTTTACATAGGATAGTTTGTCCTAACAGTTTGGTGGGGGTGTGATTTTCTCCTCTGTATTTCCTTAATTAGGGTATTGTATTCTACTTGATTGTTTGTTGTTATCCTCCTAAGCAGAAGGAATAATAGCAAATTAGCACAACAAAAAACAGCCATTACTAACGAAGTGCTCCATTACCAAACTAACAACCCAACCTTCCACAAGTGGAGCTGTGTAAGAACATTATTCAGACAAATATTTATATTTTTATTTATATTTTATATTGCTTAATGCATTGTAAGCCGCCCTGAGTCTCTGGAGAAGGCAGCATATAAATCAATTTTTTTTAAAAAAATACAAATACACCGCAGACACCCAGAACAAGGAAATAGACTACCTATACAATATATTCCAACAGAATGGATATCTACATGACCACTCAATAAATGATCACTCAAACCACAATAGCACAACCAACATAAGCTACTGCCATACATCAAAAACATCTCAAAAACACCAGCAGACTATTTCAATCATACTGCATCACCTTCACATACAGAAACATCTAACTATTTATCCTCTTTAAAACAGGCCTTGGTATAAAGTGCATGGTCTTACTAGTGATATACAGGTTCATTCAACAAATCACTCATCATTAGACATAGAAATATACCACATTTACACATGTAGATAGAAACAATAGAAATGCTAAGAAGGAAAAAAACCCACTAGAACAGTTTCTTTAACAAACAACACTCAGATAATCAGGGATTAATATCAAACAATTAATCAGAAAAAATACACTAAACAAGGAACTACCAAGGAGAAAACTACATCTCCATCAAACTGGCAGGTAACAAAACATCTGCAAGCAAACAATCAAGCTCAAATATTATTTTCTAGTAGTATAATTACTTCTTCTATGAAAGGGCCATTTAGCTTGCAGATATATATTTAAAAAGCTTTCAACAGATCAGGATTTCTGGATCATGCCTACATATCTATATTTATATATTGGTTTTGGCAGAGGATTGTGTAGGAATTCAAACTATTGTGGTTTGAAAATCATGGCATTACTCAGCATATTGTGTGAATCCAAACAATTTAATATATTCAGTCCCATAGTTCAGAATTCTACGGTTTAACATCATGTGCAAATCTGATTGTATTTAATTTGATGCTAACTTGCTTGTCTCATTTGTCTTTCTGATGGCTGCATACATATATGTCCAAAGGACATATTAATGAAGTACAGATCTGTATGTGAAAATATTTATGTATCTTCAAATATTTGAGTAATATTATATGTCAGATATTTAGATACCATTTTTATATTTTCAAATAGACATCTAATGCAGCATATGGACATATTTGCAAGATATGCTACTTCTACCTATACCTTGATGCCATGGACAAGCATCTTTCAGACTGTATTTCAAATGCTTTATATTTAATCTGGATATGGATAGGGCAGGATTTCAAATCATCTATCAAAATACTCCAGGTTTATTTTCTGTAGTATAAGCCACTTGTTTCCTCCATTGTTATAGATAAGAGACATACATTCTGCTCCATTTTTGCTTTTCTGCTGATGCACTTCTACTTGAGTAGCATCTTCCATATTCAATTTATTAAACCATCTTTGGTTTTTAAATCAAGTTTATGAAGAAAATTTCTTGGTGAAAAAATGAAACTGTCACCTATCTGTTTCACCATATTCAGTTACAGAGATTCTTCATTTACGTTTTTGCCATGCAGTTGTTTCAAAGACTAGTTGTGTGAAAAAATAGCATTTCAAATGTGGTTCAATACTTCTTGAAAAGTAAGCATTTTCTCTGAACTTAAAGCTATTTTGACTGTAAGAGGCCAAGAATTGCCCTTGTTAAGATGGACAACATATAATCTTAATAAGTAATTAGAATAAATGAATATTTTAATATACTAAAAAAATTGCATCCCTCTTATGAAGAAAAAAATGGTAAATTTGGGGAAATTCTTATTAAGGAGAAAGAAGAGAAAATGGAGTAAAATTCTTAATTATACCTCCTTTGGAGAAATAGTGTAAAAAATTCTTTGAAATAAAGTGACTGTTCTTTAGTTTTTCACTAAAGTAAGTGGGAGGATTATGGAAATTCAGCATGATGGCTTGATGCACTGAACAGTTCCCTCCAAAGTTTTAGCAACATTGAAGCTCTGGTGCCATAAGTCTGAGCTCAGAAGATTCTAAGTAGCTGCAGTTATGGAAAAGCTGCAGCTGCTGATGGCATCTTAGTTCAGCTCTGGCCAGGATCTAAGCTGTTAAGAGAGGTTGCAATTCTGGAATACTCCAAAATGAAACACTGCAGAAAAATGGTTTTACTAATGAGGCTTCTCTCCCCCCCACTCCCCATCCCACTTTACCTTATCACAGAAGGAAAGAGAGCTTGTAACTAACATGATGCATGGAAGGGATCTATAGAATGATGTCATAGTGAAAGAGAACATAACCCGATTGTGTGTTGTTGCCTCCAAGAAATCTCTCTGCAAAAGGCCCACAGTGGTTCCTTTTATCAATTAGGTAATGTCTGACCCAGCTGGATGGAAATTAATTTATTTTATGCTAGATGGTGTTGATATATTACCAATCTTAAAAGAGCTATAGGCCCATTTATGTTTCTATGAGTAAACTTATGTTTGGGTTTTATCATACTTAGATGGACTGACTCCAAGTATGATGAAGTTTAAGATCCAACCTAGAGAGAACAATTCACCTGCTTAATGGTCCTCATGTATTTTTATATGGGGCCCACCTGTAAACATTTAGCCATTCGAGATATATTAATATAGAAAATTAAACAGCATCATACCACCAGCCAACAATGAGCAAGTGTTTATCTTGTTTTTCATTTGTAAGGTCAATTTATGTCTAGTCAGTATATACTAGAAAATAATTTAAGTAAAAATACTCAGAGCCAAATTTTGTAACTTAGTGGTCTCTTGTTGTATATGAACTTCTAACATTCACTGACAGTGCATTTTCATTCTGAATAATGGTAAAAATTCTAACACTTCCTGGATATACCATGTTGGCAAAGGATGTGCATGAAGAAAGCAGCAAGCTTGTTTCTTCAAAGGGTGGCATAGCAATTGTGTTATATTGTTAGCTTCTTGGGTTTTAGGAACATCTGAAACAAGCATAATGTCTTATTTCCTGAAAATATAAACATGCCCTATTTAATTTTTTCATTAAGAAAGTTACAACATATGGAAAGGAAAAGCTCCATTGCATGCTGCAGTCCAGACAAAAAGCAGAGGCTGACATTTAAGTAGCACAAATAAGTAGAAAAATTACCAAGCAATCTCTTGCCAAAATTTTATATAACATTAAATTATCATGGAACCTGTTTTGTTTTAATGTAAGTTATAAACCCACTCACCTTAAACTTCCACATTTTTAAATATGTAGAAATTAAGTTACAATGACTTGTTCAGTCACAGTAGTTATAGTAAGGCAGGTTACTATGTAGTAACTAGACTGTAAAAATTAAGACCATGAGAGACAACAAAGGATTAGAGTGCTATATCAATCACTTGGGTGTTTTCTACTGGACATCCAGATTTTTGTAGCTTATATATAATATATCTAATTATGTGAATCTTTTATGTAAATATAATAGATGGTGCAACAAGACACAGTTGACATGACTGGGTCCAGGAGACCAGATTCTGCTGCCCACAGAGATGCTGTAAATCAGAATTAGTTCTTTAGAATCAATGGTTAAAGAAATGTAAAGACAAGAAAAGAGATCTTGCCCAATCAACAGCAAAAACATAAGTGATATGTTCATTTCTGATGAAGACCCATTTTTTATTCCCTAAAAACAGATCAGCCCTGTAAAGCTCCTTTAAGTCTCTGGTATGCTAAACTGATATTGGAGCTTAACTGTTGTAACACCAGAAAGACTAATACATCTGAAAGAAAATGTTTTATGTTTGTTATCTGGTAAATAAACTCTGCAACTCCCCACCCTCCTGATTTCCAGGCCTGTTCTCAGATTGAGAATTGTTCGTGAAACCTCAAAATGTTATAGGGAGGACCTAGAAAACCAGGTTAGGACTGTTAGGAGACTAGAACTGCCAAACCTACTGAGTCACTGAAGTAGGGATGGAAAACACACAATATGAACAGCTAAACTGGAAAAATGCAGCTGAAACTAACTCTTCTTCTGAATTGTTCTTAAGCATAAAAATACTGCATTTCTGATGTAATTGTTGCTATTCGTTTTGGGTTGCCCGTGTAGTAGCTATGTTCATGGAGCATGTTCAACTCAGTAAATGAATTAAGGCATTGTCTGATTTCAGGCAAAGCACTGGATTGTAATCTAACGAATCATAAGTTGATTTAGCAGAATGTGTAAATCTCAAAAATAATCACAATCACCACCAAAGTTAACATTAAAGAAGCTTAATATGCTCTGGAAATGTAGCCACTAGTCTATGATTGACTTGGTTTTGTGAACTCAATCTTAGCATAATGGGCTTACACATGAATTTTGGTTACCATTTACCTGAACAATATATGGAAGCATGTGAGTGGAGGATTCTAAACTAAGCTTATCAAAAATCATACTATACAGACTGAACTACAGTCACAAGATTTGCACACTATAAGCCATTGATTGTGGTTTAATCACTCAACTAACTACAGCAGCTGACTTAATAAAGTGCTCCAAGCAAGCTATCTTATGGTTTAGTACCATACGTAGGTCATGCCAGCAGCAACTTTAGGAGCATTATTTTTGCCAATTCTGAATTGTAGACTAAGTTGTTTCTCTCTCTCTCCCTCTTTCTCCCTCTCTCTCTCTCTCATTTCTTAGCATTAACAACGTACAGATAATATACAAGGTTTTAAAAAAATTTACATATAGGAAAAGATAATGGGAAAGCCCTTGAGGAACAGGAGGAAGAATTGCCACCAAGATATTAATCAGATAAAAAGAACATCTCAGATATGCTGATCCCTAGGTCTCATGAATATGGGTTGGGGGGGGGAGGAAGCCCATTCATGCCTTCAAGATTTTGTAATCATATCTTTAAAATAAAATTAGTATTAGCATACATTATATTGATTTCCTACTCTGATCTGCCTTGAACAATTAACATACACCCACCAAATGCCATAACAGTCCTCTCAAAAATACAAATGTCGGGCTCATCTCCCATCCTGATTCAATGCCTAAGGAAAAAAAGCCAGGTATTGACTTTCCAGAAGGCAATAAGTGTTGGAACCTCCCATATTTCAGGGAGGAGGCCTTTCTGTAGGATAGGTACAGCTACAAAAACGCTAATTTCTTTGGTCCTGCCAGATAGCTATATTTAATAGAGAGACCCAAAGCAGGCCATTCCCACCCAATCCTGGGGGAAGGATATTGCAAAATCTCCATTCCTACCACACTCTGGGGCCAACCAGAGGGGATATTTGCTGGTTCCCTGAATTAATCAAAATTCCATTGCTGGTTCTCTGAACTGCTCAAAATTTCCACTACTGGTTCTCCAGAACCTGTCAGAACCTGCTGGATTTCACCTCTGCTTTGATTCCGATTATATTATTGGATCATTTATCAGTGCAGTTGATAATTTTTCTCATTTCTTGTGTCATAATAAATACATTTTTATACCCTGTTTCCCCAAAATAAGACATCCCCTGATAATAAGCCCAATTGGGCTTTTGAGCGCATGGCAATAATGCCAAGCGCTTATTTCAGGGTTCAAAAATGTTAAGACAGGGTCTTATTTTGGGGAAAACACAGTACTTTTTATGATAGATTACTGTCTTAGTTTTGATATAGTTGATCCTTTGGTATTTGAATATAGATTCTCTTAACTGTGTTGTGTTTTAATTTGTGCATCATTACTTGTAAGTCTTGTAAATTAATGGAGCCGTGTACTAAATATTAGTGATCCAAAGGGTGTTTATTTGGAATTGGCATTCATTGCCTATTGAAAAAGACTGGTTTATAATTTGCTGAGGTGATAATCACTTTTGTTTGGAATTATGTGGTGACTGGTACTCTTTTTGTATAGCTTTGCATTTTTAAATTAACATATCTATATCTATATTTTTTACATTGGTGATTATTTGAAAATATTCTCTTAGTCAATTTATTCCACCATTCTTACCTCTATATCCACAAGTTTGGATAGAGTTTATGGGAATGGTATCCAATCTATTTTGAGAGTATCATGTTGAGAAACATGAATTTAAGCCTTGTTTTGAATTGCAGTTCTGGTTACTGACTCAAATGAATGAATTAGACTTTTGATTTGCTTTTTGTTTTATTTCAGTATCAGGGGTCTTCAACCTAGGCCCATTTATGATTGGCTTGGGAAGTCTTAGGTTTCCTTAGTATGTGTTGCTATATTGACCTTGAAAGCCTGAATTTGTAGTGTTTCTCTAGCCAATTTTGCTGTAAGTTTCTATACTTCTAATACACTTCTACTTCAATGCTTGCATATATGCCCTGTTTTTCTTTTTTAATTTTTTTGAGCACTTATTTATATCTTGCTGGTTGTGTTGCCAAGGAGCCCTGAAAGAAAGCAGAGCTGAGATAAGTTCTAATCCACCTTTCTGTGATAATGTGGCGCAAGTGAAAAAAGCCAGGGTTCTTCTTTCTACATTGTGGTAAGATTGGCGGCCTTTAATAGACACTGTACTAAAAAGACAGGGAGAGGGAGACAGAGAAAGATCTCAAGGACAATTCTGATCTAGAGACAAAGTGTGTTTCTAGAGAACTACAAACTGTATATAGAAATGGAATAGAAGAGACAAGCGAATTGTCTACCAAAGTCTGCTCAATTATTAATTATTTTAGGAAAAAATGAAAATATAGGTGCAGCTGCCTATGGAATATTTAGAAGGTTTGAAACAATATTATGTTTGTTCTGTGATCTTAGTTGATTGCTGCTCTGATATTAAAAAGGAGATCTTCCCATAGTCTATGACAAATACTGAGCCAAGCTAGAAACAAATAAGAGAAAAGTAGGTCTACTTACTTTAAAAGTCATTGATTACCTTGAACCTGATGAACAGATTTTCCCATCTCCCTTTCTTTTACCTCCATGTAAAATGAGAGAGAATAAGGCACTTATTTTTAGATAGCAGTAGTCCCCTTGTAGTAGAATATTTTGCACATTGTCTCTCTGTCTTTTATGTTTGCATGCTACACATACTGATTAGGGACATCTTATAATCTTCAAAGTTTTGTCTCTTCTTGAAAGTATTCCCAGGCCAAAAGTCTTGTAGATCAGAGATCTTATAACTGGGAATAGTTTGAAAATATTGATTCTCCCTTTGTACAATCCAGACATTAATAACCAATTATATTCAAAATTTTCATGACTTCCCAGTACCATGAAAAAGATTGTACACTATTTTGGTAGTTTTCACACACATTTCAATGGTATAGAAACATTGTGAATAAAAACAATGATTGGATTCTTGGTTAAACCTCTTCAAATATTTAGGGAAAATGCTTTTCTTAGAGATCTCCAATTCACTCTGTCTGTAATTTATTTGTATTGATACAAATTGTATTTGTATCGATACAAATTGTATGTGTATCAATACAAATTGTATGTGTATCAATACAAATGTATTTGTATTGATATTTGATACATAAGTAATTAAGAGAAACTTGTAAGGCTGCAATAAAATGTGAATACAGATACTGGGATGAGAGAAAGAAGTGGAGTAATATAGATGCAGTTTGTTCAGTTCCTCTGGTTTCAGTGGAATTTATTCATCTACCTCCACAATTGATTTAGGAGCATTTCACAAAAACTTCAGTATCTTTGTTTTCCAAAAGTGCTCTTAATGATAGAGTATGAACATGCATCTTGCACATTTAAATAATCCTTTAAAGACTTGGAAATCCAACAAGATCAGTCTGCTCTTCTTAAGAATGTTTTTTTCAGCAGTCAAACCCTTCATTTAAAGCAATGAGATATTTATATTATATAACTGTCCCCACATTCTGAAAAGCATTAGCTGTAGCATTCTCCAAAGTACTTATCACTACACTTTTGGAAGGCCAGTATAAAAGTTTCTACTTGAGCTGAGAATGTCTCCCTGTGGACAAGGGCCCACTAAAACTACAGCTCATGTCCTAATATAATTTACTTTCCATAACAATTCACAGGCCCATTTATAACACCTTACCTGATAAATAGTGGGAAATACTGTTTTTTAAATGTACATTTGCTATTATCAGATCAGTACAATTTAATTTCTCTAAATGTGGCTAGATTTTATTATTCTGTCTGTAAAATTAAGCAGACTCTGATTGCCAACTGATAATCCACCGCTAATCAGAATATATTATTTTGTGTTTTTTCTATTATTTTTAATGCTTTTATGTGTAATGCTAGTCTGTGACTGTAATAAAAAAATTTAAACAATTTATCTCCACAGTATACAATTCTTTGTTTGCTCTATATCCCTAAATCCAGAATAATAGTCAAGACGTTACTTCCTCCAAAATTCCTCAAAGCCACTTAATAGGTTGACCCCTTAACACTGCAGTTGCTGAAAATGTCACTTGCCTATCATTTTAAAAATTTGTTTGTTTGTTTGTTTGTTTGTTTGTTTTCTCTCCTGTGCTCAGGTGCTTTAATGGTGGAGAAACAGACTTGGTTGTGAAGAGCTTGAAATCTCACAGAATCATAGAATCATTGAGCCAAAGATACCTTTTAGGTCACCAATTCTTTTTTTAAAATCCTTTTTATTTACTTAAAGCTTTCCTTTTATCCTTTTCAATCCAATGGAATTTTGGGATGAAATTATATAAAAGAGGCTTGAGACTTGGTCAGCATAATAACACTCTGGAAACTGAGGTGTATGCTAACTTCAGTGAATAATTTTCATCTTACCATATTAGAGTCAATGAAATGGGGTCAATTTATGCATTCTGAATACCAGTAAGGCCTTACATTTTATTCTGTGGCAAAATAGCTATTGCCCTACATTTTGCAAAAAGAAACAATGCTCTAGCAACAAAGTATAAACATGACATAGATTTGAAGGAAATATACTGGTGCTTATAGCTGTAAAACCTGAAACAATACTACAATTAAATTTCAAGCCATTGTTGACTCTGGGCAAGTGGCTAGATAAGTCCTCACAGATTTCTTGGCAAGATTTCAGAAGGCTATTGGCTCCTTCCTAGGGTTGAGAAATAATGATTGGCCTAAGATCATCCAGATGGTTTGTACCTGAGACAGAACTACAATTTAACAGTGTTCTGCTTTCTCACCTGGTGCCTTAATCACTGCATCAAACTGGGTCTGTATAATTAAATACCTCTCACAAAAATACAGTATATCATCTGGGCTGCCTTTATGTTGTTTGTAAATCAGAAATTTTAAGGCTCCTGCTATCTCTTTTTATTTAAAAAAAATAAAATCACGTTTGACCATTACAGTTCTTCCTGTAGAAGAGTTTGGCAAAAGAATAATTTCAGGGCAATAGAGTAGGTCATCCAGCATTCTGGAACTTGCCCTTGGTTTACAAAGTAGCTGTGATTCTAAGTAAAGATTCTCTAATGTCTTACTGTTCACTTCAAAATAAATGCAGATCCCTCCCTCTGCCCCTCTCTCTTTTTCCTATCTACCTCCCTAGTCTCATGTCCTTTGAGAGACCAAGAGGAGACAAATATTAATCTCCTGGCAGGAAGAATTGTTTGGAACATTGCTCTTATCTTTATCTTAGAAAAGAAGAGCATGGGAATAAAGTGATGCAAAAGCATTTGTCCAACCCTAAATTCATCTTGGCAGTGACCATGGATATATTGTTATATAGTTTTGTAAACTAAGAAAACTGTCTGTTAGTAAGGATACATAACTCAAGAACAAAATCCAGAGAAGTCCACTACTGACATTGACTTCCTTTAGCAAGAAAGCTAAGTCAGAAATTTAAAAATGAAAAACTCTAGGGAATTTCTGTGGTTAACGTTTTCCTGATCACAAATCTGGGATAATTTTTGTAATAGCAAAGAATGAAAACAGAGTGTGGTTACCAAAACAATTGATTTAGTTGTTTGTGCAATGATTTGCAATGACTTGCGATGAAGCCAGTAGGGGTTTTCTCCCTGTTTTGGTAAGCTTTTTATATAAATAACACCCCCCCCACACACCCATTATTATTATTAGTAGTTGTTGTATTCTGTTTTTAAGTCTTTGTTGACATTGACAGCTCATCCTTTGGCTATCATTCATCCTGGCTACTGCTAACTTTGGAGAAAATAAAAACCCTGCTCCCCTAATCTAATTAGAGGGATAGCAAATTAAATTTGGCCCCTTCAGTGTCCCCTCTGCTGACTGTCATTAGGAGCATAGGCCAGCCTTTGGCGGAGTTCCAAACACCACGTAACTGAATTTGAGATGCTGGAGTCTTGACAGGCCAAGGAAAGTAATTGAAGAGCCATGGGGATCTTGCAACATTTGAGGCAGCAGAGATTACACAGGGGATCGAGGGACCCATCTGTAGCAGAGACCAAGGCACTAAAAAGGCCAGTCTGCGCCTCTCTTTCTTGCCTTTTTATTATTATTGATAAAGTGATTGAAAAGAGAGATGTCAAATTAGGAGGTATAAAAGCATAGCATCAGGTTATCGTCCAGAGACAAATATCTGTTATAAATAGAAACAAAGTCTTCAGTTCTGACTTACACATGAGTGAAGCCTTCCCATTTTCTCCAGTAAATATATTAGAAAGCTGTTTGCTCTCTAAGTTTATGCCATTCACTCTGAATCTGAAATTAGCAGTTGAATACATTATCAGTAAGTTTTGCTGCATAATATAAACTGTAGAAAAAGAAAGGCAGATTGAGTATAACAATCTTTTTTAGAAAACTGTTACAACTAAAAATTAACCTAGTTTTAATAGTTTTAATGAAATTATTTAAAACATTGGTAATCCCATATTCTAAAACTGGACCTTTCGTCTCTCACCATTGCTACCAGTTATTTGTGTGCATATTGTATTAGTATTTAGTTTGTGTTCATATAATCCTGCCACCTGACTTTGCAACCAGAATTAAAAAATTGCTTGGTAAATAGGAAGAATTTGTTTAAGTATTGTCATTTTAAAACAAAAAATGCTCATAGCGTCTGAAAATTATGATACAGCTACCTTAAATGTAATATTCTTGTATAATATTTAGTAGTTATTTCTATATCTAAAACAGTAGCATGCATTTTCCCAGTCATTTTTACATTTTTATATGCTTGTTTTCATGTATTTAAAACTCTTGTTACTGCCTACAATTAAATAAGAAAATGCAGAAAAGTTCACAGCTGATTACCAGTGACTGAAAGATTAATTTGCATCCAATTAATGTTAATGGTTCCACTCTAAGTAGATCTTGATCTAATTCAATATAATGAAACAAATCAACCTTTTGTAATATAAGAAACTGAAGTTTTGATATTTGTCCATTGAATTCAGACAGCTCATTAATTTAAAGACATATACCTTTCATTTTTTTAAATTTATTTTTATTAATTTTTAAATATTCATCAACATCAATATATGAACAGTGTGGCATCTGGCTATCGTTCGTTTTGATACAAATAATAACATTAATAATATTTATTACATTAGTCAAGCTTTTGTAATCTTAGCGTTAATAGACGTTTGTATTAAAATATAATCCTTCATTATTTGGTTGTTCAGAATTTCAGTGTACCATTCTTATGCCAATCCCAATATTATTTGAGCATACATAGTAATATCATCTTTCAACCTCTAATCTTTCCATCTGGTTATTGCTTTTATTCTGTTGTATAAAAATGTGTATACTAATATTCCTCCTATTTCTAATTTCTACCTCTATTCAAGCTGCTAGTCAGGCCACCATTACTAGTCCTAGTGTTGATACATATGTTTGTATTGAAATATAGTCCTTCATTGTTTAGTTGTTCAATGTTTCAATGTGCCATTCTAATGCTAGTCACCACATTTATTTAAACATACATAATAATACCATCTTTCAATCTCTAATATTTCCTGATAGGAATAAATGCCATCCCTGCCTCCCTCACCCTACCTGGCTTGGCACCTCAGGGGTTAAACCACACACCTCAATCCTCCTCCCACTCCCATGAACCCCTCTTACCTGTAGCCACACCCCTTGAGTACTTAAGCTTGACCCCGCATGCTCCTCCAGTTGTTGTTCCTGCACCTGTAAAGGTAAACATATATCAATAAAGGATGATCTAATACAACCACCCGAGTGTCTTTGTAATTATTGGGTCATCCATTGCTCCTCAATTCACAAAATGGTAGCAGAGGATGGTTCCCTGACCCAAGGAACAGAAGACAAGCAAGGGAGCGGCCATCCAGAAGAAAAAAGGAAGAAACCGCTCACCAGGTCCAAAAAAAGGAGAATGGAGGACGAGCGACGGGCAGCCAAAAATAACCCCCTAGCCGGACTGCCCGAGAAAGAGGAAGAAGCGACTGACCCCGAGACTGACTCATCAGATGATGAGAGGTGGGCCGAAAAAACAAAAGGGGCTGAGAACCACAATCCCGGCATCAGCAAGCTCAGGCGCGATCTGCTGAGCTTGCTCGGATCACCCGCTGCCAACGAAGAGCTCGTGGCCAGCCTCAACAAGCTCATCGGTGGCAGCAGAGAACAAATGACGAAGCGGGAAGACGATCGCCTGGTAAGAGACCCCCCAACCGAACCCACCGGCCAAAACAAAGAGGAAGATGCCGCGCTCACTTTTGAATGGCGGCCATCTTGGACCACGTGCCCCCAAAAAATGGCCGACCGCCGGCCAATCAAAAATGACTATTCAAAATGGCCGGCGGTAAAATCGAAAAAGCCCCTAAAAAATGAAAAACAGGGCGACACCATGGAAAGGGGCGAAGAACTGGAAACTGGGGAAACCCCAACCGAGCGGCAGGTGGAGGAAGCCATGAGAATCCTCACCGCTGCCTTCGGGCCTAAAACCAAAATGGCTGAAACGACCCCCGAGGTGCCAAAGGAGACCAGGGGCAGAGGAAGGGGGCTCCTAAACTACCAACCAGGGGGCACGGACACCGCCGGAAGACTGCCGGGGCTGCTGCACCCCCCTGCCTACCTGCACCGCCCGCCGCTAAAGCCACAGATGCCGGACCACAACTGCCGGAACTGCCAATTGCCGCTGCTGCCGCTGCTACCGCCGTGAACTTACTGGATGAAAACAGACCACCATCCAGAGGAAGAAGAGACCCCAACTGATCATCGCTGGACCTCGGAACCCTGGCCGGACCCCCACACGACCAGAGGAGGCCTTCTAGCCGGAGCAGCTGCAGCGAGCTCTTCCCTCGACGAGTCCATGGCTGGAATGACTCTCGCGCATGCGCAAAGCCACCTGTGGACAGAAAAAGAAAAAAAATGCAGGGAGGGATTTTTGAATCACCAAACAGCATACCCATGCCTTTCTGTGAGTTCCCAAGCCTGCAGCACCATGGACAGACTCCCAATGTAAGTAACAAGGACAATGGTGCTGGGAACTTACCCAATGACTTCCCTAAGCTTAAACTAGATGGGATAATTTTGCTGGAATGGTACCAGCACTTTCAAGTGGTACTTTTAAGGGAAAATGTTTTGGTTTTCATGACTAACCCCCCAAATAGACCCTGGACTCTCGAACAAGACTGCTTACATCACAAAGCCTTCTGTATACTAATCTCTAGCATTTCCTCATCTATGTACCTGGGTATAGGGCAACACATGACAGTATCAGAAATAACCCAAAAAATGTTTAAACTGTTTTACAATGAGAGTGTGGCTGCCACCAGTAGAATTTCAAAGGACTTCTACTCAGCCAGAATGAAGGTAGGGGTCTCCATGGGGGAACACTTGATGGGATTAAGTGCCACCAGAGCAGAGCTACAGCTAAGGGGGGAGGTTGTCTCGGAACAAACAATGAAAAGTGTTGTCATCAACTCTTTAGACCCCTCATGGGAAACCTTTATCTCCCACTTAGACATCACTAGCCTGGGCTATCTATCCATTGAGGGCCTGTTCAACAAACTCATATCCGAGGACAACATGAGAAAGGACAGGCACCCACCACACAGGGAACACAAGCACACCAGAAAGGTGGCCTTCCAAGACAGACCATCAGAACCCCTAGAGTGCTTCATATGCGGATCCAGGGGGCACTATAAGCGAGACTGCCCCCGGAACCACAGGGAGAGGGACGGGTGTGAACACAGACACCGATACCAAGACAGACAATCACCAGAAGGCAGGCATAGGCGCAGAGACTCACCCACCCCCAGGGACCGAAGAGGAAGCAGGGATAGTTCCAGGGACAGTAGGAACGGATCCTCTTATGAGGTAGGTGGGTGCACCCAAACTCACGCGCCAGACAAACAGGGTACACTGTGGCTCATCGACTCTGGGTCGACAAACCACACCACATGCAACAGAAAACTACTGTCATCATTCAAGGAAGAGAATTTCCAAATCAGGGTGGCTAACCAGAGTGAAGTACAGGTGACAGGGAAGGGTGAAGTGACACTGCCAGGGATAGAGAAGATAGAAGGGGTACTGCTGGTCCCCGGGATACCCCACAACATACTGGCAGCACTGAAACTCAGTAAGGAGCTAGGGATAGAAGTGTCTCTCAAGGATGAAGATATGGCTATGAACAGAGGGGGTGAGACAATAGGAAAAATAACTATCAAGAGGGGGTTACCCTACTTGCACGCAACATGCAGAAACACACCCAGTATCAACACCAACACAGACGCAGACAGCCACAAGGGACACGATGCACCCAGAAACAGCCCACAACGTCCAAAAAAGGTAGACACAGGCAAACCCATACACGAAGACTGCGCACACCTACTGCACCGCAGACTGGGCCATGCAAGTTTTCCTGTACTGCAAAAAATGTTGGAATGTAGTGAAGGTATCACAATAAAGAACTGTAAAGCCTACCTGGACTGCTTGGTGTGTAAATGCTCCAAGCTCAAAACCACACCCAGACCTAAGAAAGCAACCCGCTCAACTAAACGCCCTTTTGACCTAGTATACATGGACCTGGTAGGCCCCCTGAGACCATCCATAAAACACAGGAAGAGGTTCTTCCTTACCATAGTTGATGACTACAGCCAATACGGCTTCGTCTACACCCTAAGGCGTAAGAGTGAAACATTTCAAAGGTTTAAGGACTTCTACAAAAGGGTAGAGGTGCAGAATGACACCAGAATAAAACAGATAATGACAGACAGGGGCTCAGAGTTCCTGTCTGGCGAGTTCTCCAGATGGCTGAGGTCAAAGGGCATCATACACTACACTTCCTCCCTCTTCTCAGCATTCCAGAACGGGGTTGCAGAATGCAGAAATTTCACCCTGCAAACAATGGTCAGATGCGCCCTAGAAGACTCCCAACTCAGCCAACATTTCTGGGCAGAAGCACTGGCATACTCTAACTACACACCAAATAGGGTATGGTCCAGCGTGCTAGGCAAAACCCCATACGAAGTAATGTATGGGAAAAAGCCCCAGATAGCCCACCTGCACATCTTTGGGGTCACCGCCGATGTGTACATCCTAAAGCAACTACGTCGAAAAGGGGACAAGGTGTCTAGGCGGCTGAGATTTATGGGCTATGAACCGGGGACTAAGGGGTTCAAATTCATTGACAGTAACAACCACTTCATAGTGTCTCGGACAGCCAATTTCCATGAGCAGGCGAACTGGTCCAGGATACACCTGAATGAGATCCACCCACATCTGGAGGCAACCACAGACGACCAAGTGTTACCCGAACCCGACACACACACCAAACCACCAGGAAGCAGGAGCAGGCCAAAGCACAAGGGAATCAAGATAGGTGAGTGGAAAGAAAACCACCCCAAAATCAATGTAGATTCACTCACCCAGAAAGAAGCCAAATACCTACATGATATCAAATCAACACCCGCGAGACCAGTCAGGGCCACCAGGAATCAGATGCCCAAGAGACTGGATAACTACGTACTGCACATGCACTCCAGCCCTGTCACCCCAAACTCCTACGAGGAGGTGACCAAGCTACCCACTGAGGAAAGACTAAGATGGGAGACTGCCATGAAGAAAGAAATGGATAGCCTCAGGGAGCTAAACGTCTTTACCCCAGCCAAGGCCACAGAAGGTAAGAGTACCATTGGGACAAAGTGGGTGTTCAAAGTCAAGACTCTAGAGGACGGTGGGGCCCTATACAAAGCCCGCCTTGTTGCCCAGGGGTTCGCACAGAGATACCCCGAAGACTACACGGACACTTACTCCCCCACCGTGAGGGCAGAAAGCGTCAAAAGCGCCCTGGTCATTGCCACAATCCTAGGCTTGGAGGTGCAACAATTCAATGTGCAGACTGCCTACCTGCACACCAAGCTGGACAAGGAGATATATGTCAGGGCCCCACCCAGCAAGGACACCCAGAGAGGAGAGACCTGGCTGCTAAACAAGAGCCTATATGGGCTAAAGCAATCAGGAAAGCGCTGGTACGAGTGCCTGCTCAACGTGCTTGAATCACTAGGGTTCAAGGCCACATCCGCCGATAACTGCTTTTTCATAAGGAAGACCAGCGAACTCCCCGAATTCATACTCGTCTACGTAGATGACATTCTTTACATGGGTAAACAGAGAAGTGAATGCGAAGCCTTCGCCAGCAAATTAGGGGAATTGATCTGTCCCCCTCTACACACACCCACAAAAACACAGCCAGTCGAGGGTTAAAGAAGCACTTGGCACACACCACATTCCTTATCTCCAACTTGGCAGCGATATTCACACCGTCTGCCAAGTGCTTTAATTGTTCACAGAAAGAAAATCACATACGTAGCTTTGCCAAAATCCGTTCTTTTAGCAGCTTCAGGCTGCAATGACTACCAGATTGAGTTTTGTTCGTCACAGGGATCACTGACCACCACCCTCTCTTATATAGTCTCTGGGGTGTGATCCAGTGACTCATTGGTCCTGTGACTCAAGTCCAGTGACTCAGGTCTATTCCCTCGCACGCCTCCTCAGCTGCTGCAAGCGCTTATCTCGCCTTCGTTGACATGCGTCCAGGAATGACGTCTCTCCCTCACTCTCATCTGAGACACCTGTTTCCCCACTACTTTGCTCTCTTTCAGCTGGCACCTCAGACGGTGCCAGGGGGGGGGCTTGGAGATCTGGCTGGCTCCTCTTCCTCATGCTCAGAGCTTCCTTCCTCCAATGGGATAGGCTCAGAGGACGGGGCCACAACAGGGAATGCTTCTCATTAAAATCCCTAGGAAATATAAGCAAATACCTAGGGGTACAGATAAGCAAGACAGACAAAGAGTTCTGGCTGACTCAAAAGGAAAAGATCACCGAACTACTCCACAAATGCAACATGGCGGAAGCAAAACCATGCGACACACCCATGCATGCTGACTTCCCAAAGAACGTGTACAGTGAATCTCCAGAATTCAAAGACAACACGCTGTACAGGTTCACCCTCGGCTCATTACTGTACATTGCAAACTGGACCCGGCCTGACATCGCCCTACCCATCAACCTACTCTCCAGACATGTGAGTAAACCCACGACCTACCACTGGGAGGCAGTCAAGAGGGTGTTCCGCTACCTCAAATATAGTTCCGAAGCCTGCTTGCTGTTGGAGCCCAAAGTCTCCAAACAACCATCCCTCACCTGCTACGCGGATGCTGACTGGGCAGGGGACACAAAGAGCAGGAAGAGCACATTGGGCTACATATTCTTCCTAAACAACAGCCCAGTACACTGGTACACCGGAAAACAGGTGCTGGTCGCTACATCCACAGCTGAAGCAGAATATATATGTCTCTCAAAGGCTGCCAACAATTTAGTCTGGTTCAATGACCTCCTCTCCAAAGTCTGGGCTGAACCTCAATACCCCATCACCATCTTTGAGGACAACAAAGCAGCCATCGAGATATCTAGGGCGGATGCAGTAGGCCAGAGGTCCAGACATATTGACATAAAACATAAGCACGTGAGGGAACTCTCCAAGGTGGGCTTTATAAACACTACACACTGTGAGACCAAGGAACAGGCAGCAGATATCCTCACCAAACCACTCCAATCTAGGCAACACTCTTACCTCACCGCCAAACTACTCCTTAACAACACAGATATGTTAGAAAACACACACCCGCAGGTCAGGTATTTAGAGGGGGATTTATTAGGAATAAATGCCATCCCTGCCTCCCTCACCCTACCTGGTGTGGCACCTCAGGGGTTAAACCACACACCTCAATCCTCCTCCCACTCCCATGAACCCCTCTTACCTGTAGCCATGCCCCTTGAGTACTTAAGCTTGACCCCGCGTGCTCCTCCAGTTGTTGTTCCTGCATCTTGTAAAGGTAAACATATATCAATAAAGGATGATCTAATACAACCACCCGAGTGTCTTTCTAATTATTGGGTCATCCATCGCTCCTCAATTCACATTTCCATCTAACTATTGCTTTTCTTCTATTATATAAAAATGTGTATTCTTCTTTCTTCCTCTATTCTAACTTTTAGTCAAGCCACCATTATATTAAAAGGCCTTTCCTTTCTATCCATCATCTCTTGCCCATTTTAATAGTTCAATTCTTATTTGCTTTTTGGCTTGCCTCCATATTCATCTCTTGGATCTTTGTCTCTGTCTACATCTATCTCTTTACTATTTAGTCTAAATATTTCCACCATCTCTACCATCTGATGCTGCCAATCCTCCAGAGTGTCTGCCCAAGCCCCTATCTTCCTTTTGAAAATATCTTCCTGCTTTTCCAATTTCATTTTTAAGTCTCTTAAAATACTTTTTTCTTTAATTTGTTTCATGAGTCATTATTATCTTTCTTCTCCTTCTTGTCTTCTTGCTTTATTGCTGATTTGTCTGTTCTAACTTTTCCTCCATTCTTTCTGTTGACTCCTCCCTTTCCTGGACATTTTGATCTTTATTCATTGTCCCTCACAGAATATTTTCCATTTTCCCATCTATGCTATGCATTAGGTTCTTTATCTCCCTGTAGTTTTTTGTCACAGTGTCATTGATACTTTGGAACATCAACGCTATTTCTTTTAAAAATCCACTCATTTCCCCCTGGTGGTGCATCACATCTTATTTTAGTAAGTCTCACTCTTGCTCAATTGTCCAAAAACCATATTCAGGCCTAACATTGCTCCTCAGAGAGTACAATAATCATAGTTCTTTATATCCCAGGATTATTTATTCAGTTCCATTTAGACAGTCCAGGAGCTTTCCAAATATCTCCTTACATCCACTCTATAGGTTTAGTCATATATCTTAAAATTCAAAAGTCACTTTACTGGACTTCCAGTGGCGCCTCCGTCATTGTCGGACAGTCTCTTCATGACCGCCGGCCTCGCTGAGCGTAGGAGCCGCCTCACAGCTGGCAGGTGGCTCGGAAAACCTGCTCTTCAAATGGAAGAGCGGGTAAAGCAACTGGGGGTTTGGTAGAGCCCCCTGAGTTGCCCCCAGGACTCCTTTTTCATCCTGGGGAAGGCTCAGGGTGATGGCTCCCTATTCACCCCAGAGAAGCTCCGCTCAGCGAGGGATCTCTGCTCTTAGCAGCAGAGCCAGACATCATGAGCAATGCCACTAAAACGATCAAAACTTACAGCAAGCAAGTAAGCTGGTGAAACTTGGACTAACTAAAAAGGAAAAAATGCAAGTATTAATTTTTAGAAAAAAAAGAGACTTGAGAAAATGTTTTGGAAAATGGCGACTGGCTTTGCTCGGAAAATGCTTGAGAAAATGGAGAGTGGAAAGTGAAAGTGAGAGCTAAGCCTGCGCTGAAGTATTTAAAAGAAACATTCTAGTAGGATTTTAAAAAGAGGCAAAACTGATTTAAACAGAACTTCTTTGTTTTTTTGAGAAAAGTTAAAACTTTGTGAAGCATGACTCCTAAACAAAAATCAAGGGGGGGGGGCTCCTTTACAAGTCAGACAAAGGAAAAAGCAGAAAAGATTCAAATGCAGTTGCAGGGAACTGCAAACGAGGACTTAAAAGATTTTATAATTAGGTCTTTGGGAAGTGTTGTTGAGAAGATAGAAAGCTCACAGAAGCATCTTGAGGAGCTGGTACAGGGAAAATATGATAAATTGAATCAAATTATTACTAAAGTAGTTTCTGATCTTTCAAGTGCGGTGGTGGAAATGGGGAAGAAAGTGGCTGAAATTAGTACAAAGTTTGATTCCAAGATGAAAGACACAGAAGAAAAATTTTATGAAGCTGATGCCAAAAATCAGAAAATTGAAAATGATGTAATGATGCTTCAATTTAAAGCTATGGAATCTGCTTTAAGATTAAGAGGTATAAGAGAGAATAATAGAGAAAATTTAAGAACACTTTGTGCCAAAGTATTAGCGGCATTATTAAACTTGGAAGATGATCAAATTCTTGGTTGTATTGAAAAAATTTATAGGATGAACTCACGTGTGGCTAGACAAAGGAATCTGCCTAGAGATATTGTTGTCTATTTTACTGATAGAAGATTAAGAAATGATATTTTGCAAAAATCTTATTCTGCTACTCTAAAGGTAGAAGGTTTACAAATTAGTGTTTATAAAGAGTTACCATCAGGATTTTAAGATATAGAAAAGATTTTGGATTTCTGGTGAAGGAATTGAAGAGAAGCAAGATTCCATTCAGATGGGATGTACCAGTTGGTGTAATTTTGAGATATCAAGATGTGAAATATTGTTTAAACACTATTGAAAAAGCAGAACATTTTTATAATAATATTCTTAAGGGAGCCCCCATATTTTCACCCTCTTCTATGTTGTCAACTATGGAAGAAGACATTAAGGATAAAGAGTCTGAAAGAAAGACTGAGGAACAATGTATGCAGATGGAATTAGAAAATCAAAATAATCAAAATGTACCAGAAGAAAAAGGAGCATTAGGTGGTTTTTCAGAAGATTTTATTATGGATTCTTCAGATTTGAAAGTAAAGCATCCCAGAGACTCAAGAGACATGGTGCTGGACCTTGAACTGTTCAAGCAAGAATCGAAAGATAAACATATAATTCGAGATGAGAAACAATATTATTGAAACAGCAGAGGCCCAGTATTCCTTAAGTGGAAAAGCTCGAGGATGACAAGCAACAGAAAGCAGAAGTTAAGGGAGGAAATAACCTGAGAACCACTGAAACTGATGTGCAACAGATACTGCGTCTGATGCTTGAGTCGATTCGTGAAACCTAAAGGATATTTATGAATAGATTGAATTTGCTACAGAAAGGATGGCAGATATCTTATTATTTGAAACAGTTTAAAAGACAATCATCGTTATATCTGATTTATATATGAAAATGGATTAAAAATTTTTTACAAACTCATCCTGAGTTGGATTTGACATTTTGAGAAAGGTAAACAGATCACTGCAACATATGCAGAGGATCTGTGGTTACCCTGTTATAATTTTTTTGGATTTAATTGTCTAGATGAAGAAAATAAAGATGAAAACATCTTGGAAACCCGAAGGAAGGAACTGGAAAGGTTGGCAGGATTTGAAAGAGTTTTAAAGGAACATCTGGGAGTGCAGCTTGTATGAGCTGCATTTGTTTTTCTTTTTAACTGATACAGCAGGAGCCAGGTTGAATGATCTACCTAGAGGATTACAAGATACCTTTGTGGTTGGATTTTATAAATATAAAGTCACTCGGGGGGATTTATATATGGAGAGATGTTTGTTGCTGATGGGGGCAGCTGGAATAAGAAGAAGCAGTTTATAAAAACTATGCTAGAAGACAGTTACTCAATTTCAATCAAGATGAAGATGAAGAGAAGATAAATATTTGGTTATTGAGATAGAAAATTATTTGATATAACTGTTATACATTTTGAAAGAATAAGAAGTTTATAAAAATATGTTAGATACTATACTTATGAAGAGAAGATTAAAATTTGGATTATTAAGATAGAAAATTATTAGATATATTTGTTATATATTTTAATAGTATATAACAAGGGGATTTGATTTACGTAAATAATTATTAATATTAGATTAGAGAAATGTTTGATGTTTTTTTTGTTGAGGGGAGTTCTTGGAATGTACTTAATTTTAATTAAGATGAAGAAAAAGATCTAAAATTGAATGTTTGATACAGAAAATTATTTGATATGGATCTTATATATTATATTTAGGGGGATTGGTTTAGGTAATTAATATTAGATTAGAGAAATGTTAACATTTTGTAGTGGGGTTTAAAGATTAAAAGAGTAGTACTGATGGATAATTGAGTATTAATGGTTGGCAAATGAGGTAAATATTTTTATTATTAGTCTTTTTACTATTAAAAGTTTCACTGTATTTTCTTTAGTTTATATTAAACTAAAAGCAAGGTTATTGCTTTTAAATTTGTAGCGGAAGTCAAGAGGGTTCGGGTGTGGGATTGGGGGGGGAGGGGGATATGGGGGGAGGGGGGAGGGGGAAGTGGTGGGGGGGAGGGGGAAGGGGGAAGTGGTGGTGGGGGAGAAATGATAAAATTTGTGTTGTAAAACTTTTTCAATTAAAAAAAAGTCACTTTACTTAGGTATCTTCCTTGTTCTCACAGTTGAACCTCCAATAGTCATAAAGTAGATAAATATAGAACAGTAGTATCACCACAGTCCTCCAGATAAATGTTGTTTATTTCTTTTTTAAAACCAAGTTTTATTGATTCCCCCCTCCCCCTATTCACCCACATATTTTATGAACAGAATATTGGCCATATCATATTTTATACAACTTACTATATCCAAATACATTTTACTTAGTTACAATTTCTGCCAAGATCATCTTTTTCCATATTTTTAATCATCTTAATATTTCTGTTTATTTATATAAACAACAACTTCATTCGCCTTCAAATTCTAATTTCTCTATTTTTACTCATATTTATTCTTTTTTACTTTTTAATAATTCATTTTTTTCCTAATACATTTACACATGTTTGGGGTTGCCTTTCTTCCATTTCATCTTTTTTATTCTATAGCAATCTTTTTTCTCATTCTCTTCCATCTCCCTCCCTTCTTTTATCCTTCCTACTTTCTTCTTTCCTCCTCTCCTACTCTTTCCCTACTTCCCCTTCCTTTCTCCCCCTCCTCCTTTCTTTCTCCCTGTCTAACCTTCTCTCTTACTCTTATTTCCCCTCCCTCTCTCCCCTCTTTCCTTTCTTTGATTCCTCTCTCTCCTTCTCCCTTCCTTCCATCCCTCTACTCCTTCTTTCGTCTCTCTCTATTGTTGTATTCATTTTTAATTTACTATTTTCCACTATTGTGTCCAGGCAACCCCGACTTTTCCTCCATGTATTAAACATATTTCTCAGAATTCCCCTCCTCTTTTTAATTATTAACAATATATTTCAACTTATTCCATTTTTATCTTAAAGCCTTTGCTGAGTTGGCCTTCCAATCCTTAATCTATTTTACCTTTAACAATATCTTTCTTCTTTTTTACTTCTTACTTATATTTCATGTCATTCCTACTTACATTATTTACTAACATTTAAATTTTGTTCAATTTTACATTTCAGTTTTTCATCTTAATTTCAATTAATTCCTTTGTTCATCTCCATCTTTAACACACTCTTCTTTACCATCCGCTATTATTTCTCCCCAATCTATACTTCTTCAGATAACAAAACATATAACCCATTCTGTCTTTCATATTACATCTATTGTTCTATTTTACATTAAACAGCATCTTTCTTCTTTTTTGCTTCTTGCCCACATTTTATTTCATCCTTACTTATATCCCTTTTACAATAATCTATATTTTTCTTCTAAATTACTTTTTACATACAGTTTCTACTACTAATATCCTTCTTTTAAATCAACATACTGGTATTTTAATTTCCTTTCTGCTATTCCCTTTTTAACCATTTTCTTTCAATCTCTCCACAATTCCATTTCTTGATAATTTCCTTCCTTTCTCCCATTCTCTTATCTTCTTCTTCTTTTTCTTATATCTCCCTTTCGGCCTCCTTTCTCTAATTTTTACTCTTTTAATTTTCCCTCTCAATATTTCCCCATTTCCTTCTCTTTTCTTCTTTGAGAGATATTCCCCCTTCTCCATTTTCATAGTTTCACTGTCAATCCCAGTGTAATCATCTGTGTCTTTATTTTCAATCCTTTTCTTTTCAGTCTCATCTTCGTGCTTCTCTTGCTTCCTGTTCATATTTTCTCTTTCATTTTTTTTACATTCTAACCAGTCTTCTGTTTCTTTATTTCCCTTAAATGCTTCTCTTATCTTTTGAAACATATCCCTTGGTTTCTCATATTCATCCTCTCTATATTGTCCATGTTATCATTTTTAGAATAATTGAGTATTATTTTACTTATTTTTTGTAAAAGTACTAAGGAGAGTAAATTAAAATATATAGATACTTCTGAGTTAATTGCTGCAAATAAATAAAATTATTCAAATTTTTTAAAGTGCTGTAAATGCAAGTAGTAGAATATTCAGAAATTTAAAAACTTAAAACTAATTCACAACTTTATCATATGAACAGAATGCTAGATTACTAAACTATTAAATGAATACACATGAATGTCTTTCTCTCTGTAAAATTTTATTGTGTTGACCAACCAATAACATCTAACAGAAAGACAAAAAACCATCATAAAAAGCTTTGGGAAATATTGTATATTTATAATATTTTAAAATTAAGAAAGTGTTTTCCTATATAAAGGAGCCACTGAAAGGAATTGCGTGATTTTCCTGGAAATGTTAAGGCTCTGGTCCAACAATAAGAAATAAATGAATTCATCCTTAGAGCAGTTGTAATGTCTATTACCAAGTTGCTAATAAACATGGGGACAGGGTACAAGTTACTGTAGAAAATATACCAAAGGAAAATTCAGGATAGACCTTAAGTTCTTCCAGTTACAGGAAGTTCTGTGAAAGGATATTTATGATTCATTGGGTAATATTGAATAGATAATTTGCTGGCATGAAGGATTTCTTATTTATATTATACTAGTATTAGTTACCTACATCAACCTGCTTTACCTGAAGAATTCTATCAAACACCCATGACAGTTCTAATACCCAATGGCACCATGGCTAGGAGAGCTTGACATAGAAGATCATTGGCATAGATCATTCTGAATTTCAATTTTCCAGAAAGAAGAATAGTTTTCTAGAAATATGACAGCATCTGGGAAATCCAGTAAACTTGAGCCAGAAGTCTGCATATATTTAGTATGTAATCATTTATATGTAATCATTCTATGCATTTATGGCTATGTTTTGCCTATTTATACCCTTTTATTTGTGCCAATTTTTTTATGTGTTCATGTCTATGTGTTACTTGTTTCTTTATACTTGTTGACAAACAAAATAATAAGAATAAGAATAAGAATAATATGGACTGTAGGTGGATTATTTTAGTTATTAAGCAAGTGCTTCAACACGATACTAAGAATAACAATTTTAGGAATCTGGATTGTATACAAGGGATTTCATTTCATTTCATTTCATTTATTAGATTTATATACTGCCCTTCTCCTTGCGGATTCAGGGTGGTGAACAGCCAGAAATAAAAAAACAATTTTACAAAAGTTAAAACAATTTTAAAAGCAACTAATATAAAATTTGGCCCATAAATTTAAAACAGTTCAATTAATATTTAATATCAAACTCTAAAAATTAACCATGGGATCAGGCCAGTCCGGCTAACTGGAAAAAGTAAGTTTTATGAAAAGTCTGGAGGTCTGAGATCATTCACAACTCTGGGGGAAGATCGTTCCAGACGGTGGGAGCTACCACAGAGAAGGCTCTCCCGTGGGGGTCGCCAGCTGGCATTGCCTGGCTGATGGCACCCTAAGGAGGCCCACTCTGTGGGAGCGAACCGGCCGGTGGGAGGCAACTGGTGGCAGAAGGTGGTCCCATAAGTACCCTGGTCCTAAGCCATGGAGTGCTTTAAAGGTGATCACCAACACTTTGAAGCACACCCGGAAGTCCACCGGCAGCCAATGCAGCTCACGCAGGAGAGATGTCACATGGGAGCACCCTATCGCTCCCATAATCCCCTGTGCGGCCGCATTCTGCACCAATTGGAACCTCCGAGTGCACCCCAAGGGGAGCCCCATGTAGAGAGTGTTACAATAGTCCAGGTGAGAAGTGACGAGTGCTTGAGTGACTGTGCGTAAGGGTCACAACTAGAAAGGGTCACAACTGGCGTATCAGGCAAACCTGATAAAAAGCCCCCCTGGCCACCGCCATCGTATGCTTCTCTAAGGACAGCCCTGGGTCCAGGAGGACACCGAAGTTGCGAACCCTTTCTGTGGGGGCTAGTGATTCACCCCCAATAACCAGCGATGGCATCAGCTGGCTATATCAGGATGCTGGCAGCCACAGCCACTCAGTCTTGGAGGGGTTGAGTTGAAGCCTGTTTCTCCCCATCCAGACCCGCATGGCCTCAAGGCACTGGGACATCACTTCCACAGCATCGTTGGGATGGTCTGGGGTGGAGATGTACAGCTGAGTATCATCAGCGTACTGATGGAACTCCACCCCAAAACCACAGATGATCTCGCCCAGTGGCTTCACATAAATGTTGAACAGGAGCGGCGAGAGGACCGACCCTTGTGGCACCCCACACACTAGGCACGTCAGAGTCAACCACTGCCCAGATTGCGATCGGCCAGAGAGATAGGAGGAGAACCACCGCAAAATGATGCCCCCCACCCCCAATCCCTCCAATTGGCGCAACATGATACCATGGTTGATGGTATCAAAAGCCGCTGAGAGATCTAACAGGACCAGGATAGAGGAATAACCCCTACCCCGAGCCCTCCAGAGATCATCCACCAATGCAACCAATGCTGTTTCGATGCTGTATCCAGACCTGAAACCGGACTGGAGCGGGTCTAAATAGACAGCTTCATCCAGGTACTGGGGGAGCTGCCATGCCACCACACTTTCAACAACCTTCGCAAGGAAGTGAAGGTTGGAGACTGGACGGTAATTAGCCAAAATAGCTGGATCCAGTGAAGACTTCTTGGGGAGGGGCCTCACCACCGCCTCCTTCAAGGTAGCCGGTAGGGCACCCTCACTCAAAGAAACATTAATAATCTCCTGGAGCCAGCCTTGTGTAACCTCCCGGGAAGCCAGCACCAACCAGGAGGGACAAGGGTCCAATAAACATGTGGTCACGTTCAGTCGTCCCAGAATCCTGTCCACGTCCTCGGGAGCCACAGGATCAAAATCCTCCCAGATAACACTCTTAGGACCTGCCTCAGTCATCTTGTCTGAACTAACCCAGTCAGCGGCCAAATCTTCCCAAATTTGAGTTATTTTATCATCCAGATATTGAACAAAATCCTCAGCTCGATCCTGTAAGGGTCATCCCGCGCTCCCAAATGGAGAAGGGAGCAGGTCACCCTAAATAGGGCGGCTGGGCGATTATTTGATGATGCAACTAGAGCGGCAAATAGTTAAATTTCACCGCTTTTATCGCCACTAGGTAGGTCTTAATATGAGACCTTACCAGTGTCAAGTCAGATTCGGATCGGCTGGCCCTCCAACCGCTCTCTAGGCATCTTTTCCAGCGTTTCATCTCCCTCAGCTCCTTGGAGAACCAAGGAGCTAAATGAGTTCGGCGCCGGGTCAGAGGCCGCAAAGGCATGATACAGTCCAAGGCCCCGACAGCCACTCTATCCCAGGCGGCCACCAGGTCCTCAGCCGAGTCATGAGCCAGTGTCTCAGGAAATGGCCCAAGCTCCATCTGGAACCTATCAGGATCCATTAGGCGCCTGGAGCGGAACAACCTGATTGGTTCCACCTTCCTGCGACGGGGTGCAGCAGTCAGAAAGTCAAGTCGAAGGAGCGAGTGGTCAGACCATGACTAGGATTCAATGCCTATATCCCCTATATCGAGACCACTGACACATCCTGTTACTCTTTGTAACTCCTCTTTTTGATTTATTGTCATATTTTTAACTAGCATCTTTGTTTTTCCAACGGTTATTTTGAACCCAGACACTTGACCATACTGTTTAATCATATCCATCAAAACCTTTGCTGATTCCACTGGTTGAGTTAAGGTCACAACCAAATCGTCTGCAAATTCCCGTAACTTATATTCATGATCTCTAACTTTAATTCCCTCTATCTCATCTATATTACATATTCTATTCAACAACAATTCTAAAGTTAGTATAAATAATAATGGTGATAAGGGGCATCCCTGCCTTGTACCTTTTTCAATTTTAAAAGTTTCTGTTAAACTGCCATTAATAATTATCTGAGCTGTCTGTTCTTGATATATTGCTTTTATAGATTGCATAAAGCAATTCCCAAATTGCATCCTATAAACCACTCTCAATAAAAATTTCCAATCCAATCGATCAAAAGCTTTTTCCGCATCTAAAAATATAAGCACCGCAGGGATCTGGTTGTTCCTTTCCAAATATTCCAATATATCAACAATTTGTCTTACATTATTTTTCATTTGCCTCCCTTGTATAAAACCAGATTGATCAGCATGAATCATTTTTTGCATTACTGACATTAACCTATTTGCCAATATCTTAGCAAATATTTTATAGTCTGTATTCAATAATGATATAGGTCTATAATTCTTTGGGTGTGTTAAATCTTGATCTTGTTTAGGAATTAATGAAATAAAGGCTGTTTTCCATGAAGGTGGTACTCCTTCTCCCAACTGTATTCTGTTAAACAATTCTTTAAGAGGTACAACCATTTCCGATTGTAGATATTTATAATACACAGCTGTTAATCCATCCGTACCAGGAGCCTTGCCAGTTTTTAACTCTTTAATTGCTAAGAGGATCTCCTCCTCTGTTATTAATTGGTTCAACTGTTCTCTTTGTTCCTCTGTAACTATAGGAATATTCTGTCTATCCAAATATCTCTCCATATCTACACCTCGTATTTTGTCTGCAGTATACAATCTTTTGTAAAATTCTAAAAATGCCTTTTTAATCATATTTTGGTGATAAACCTCTTTACTTTTATACTCTATTTTCTCTATGGTACGAGATTTTTGTTTTTTCCTCAGCATGTACGCCAGCCATCTACCTGGTTTATTTGCATTACAAAAGATATTATGTTTAGCATATTATAAATTAGTTGTCACTTGATCTGAAAGCATCATATTAAACTGCCCTCGTAATAGGGTAATCTCTTCTTTAGTTTTCTTATCCCCTGGGTTATGTATTAACACCTTTTCTTTTTTCTTAATCTCTTCTTCTAATTCCCTCCTTTTTTCCGTCTGTCTACACCTATATGCATTATTCATATTTATCAAAACTCCTCTTATATATGCTTCACCAGCATTCCATAACATATCCATAGATGTTCCCTTATTCATATTGAAAACAAAAAAATCCTTCATTAATTTTTTACATTCTATTACGTTTTTCTCATATCTAAAATGATTTTCATTTAACTGCCAAGATCTCCTAGACCTTTCCCCACACTCCAGTTCCATCCAAACGGGACTATGATCCGTTAAAATTCTGGAACAAATCTTTGTCTTCTTTACCCTGGAAAAAAAATCATTTGTAATTAATATAAAATCAATTCTTGAAAAAGATTGATGTCTATCTGAAAAAAATGTAAAATCTTGTTCTTTGTAATTCCGTTCATGCCAAATGTCTCTTAATTCCATATCCTCAATCATATCAAAAAAAGGATTTAGGCAGTCTCGCTCGCAATTTAGTAAATTGTAAAAGTCTTTTCTTATCAATATTGGGGTCTATTACGCCATTCCAATCCCCATCAGAATACATGAATTATAATCCCAGTGTAATAATTTTGTATGTATCAATTTATAAAATTTTTCTTGTTGTTGGTTAGGTGTATATATCCCCATTAAAAGTGTTTTCTTCCCTTCTATCAGTAACTCAATTGCCAAACATCTTCCTTGTTGATCTGCTTCAACTAATTTAGCTGCCAAGTCTCTTTTCAAACAGATCACTATTCCATTCTTTTTTTTCATGGGCAAACGTGACAAAATGTGTTCCCAGTTTTGCATTTATTAAATATTTTTCATCAGTTATCTTTATATGTGTTTTCTGCAGGCATATTATATCATTTTTAAATTGTCTCAAATGGTGAAATATTTTCTTCCTTTTTTGTGGTGAATTTAAACCATTGACATTCCAGGTTAAAAACCTAGAAGCCATCTTCAGACTCTTGAAGCTTGGCAAGAGCCGCTTGGTAATCCACTTGGAATTTCTTTTTCGGTCTTGCCCCTCCCACAGCTTCTGTACCAGTATTCACATTTTCTTGTAATAAGGCCTGCGCTTGTAACATTTTTAATTCTTGTTCTTTACGTTTAGTAACTGCTCTAGTTTGTCTTTGATCTTTAACCTTGTTTTTCAACTATATCCCATGCTTGGACAGCGCTTGAAAGTTGCAATAATTCATCCTGCATACTTATAGCTCCACCTTCTGCTTGCTTCTGCAGATCCTCTTTCCTTCCCTCTGGTTGCATCTCTTACTTTTTTAACTCCCACAGATGGTGGGTATCCAGCCTTTAGTATGTTAGTGTAGAAATCTCTTGCTTTCCAAATTGTATTAAGGCGATATTGCTCTCCTGCATAATTCACCAGTAATCCAACTGGAACTTCCCATCTGTATTGTATCTGTTGATTTCTAAGTTCATCTACCAGAAATGCATACTCTTTCTTGGATTTCAACGTTTTAGGTGGTATTTCTTTAAATACTGCCACTTCTTGTCCTGCCACTTGCAGCTTGTTTTTGTAAGAGGCTTGTAAATTCTCATTTCTAATCCTTCTAATAACAAAGTAGATTATGAAATTTCTTGGTAATTTCCTTTGTCTGGCTATCCATGAATTAACACGATAAATCTGATCAATTTGCCATTCAAATTCTCCTCTTCAACTCTATCCTCTACATAATTAATGTGCTTTACCAGTTCCTGGAGTGCAACAACTATGTCTTCTCTTATGTTTATTTCTTGTCTTGATTATGTCCTTCATTTCTTCCATTTGATCTGAGACTCCTTTAAATGCAAATGCAATATCTTCTTTAAATCCTTCTTTAATTTCTTTCATGGCTTCCTGAAACATCTTAAGTGTTAATGTTTGTGCTTGTGGTTGTGGTTGTGATTGAGCTTGCATATCTACTGGGGGCAATAAAGCTTGCAGCCTGGTAGTCTGGGCAGGAGAACTTACCGCACTCCCTGCTTTAGGCAGCCCAGATTTTATCTGCTTTGAAGCCATTTTAAAATCACACAGTCTCAGAATCAGTTCATAAAGTCTCAGAATCAATTCATAAAGCCAGTGAAGAAAATCCAGAAAATCTTTAAATTTTAAGTTCCAAAGTCTAAAATACAGAATTAAATCTGAGGAATTTTAAGCAGGGCTGGTAGCTGATAGGTGCTAATGAGTTAACGAGGCAATAAAAACTTTCTTCTTAACTTTCACTTTCATCTCTTGTGACTCTTTGTGTTAACAAGCCAGCGCCATCTTTCCCCCTTTCCGCTTCACCTCCGCTCTTGTAGGCTCAGAAAGAAGCGATGTTCAATGGAATTAAGGTATACATAGTTGCAATTATGTAACCTCCTGTCTTTGTTCTGCCTGCTTCAGTTCTCAATTTGTTTCAAATTCATAGCAGGAGCGGTCGCGGCGTTTTGCTCTGCCTTTTGGCAGAGGCGTCCCGTTTTTGGAGCTTTCCCAGGCTCCTGGGGAGCTCTCACCTTTTGAGTCCCAGAATTAATTCTAGGGCTCGTAGGGAGCTCTACCCTGCACCTGGCTGTTCTCTTCCCCCTCTTCTCCTGGGGGAAGAGAACAGCCAGGTGCATGGCTGGCTCCTCCTTCTTCACTGCTAGACAGCTGTTTTTTCGCTGTTCTAGCAGCTAACAAAGTCACAGGGCTAGCGCTCCACAGAGGAGCATCCACAACGTCCTGCGGTGCCACCAGAAGCCCCTTGGTCTATATTATTAATGTTTATCTGTCATTGATGTTTATGTTATCTGAGTTTCCTCAAGAAAATCAAGATGTCAGTTTAGTATAGTTTATTGTAAAAATTCCCCAGTCCTCCTCCCTCTGTAAATAATCATCTAGGATTCATAGCCTATTTCTAGAGACAATCTGAATTAAGAAGATAATAGACACATCATCAGTGTAAAGAAGCACAGCCAGCTATCAGTTATTAAGTTTAGAAGGATTGAAATTTGTTTTGGTTAAGTGACAGTTAATGACAGCTGAGTTGAGAAGAGAAAAAGAAAAACAGTCCTGTTTCACTCATTTCTGAATTGAAATAACAGCAGATAGATGGTCACTATTGCATACATATGTAACCTGTGTAGCTTTGTTTTCATGCAACATCTTAATTAAGAAAAGTAACTTCTGATCAATGGATGCATGAAATAATTTCCACTAGAAACTTTCTATAGGGATGGAATCAAAAGCTGATTTTAATCAATAAAGTGTTATATCAGGAATGGAGGAATGAGTTGCATATTTATTCATAGTCAGTATATTTTCCCCAAAGACTGTTCGTTTATCAACTAGAGATTTCTCCTGTAGTAGCTAATATGGAAACTTATAGAACAAAATATAGTGTTCCTCTGAAGAAGACTAGCCCCCCAAAAAACTACATTCTGGGATGTATAAATGTTTAAATAGTAAGAAAATTTTTCTGAAACTTGAAAATTGGACAAACTGTGTACCAGGTAGATTATTTATATTCCATTTCCATTTATGTAAATTAGAATAAAACTATTTTTATAAAATAAATTTTATAAAATTTTATAAATTTTATAAAATAAAATATTAAAAAGTTATACAATAAAAACAAGCACTACTTGGTCTGTGGATGTTTGGGTAGTTTAGGGGTGAGGAATTTGTGGTGGTTGAGGGGGTGTTTGGGGATTGTTATGTGTGTTGAACTATGGTCTTTAGATGTTAAGTGAATTTCGTTGTATGAGTATACTGTATACAATGACTATTATTATTATTATTATTATTATTATTATTATTATTATTATTAAAATCTATTGAGATTATCAGAAGAAAAGAAACAGCAAGCATTGGAGAACAGTTCAATATTACTAGATTTAGATGTATGAAATGATTGGATAACATCACCTGTAAACATGCAAAATCTTGAATCTGTCATGAAATCCGAAACTAAAAATTTTGATAATCTAACAAAGGCCTAAAGATCTATAAAATTCAATTTGCATATTAAAAATACACACATAAATCTCTTAAGAGAGCCAATTTACTATAGTGGTTAAGACATCAGGCTAGAAACCTGGACACTGTTTTAGTCCTACCCAAACACAAAGCCAGCTGGATGACAAGGGTCAATTTCTCTCAGCGCAAGGATGGAGACAATGGCAAACCATTTTTGAAAAACACTGCCAAGAAAACTGTAGGGACTTGTCCAGGCAGTCTCTAAGAACTAGACATTATTAAACAGAAAGAAAATATATCTCAAGCCTTCTATTAAGTTGTTTCCCTGAAAATAAGACATCCCCTGATAATAAGCCCAATTGGGCTTTTAGAGCGCATGTGCTAAAATAAACCTCCTCCTGATATTAAGCCCTCCCCAAAAATATTTAAACATAGAGCTGGAAATCATGTAAGATGGCAAGAGGAGCCCCATCTTGCTCCACACATCCCAAAATAATAAGGCCTCCCAGAAAATAAGACCAAGTGCTTCTTTCGGTGTTCAAAAAAAAATATAAGACAGAGTCTTATTTGGAGGATAACATGGTATCTAGTAGCTGTATCTCTTACATTAGCTAGAGGATTAAATGTTGCTAGAATAAATGATCCTAGAATAACTCAAAAACAAGAAATTATTTTCAAACACCCATTAGACCATTTCTAATCAGATGTGAAAGAAGTTAGATTGGATACTGAAGATTGAAAAAGACCATTGAAAATATCAAGAAAGAAGCTAAGGCCATTAGAAATATAAAAGGAAATAAAGATATTACTGTTCTCAGAGCAAAGTGTATGTTCTAGTACAATGTTTTCCCGAAAATAAGACCCACTCCAAAAACAAGCCCTAATCTGATTTTTTTTGAAGTGGGCCTAATATAAGCCTTACCCCCCAAAATAAGCCTGGGGGGATGGGCATGGCCAGCATGAGAGCCTGCCTCTTGGTGCAGCATGAATACCGATAAATATGAGTATGGAGGCAGAGGCAAGGGGGAGAAGACAGGTGATCTGGACATGCTGCATGGCTGCACAGAGGCTTACATCATTATTTATGCACCACTGGAATAATTTTGATCTATCAGATATGCATATCTGAAAGGCTATCTGAAAATATCACACACTTCATAAAGTTATGTTACCTATGGAATGAAGAAAACTATGAATAAATATCTGGAACAATATGAAGTTATTATTTGTTACTGCCTCAATCTTTATTAAAGATTTTGGCTAGCCAGCTACAATGTTGCCTTCAATAATTTGATGAGTTTCCTGACAACATGGAAAAGAGAAACTGATGAAATTTCTAGCCTGCCTACATGGACAACAAAACAGCCTAAGATTCATAATGGTGTGTGTGTGTGTGTGTGTGAGAGAGAGAATAACAATAGTAATTTTCTATTTATTAAAGGGGACTACAGCCAAGAAATTAAAGGACACTTGCTCCTGGGGAGGAAAGCTATGGCAAAGTTAGACAGCATACTAAAAAGCAGATACATCACCTTACCAACAAAAGTGCATATAGTCAAGGCTATGGTTTTCCCAGTTGCAATGTACAGTTGTGAAAGTTGGACCATAAGGAAGGCTGAGCATCAAAGAATTGAGGCCTTTGAACTATGGTGCTGGAGAAGATTCCTGCGAGTCTCTTGGACTGCAAGGTGATCAAACCAGTCAGTCCTAGATGAGATCAACCCTGACTGCTCCTTGGAAGGCCAGATCCTGAAGATGAAACTCAAATACTTTGGCCATCTAATGAGAAAGAAGGACTCACTGGAGAAGTGCCTAATGCTGGGAACAATTGAGTGCAAAAGAAGGAGACAGCAAAGAATGAAGTAATTGGATGGAGTCACTGAAGCAGTCGGCATGAGATTAAATGGTCTCCGGGGGATGGTAGAGGACAGGAATGCCTGGAGGAAAGTTGTCCATGAGGTCATGATGGGTCGGACACAACTTTGCAAATAACAACAACAACAACAACAATTTATTAAAGTTACAAAAGCTCAATGCCAGAAACTTGTGAGCGGGATCTTGGAGTCCAAGCTGACTATCATTTAAATATGAGCCAACAGTTGTGATAGCAGCCAAAAAAGCTAACACAATGCAGATAGCATTAATAGAGGGATAGATTCAAAATCATTAGTACCACTTTACAAAGTCTTAGTATGGCCACAGTTGGAGTACTGCATCCAATTTTGGTTGCCACAATATTAAAATTTTGAAAGAGTGCAAAGAAGAGCAACAAAGATGATTAGGGAACTGGAGGCTAAAATATACAAAGAATGGTTGCAGGGTTGGGTATATCTAGTCTAGTGAAAAGAAGAATCAGGGAGATATAACAGTGTTCCAATATTTGAGGAGCTTCCACAAAGATGAGGGGGAGTAAAACTATTTTTAAAGCACCAGAAGGCAAGGCAAGAACAATGGATGGAAACTAAAAAGGAAAGAAGCAATCTAGAACTAAGGAGAAATTTCCTAACAGTGAGAACAATCAACCTGTGGAATTGCTTGTCTTTAGAAGTTATGAGGTGTCTCATCACTGGAGCCTTTCAAGAAGAAAGCCATTGGCCTGAAATGGTATAGACTCTCCTGCTTGAGTAGAGGGTTGGATTAGATGACCTCTTAGGCCTCTTCCAAATCTGTTATTATATGTCCTGTGTTCTAATGTTCTATGTTCAATATATTGCTGGACATCTAAATCACTAAGTGATTAGAAAAAGACTGTTATCCCAATGCCATATTACTTTGCGATTTTTAGCAAGAAGAGATCAATAAATAAGTCACTAAAGAATGTGGCTGAGAAAACAAGTGATGTAACTAACCAGCCAAAATAAATTCAACAAATGTTCTTTTAAAGATATACCGTAGTTAGAACAAAGAAAATTAGTAGTAGGATTCAAATAATTTAACAACCAATTCTCTGCCCTAATGACAGGCTGGGTAGGCATGGCTGGGTGATTATGTGATTGGGTGGGTGTGGCCAACTCAACATCACTTACATCAAGGGGTGCCTCTCCTTACCTGGTTTCTCCTTGCCTTGCCTGGCCCAACCTTGCAACTCCACTCCCAACCACTCTTTGTCACGCTCGGCCACTCATTTCACTGGAGTGAGTAGTTTTCAAATAAAAAGAAGCTTTACCTTGTGCAAACAAATATCTTGACTTCAGGTTTGATGCATCTTGTTAAGTATTACTGCTCATTCTAGTCTCCTTTCCTACTAACAGGTCCATCTCAGATTGTAATTTGCATTTTGTCTTTTGCATCATTCTATGGGAGATTATTCTGAAATGTTATCTGTGATGTTTGCAGCTTTACAAGTTTGTTTCCTCCAACCCTGTTTTCACATGGCTGAGTGACTGGTCACTCTCTCTCCCAACCCAAACCACTCCCTAGATTGTGGGGAAACTAAGAGAAGGAAGGAATATTAGATAAGTTCTCCATCTTGAGTTCCTTATAAAGTAATAAAGACAGGATAAATAGCTAAGGAAATAAATCATTTGTGAAAATGATGTCCTTCTAAAGGAGAAGCGATGCTGACTGCCTTGTTACATGTCTTACACTACTGCATTTATTTCATTTTTATCCACTTTATTTTCCCCTACTTTTCAGTTTATTCTTCAATGATAGCCCTGTGATGGTGAACCTATGGCACACATGCTGGAAGTGGCATGCAGAGCATATCTTCAGGCACACAAGCTGTTGCCTGTTGCTCTTCCGGGTTCTGGCGTGCCAGCCAGCTGGTCTTCACATGCATGGGAGTGCTGGAAACTGGAAGAGCAGCCACCTGATGTGCATGTTCATGCTGGGAAGATGATCTTCCTATTTCCAGCATGCACATACGCACTGGCAACCTGTTTTTCTGGTTTCTGATGTGAATGTGCATGCGAAGACCAACTGGTCTTCTGGTTTTTCGCATGCATGCATGAGTGAAGACCAGCTGGCTGGTGTACATATGCAGGGCTGAAACCGGAAGATCATCTTCCTGATATACACATGCACACTGGGCAGCTACTCTTCTGGCACGCATGTATGAAGACAAGCTGGCCAGTGTGCTGGAACCCGGAAGAGTCACTTCTGGCACGTGTGCCATAGGTTCACCGTCACGGAGCTATGCCATCATTGAAGAATAAACTAAAAAATAGAGAAAAATAAAGTGGATAAAAATGAAATAAATGCAGTAGTGTAAGGCATATGACATGAGAGTCAGTACTGCTTCTCCTTTAAAAAGACATAAGAACTCTGACAAGAAACTCCTGCTTTGTATTAACATTTTTAAAACTCGTTCCCTTGCCTAATCCTGTCAAGAACAAGGAAAGATTCAACCTAGAAATAAGGAGGAATTTTCTGACAGTAACTGACTTGAACCTAAAAAATGGAAAATTTTAAGTGGAAGAATCATCATCACTGACATCTAGATATCTTTAGCTAAACTGCAGCCTAAAAGAAGGGACACCAGTGACCTACTCTCCTTTCTTGGCCAGGTTGCATTCTCTCATTATTACTTGTCCCTATATTTATTACTTCATATTTTCCCCCTCAGATCAAACTTGTTTCCATTGTCTTACCTTCTCCTAACACAACCTGGAACTCTAAATGATATTTAATAAAATATACCAAAATTAATTTTTAATTAATTTCCAAAGTCTCTCCAAATTCATTTATGAAGAAAGATAGATTGGTTTTCCATTCCTATGATAAAATAACAATGGGGCTGAAGATATAAGATAAATGAAGTGAGTATCTAGCACACAAGGCCAAGAAGCTCAGTTACCCCATCAAATGGATACAATTAGAATGAAACAAAGTTGCTGGTAAATGAGAAAACTGACTTTGCAGTGGATTTATTTACTAATGATGACTATATTGATGTATGAACTACTATTGAAAATGAACATGGAAGATGACTACACTATGTCAAAGAATGTATGATGAAATTGGCAAAAGAATTTAGATATAACATAATACTTGATCAATGGGAGAATATGTGAAGTAAAGGATTGAAATTTTCATTGAATTACAATTTGATAGAAAACTTTTATAATATATCACTGTATTTTACACATCATAAATTGTCGAAGATATATAAGGGTGTGTTAAAGATATATTGGGCATGTAATCAGTTTGAAGGTAGTTTTAATCCTCTTTGGTGTACATGAAGAAAGCTAAGAAATATTGGGATCAGATACGCATTTTAATTCAGGGGATTCTCAAACTATATGTATAACCGAAACCAGAGGTTTTCCTTTTAAGTTTGATGGATAAAAGGATGGGGGGAAACGATGGAACATTGTTTTTATGTGGTAACAACAGTGAGACTTCTTTACATGGAAGAATGGGAAGAGTTACAGATTTCTACAATGGAAGAATGGATGGTGAACTAATGGTTTTGGCAGAGTTTGCAAAATTGGCCTCTTTGATCAAAGAAAAGATTTCATCTAACTTGGTTTCTTTTTGGAAACTATTTTTGGATTATTTCCTTGTAACTGAAAAAAAATGTTTGGATATGATATTACAGAAATATGGTGGGTGGTGATACACTGGCTTACAGGTTGTAAGTCAAACAAAAGGCTTGATTTACAACATTTTGTTTTAATGGCATCAAAAATAATGACTTATCACCATTTTTCACATGACCATTGCAGCATCTTAGTCATGCAGCTAACTCATATTTATGATGGCTGCACTGTCCCAGTGTCATGTGATCACTTTTGTGACCTTCTGACCAGTGGTGGGTTCCTCCCAGTTCAGCCCGGTTCAGCCAAGCCGGTAGCAGTGACAATATGACATCACTGAACCAGTTCTCCCACCCCCTGCCCCCCATGTTATTCTTACTTTTTATTTGGCCCCACCCCCAATCTATTGCTGCCTCCTGAGTCCCAGCTGATAGGCTATAAGGAAAAAAACTGTTTAAACTCTTGCCGCAGGGCTTCAAAGGCTCATCAGTGGTAAAAGGCAGTTTGGTGGTAGACTGGTGCCTCCAAAAAACAAATGAGTAGACCGGTGCCTGCAAAAATACATCAATAGACCAGTGCCTGCAAAAATAAATGGGTAGACCAGTGTCTGCAAAAATACATGAGTAGACCAGTGCCTGCAAAAATAAATGGGCAGGCCGGTACAGCTCTGTAAGCAGTTAAAAGCCTGGTAGGCCAGTACCTCTGCTAAATCCTAAGGAATTGTCACATGACCATCAAGCCATGCCCACAAAATAAACCACGCCCCCAGAACCGGTAGTAAAAAAATTTAGAACCCACCCCTGCTTCTGACAATCAAATTCAATGGGGAAGCCAGATTCATTTTACAATAGTATTACTAACTTAACACTTGCAGTGATTCACTTAACAAGAAAGAGAGATTGGCAAGGAAGATTATAAAATGAAGCAAATTTTATTTAACTGTCTCGCTTTGCAACAAAATTTTGGACTCAATTATGGTTATAAACTGAGAACTGTCTGCATTGTATTTTAAGCTTGCATCTGTACCACAGAAAGTCATGGTTTACTCTTTTCTAAAACTTCTTTTCTTTTGGCAACCCCAATTTTTCTTTTTTCTGTTTCCCTTCTTTTTCTGTTTTAATTTTATTTTTGCTTTATATTTTAACTTTATTTAAAATTTAATGAAGTTTTATGAAAAAAAAGAAACTAGATATTTTGGTTGACTAGTAGATTTAGATTTTAAAATATTGTATAGAAAGTTAGTTGCTGGGTAATGAATATCTACTTCAATGTGTCTAATCAAACTTCTACTTGGTGCCCTTTTTATCTGTTCAGCTGCAGGTTTTCTGCAGCTAACAAGGAAATACCAACAGTTGGGAATTGAATAATGGAAATTGTAAGACAATACTTTTGGAAAGCTCTAAGTTAGAAAAACCTGGAACACATAATTAACTTTATTGTTCCTTCTGTCTCCTGGGGCCATCATGAGCACATTTTGACATTTTTATCTTTATCTTTTATTAGATTTATATACCGCCCTTCTCCTTACGGACTCATGATTGTTTATATCAGGGATCGGCAACCTTAAACACTCAAAGAGCCACTTGGACCAGTTTCCTACAGAAAAAAAACACACTAGGGACTACAAAACCTGGGTGGGCATGGCCAATTGGATGTCACTCCCACCAAGTCACATGACCACCTAGCCATGCCTACCCAGCCACAAAATTATTCTCTCTCTCCCTCTCTCCCTCTCTCCCCCATGTCTTTCTCCCCCTGTATCTCTCCCTCTCTCACCCCCTCTCTACATATCACTCTGTATGTGTCTCTCTATGTCTCTCTCTCTCTGTCTGAATATATTTTCTGAAGTTAACTTGACTCATTCCCCCCACTCCCCAATTAGTAGCATAAATTCAGCAATTCTCCTGCAGTCAACATGAACTGGGACATGTTAGTTTAATCTATTAGCTGATTGCTCGGTATCTCTTTTAGAAAATATTTTAATCCTTTAGACCCTCTCTCTCATTTTATTTTGTGGTATAAAGTAAAATAAAAGTGCAAATATTGGAAGGCCTAGAATTATCCCGATAGTACACTTAATCTTTTGTTGATATATTTTGCTGCATACAGGTAAGATTAAATAGCTTCTGTGTGAAACCTTGGATTAGTACTATAATATTACTTTGATGTCCTCTGTTCCATTTTTTAAATTTAATTTCATGTTTAGTGTTATGTCCTTATAAGGACATCCGCCGGGGATTGGTTAGAAAATCCTCCGGCGGGAATTTTGAATCACTGTCTAGTGGGCGGTGCGGCTGCCGGAGCGAATATAAGGAGAGCTCCGGCAGCGCAGCGCCAGTCTTGTTCCTGTTAAATAAAACTTGTTGCATGGACTCCGCTGGTCTCGTCTTCTTCCCTGCGTCGATCTAACACTGGCGACGAAGGACTAGAGAAGGAACCGACCGCGTGGCACGATCACCATTCCGAGCTGAAGTCACTCGCCGCTGATCCGGAAGATGGCAACGCCGCAAGCGCCTTTCGCATCGCTCGCTCCATTCAACCCTGGACGGGAGAAATGGAGCTCCTAATGATCCGTTTTCGCCAATTCCTTCGGGGAAACAGATGCAGCAACCTGGACGACGAGAGGAAGAGGGCTCTCTTCCTAGCTCACTATGGACCCGATGTCCTGGAGCTGGCCATGAACCTCGTCGCGCCCTGAGACATGGAAGAAATGTCCTGGATAGATCTGCAAGCCGCTCTGTAGGAACATTATGCACCAACGGGCACCCCCATCACGAACTGATTCACCTTCCAACAGAGGAGTCAACAGGAAGGTGAATCCATCAAAGAGTTTGTCGCCGCACTCCGCCAAATCGCAGCGAACTGCGAATTTGATAGCGTGGATAATGCACTGAGGGACCGCATCGTCTTCGGGATGTGGGACGCGGTCCTCAAGAAGAAATTCTTGAGCAGCAAATGCATCACGCTCAAGGACGTACTCGAGGAGGCCACAGCTGCCGAGACCTCAGAACAAGCAGCCGCGGAAATGCTGAAGGCGAGAGGGATCCATAAGATCCACCAGTCGATCCCCAAGTCCTCCGATGACTCAGCCACACCATCCGATTCCAATGGGGAAATGGCTGTCCACAAAGTCTCCCGGCCATCCAGGCAGGAAAATCTTCAAAATGGCCACTGGGATGAACGCTGTGGCAGCTGTAGAGGTGACCATCCCAGAACGTCCTGCAGATGGCGAGACACAACCTGCCGACACTGCCTGAAGAGGGGGCACATTGCTGAGGCATGCCGAGCCACTGATCCAGCCCCCGAACCGCCCAGACCCAAGAATCATGAAAACCGCTGCGACAACCAGAGGACATCCAAACGGTCCTTGCACCAGCCCAGACGCGACGGTTATGACGATTCCCAGAACGGCGCAGTGAATCAAACAACCATAGCCCACACCAGCAACAACAGCACCACCAAATTCCACATGACGCTATTGGCCGAGGGCTCACCGTGTAAAATGGAGGTAGACTCCAGATCCATCTACTCCATAATAGACTGGCACCAACTAAAAAAACTCAAGCCGGCAGTCACCAAGAGCCAACTCAAGCCCCTGCAGTCCAGACTGGTGGATTTCGGCGGGAATCCCATCGGCGTCCTGGGGAGAACCAGCATCCACATTGCCTTCAAGAGCTTCCAGGGTCAGCTGCTAGTCACCGTCGTGGAGCACAGCCACCCGAACCTGCTCAGCGTGGAGTGGTTTCAGCCGCTGGTGCTTTCCATAGGAGGCATCCACCAGATTAGGGCAGACGAACTCGACTCACTCATCGAAGAGTTCCAGGAAGTCTTTGATGGTAAGCTGGGGAAGTACATAGGGAAGCCCATCTCCTTTAATCTGGACAAGGGGGTAACCCCAATTCGGCTCAAGCCCTGCTGGGTTCCATTCGCCTTGAGGCCCAAAGTAGATGAGCAGCTGGATAAGCTGATCATCCAAGGTGTCCTGGAACCCATCGATCATGCTTCATGGGAGACTCCCATTGTGACCCCAATGAAGCAGGATGGATCAGTGCACATCTGCGCTAACTATAAGGTTACAATAAACAAGGCGTTGCAGCAGAGCACATACCCTGTGCCAGTGGTGCAGCACTTCCTGCATTCACTAGGCAAGGGCACAATCTTTGCCAAACTGGACCTGGCCCAGGCTTACCAGCAACTGCCAGTAGACCAAAAAACGGCGGAGGCTCAGACTATTGTCACTCATAGGGGGGCCTTTAAATGCAACCGTCTCCAATTCGGAGTCAGTGCCACCCCAGGGATCTTTCAATCAATGATGGAACGCCTTCTCTAAGGCATTCCAGGGGTAGTGCCATACTTCGATGACGTTTTGATCTCCGGAGACTCAAAGGCCAACTCCTTGAATGGCTGAGGCTTGTCCTACAGCGGTTCAGAGAGAAGGGCTTAAGAGTCAGATGGGACAAATGCATCATCGGGGTCCAGGAGGTCAAGTTCCTGGGCTATCTCATTGATAGCACTGGCATACACCTCACCAAATCTAAAGTTAAAGCTATCCATGAAGCTCCCAGCCCCAAAAACAAAGCGGAGCTTCAGGCTTTCCTTGGATTGCTTAACTTTTATGCAATATTCCTCCAACAGAAAGCCACAATTGCTGAGCCGCTACATCGCTTGCTGGGGAAAGCGGTTTCCTGGAAGTGGGGCACCGAGGAGGAAACAGCTTTCTGGGCCATCAAGGGACTATTGACGTCCAGCAGCATCCTCATCCAGTACAGCGAGATGCTACCCATCCAGCTGACCTGCGACGCGTTGCCATACGGGGTCGGGGCAGTGCTCAGCCACGAACTGCCCAACAGCTCGGAAGCCCCCGTCGCCTACTTCTCAAAGACGATGTCCAGCGCTGAACGCAACTACAGCCAGCTGGACAAAGAGGCATTGGCGATCGTCGCAGGGGTGAAGCGCTTCCACGAGTACCTCTATGGAAGAAGCTTCACCATAGTCATGGCCACAAGCAGCTTCTGGGCCTCCTCGCAGGCGACAAGCAAACCCCCACCTTCATGTCGCCGCGGATGACACGATGGGCCATCTTCCTTGCTGGCTACTCGTATAGACTTATCCACCAGCCAGGAAAGTCTATCGCGAATGCCGATGCCTTGAGCAGATGCCCATCCGCAGATGCCATAGAAGACCCAGCCCCCACACTTGAACTGCTGCACATCGACCATGACAGCAGCTGCCCGGTAACATCTGCAGACGTTGCCGCACATACCAAGAAAGACCCCACACTCCGCCAAGTGCAGTCCTGGATCCTGAGAGGGTGGCCAGCGCAGATAAGCGGAGAAGAACACAGCCCATTCAGCCGCAAGCAAAAGGAGCCGTCCACTATGAAAGGCTGTCTGCTATGGGGAGACAGAGTGCTGATTCCCAGCACTCTGCAATGGAAGACGCTCAAGACGTTGCACAGTGGACACCCTGGCATTGTCCGAATGAAGGCCCTGGCACGGAGCTACGTCTGGTGGCCGTCACTGGACAAGGACATTGAACGTTGGGTCGCCAGATGTGGCCCGTGCCAAGAAGTTTGAGCAGCGCCACCCCAAGCAGAACCAACGCCATGGGAGACACCCAGCAGCCCCTGGTCTCGGATCCACATCGACTTCGTGGGTCCGATGCAGGGGCGCCACCTCCTAATTGTGGTTGATGCCTTCTCCAAATGGCTCGAGGTGGTCCCCATGGCATCGACCATATCAGAAGCGACCATTCGCGCCCTCCGCCAGCTTTTCGCGACCCATGGGCTTCCGGACATCTTGGTTTCCGACAACGGTCCCCAACTTACGTCCGTGCCCATGGAATCCTTCCTGGCGGGGCTGGGCATCCACCACGCCCTCTCCGCACCCTATAGGCTGGCTGGAAATGGTCAAGCTGAAAGGATGGTGAGACTCACCAAGGAGGCACTCACCAAGATGGGCCCGGGTGATTGGCAGGAGCGCATCAACACCTTCCTCCTCACCCAACACATAACTCTGCACGCCACCACCAGGAAATGCCCATCCGAGCTGCTGATGGGCCGAAGACTCCGGTCACCCCTGGACAGGCTGCACCCCCAATATGACTCGGAGGTGCCCGCAACCGTCAGCTTCCAACTCCGCTGTTTTGCCATGGGAGATTTCGTCTTCACACTAAATTTCCACGGCTCACCAAAATGGCTGAAAGGCAAGATCCACAGCACAACCGGCCCGAAATCCTATTGGGTAGAGCTGGAAGATGGACAGGTCGCGAGACATCACATCAACCAGCTCCGCAAAAGGTGGAAGGGATCGGACGGAAACCAACCCGACGAGGTAGGCCTACAACACCCCGAAGAGGTAGGCCTGCCCACCCCCGATGAGGTAGGCCTACCACACCCCAGTGAGGTAGGCCTACAACACTCCAGGGGAGAGGGCCCACCGATCCCTGCCCGAGCCAGCAACAGAACAGCACCAGTAGACCGGGGACAATGCCTGAGGGGAACCCCGAAGCACCCCGGGGTGGACAGAAATCGACACCCCGACACTCAAGACCCAAACACCAACAACTGCAGCCGCGGAGACCAAAGTCCAGATGACCACAGCACCCAACAACACCCTGGCGAGGTTGGACGGCACCAGTCTGAATTCGAGAGACAGTCTCAGAAAAGCCCGGTAGACCGGGGCCAACCGAGCAGGCGAAGTCAACATCAACCCTGTGAGGTCGGCAACCAACACACCGGTGAGGGAGACCCCCATCCACCACACCAGAGGGCCCCTCAACAACAATCCAACCAAGAAGAAGACCAACCCTGCGAGGAGGACCTCCACCACCCCAGCAGGGGAGGCCTGCACCAGCCAGACTGAGATGACCACAAGCAACAACACCCCAGCGGCGAAAGTCGGCGACCGCCACAACAACGCCAACCCAGCAGAGAGGGCCTACACCATCCCTGTGGAGGAGGCCGTGAGAATCGTCGACCACCCCAGCAGCGCCAACACAGCAGAGAGAGCCTACACCACCCCTGCGAAGGAGGCCTGCACCACCCCGGCGAGGTCAACCCAACGCCAACCCGCACCACCTGCCACCCCGGGAGTGGACCAGACTCAACCAGGGACCCCCGGGGCCTGACCCAGTCACCGCCGCCGGGCCTGCACCCATGACCGGACCCGACTAACCCCGACCCAGTAGGAACCGGAGGGAAACCCAAGGACTTATCGAGGTTCAGGAGTTCCAGACCGGTCGAGAGCGAGGATCCGCGATGGCGATTCCACGATCGGAGCGGGGAAGGAGAAGACCAGCATTGCCCGCAGGCGGAGGTCAACGACCCGGCTGGAGGTACGGGAGCACCGCCCGCATCCTCAACGGCCAGATCCAGCCCGGCTCCAGGGAGGGAACCAGGAGCCGCAGGAGCACCCTCTGACCAGGAGGGCTGTCAGCCAACTAATGGACTGCGCAGGTCTAGTTGAACGCGTAGACGTCCTGCGTATCTAAATGACTATGTGAGTGATGGACAGCTTAAGAACTAGAGGGGAGGAGTGTTATGTCCTTATAAGGACATCCGCCAGGGATTGGTTAGAAAATCCTCCGGCGGGAATTTTGAATCACTGTCTAGTGGGCGGTGTGGCTGCCAGAGCGAATATAAGGAGAGCTCCGGCAGCGCAGCGCCAGTCTTGTTCCTGTTAAATAAAACTTGTTGCATGGACTCCGCTGGTCTTGTCTTCTTCCCTGCGCCGATCTAACATTTAGTATAGTCTTATAATGTGTTGCTCTGCTTGAATCACTTTACTTAGTTTGGCTGACCCAACTTCCTGGGTTTGCAAACAATTTTATATACATTAAAAAAGGGATTGGACAGTTGTGTGGCAAACTCTACTGTTACTTATAATGCTGTGTGAACTAGGCTTTCAAGGTAATTTAACTGATTTATGTTGGCACAGTATTTCTATTAAAATGGGAATTATATTTTGCTAATCTGGATGTAAATCTAGTCAGATGATTCTAGTTATCACAAATTCTGGAAACTGGGATCTGAGATCTTTCATAGCAAAATAAGTTTGCTCACTTGGGTTGCTGGCCTATATACTGGACTCATCATAACAAAAAACCTGTTTGTGCATAGACTTTATTCTCCATATTGTTTGAAGTCTAAGCATTAATCATTTTTCTAAAAAGGATGGATTTGATCATGCTTATATCACTAATCTGACTTAAAGGGATAAGAAACACACGGAGAGAAAAAGAACACATTTCTCTCTGTGGTTGTTTTCTTGTATGAATGTTCAATAGAAGCTGTAAATCTGTGCTCTTGTTTAGCAGTGGTGTGTTTTCTGCCTCTAATCCAATTTCTCCCCAGTTTGGTTTCTGTGCAGCCTCATTCTGTCTGACAGCTATTTAATAAAGCTATTTGCTTTTCCTTGACATGAGGCAGAGGTGGTGGGTGATGAAGAGCTATAAGGCCCTGGTGGACCACAAAACCTCATCCCACTCAACACTTTTCCAACTCAGCATGAATAATAAAAGTAATTAAAACATCCTATCTTTTTTTGAGTTTTTTAAATGTATGAACTATATATTTAAATAAATAAACTAGTCTTCATCTTCAAAGACAACACTTTCTTATTTTCTGATCTTAATTAAATTTAAACATCAAGTAATCCAGTTTGAGAATTTTCTTGGTCACTTACTTTGTAGTTTCTTTACATAGAACTGATTTCTGTTTAAGGAATATCTAAGATTTCTCTCCCACCCTCCCTCATAATGAGTCTGAAAACTCTGTGCAGTCAAATCTGGTTGATATCTGGATAGGCATCCACTAGAAAATCTCAAACTAGATTAGGCTGTAGACTATATTCTGAACATCATGGGATGGGCAACCCCAGGAAAAGTAAAATCAATCCCATGCTATTACCAAGAAAAGTATGGATATTCTATGTAGGCACCAGGAGCTGAACATGACTTGAGAGTCAGCCACAGATAGAAAGATAAATAGTATAGAGAAAGATGACAGATAGAATGATAGGTATGATCACAGGTACAATGATAGGTAGCGTGATAGGTAAGTAGGTAGGTGATAGATAGATAGATAGATAGATAGATAGATAGATAGATAGATAGATAGATAGATAGATAGATAGATAGATAGATAGATAGATAGACAGACAGATGATACTCATCATGGAACCTTTGATCAATTAGATTATCTCCTGTTTAGGACTGAAGAAAAGAAATTTAATCATTCTCATTTCCAACAGAATTGTCAGGCACAAGAAACCAGGGAGAAAGGCAGCTCAAATGAATGCAGGTTTATTGCATGCTAACACTCTCTACAAGAATCTGAACTACTAACAGTCAAAGCAAAATGCTAATAGATAAGAGTTCTTAGAATTCAAACTGAACTGGACTTAGATCTCTTGTGGGCACAAAAGGATTTGAGACTGATGACACGCTTGATCCCTCTTCCACGCTTAGCCTTGTCATCTCCTGCAAGAATTTAACTATACCTAATGCAGATTGCATAGCTCTGATTTAGTGAAGTTGCACAATATCCTAGAGCATTTGTCAAATTAAAAAATGGTTTGCGTTTTTTTTAAATGTGCCAAGGAGCAAATGTTTAACACACCTAATATACTTTTAGAAAAAAAGGAGGGAGGGAGGGAGGGAAGGAGAGAGGGAGGAAGGGAGGAAAATTATGGCAAAATGGCAGGCAGGGAGGAAAGAAATAAAGAGTGGAATGAAGGGAAAGAGGAAGGAAGGGTGGAAGAAATAGTAGGAAGAAAGAAAGGAAAGGAGGAAAGAAAGGAAAAAGGAAGGAAGGAGGAAAGGTAGAAGGAACAGAAGGAAGGAAGAGGGAAGGTTGGAAGGGAAGGAGGGAAGGAAGGAAGAGAAAAGAAATGGGAAGAAGAGAAGATTTCCAATCCTCCTTCCCAGCTTCCCACAAGGAAATTCTATGGAGAATCTGACAGGAAGTCGGAAGTTGTTCCTATTCCCACTACATTTTTGTCTGCCTCTTTTCTGTTTCTCTGTTCAAGTAAGGAAATATTTCTAAAACAATGAGCCAACAGGGCATTGGTTGTCTAGTGGCTTTTTAAAGATATCTCCTTCAAAATAAGTGATAGCCATATATATCTTCCTGGATCTGTTGAAAAGACTTAGCAACCAAGGGATTGGCACTAAAATCTGTCTGGGTTCATCCCTCTGATAAAATCTGTTGTGGCACCTATTTTTATATAACTATATTATTCTTAATTTAGCATTTATTTTGTGCAGTATGGTTTCTAATAAGATTTCTTTACATATTATTTGAGTATGCTTCCTGTGCCTAACAATGAAAAGAGGTGAATACCTTTATAGAATAGAATAGAATTCTTAATTGGCCAAGTGTGATTAGACACACAAGAAATTTCTCTTGGTGCATACGTTCTTGGTGTACATAAAAGAAAAGATACATTCATCAAGAATCATAAGGTACAACACTTAATGATAGTCATAGGGAAACGGTCAATATAAATCTTTAGATAGAATAAGTAAGAATAAAGTAGAATAAAATATAACACAGTCCATGTATATAACCCCAATGCTCTTTTTCATAAGAAAAGATTGCAATAATGCAATTAAAGTTTTCTGTTGCCCATGGCCCATGTTAGATTTTAGGTGGATGAAGATACAAGAGCATGATTTCCATACATAAGGAGGAACAATTCAACAACTATGTGAGCAGCTCCAAAAAGAAATAGTTTTTACAGAAAACTTTATTGAAATTATGATTTTTTTTAAAAAAAAGAAAGTTGCAAGGTTGTGCTATTTTTGCTAATTTAGTGACTGAGAATGCCCACCTTCACTAAATGGTATCAGCTGCAGGACTAGCAATATTTGTTTAGAAAGCCTATGGGAACAGCTTGTTAAAGCCCTAACTCCTAAAAAAAACTGAATCATGAGAATCATGTGGTAGATTAGTATGGGCTAATCTAAAAATCCATTGATAAAAATAGAGCAGAGTTAATGAAAAGAATCTAGTATTCAATAAAATAGAATGCAGAGAAACATATTCCAATTCATACAATACTTAGCCAGCAAGACATTTTCCTGAATTTAAGACAATCACTCTCTCCCCCCCCCAAAAAAAGATTGATTAATTATATTCCTAACTTCATTACTGCATTCTCAGCCAATAAGAAAACTCTCCTATTTTAAAGATACATTATTTAGCGAAAATAGTTCTCTTTTGAAATGTAATATATAGTAAGGCAGTAATGTCCAGTATAGTAAGTTGAGGCTTAACTATTTCAGAAACGTTGCTTATAAGCCTGCAACATGAAGATGGTGGGTGGGTAGTTGTTGTTGTTTTTTAAGTTGTACATCTATAAAATCTCTCTCCAGAGAATAAATCTTAATTATGTAAAAGTCCTGATAAGAACCAGTCCATAGTAAAAAGTATAGGTAAAGGTAAAGGTTCCCTGCACATGAATGCTAGTTGCTTCCAGCTCTAGGGGCAGTGCTCATCTCTGTTTCTAAGCCAAGGAGCCAGCACTGTCCAAAGACGTCTCTGTGGTCATGTGGCTGGCATGACTAAACACCAAAGGCACATGGAACACTGCTACCTTCCTACTGAAGTGGTCTCTATTTGCAGAAGCTGGGACAAGTAACGGGAGCTCACTCTGTTATCCAGTGCTAGGGATTTGAACCATTGAATTGCTGGTCTTCTGACTGACAAGCTCAGCATCTTAGCCACTGAGCCACTGAGTCCCATAAGTAAAAAATATAGAATATGCTAAAATCTATTATACAGTAGTGACCAAAATTGTGGAAACCTTTTGGGAAAAGTATATTTTCTAAAACTAGCTAATAACACCATTTTTTTTCTTTTGGAGTAGTACCATAAAATTATATATCAATGGAGAAATAATTTAATCATGTCTTAGAAACAACAGCAGCCACTCAAACTATTAAACAAGCCAAAACCAGACCATGACTCAGAAGCACGCAGATAAACAAGTCTAATCCTAATCTGCATCACCCAGACGGTACTTAACTACAGCCCAGCAACAACAGCCAGTCAATCAATAGTCCAAAATCAGACCATGACTCAGAAATATCTGAACTAACAACATTCAGACTAATTTGCATCTCATAAAAATGCATTTAAAGACCTGTGTTCTACAGATGAGCACAACTCAAAACACACTGATGATGTCTCCTTGAATGATAATTAAATGTTTGCAACCAAATTGCCAAGCTCTGAGCTCAAACCAACAGCCTAACTATCAATCCAAGCTACTAATATTCAAACACATTTCAATGTCTATTAATGCTAGATCATGCATTTTAGATTCCTATAAAAATTGAAAACAAACATAAATTAAGGATTAGAATTCTCATAAATAGTGGCTAGAATCACCCTCAGTTAATATTTTATTTATTTATTTATTTGTCAACTAGTTCAAGGAAACAAGTAACAGTATAGACATAGACATGGACACATGTAAAAAAATTGGCACAAATAAAAGGCTATAAATAGACAAAACATAGCCATAAACACATAGAATGATTACATATAAATGGGGACAGTAGGACAGGGACGGTAGGCACACTGGTGTGCTTATGCCTGCCCCCTTAGTGACCTCTTAAAAAACATGAAAGGTCTACAGTAGACAGTTTAAGGTAAAAGGTTTGGGGATTAGCAAGACTAACAATAGGATCAGGTAGAGTGTTTCAGACATTTACTACTCTATTGCAGAAGTCATATTTCCTACAATCAAGATTAGAGCGAGTTACATTGAGTTTGAATCTATTGATAGCCCTTGTGTTCCTACAGTTGAAATTAAAGTACTCATTTGCAGGTAGGACTTTTTGGTAAATAATCTTATGAACTAAGCATAAGTCGGAACATAGACAATGTAATTATAGACAATGAGGCTATCCACACCTAAAATTTCAAGCCTGGTGGTATAGGGAATTTTATTTCGAGCAGAAGATTTGAGTACTCTTCTAGTAAAATATCTCTGAACCGTCTCTAATGTATTGATGTCTAAAATACATTGAAGATTCCAGGCAGGTGAACAGTATTCAAGTATAGGTCTGCCAAAGGTTTTATATGCCCTATTTTAAAATATAGCGTTACTAGGGAAAAAACTTTGTAAAATGAGATTGACAACTTTTAACGCCTTTTTTGCAATGATGTTACAATAAGCTCTGGGACTTAGATCTTTTGAAGTGAGTACTCCTGGGTCCTTGACAGAGTATGGGTCAACTTTTAGATCGTTTCCAGCCAGCAAATATTTGATGTTCTTATTTCTATTGCCAATGTGCAGGACTGAGCATTTGTTAGAAGAGATTTGGAGTTACCAATTGTTTGACCATTCAGATACATAGCTTAGGTCATTTTGAAGGGTAGTAGAGTTGTCTGTGATGTTGAATAGTTTAACATCATCAGCAAAGAGGACACAGCTGCTTATAATTTGATCACAAAAGTTGTTGATATAAAGCAGAAAGAGTATTGGACCTAGAATGCTGCCTTGGGGAACACCGCTGTTAACAGGTGCAGGATTTGATAGGGCACTGCCTATTTTGACCACTTGTTGCCTGTTTGACAGGAACACAGCTAACCAATTATGCAGGGGATAAGATTTTAGTTTCAGAAGTAATTTGTAGTGCACTACTGAATCAAAGGCTTTACAGAAGTCTATGTAAATTGTGTCTATTGTTTTGTCCTGGTCGAGTTAGAAGTCCAGATGTTTTTGCAATGTATGAGTTGCATATTACATGACAATTTTTTCCTGAAACCAAATTGTTTATCAGAGAGAAGGTTATTTGTCACTGGATTGGTTTATGATGGATTCCGTGGCTTTGCATGTGACACAACAAAGAGAGATTGGTCTATAATTCTCAACAAGGCCAGGGTCACTTTTTTGAAAATAGATATGGCTGTTGCTAATGACCATATGTCAGGCAAGGAGCTCATTCTAAAAGATACTTCATAGATGGTGCTTAGAGGTTCAGCTATGGCAGAGGAAAGCTTTTTAAGAAAGAAGCCCATGTTCCATCAGGACCAATAGATAGAGATGGCTTTAGACTGTGTAGTGTCCTTTGTGAACTTTGTTCACGAATATGTGAACTTTGAGGCACAGTGGCTCAGTGACTTAAAGATGCTGGATTTGTCATCTGGAGGTCAGCTTTCCATACTTCAGCAGTTCAAGCTTTAGGACTGCATGACAGAATGAGTTCCCATCACTCACCTCAGCTTCTGCCAACTAGCAGTTCAAAAGCATACAAATGCAAATAGATACTGGTGGGACTAATAGAAGAAGCAAAAAAACAACTGGCTTCCAACCCACCTGAATGTGAGATAAAAAAAAAAGCAGAGAAAACAAAAGCCCCGGATAACACTGACTCACAGTAGAATGCTGTAGAATGTTGTTAGCTGCTTTGTGTGCAGAGCTAGTTCATCCTCTTGTTCATCCTCTGGATAGTACACAAGTGTGAACTGAATGAACTAGCAAATTTAGGCACCTGAATTGCTACTCTGCAATAACTTTGTAGACTCCGGGCTTTCAATGTACCAATGCCATACACTAAATAAATAATAATATGTGAACTCTACTTTATTTCTCTGTACTCTATTGTTATACTTTTTCTTCTTTCATTCAACCATGTCCAGTTCTCAGAGATTGGCTGGATAAGTCTTTACACAGTTCTTTGGTGAAGTTTTTCAGAAGTGATTTTCCACAGCCTCTATCCTAGGGCTGAGAGAAAGGACTGACCCAAGGTGGCTTTGGGGAAGCCTAATAGGGAATAAAACTCCCACTCTCCTGGTTTTTGTAATGGCTTCACCACTACATCAAATTGGCTCCCCATTACAATACTACTGGTACATAAAGGTCCTACTGTTATTTTCTTTGTAGAGGCCCTGCTGCAAGAGAAATAAATCATATGAACTTTATTACTTGCATTAATAACATGTTCAATTACTATTCATTTTAATATATTGTTATTAAATTAATTGTTCATTTGTTACTACATTTTAATGTTACATTTACATTAATATTCATTAATGTCCCAAAGGTGCTTTTTCAAGAGGCAATTGGACTTTCTGGTAAAGTCCAGAAAATCCAGTTGCCTCTTGAAAAAGCACCTTGAAAAAGCACCTTTAGAACAACCATGACCTGGATGACTGAGAATCTCCATAAACAATGTTCATTAATGTTCATTTATATGAAGCACTGCTAAGAGAAAATTGTACACTTACATGTTTGAAAGTTAATGCAGTTGAAATGAATAGAAATTTCTTCTGTGTCAACATACTTAGGATAAAAAGCAGAAGAAATAGATGAACATTTTGCTAATCGCTTAACAAATGTACCTGGAAACATTCAATAGTACTAATGGAAGATTTTAACTATCCTGACATCAACTGGGAAACACTATATCAAATGGGAGATTGAACAGGTTCCTGACAAATACAACTGACAACTTTATTATCCAAAAGATTGAGACAGGAACTAGAGTCAGCTTGGCTAGTAGGACTTAATTCCTTAATAGCCAAGAAGAAATTACCATATTTTTTGAACTATAAGACCCATCAGTGTATAAGGCGCACCAAGATTTCGAATAGATAAGCAAGAAAAAAACGTTTTTACCTTCCCTGGCCCCCAGAAGCACTCGGCAGGCCTCCCAAAGCCTCTACACACCCTGTTTTTGTGAAAAATGGACCCATTATTTTTTTCAAAAACAGATTTTTGCCCTTCCCAGCCCAGAGGAGCACAGTGCAGGCCTCCCAAAGCATCTGCATGCCCCATTTTTGCGAAAAATGGGCCAGTTTTTTGCAAAAATGGGATGTATGGGAGGAAGGGGCTTTGGGAAGCCAAAAATGGCTGTATTTGGTGTATAAGATGCACCAACATTTCCACCCTCTTTTAGGAGGAAAAAAAGTGTGCCTTATAGTCCGAAAAGTATGGTATATGATGGGTTGAAATTGTATGGAAAGTGACCACGTCATATTTTATTTATTTTTATTTATTTATTTTTTCAATTTATAAACTGCCCTTCTCCTTGCGGACTCAGGGCGGTGAACAGCCAGAATAAAACATAGTACATAAAAGTTAAAAACAATTAAAAATTATTAAATATCATTTGGCCGAGAATTAAAACAACCCAATTTAAAATCATATTCAAATTTAAAAACGGAGGATGGGATCAGGCTAGCCCAGCTAGATGGAATAAGTGGGTTTTAAGGGCCCGACGAAAGGTCCGGAAATCTGGAATCCTACGTATCTCTGGGGGTAGGTCATTCCAGAGGGCAGGCGCTGCCACAGAGAAGGCTCTCCCCCTGGGGGTCGCCAGCCGACACTGTCTAGCCGACGGCACCCGGAGGAGGCCCTCTCTGTGCGAGCGTACTGGCCGGTGGGAGGCTATTGGCGGCAGAAGGCGGTCCCGCATATTGGAATTCAGTATAATGCAGGCACCAGCAATGGAATGTTATCAAACAAGTATCTTAGACTTTAAAACAGCTGATTTCAACAAACTCTGAGACTTTGGGAAGGATTCCATGGATGAAAATCATAAAGGGGAGAATAACTGAAGAAGCTTGGGAAAATCTCAAAACTCTGAAAAATATGATTATAAAAATTGAGTCCGGCACAATACCACTGGAAACTACTGGAAATCAAGAAATCCAAAAAGGAACTAGCATGATTGCATAAAGAACTTTCTGATAAACTGAAAGACAAAAAGTATAAAAAATGGAAAGAGGGACACATAATAGAGTAGAAGATAAACATATAGCCTGAATCTGCAAAGATGAAATCAGGAAAACTAAGGCTCAGAATGAAATAAGACTTGCAACAAATGATGATGATAATGATTCTTTCGACGTGTAAAAAAAAGTAAAAAAAGACAAGGAAACAATTGGTCCACTAATGGGAGAAGGTGGCAAGGAAGAATAGGCAACAGGGAGAAAGCAGAGCTGCTTAATTCATTCTTTACATCTGTCTTCACACAAAAAAGAAAAAATAGTCCAATCTGCCAAAAACAGAACTGTAAAAGACAGGCTAGGAATACAAATTAACATAGGCAAGAAAATGGTAAGAGAATACTGATTCACTCTAAACTAGTTTAGACCTGTGTATTTTAGATAAGTTCAAATTCCAATTCTTAACATCTCAGATTTGATGAGTTCAAATCCCAGATCTTAACATTCCAGAATGTGGAAGGAGCTGGCAGACATGATCTTGGAATCACTGAATCATCTCTTTCAAAGATTCTGGAACACCAGGGAACTATCAGGGGTCTGGAAAAGAGCAGTTGTGGTTCCCATTTTCAAAAAAGAAAAAAAAATAGATCTAGGAAATTACAGACCAATCAGCCTGACCTCAATACTTGGGAAGATTCTGGAAAAGACAATAAAGCAACAGATCTGTGAATACTTAGAACGTGGGAAAGCAGGGGTGAAATCCAGCAGGTTCTGACAGGTTCTGGAGAACTGGTAGAGAAAATTTGAGAAATTCAGAGAACTGGTAGCAGAAATTTTGAGTAATTTGGAGAACCGGCAAATACCACCTCTGGCTGGCCCCAGAATGGAGTGAGAATGGAGATTTTGCAATATCCTTCCCCTGCCATGCCCACTAAGCCACGCCCACAGAACCTGTAGTAAAAAAAATTGGTTTTTCCCACTGTGGGAAAGTTATTAACAGAAACCAACATGGGTTTGTCAAAACAGATCATGTCAAATAAATCCTATTTCATTCTTTGACAAAGTGACTAAATTAGTGAACCAGCAAAATGCTGTGGACAGAGTATATTTGAATTTTAGTAAGACATTTGGCAAAATAGATCAAAACCTATTACTTGGTAATTTAGAAAAATGTGGGATAGACAATATCACCACCAGATGGACTCGTAACTGGCTGACAAAGCTCACTCAACATGTAGTCCTTAATAAAACTACATCTAAATGGAGGAATTTGAATGAGGGAATAGGGAACTCATCAAATTTGCTGAAGCTGAAAGCCAATGTCCCAGAAGATAGATTTGAGATCCAGAAAGATCTCTACAGACTTGAAAACTGGATCCTATCTAACAAAATTAAATTCAATAGAGAGAAAGAAAGGTTTTACACTTTGCCAAGAAAAATCAAATGTATAGGTACAGAATAGGTAAAACCTAGCTCAATAGTAGTAACTGTGAGATATGTCTTAAACTGTCTTAAACTGTAAATATGTCTTAAACTCTATTTAAGACATATTTAAGCCAGCAGTGTGTTGCAGCTAACAAAAACACCTAGATTGCATTAACAGAGGGATAGAATCAAGATCACATGAAGTGTTAGTACTGCTTTATAATGCTTGCTAAGACCACACTTGGAATACTGCTTTAGTCACTACACTATAAAAAGGTGTTGTGACTGTTAGATCGGCGCAGGAAAGAAGATGTGACCAGCAGAGTTCAAGTAACAACGTTTATTAACGAGAACTGAACTGGTTTTGCGCTGCCGGAGCTCTCCTTATATTTGCTCCGGCAGACGCACCGCCCACTGACAGGGATTCAAATCTCCCGCCGAAAGAATTTTCAGCCAATCCCAGGCGGATGTCCTTATAAGGACATAACACTCCTCCCCCCTAGTTCTTAGTCAGTCAATCAAGGTAGAAAATCACTAAGGTACACAGGACGTCTACGTGCTCGCGTAGACCTGCGCAGTTCATACTCAAGTTGGGCACTCTCCTGGACGGAGGGTGCTTTCTCGGCTCGGGGCTTCCTCCCTGGTGCCGGGCTGGATCTGGCGGCCGAGGATGCGGGTGTTGTTCCCGAACCTCCGGCCGGGTCGAGGACCTCCACCTCCGGGCGATGCTGGTCTGCTTCATTCCCGCTTGGATTTCGGTGTCGCCGGCATGGATCCCTGCTCTCGACCGGTCCCGAACTCCTGAGCCACGGTAGGTCCCTGGGTCTCCCTCGGGTTCCCTCTGGGTTGGAGTTGCGCTGGTCCAGTCTAGGGTGCGAGTCCGGCGGCGGTGGTTGGGTTAGGCCCCTGGGTTCTCCGGTTGAGTCCGATTCACTCCCAGGGCGGCAGGTGGTACGGGTTGGAAACGGATCGGCTTTGTTGGGGTGGTGTAGGCCTACCTTGCAGGGGTGGTGTAGGCCCTCCCTGCATGGTTGGCGTTGTGGTGATGGTCGCCGCCTCCCGTTGTTGGGGTGTTCGCCCTGGTTTGGCTGGTGTAGGCCTACCCTGCAGGGGTGATGGAGGCCTTCCTCACAGGGTTGGTCTTCTGCACGGTCGGGCTGTTGTTGTGGCGCCCTTTGGTGTGTTGGATGGAGGTCTCCTTCCCTGGAGTGTCAGTCGCCTACTTCGCAGGGTTGGTGTTGGCTTCCCCTGCTAAGTTGTCCCCAGTCTACTTGACTCCTGTTGTCAGGGCATAGGTCTCGGTTCTCGGGATGTTGGCTGCTATCCACCCCGTGGTGTTTTGGGGTTCCCTGTGGGCCTTGTCCCCAGTCTACTCGCCTTGCTGAGTCTTTAGCTTGGTTCGGTGTTGAAGTGCCCGCTCCTCCCGTATGTTGCCGGTCTCCCCTGTCTGGGTGGTTTAGGCCTACCGCGCCGGGGTGGTTTAGTCCGACCTCATCTGGGTGGTGTAGGCCTACCTCGTCTGGGTGGTTTAGGCCTACCTCATCTGGGTGGTTTAGGCCTACCTCGTCTGGGTGGTTTAGGCCTACCTCGTCGGGGTGGTTTAGGCCTACCTCGTCAGACTGGTCTTTGCCCGCTTCCCTCCACCTTTTGCGGAGTTGGTCAAGGTGACGTCTCACGATCTGTCCATTTTCCAGCTCAACTCGGTAGGATTTGGGACCGGTTGTGTTGTGTACTATAGCTTTAAGCCATTTTGGCGAGCCGTGGAAATTGAGAGTGAAGACGGCGTCGTTGATGGCAAACTGGCGGAGTTGGCGGCTGGCAGTGGCGGGCACCTCGGAAGTGTATTGAGGGTGCAGTCTGTCCAGGGGTGACCGGAGTCTTCTGCCCATTAGAAGTTCGGCACTTTCTTGTGGCAGAGTGAGGCGTGATGTGCTGGGTGAGCAGGAAAGTGTCAATGCACTCCTGCCAATTGCCCGGGCCCATCTTGGCGAGTGACTCCTTGGTGAGCCTCACCATCCGTTCAGTCTGTCCATTTCCGGCTGGTCTGTAAGGGGCAGAGAGGGCATGGCGGATGCCCAAGCCTGCCAGGAAAGCTTCCATGGGCACGGACGTAAGTTGGGGCCCGTTGTCGGAGACCAAAACATCCGGAAGCCCATGAGTTGTGAAGAGGCGCCGGAGTGCGCGGATTGTGGCTTCTGTTGTGGTGGATGCCATGGGGATGACCTCCAGCCATTTCGAGTAGGCATCGACCACGATGAGGAGGTGGCGCCCTTGGATAGGGCCCGCAAAGTCTATATGGATGCGCGACCAGGGAGAGCTAGGAGTCTCCCAAGGCGTCGGGTCAGACTGTGGCGGCGCAGCTCTGACTTCTTGGCACGGGCTACACCTGGCAACCCAATGTTCAATGTCTCTGTCCAGTGTTGGCCACCAGACGTAGCTCCATGCCAGGGCTTTCATCCGGACAATGCCCGGGTGTCCTTTATGTAGCGCCTCAAGAGTCTTTCGTTGGAGCGTGCTGGGAATCAGCACCCGATCTCCCCATAGTAAACAGCCGCTCATGGTGGACAGCTCCCCTTGCTTGCGGCTGAACGGGCTGAAGTCGTTGCTGTCAATTCGCGCCGGCCATCCCCTCAGGACCCAGGAGTGGACTTGTTGGAGGATAGGGTCGTTCCTCGTGTGCGTAGCCACGTCGGCAGATGTTACAGGACAGCTGCTGTCGTCAATGTGCAGCAGCTCGAGTGTGGGAGCCGGGTCTTCCACAGTGTCAGCAGATGGGCATCTGCTTAGCGCGTCGGCGTTCACGATGGACTTCCCCGGCTGGTGGATGAGTCTGTATGAGTAGCCGGCGAGGAAAATAGCCCAACGAGTCATTCGGGGTGACATGAAGGCAGGGGTCTGCTTGTCACCTGCGAGGAGGCCCAGGAGCGGCTTGTGATCGGTGACAATAGTGAAACGCCATCCATAGAGGTATTCGTGGAAACGCTTCACCCCTGCGACAATTGCCAACGCCTCTTTGTCCAGTTGGCTGTAGTTGCGTTCAGCACTGGACATAGTCTTTGAGAAATAGACGATGGGGGCTTCACAGCCGGTAGGCAGTTCGTGGCTGAGGACAGCACCGACTCCATAGGGGGAAGCGTCACAGGTGAGCCTGATGGGCAGCGTCTCATTGTATTGAATGAGCATGCTGTCAGAAGTCAACAGTTGTTTAACGGCTCTAAATGCAGACTCCTCCTCACGGCCCCACCTCCAGGAAGCTGCCTTTGCCAGTAAGCGATGAAGCGGCTCAGCAATTGTGGCTTTCTGTTGGAGGAAAATTGCATAGAAGTTAAGCAATCCAAGGAAAGCCTGAAGCTCCGCTTTATTTTGGGGGCTGGGAGCTTCATGGATAGCTTTAACTTTTGATTTGGTGGGGTGGATGCCAGAACTATCTATGAGATAGCCCAGGAACTCGACTTCCTGTACCCCAATGATGCACTTGTCCCGTCGGACCCTCAAGCCCTTCTCTCTGAACCGCGTGAGGACAAGTCTCAGCTGGTCAAGGAGTTGTGCTTTTGAGTCCCCGGAGATCAGTACATCATCAAAGTAAGGCACTACCCCTGGAATGCCTTGGAGAAGGCGTTCCATCATGGATTGGAAAATGCCTGGGGCTGCACTGACTCCAAACTGGAGACGGTTGCACTTAAACGCACCTCTATGGGTGACAATTGTCTGAGCCTCCGCCGTTTGCTGATCAACTGGCAGTTGCTGGTAAGCCTGGGCCAGGTCCAGTTTTGCGAAAATTTTGCCCTTGCCGAGTGAGTGAAGCAAATGTTGCACTACCGGCACAGGGTATGCGCTCTGCGGTAACGCCTTGTTGATGGTCACTTTGTAGTCGGCGCAGATGCGCACAGATCCATCCTGCTTCATGGGGGTCACAATGGGAGTTTCCCATGAAGCATGATCGATGGGTTCCAGGATGCCTTGGGCAATCAGCTTATCTAGCTGAGCATCTACTTTAGCCCGCAAGGCAAATGGAACCCGGCGGGGCTTGAGCCGAATTGGGGTTACCCCCTTGTCCAGATTAAAGGAGATGGGTTTCCCTGTAAAGGTCCCTAACTTACCATCGAAGACTTCTTGGAACTCTCCGATGAGTGAGTCGAGTTCGCCTGAGCTAATCTGGTGGATGCCTCCAATAGAAAGCCCCAACGGCTGGAACCACTCCACGCCTAACAGGGTCGGGCGGCTATGCTCCACGACGGTGATTGGGAGCTGGCCTCAGAACTGTTTGAAGGCGATCTGGAGGCTGGTTCATCCAATGACGCCGATGGGATTACCGCCGAAATCCACCAGCTTGGAGTGAAGGGGTTCAAGTTGGCGCTTAGTTAGTGCCGGCTTCAGTCTCTTTACTTGGTGCCAGTCAATGATGGAATAGACGGAGCCAGAGTCTACTTCCATCGTGCACGGCAAGCCTTCAGCCAACAGTGTCACATGGAATTTGGTGGCACTGTTGTTACTGGTCAGGGCGATCATCGTTTGGTTCACCGCACCGCCCTGGGAACCGTTGCAATCGTCGCGGCTGTGCTGGAGTGAGGACCGTTTGGATGACCTCTGGGAATCGCGGCGATTTTCGGGATTCCGGGGCCTGATCGACTCTGGAACCGGATCAGAGGCTCTGCGTGCCTCAGCGATGTGCCCCTTCTTCAGGCAACGTCTGCAAGTTGCATCACGCCAGCGGCAGGATTGGCAGGGATGGTGTCCCTTGCAACTGCCGCACTGAGCGTTGCGGCGGCCATCTTTTTGAATTTCCCGCCTAGATGGGCGGGAAACTTTCAAAATGGTCGACTCCCCCTCTGAGTCGGACGGTGTGGCGGAGTCTTCAGAAGATTCTGAGGACGACTTGCGGATCTTATGGATCCCTCGGGACTGGAGCATTTCGGCGGCGGCTTTCTCGGATGTTTCAGCAGCCGTAGCCTCCTCAAGAACGTCTTTCAGGGACAGTCTTTTCCTGCTCAGGAACTTCTTTTGGAGGCTTGCATCTCTCATCCCGAAAACGATCCCCTCGCGTAAGGCATTGTCAATGTTTTCAAACTTGCAGTTTGCTGCGATTTGACGCAATGCCGCCACAAAGTCTTTGATAGATTCACCTTCCTTCTGATTGCGTTGACGGAAGGTGAATCGATTCGAGATGGGGGTGCCCGTTGGTGCATAGTGGTCTTGCAGGGCAGTCTGCAGATCCACCCAGGACATGACTTCAATGCCCCTGGGCGCGATGAGGTTGACGGCGAGCTCCAAGACGTCGGTGCCACAGTGAGCGAGGAAGAGAGCCCTCTTCCTCTCGTCGTCTAAGTTGTTGTAGCCGTTTCCCCGGAGGAATTGGCGGAAATGGATCATATAGGAGCTCCATTTCTCCCGGCTGGGGTTGAAAGGAGCCAGCGAGGCGAACGGCGCTTGCGGCGTTGCCATCTCTCAGTCCGCGTTGAGTGACTTCAGCTCGTTATGGTAATCGTGCCACGCGGTGGTTCTTCTCTAGTCCTTCATCGCCAGTGTTAGATCGGCGCAGGAAAGAAGATGTGACCAGCAGAGTTCAAGTAACAATGTTTATTAACGAGAACTGAACTGGCTTTGCGCTGCCGGAGCTCTCCTTATATTTGCTCCGGCAGACGCACCGCCCACTGACAGGGATTCAAATCTCCCGCCGAAAGGATCTTCAGCCAATCCCAGGCGGATGTCCTGATAAGGACATAACAGTGACTCTGCAGAGAAGAGCGTCAAAGATGATCAAGGGTCTGGAGACTAAAATATATGAATAATGGTTACAGGAACTGGGTATGTCTAATCTAGTGAAGAAAAGGACTGGGGTAACATGATCGCAATAGCAATAGCACTTAGATAGTGCTATAGCACTTTACAGCCCTCTCTAAGTGGGTTACAGTGAAATCTCAACTCAGGCAGCTCTGCAGGAAAACAACTGCCATCTGGGAGGCCAGAGTGAGTTGAGACGATGCAGGGTTGCATTGTAGCTCCATGTTAAATTTCACTATGCTGTGCAAGGCCCTGTGAGGTTGCCATGGAGGCAACAACACCAAATGTACCATGATGAAGGCGGAATGCTGTTTCACACATTTTTTTAATCCCTCAAACTTTTGTTTCTCTGCAAATGACAGCAAGAAACGTGACAGAGAAACAGGATGGAGCTGGGCTGGGGCAATGGCACACATGCCCACAGAGAGGGCTCTGTGTGCCACCTCTGTTGCCTTAGGATATAAGGTCTCCTGCTTGACACTAAAAGGCCTCCAAGGTCCCTCCAACTCAATTATTCTGTTTCTGTTTCCTCAATTGTGTCTATTCAATTTTAGATGTCATTTTCCTGGTTGAGATCTTTATATAAGAATGATGTGGTGTAGGTCCTCCCCAAAATACTTCAGGTACACCATGGCATTATATAGGGCTGTGAAATGTGGGAGTGGAAGCAGTCTAAATAACAAATGCCATGTATGCAACTATCTTTTTATTACATAGTATTGAAAGGATGGACTACATTTACATAAATGTGTGTTTTAAAACATGGATGAAAACCATCCTCCAAGTGAATCCATCCACTTTGAGGTAAAAAGTACATGAACACCGTATTAGATAGGTTGGATCATACCCTGCTGTTTTTATTTTTATTTTGTATTATGTATTTTGAATTTTTATTTATTGTAAGATGCCTAGAATAAAAGTGAGATGGAAGGATATAAATTCATGTAAATAAATTAAAATAAATAAGTACTATAGTGCTGATATACTATAGAGCTGATATAACCTGTGAATGAACATGATTCATTCTTTTGAATTTTGGCATTTGAAATTTGAGTTTACTAACTGTTTGTCAACTGTAGAGTCCACCTTGGATTTTCTCAGCCCTACCAATTTTCCTGGGCCAGCAACTGAGAATATGACAGAAATTACTAATTTTTATTGTAACCCAATATCTAATTACTTCATTTTCTAATAAGAATTGAACACTGACTCACATTATAATCCTGCACATTGAAAATTGATATGGGCTGAGAGAACTATTTGGAACTTCAATAATTTTTAAATCCTATCACACAAAAAAGGAAAAGTAATCCTCACGGGCTTCAGAAAAATTGTAAAGAGTAATTTGGTGACCTCTCATTTTACAGGGTAAAGCAAGGGTTCCTAACCCATGGGCCATGGCCCACTAGTGGATCTTGAGCTGTTCGGAACCAGACCGCAGAAGTGACAGGCAAGTGTATGCATGCACACTCCATTTGTTTGAGCAGTGGGTGTGCATGCCTGTCACTTGTGCAAACGAGCTGCGTGAACATGTGCCCACTACTTGCACAGACCCATCCCATCTCTTCCCACTCCCAGCCAGCCCGCAAAGCCGGAAAGTTTGGGGAACTCTGATATTTGTCAGGCTAAAGTACCATGACACTCTCTAAAACTTTGGAAATCTTAGGAGATTCCAAAATCCCAACTGATTGATTGACTGATTGACTGAATTTCTATTGCCACTTATTAGCCCATGGCAACTCAAGGCAATTTACAGAATATAAAACCACATTTAAAACAATAAAAATTAACAAAAAGAATCAAATAAATTAATATAGTATAATATTTAAAAAATCACACACACACACACACCTCCCACCCCCTGCCCCGACAGCAGATCACATGAGCCATTTAATGGGCTCCATTCCACTTTGGGTTCCCCAGGCCCGCTGGCAGAACCAGGTCTTCAATGCCTTCCAGAAGTGTATTAGAGTGGAGGCCATTCTAATCTCTGGGAGAATGATGTTCCAGAGAGAGGGAGCCACCATGGAGAAGACCCTTCTTCTGGGTCCCACCAGGTGTATCTCCTTTGGGGATGGGACCTGAAATATTCCCTGCCTCCCCATTCTGATGGGTTGAGTAGATGTGACTAGCAAGAGATAGTCCCTCAGATAACCTGGTCCCAAGCCATGAACGGCTTTAAAGGTGACAACCAACACCTTGAATTTCACTTGGAAGCAAATCAGCAACCAATGCATCTCCCGCTGGAGAGGTGATAGATGTACACACCGGGGTCTGCACAAAATCATGCGAGCCACTACATTTTGCACCAACTGGAACTACAAATGCTCTTCAAGGACAGCCTCATATAGAGCACATTGCACGATGGGAAGTGAGTAGGGCTGTGATGGTGAACCTATAGCACACGTGCTGTAAGTGGCACATAGAGTCATCTCTCCAGGCACATGAGCTGTCACCCTTGCTCTTCTGGGTTCTGGTGGGACAGCCAGCTGGTCTTCACAAATGCAGGAGCATCACAAACTGGAAGAGCAGCCTCCCAGCATGCATGGTGCGCAGGAGGATGTTTTTCCAGTTTCTGGCACATGCATGCACACCAGCCAGCTTGTCTTCGTGCTTACATGCACATCAGAAACCAGAAGATCATCTTCCTGGTGCATGCATGTGCACCAAGTGGCTGTTCTTCCTGTTTCCATCATGCGCATGCACACCACCCGGCTGGTCTTCACCCGCCAGAAACTGGAAGATGAGGTGGCATGCTGGAAACCAGGAGATCATCTTCCCAGTGCACGCATGCGCACCAGGTGGCTGCTCTTCCAATCTCCAGCACACACACTCCCATTTCGGCACTCATGTTGCTGAAAAGGTTCACCAACACTGAACTAGGACATGAGTGATTGTGAGTCAGCACTGTTGGTCCAGGAAAGAGCGTAACTGGTGCACAACCTGCCGTTACACAAAGGCCCTCCTGGCCACAACTGCCACGTGCTCTTTGAGCAGGAGTCATGCGTCCAGGAAAGCCCCTAGATTACACACAGGGTCTGTTTGGGGTAGTGCAAACACATCCAAGACCAAAGACGGCAATTCTCCCTGAGCCAATGAACCCCAAACCCAGAGCCATTTGGTCTTGCAAGGGTTTAGTTTCAACCCATTGCTCCCCATCCAGCCCCTAACAGCCTCTAGGCACTGCAAGGAGGAGGACACAGCATCACGTAACTCACCATGGACCAAGACATACAGCTGAGTATCATCAGTATATTGGTGATACCTCAGTCCATGGTGATGGATGATCTCACCCAACAGCTTCATATAAATGTTGAACAGGAGCGGAGAGAGTACCAAGCCCTTGGAACCCCATAAAGCAGTGAATGAGGGCTGGATCTCTCCCCTCCCATCAACACTGACTGAGAGCAGCCACAGAGGAAGGAAGTGAACAAGGATAGCATAGGGCCTCTCCCTCCCATCTCCTGAAGCCACCTCAGGAGAATACCATGGTCAATGGTATTGAAAGCCACCGAGAGATCAAGTAGAGCAAGGATGGATGCACTACCCCCATCTCGCTCCTGCCAGAGATCATCCAAAAGTGCAACCAATGCAATTTCTGTTGCAAATCCAGGCCTGAATCCTGATTGGCAGGGTTTGAGATAATCCATTTCATCCAGAAATCTCTGGACTGCCACACGACCACCTTCTCAACAACCTTCCCCAAAAGGGAAGATTAGAGACAGGTAGGAAATTATCTAACTGGGTGGAGTCCAGCAATGGCTTCTTAAGAAGAGGGCAGACCACAGCCTTCTTAAAGTGCTGGGGCACCGCCCTCTCCTATAGGAAGCATTAATCACTGCCAGAGTCCACCCGCCTGTGGGTAGGCACAGAGAGGTCTATGGGTGAGGAGAATTTGCATGGGTGCAATCCTATCCCGAGTCTCAGTCACCTTCTTATTCCAAACAATGACTAAGAGCTCAGCTAGACTGCACAGTATATTAAAATAGCAGGTATTTTGTTCTCCTTTAAATAAAGGCTGGCTCAAGACTGGTATTAAATTGGTTCAGCAGAGATTCTCAGAGAAGGTCACCAAATTAAAAAGCAAAATTAAGAAATCTGCAAAATAAATGTGGTTCAATTGCAGAGCACTTGGTTTGAAAACACTAGATTAGGTTCAAACTCTGGAAACCTTACTAGTCAGTGTTGATAATACTATCTGGGTCAGTGATCAGATTCATTTTGAGCAAGATTTTTGTTTTTAATTTGATGAATAATCTAAAAGAAAAAAAGTGATGTATAAATAAAAGGGGGGAAGGAAAAAAGAAGTGAGAAAAGCTATATTAATTTGGACTGGACTGAATATGATCTGATTTTTTTAAACTGAAAAAGAAAAAGAGAAGCTAAGTAAGATTGTGATGTAATTGCAACAAAATGGATATTTCTTAAGCAATTGGAAATTGTGGATTGCAGAGAGACACCATCTGGAGTAAAAAGGAGCATTGAAACTTGGTTCTTTGTTTTGGAAAATTGTGAACTTTACAGATAACAATCATGAGAATCTGTGGAGGAGGATTTTCTTGTCTACAAGAGGTTTGAATTTTGGAGGAATAAAAAAAAGAAATAGAAAGGAATACAACGGAACTTGTATAATTGGAATAATTATTTGACTTGGAGAATGGAAATAAGAGAAATAACTATAATGTTGCATAAAGAATAAAAAGTCGAGGATATAAAAATTAAAATGGAGTATACGTGAGTGGACAAGAAAATGAAGATGGAGAAATAAGACATAGAAGTGGAAAATAAAGAAGATAAAGACATTGTGATTAAATGGGAATAAATAATTGAATATGTGAATAGTAATAATAATAAAAGAGGTCTCTAGAGATTATATTGAGATTAATAATAACATAATGATGATTATATTGAGATTAACAATAATACAATGATGATTACATGGGGATTAACAGTTAATGATAAGAGAAGGTTGGAAAATATTAACAAAATTAAAAAAGTCCAGGACCTGGATTTATAAAACGACTATACTGAGATTAATAAATATGAAAAGAAATATGTTACAGACATTTAGAAATGAAATAGAGATTGAAGCTAAAATATAAGTAAATTAGACTGCAGGTGAAATTCAAAAAATTAGAATATTGTGAACCCCTCTATGGGGTTCATATATTTCAGTAATGCAACTTAAAAGGTGAGACCAATATATGAGATAGACTCAGTACGTGCAAAGCGAGATAGTTCAAGCTTGATTTGTCATAATTTTGATGATTATGGCTTATAGCTCATGAAAACCCCAAATTCACAATCTCAGAAAATTAGAATAAAACAAGGATTGTCCATAGAACAATATCGGACCTCTGAAAAGTGTAAGCATGCATATGTACTCAGTACTTGGTTTGGACCCTTTTTGCATTAATTACTGCCTCAATGTGGTGTGGCATGGATGTTATCAGCCTGTGGCACTGCTGAAGTGTTATGGAAGACCAGGATGCTTCAATAGCAGCCTTCAGTTCTTCTGCACTGTTCGGTCTCATGTCTCTCATCTTTCTCTTGACAATGCCCCATAGATTCTCTATGGGGTTCAGGTCAGGCGAGTTTGCTGGCCGATCAAGCACAGTAATCCCATGGGCATTGAACCAGCTTTTGGTACTTTTGGCAGTGTGGGCAGGTGCCAAGTCCTGCTAGAAAATGAAGTCAGCAACCCCATAAAGCTCGTCTGTGGAAGGAAGCATAAAGTGGTCCAAAATCTCCTGGTAGACAGTTGCGTTGATCCTGGACTTAATGAAGCACAGTGGACCAATACCAGCAGATGACATGGCTCCCCAAATCAACACAGACTGTGGAAACTTTCCCCTCAGGTGAAGAGAGGGAAGCAAGTGCACAGGCGTGGGTAGAGCTCCCCCAAACCCTCAGGATTAATCCTGGGGGTGCAGAGTGTGAGGGCTCCCCAAGCACTTGAAGCAGCTCCAGATCCGGGACAATTCTGTCAATGACAGAACAAGGCGTCGCGACCACCCCTGCTATCCAACTGACTTCAAGGATTGATTTTAAAGCAGGCAGAGCAAAACAGGAGAATTTGCAAGTATTTTACTTATACTTTAACTCCAATGAACATTACTTCCTTCCAGAGACGAGAGAAAGTTTTTAAAAGAAACAAAATGGCACTGATTTGCTAGAAGGAGGGAAAACAAAAGTTAAAGAAGAAAGTGATCGTTATGCTCATTAGCGCTCGTTAAAGTTGTTAAAGCTGTCAGTGTTTTGAGGTTTTGTTGAATGAAGTGGAAATTAAGGCAAGAAAATAGGATTTATTGACTAAATACCTGCTAGAGACTGAGAATAAGAATTTTAATGACTTTGTTGTGAGGCTGCTGGAAAGGGTTTTTTTTTTTAAATGGCAGTGGTCAAGATTTCTGAAAGGGATGAAGACTTATTATCACATACTTCAGCAAATGTACAAATACTGACAATGGATCTCTTTGAAGAAAAGCTAGAATCATTTACCTCCTCGTTAATGGAAAAATTGGAAGGGCGTTTTGAGAAGATTTTTACTCAAATTTGTAACAAAGATATAAGGAAAGGAACTGTTTTGGTATCCCAGATGCCAAATAATACTGAGATGTTGAACGAAGAGGAGGAAGTAAACCAGTTTAAAGCGCCTGTGGAAAATGGAGTGGATGTTCTTCAAATTAAGAATGAAAAGCTGACAGGCTTGAAGGAGAATATCCAGGAGATATGGAGAGAGATCTTTCCAGAGGTTTTGACACAGCTGAAAGGAAAAGTGACAGGAGGCATTGGGATTTTTAAGATAAGAAGAAAGATTCGAAATGGAACATTACAATTTCTTTACAAAAATAGACTTTCAATTCTAGTTAAAGAGATGTGCTTATCAGAAGGAATTATTTTGCGATCTGCACAAGACTACAAGATTTAAAAATTACAGGTGATAACTCAAGAGTCCGTAAAAATAAAAAAAGATGGAGGATTAAGACTAAAGAAGAAGGCTCGTAAAAAAGCCAGGAAAAAATGGAGATGGAAGAATACTCCTCCTTGTTGGGGAGGATAATACTAGTGGAAAAGAATTACTATACTTGTATTAAGGGGCATGAATTGTTTTGCTTTGAAAAGTTATATTAGGGTGAAAAGGAATGATTTACTTATACTTAGGGATATGATTTACTTAGGAAGGTTATTTTAAGTAATGCTATGTTTGAATTGTTATAGGTTACTGGTTAAATTTTTACTTATGTTTGGAAGCATATTTTGAACAGTGTTTTTTTTAAATCTATAAAAGTTGATGGATTAGAAGGAAAATATTGTGGATGTTAAAATTAAGATCAGTATAGATCTCTCAATATGAATTCAAGGGTTTCAAGAAGGATATTATTAAAATTTCTATATTTTGTTTTTCTATAATTTACCTAGTGGATTTGTAGAGAATAAGTTGAATAAATTTATGTTTAATATAAGTTTATAGGAGGGAAAGGATAAGGTTTTTTACAATATATTTTACTGGAGATTAGTTGAACTGAGGTAATATATGTAAGGGTGGGAGATGCGATGGCTAATTGTTACTAGGTTTTGATTGGTATAACAAAGATTTGCTTATTGCTGAAGAATGGACAAGAACCAAATGGGACTAATTACCTTCAAGCAAGAACAGTTATATTTAGATATGAATAAGGAGAGTTAAAGTGCAAGAGGGAGACAAATCTACAGATAGTTAGTGTGTGGGGGTTTTGTGTGTGTGTGTGTGTTTATTAAATGTTTTATTCTGTATTTGCTCTGGGAAGTTGGGGGAGGGGGGATAGGAGGGGGAGGGGGGAAATTTTTAAAAAAAATTTCAGGCCTTGATGTATTAGAAGCTATATTTTGATGATTGACTATGTTTTGTTTATATGATATGTTCGTATGTTGATTATGAAATAAAACTTGTTTAAGTTTTATTAAGAAACTTAAAGAAGAAAAAGAAAAGAAGGGATAAAGGCAAACGTAATATTTGCAGACCCCAAAAGAAGAATTTTGGCAATAGAAATACAGATAATTTTTTTAAAAAAATTATTCGTTGTAATTTATGCCCCCAATGACAATCAAAAAGAATTTTACAAAGCCTTATATGATAAAATTATTGAATTAGAAAGAAAAAATATTTGCATCATAGGAGATTATAATGCAATAACAGATTATCAAAAAGACTACAATGGGGGAAATAAGTGGGGGGAAGAGAACTACCCAAAATATATGTAGAAATGACCAAAGAATTAAATTTAATAGATATATGGAGAACACTAAATCCAGAAAAGGGACAATTTACTTTCTATTCAAACCCCCATCAGTCATGGTCATGCATCGACATAGCGTGGATGAGTGGAGAATTAGCAGAAGAAGTGACAGAAGTAGAAATTTTACCGAACTCATGGACAGACCACAACCCACTCAAAATCAAATCAAAATCAAGAGTAAAAAAAAACCAAAGAGAAGATGGACGCTAGATTCTCAATTATTGAAAGATGAGGAATTGATTAAGAAAATTAATGAAGAAATAAATGTTTATTTAAATAAAATAATAACCAATATGCAACGACCCAAAACTTATGGGATACTATGAAAGCTGTTATACGGGGAATTATAATATCCTCTGCTGCAAAAAAGAACAAAGAAAAATATGCCCCCAAAAGCAATCTACTTCAATCAAAAATTAGAGACTAAATTACAGAACAGCCCACAAAATTCCCAATTACAAGAACAATTGATTTTTTATAAACACAAACTCAATTTAGTGGATCAGGAAGAATTGGTAAGAAACTTTTAGGCAACCAAACAAGTATACTTCGAACAAGCAAATAAGCCAGAAAGATGGTTATCTTATAAACTTAAAAGAGAGAGAGAGAGAAAAAACAACTATCTACCAACTACAAGATGAAAATGGAGATTACCAACACACAATAGAAAAGAAAAAAGAGATCGCACATAAATATTTTGAGGATCTCTATAAGAAAGAAAGAGTAGATGAGGATCAGATTAGGGAGTATCTAAGAGAAAAAAGAACCCGAGAAATAAAAGACGAACTGAAAGAAACTCTGACTAAGGATATAACTATGATGGAATTAAATCAAGCAATTAGATCCCAGAAAAGTAACAAAATACAGGGCCCTGATGGTTTTTCATCAGAATTTTATAAGATAGAAGAATAAGTAGGACCAATAATGGTTGATCTATACAATGAGGTATTAACCTCATTGTTAATGCTGGATACATGGAGGGAAGCATTAATTTCGCTAATCCCAAAGGGGGATACAGATGCCAGACTGATACAAAACTATAGACCAATCTCTTTGTTAAACATAGATTATAAAATATTTGCTACTATTATTGCCAACAGATTAAAGAAAATTTAATTTCTCTGTGGAAGCCCCTGCCCTTTGGAATGAGCTGCCCCTGGAAATGTGTAAGATCTCCGACCTCCATGTATTTTGCTGTGCCCTCAAAACCTTGTTGTTCCGCCAGGCCAGGCTATCAATGTAATTATTTTAACTGGATGCTTTAAATTTGGGGTTTTAAATTTGGGGGTTTTATATTTGAGCCAAAATTATTCAATAATTTTAATTATTTTTAATTTTTGTTTGTCTTTGTGCTTTTAATAGGCTGTATACTGTCCTGAGTCCTTCGGGAGAAGGGCAGTATAGAAATAAAATTATTGTTGTTGTTGTTGTTGTTGTTATTATTATTATTATTATTATTATTATTATTATTATTATTATTATTATTATTATTATTATTATGGCACAAAATATCTAGTACTACACATATTAACCACTGCCAGGATTGCCTATGCCCAATGTTGGAAACAGCCATGTACACCTGCAGAAAAACTGGTCATATAAAAGGTCATGAATTGCCCAGAAATGGACAAATTAACTCTGAGTTTAAAAGATAAAGAAACATCGATATTTTACAATGTGTGGGAACAGTGGTTTAACTGGATGAAATGGAGATAGATTGAAGATAGATAGTTATTAAGTATAAGTAATAGATAAAATAAGAATATAAATACGCACAAATTCAGAATTATAGGCCAATTTCTCTTCTGAACACCGACTATAAATTATTTATGACTATAATGGCGGAAAGAACCAAAAAAATACTAAATGCTTGGATATATAAAGATCAAAATGGATTCCTCCCAGGGAGACAAATAAGGGATAATTTGAGAACAATATTAGATACATTAGAGTACTATGAGGAACATTCAGAAAAACAGATGGCCTTAATATTTTTGGATGCCCATAAGGCATTCGATAATTTAAATTGGAATTTTATGATTAAACAAATTAGAATAATGGGATTTGGAATAAATTATGAAAAAATGATTAAAACTATATATGACAAACAAAGGGCGAGCATCCTGGTAAACGGAGATAGGACAAGAACATTTCAGATCAGGAAGGGGATAAGACAGGGATGCCCCCTATCTCCATTATTATTTATTTTGGCCTTAGAAGTCTTCTTACAAAAAATTAGGAAAAACGAGGAGATCAAAGGACTAAAGATTAGGAAGGAGGTTTATAAAACACAAGCATTTGCAGACGACGTGGCCTTAATATTAGAAGATCCATTAGAATCTGGACCAAAAGTATTAGAGGACCTGGACAAATATGGAGTAGTGGCAGGTTTTAAATTGAATAAAACCAAAACTAAAATATTAACTAAGAATGTAACTTAGACACAGAAACAGGAGATAGAAGGAATGCTGGGGTTACAGGTTGTCAAGAAAACAAAATACCTCGGAATTTGGATAACTGCAAGGTGCTCATCCCTGAAAGATGATAATTATACCCCCCTACTTCAAAAAATAAAACAAGATTTGAACAGATGGAAGAGAAACAAATTGTCACTTATAGGTAAGATAGCTGCGATCAAAATGAACATCCTCCCCAAAATTTTATTCTTATACCAAAATATACCAGTGAATTTGGATAAATTTTTTTTCTTAGAACTAAATAAAAACATTAGGGAATTTGTATGGGAGGGCAAAAAGTCGAGGATTTCACTTAAAGTGCTACAGGGGAAAAGAAATATGGGAGGATTTGGTCTCCCGGATTGGGAAACATATTTTAGGGCCGCCAAGTTAGTATGGATAAGGGAGTGGGCCACTTTGGAAAATAAAAGAATCTTAGCGTTAGAAGGTCACGACTTACAGAAAGGGTGGCACTCATATTTATGGGACATAGATACAAAAAAAAGAACACATTTCCATAGACATAAAATTAGAGACTCACTAATACAAACATGGATTGAAATCAGACAGAGATATTACAATAAAGTTCCAAAATGGCTCTCTACGATGGAGGCCTTGATCCACCCAAACAGATGGGGGATGGAGAAAATATGTAGATATAATGACATTTTAGATGGAGGAGGAAATCTTAAATCAAATGAAGATCTGAGAGACCAAGGCATAAATTTAGATTGGTGGACATATTTACAAATAAAGTCAAGATATCAGAAAGATAAGGAAGAATACGGTTTAGAATTAGGATACAATGGGTTGGATAAAATTTTGATGGGAAGCGAAAAAAAAGTCCTAGCTAAATTTTATAACTATTTATTAGATCAAGATAGAGCCGAGGCCATAGCCAAAAATCAATTGAGTGTTTGGGAAAAAAATATTGGATATAATTTAAATTTTAATGAATGGGAAGAGGCATGGAACAAAAATTATAAATTGACTAGAGCCGCATCATATAAGGAGAATCACTATAAAATGCTCCATAGGTGGTACTTAGCGCCTGCTAGACTATCGAAGATGTTCCCTAACATGTCCCCGAATTGTTGGAAATGTGGCCACGGTCAGGGCACCTTCTTTCACATGTGATGGACGTGCCCCGAAGCGAAAAAATATTGGACCATAATTGGGAGATGGTTACAAGAAATAATTAGAGAAGAAGTAGAGCTGATACCGGAACTATTTCTCCTGGGAATAGCGAAGAAGAGATTTGGAAAAACAAAGACCCACTTAATGATACATATAACTACAGCTTCTAGATTGGCTTATGCCCAATATTGGAAGGAAAAAACCCTGCCACCAGAAGAACTCATACTTAGGAAGGTATTAGAGTGTGCAGAGATGAGCAAATTAACCTATGAATTAAATAATGATGAAAACTCAGATTACTATACTGTGTGGGAAAGGTGGTACGAATGGATGAACGAAAAAAAACTAAAACAGGAGTAAAAGGTGTGTTAAATAAATAATAACAAATGGTAAAAGTGACATCAAGCAATTTTATGTATATATGTATAAACACTGCGTATCCAATGTAAATAGAAATGAAAACTTTTTGTATCTATAAAAAAATAATAAAGTATAATAAAAAAATAAAATAAAATAAATACGCACAATTTAATTTTTGTAAATAATGCACAAATTATTGTCAGAAGAAAAACACCACAATTAGCTGTTGTTGAGTGAAATATTTTTTTATGTTTTTAATGTAATAAAAGTGTTTTTAAAAAATAGATAGTTCAAAAATTGAAAATAGTCTTCCTGAATGCTGGACAATGCTACAATACAAGAGTTTTAAAGAAAAATATGATGGATTGGAAGTGTCAAACAAAAAGTTAGGTTGCGTGTATTGTGCAAAACATGACTCCATAAAAGAGAAAAGCAGTCATATCTCCAAAGAATGGAAACATTTTCAAATTGAGGCATCAGGGAAAAATAAAGAGATAAAACAAGCCTCTCTTAGGGAAAAAATGAAGGAGCATTTTTTATCAAATGCATACAATGTTTCTAAAGAGACCTTAATTCTATGACAAAAGCAATCGATAAGATGACTGAGAAGTATTTATCTACTACTTGTAGAGTGTTTAATATGGTTTACAGTCTGGCACAAAGATGTAAACCATTTTCAGATATAGAAGATGAGATAGAATTGCAAATTAAAAATGGATTAAATATGAGAATAGGTTTACATTCACGTAAAACTGCAGTGAAAATAGTAGATTTCATTGCAAAAGAAATTAAAAAAGAAATATTTACTAAAATTATTGAAAACAATCTGAAAATATGTTTAATTATTGACAAAGCCTCAATGATATCTTGCAAACTGGTTGTTATACTTTTCTTAAAAGTTGAGGATTCAGTTACCTCCCCAACAATTTTTGTTGAGCTAGTTGAATTAGAAAAACAATATGCCGAGACAATATGTTCTTCAGTTATGGACAGTTTCAAAAATGTTGGGTTTACCAAGAACTACTTGCAAAAACATTTAATAGCATTTTGCTCTGATGGTGCAAGCATTATGCTTGGGAGAAAATCTGGACTGAGCACTAGAATAGCAAAAGAATTCCCAAACATAATAATATGGCATTGCTTAAACCATCATCTTCAACTTGTTTTGGATGACTCCATAAAGGAAATAAAGCAAGTAAATCATTTTAAAATATTTATTGATAAGATATATACTATTTTTCATCAATCCACTAAGAACCAAATTGAACTTATCAAAATATCTGAACAACTTGGAATTGAAATAAAGATTGGTAGAGTTTTGGGACCAAGATTGCCTGCCTGTAGTTTAAGGTCAACCCTAGCTGTGTGGCGTGCTTATCCAGTGCTACATCAGTACTTTCAAGCAAATGAAAAATACTGTGGTGTGGCTGCCCGTTTTGAAAATATATTTTTTGTGAATGATTTGGCATTGATGATTGACATTCTAAATAAAATCTCTCTTCTATCAAATGCATTGCAAGCAAGAAATATAGACATAATAAAAGCTGAAAAACTTGAATAAGATGTGTTAAAGCATTTGAAATGCTTAGAAAGGAAAAGGGTGTATATGAAAAAAAAGTCGATATATTACTTATTTTATTTATTTTATTTTTATTTTTTTGGTTTATATGCCGCCCTATCTCCCAATGGACTCAGGGCAGCTCACAATAATAAAATGCACAAAGCCACAATACAAAGTTAAAATCTAAATAAACCCAATAAAATTTAAAGCCCTTAAAATCCCTTCAGTCCAGGTCGGGGAACTTGAATAACCAAGTTTTTAATTCACGGCAGAAGGTGCGAAGGTCAGGAGCCAACCGGAGCTCCAACGAGAGTTGATTCCAGAGGGTGGAAGGCTCTACCCTTGGGGGCCACCAGCTGACACTGTCTAGCCGACGGCACCCTGAGCAGGCCCTCTCTATGGGCTCGCACCGGGCGATGGCATGTCGTTGCTGGCTGCAGGAGATCTGCCAAATATCCTGGGCCTAAGCCATGTAGGGATTTATAGGTCATCACCAGCACCTTGAATCTCACCCAGAGGGCAACCGGTAACCAACTGGTAACCAATGCAAGTCACGCAGGAGGGGTGTAACATGGGAGTATCAGAACTCTCCCATCACAACCCGCGTGGCTGCATTTTGCACCAGCTGGAGCCTCTGAGTGGTCCTCAAGGGCAGCCCCATGTAGAGAGTGTTACAGTAATCAATACATGAGATGACTAGCTCATGAGTAACTGTGCATAGGGCACCTCAGTCCAAGTAGGGATGCAACTGGCACACCAGACAGATCTGGGCATATGCCCCCCTGGTCACGGTCATTATATGATCTTCTAAACTCAACCATGAGTCCAGGAGGATATTCAAGTTGCGTGCCCTATCTAAAACTTCACCCCCTATAGCCAATGATGGAACCTCTCCCATGAACCGAGATGCCGGTACCCACAGCCACTCGGTCTTGGCAGGGTTGAGTTGAAATCTGTTTCTACCCATCCAGACCCATACCGCTTCCAGGCACTGGGCCATCATGTTGAGGGCATCATTGAGTTGGTTCGGGGTGGATATAAAGAGTATCCACCCCAAATATCATCAGCGTACTGATGTTACCACACCCCGAAACCACGGATGATCTCCCCCAGTGGTTTCATATAAATGTTGAACAGAAGGAGCAAGAGAACTGACCCCTGGGGCACCCCACATGTGAGGGGACTCAAGGTCGATCTCTGCCCCCCTGCCAACACTGCTTGCGTTCGACCCGAGAGGTAGGAGAACCATCGTAAAACAATGCCTCCCACTCCCAGCCCCTCGAGGCAATGCAGCAAGATACCATGGTCGATGATATTGAAAGCCGCCGAAAGATCCATTAGGACCCAAACAGAGGAATAACCTCTGTCCCGAGCCCTCCAGAGATCATCCACCAGCAAAATCAATGCCGTCTCCATGCTGTACCAGGGCCTGAAACCCGATTGGTATGGGTCGAGATAATCTGCTTCATCCAGGGCCAGCGGGAGCTGACGCGCCACCACATTCTCAACAACCTTCACTAAAAAGTGGAAGTTGAAGACTAGACGAAAATGACTTAAAAGAGCTAGATCCAAGGCTGGCTTCTTGAGGAGGGGCCTTACTGCTTCCTTCAAGGTGGTTGGGAAGTTTCCCTTACTAAAACCCTTAAAGCCCTCATGCCACCTCTCGGGGTCCCAGAACCCGTTATTAAGGTAGATCTTCACCAGGCCGGCAGGCCACTCCAAGAATAGGAGAGCATCCCTCAGAGCAACCAAATCCATTTTTGCATATGTTTGTAACACCAGACCTGAACATCAAGGCACAGGGGACCAGACCTGCACATGAAGATTGGAGTATATCAAGCTGGTCCCATCCTGGTGACAGGAACCTCCATTCCCGGGCGTCCTCCCACTACACTCGGGAATGATAGGAGATGTTGATCCTCACCATCCTCTCACCACAGCAGGTTCCTGAGTCCATTGGGATCACCCGAGGTGGGAACCATCGGTTGTTGTTGCCCTCTCACCATAGCATGACCTGGTTCTGATAGTAAACAAAGTCCACAGCCGCCCTCTCATGGTGATGGCCTTCTCCTCCAGGGCTGACCATTCCAGGGCTGCCAGTAGAAAAGTCCAGGAGTATAGATGGCAAGTTCCAGTCCGTGCAGGTGTGGTGGAGATATATCCAAGGACATAGAGATACTGGAGATTACAAATCCAGATCCAGGCAAGCCCTCAGCCACCCAAGTCCCCCATTACACCACGTCCAGCACAGCCAGTAAAGGTCCTCTAACGTCTCAACAGGGCGATGGCATTGAGGGGGGGGGCAAGCCAGCAGGCAAGGAACCAAAAGGTCCAAAGCACTAACTCACCACCACCCCTGTAGGTCCAACAAGCCATGATCACATCCCACAGCACAATAATGGTACACAATAACTTACTTCAGAAACCTTCAAAAGAATAAAATTTGTAGAAAATCGTCAATTTCTTGGACTTCCTTGGGAAAGATTTGGAAACTATCATCATGAATTTGAATAAAAGACTAATGCATTGTGAACATTTAAAAACAGGTAGCCAATTTCAGACAAGAACAAACTACAATTTTTCATTTTTTTGGAGCCAGATTACTGGAATATTGGCGAAGTAGTAGTTCCATGGAAAGCAGCTGAAGAAGAACTGCTTGAATTTTTAATTATGAAATTAATAATAATGATTATCAGAACTTTGTAGAAAATGTTTTAAAAGATTCCAAGAACCATGCAATTCCTTACAGTATTCAAAAAGCTAAAAATATTGTCAGAACAATGACTGTAAGTTCAGCAGAAGTAGAAAGAGGTTTTTCAAAAATGAGAAATCGCCTGACTGTTCCCAATATAGCAAACATAATGACTGTTAGTTTAATTGGCTTACCTCTAAAGGACTGGGACCCTATTCCTATAGTAAAAAAAATGGTTATGAGTAAATCACACAGCTGATGATGCTCGAATAAAACTGAAGAAAAGTGAAAGTGAGGAGGACAACAATCAAGCAGCAATTTGGAGATACCTAACATAAGTTATTTTTTGTCAGATATTATTTAATAGTTTTTATTTGTATTGTAAAACTTTTGTGTAGTTTTGTATAAATAATTTTTATTCATATTGTAAAACTTGTATAGTTTTATTTAAAGTTGTTATTCATAGTGTAATACTTGTATAGTTTTGAATAGTTCTTATTCATATTGTAAAACTTGTAGTTTTGAATAAATAGCTTTTCATATTGTAAAACTTTTATGGTTTTGTATAATTTTTCATTCATATTATAAAACAGTAATTAGGGGGGAAAAAAGATGTCAAGTTGGCCAGACCCACCCAGTCACATGACCACCTAACCACACTCACCCAGTCACATGGCCACCTAGCCACGCCCACCTAGTCACATGCCCACTTAGCCACGCCCACAGAACCTGTTGTTAAATTATTTTAATCCCACCACTGTCCTTGGGGCTCTCTGAGCTTGGCTGTTTTCTTGTGCACGTTTCATTACCCAAACTAAATAACATCATCAGTTCTAGCAAGCAGTGAGGTTTGCTTTCAATTTTCTGTTTCTTTTTAAATCTTTGTTGTTTATTTGTTATTTTGTTATTTTCATTGGTTATGTTAAATTAAATTAAATAAAGTTTATTATGGTCTTAGACCAGCAAAAGACAATCTATTTGCAATAATATTAAAAGATAATACCAATAACAATAGTAAACAATAACATCCATAACAATTACATACATTGTAATACAGTTTGGATCGTGCCCATGTGTACTTGATGGATAAGCAGATAAGTGTATGTATAAATATAGATTCTCTAAAAATTGTTTGAGATATCTCTGAAAAATTGGTACAAGAAAACATCTTTAGTCCTGTAACCGAATTTTTCCTTGTGGTCATTACAGCAACACGGAATACCGCTAGTGTAATAATCAGGTTTGTGTCCCAAAGGAGATAGTCTACATAAAAATTGTCTGCCCTCCCTAGTAATCTCTCTAGTAAGGGGAAAATATGTATTGACATAAAAGCACTGTATAACTCACAGTGCAATCAGACATGCATGATATCTTCAACTTTTCCTTTACCACATACACATACTCATTCCGCTATTAGGGTCTTATTATACCTGCCCTGGAGGAGTGCTGAGGAAAGGATATTAAATCTGGCTCTGAAGAATGCTATTCTATATTTTGGGAAAATCATGTCCTTTAAATATCTTGATGATTCCCACACATCCTGTTTAATTCTGTTCCTACTGTGGAGAGGCATCCTATTTATTTCTGAATGGAATTTCATGTCCTTTATTCTATTAATGACTACTTGCTTAGCTTGGTCAAAGCCTAGGATATTAAAAATACTGGGGAGAGCCCATAAGAGCCCAGGTTATGGTCTATCACCTGTTTCCAGGTGGAAGGAAAGTTAACAGTCAGCACTAAAGGGCTCAGTCCCTCTGGAAAGAAATGAATTTTTAGCCAATAGGTAATCATCATCTTCTAGGCTCTTACCTGATTTTGAGGCATACCTGTTTCAGTCCTTAACTGGGCTTTTGGTATTTCTTTGGGTGCAGCTAAAATGGCTCACAGGAATTTCATTTGTATGATTTCTAGTGAGTCTTTCTTTGCAAAGATTCCTGCTTGTGCCCCATAAAGAATTTGCGCTAATGTTTTAGCCTCAAAGAGTTTTACGGCAGCAGAGATTAATCATCCTCCACCTGTATAGAACTGTTTAATGGCATTTGAGGACCTAAGGGCTGATTGCAACGTATCATCCAGGTGAGTTTTCCAAGTACCCTGCGAATGGAAAACCACCCCAAGGTATTTAAATATCCTAACCTAAATTATGTCCTTCAATAGGAGTATTGAGTAGGTCTTTTAGCAAAAACTAAAATTTTTGATTTGTCAAAATTAAGGACAAACTTATTCTGTCTGCAGTATCCTGATATTGCTGTAATTGCTCTCTTCAGTCCAATAGGCATTTGTAAGATAATAGTAGCATTGTCAGCATATAAGAGTATCAGGAGTTTACATTGTGCCAAGTTAGGAGAACTTGGCACAATGTAAAAGATCAATTAAGGGATTGATGTAAAAGTTAAAAAGGGAGGGGGACAGAATACAACCCTGCCATACTCCTTTTTGTACCCTTATTGGGCCAGATAAAGTCCCTCGAGAATTACACCTCACTTTCAAGGTGGAATTAGCATATAATTTTTGTATGGGATAGAGGAGGTGTTTATCAATAGTAGTGAGTTTTAATTTCTCCCAGAGGGTGTTTTTGGATATTGCGTCGAAGGCCTGCTTAAAATCAAGGAAGGTCATGAAAAGAGAGGATTTTTTTTAATATGTATATTTTTGAACCAGATGATGAAGTACCAAGATATGGTCCACTGTTGGTCTTCCTTCTCTAAATCGAGCTTGCTCGTCTTTGATTATCCCCCCTGAAATTAGCCAGTCCTGAAGTTTATAATTTAGGTGGTTGATGTACAATTTACTAACGACACTCAGGAGACTAATGGGCCTGTAATTTCCTGGGTCATTTCTATTACCCTTTTTATAAATTGGTATAATGATTGCTAATCCCCAATCTCTTGGCATATGGCCCGTTTTATCTATAAATGTAAAAAGAGATGCTAATGGAAGTGCCCACCAACTGGTGTTCTTTTTCATTATTTCTGGCAGAACACTGTCAACACCTGGTGCCTATTAGCCTTAAGGGATTCAATCAGCTGGGATACCTCTTCTAGTGTGATAGGGGGCCAGTAAGGGGTTTGGTCCAAACTAATTTGGCTCTCATTGGTTACATAGTATACAGGGTCCGTATATAGATCTCTAAAATATTCTTCCCAGGCATGAATTAGTTCCTGATTAGTTGGGGGGAGGGGGGATTTTCCCAATCCTCTGGTGATATACCAAAAAAGGGATGTGTTTCTTGTCTTGACTGATGCAATTAATCTATGCCAAGACTCCTTCAGAGCTGCACTTTTTATTTCTTTTAAAAAGGTCTTACATTGTGTCTTCAATTGCTTTAAATAGTGAGTATGATCCTCAGAAGGGGCATTTTTACTTTTCATGTACTCCTTGTTATATATCCTTTTTAGTTGAATACAATCTCTATTAAACCATTTTTTATTCTGTACTGCTGGCTTTTTGGAGTGAGTCAGTGTTCTATTAGTGAGAACTGATTTGTAATTAAGGTTTCAAACCCTCTAAGTAAGATCCTTCAGACTTACTATTTAGGAGAAATGTACATTTTTCTATGGTTTCTGGAGCTAGCATCCATTTCATAATTTCATTTACATTTTTCTCTGTCCATTTGATTTTTACCCAAGTATTTTGGCTCTCTAAACTGGGTAGGTAGATTGAGTTGGCCCTTAAAATTTTCTGATGTAATATAAGACTAAAAGTTACTGGATTGTGATCACTTTCCAATTGCAAATCTACCTCCATCTTCTGTAAAAATTTCACGAGGTCACATAATATTATCCAGTAATCAACTGTGGATTTTCTTCCCGCTCCCTGATAAGTATATTCTGCTGGGTAATCTTCAGTATATTCTTCTGGATAATCTGAAGAGGATAATTAGAACTGCAGAAAAAACAATTGCTACCAAACTGCCTTCCATTGAGGACCTGTTAGTGCAAGAGTCAAAAAGAGGGCTGTGAAAATATTTACAGACCCCCTCACATCTTGGACATAAACTGTTTCAACTCCTACCCTCAAAACGACACTATAGAGCAATGCACACCAGAACAACTAGACACAAGAACAGTTTTTTTCCCCGAACACCATCACTCTACTAAACAAATAATTCCCTCAACACTTTCAAACTGTTTACTAAAATCTGCACTACTATTAATCTTCTCATTGTTCCCGTCAACCATCTCCCTCCACTTATGACTGTATAACTGTAGCTTTGTTGCTTGTATCCTTACGATTTATATTGATATTGTTTCCTGATTGCTTATTTGTACCATATGGCTATCATTAAGTGTTGTACCTTATGATTCTTGATGAACATATCTTTTCTTTTATGTACACTGAGAGCATATGCACTAAAACAAATTCCCTGTGTGTCCAATCACACTTAATAATTGATTATCTATTGATTATAGATATTAAAAAGTAGAATCTTCACCTGTTTGGATGAAAGTAAAGTAAATACCACCCATGGCTGTAGAGATGGTAATAGTGCACATTTAAATTTCAGGGATGTGTTAACTAGTGTCATGATACCCCCTTTGGATCTCCCATCCACCTTACTCAGGACAACTGGGATAGCATTGGCTATGTTATGAAGTTACAGTTTGCTTAACTGTACCATGAATGTTTCAACTGTTGTGTCATATTCTCTTTAAACTGCCAACAGTTCTCAGATTAGGATTGACCCTAATAAAGCAAATAAAGAAAAAAGAAATAAAATCTGCCTCTTCAACACAAAAGTTAAAATCTGTGCGAAAGCCCTCCCCCACCCTCCCCCACAAGAATAAAATATTTTGGGAAATATTAAAAAGGCAGAATATTTTATTTCCCTAAAGGAGAAATGGAGTAACATGTTTTAAAAAGCAGGAAGCAGCCCCCAAGTCTTTCTTAACAGCCCACACAGATGCAGGCACTTGAGAGATAAAGAGCTTATTGAAAGAGGAAGACAAGTATCTAGATAGCTCTATTCAGCAGAAAAGCAAATATTGTAGGCAGAAATCCATTCAAGACAGAATATTTCAAAACTCCTTGCAGAATAGTAGGATTAGAAAGAGCCCCCTCACCCAAGATCCAATACAGGACGAAACCCATTAGCCACAATAGGAATTGTCCAACCCTCTTTCAGGACAAGCCCCTTCATTGCACCATCCCCAGAGCTGTCCAAACTTCAGAAAAGACACCTGGAGGGTGGTTGGAGGTCCTCTCGGGCTGAATCCGACTGAACACAGTTAAGAACCTTTATTAGGTCTTACCTTGTGGCGATAGAAGCAGCGAAACGCCAATATTTCGCTGCTCTTATTGCATCTGCAGAAAACTGCCCAGCTGTCCTGTTAAGGGTAACCCGCTCCCTTCTAAACCAGGGAGTGAGGGAGGACCCCTTGCAGGGTCATGCTGAGGATTTTGCACAGTTTCTGCAAGATAAAATCGCTCGGATCCGGACCGAGTTGGACTCCGACTGGACAGAATCCACTGAGGAGACTGGGGCTAGTCTTGGTGAAATTTTCTGGGAGGAGTTTGAGCCTGTTTCGTTGGATGAAGTGGACAGGATTATGGGTCAGCTGGGGGCCTCCACGTGTGTTCTGGACCCGTGTCCCTCCTGGCTCGTTTCTGCAGCCAGAGAGGTGACTGGAGACTGGATCCAGGCAGTTGTCAACGCTTCGTTGAGGGAGGGTTTTGTCCCCACCTCGTTAAAAGAGGTGGTGGTACGACCCCTCCTTAAGAAGCCTAACCTGGATCCGGACTCACTTAACAACTATCATCCTGTCTCCAACCTTCACTTTTTAGCGAAGGTTGTTGAGACCGTGGTAGCACAGCAATTCCCTCATTTCCTGGAGGAAACGGACTACCTTGATCCTTACCAGTCTGGTTTCAGGCGTGGCCACAGCACGGAAACGGCATTGGTTGCCCTAGTGAATGATCTCTGGCGGGCCTGTGATGGGGGTTGTTCCTCCATCCTGGTCCTTCTTGACCTCTCGGCGGCTTTCAATACCATTAACCATGGTATCCTACTGCAGCGACTCAGGGGGTTGGGATAGGAGGCACTGTGTTGTAGTGGTTCTCCTCCTACCTCTCAGGCCACTTGCAGTATGTATTGGCGGGGGGTCAGGGATCCTCCCAAAGGCCTCTCACTTGTGGGGTGCCTCAGGGATCAGTTCTCTCCCCCTTGCTCTTTAACATCTATATGAAGCCGCTGGGTGAGATCATTCGTGGCTTCGGGGTAAGGTATCACCAATATGTGGATGATACCCAGCTTTACATCTCTACCCCGGGCCACCTTGTGGATGCCCTTTCTGTGATGTCCCGCTGCTTGGAGGCGGTGCGGGTTTGGATGGAGAAGAACAGGCTCAGACTGAATCCCTCCAAGAGGGAGTGGCTGTGGGTGCCGGCATCTCGGGATCCTGAGATACCATCTATAGTGATCGGTGGGGAGACTATCACCCCATCCGATAGGGTTCACAATCTGGGTGTCCTCCTGGATTCTTGGCTATCGTTGAATGACTATCTGATGGCCGTAACCAGGGGGGCTTTCGCACAAGTTGCGCCAGTTGTACACCAGTTGCGCCCTTTTTTGGACCGAGATGCCCTCACCATGGTCACCCATGCCTTGGTTACTTCATGGTTGGATTACTGTAATGCCCTCTACATGGGGCTGCCCTTGGGACATATCCGGAGACTCCAGTTAGTCCAGAATGTGGCCGCACGGGTAGTTATGGGGGCTTCTCGTTACTCCCGTGTTACACCTCTCCTGCGCGGGCTGCACTGGCTACCGGTTGTTCTCCAGGTTCGTTTCAAGGTGCTGGTTTTAACCTATAAAGCCCTACATGGCTTAGGCCTGGGGTACTTACAGGACCACCTCCTGCCTTCCTCCCACCGTCCAGTGCGCTCCCATAGAGTGGGCCTCCTCCGGGTGCCGTCAGCCAAGCAATGTCGGCTGGCGGCCCCCAGGGGGAGGGCTTTCTCTGTCGGAGCCCCAACCCTCTGGAATAGTCTTCCCACCGACCTCAGGACAGCCCCCGACCTCCTCTCCTTCTGCCAGGGATTAAAGACATGGCTGTTTAAAGAACATTACGATTGTGGGGTTATATAGCCTTTTTAGAATGATTTTAATGAATTTTAATGTGTTTTAATTGTGTTTATTGTGATTTGTATTCATGATTGTTTTTGTAAGCCGCCCTGAGTCCTTGGGGAGAATGGTGGCATATAAATCACATAAATAAATAAGTAAGTAAGTAAGTAAGTAAGTAAGTAAGTAAGTAAGTAAGTAAGTAAAATCACAGAAACCTGGGAGCTCAAATAAACAATAAACCAGAAGTTGTCCAGATTAGCTCACACAAGCATTTAAAATTTGCATTTCCTCTTTTGCCTGTAGAGCCAGCTATGACCCCTACATAACTCCTACATGACCCCATAGGAATCTTACAACTGCCAATAGAATATTAAAGGACATGTTCTTGCACAGGAACAGGAAGCTCAAATACAAAGCCCAAAAAAGGTATAAAACCCACCCACTCTTAACCCCATGTGATCAGCTGCCCAGAACCACATGTTGATCTGCTTCATCAATAAACCATCTTTCCAATAAGCCTCCATGTTTCCAGTGTCTTTCTCCCAGCTTGAAACTGAACCAGATGAACTTTTCTTCCAACAAATCCTTCTGATAAATCATGTTCAAAGTTGAATTGCCCAAATCAGCTGCATTCACAATCTCTGATACAAAATATTACTTCAGTCATGTTGAATAATTTGGCTTCTGATTTAGATATTTTGTGCCAAACTATATAATTGCATTTCTACTTACAATGCCTAGCTAAATTTCTTAATGTTAGACTTCTAAAAGAGAAGTTTCACATTATAGTTTGCATTGTGGATAGAAAGAATATAGCTGCAGTCAGTCTGTAAATATGCTGAGGGAGAAGGGGGAAAGGGGACAATATGGGACATAATAAATTTAATTTTGCTTGCATGAAAGCACCCTTCTCCATCAATGAGATTAAAATATCCCTGGCATGAAAAGTCAGCCCCATGTATATGTTTTTTTCTGTTAGCAAAATTATCCGCCTCTTGCCCTCTCTTATCTAATAGTTGTCTTCCTCCTTGTTTCCAGCTTTGTTACTAGAAACATGGTTGCTGCAGATCCTCATCTCTCAGGCCAAGAGCCTTTTTGAAGAAGCCAAGCCAAACTGGGCCACGTCTTCTTTCTCAGCTTTTCTTTGCTCAGGAAAGCATTCAATATCTCAAGAGTCTCAGAGCTATTTTAAAAACAATGTTTTATAGTAAACTCGTGTAAATCTTTGCCAAATGTTTCATTCAATGGTCAACTGCCTTGTTTTGCAATCAAGGCCTGTTTCATGAACCTTCTAATTCAGGGGTGTCAAATTCACATCATCATGGAGATGCCACGTGGCATATTGGGGCTCCCTCCCCTTTCGCTATACTGGGCATGGCCATGGCCAATGTGTGATGTATCTGGCCAACAGGCCATGAGTTTGACAGCCCTGTTCTAATGTATCTTGCAAGTTCATGTTTGGACAGTCATGGGAAAGTTTCAAAATGCTTTGATTGTAGCAAGATTTTTCATAAATACGAAACTAGGGGAAAAGGCAACTCCACCATAGTCATTTCTTGTCTTTCTCCTGTAGTAGCTCATTTTACATCAGAAACTATCTAGAACAAGGATCAGCAATCCATGGCTCCAGAGCCACATGTGGCTCTTTTAACCCTCTGCTGCAGCTTCCTCCTTTCATCCCTCTGCTTTGTATAGAAGTGGCTGACAGCAGTGTTGTTGCTGCCTCCATGGCCTGCCTGCTGCTCTCTCAGTGCCTTGAGCAGTACAGTGAAATTTAGGGTGCTTCACAATGGGGGAGACGGGTCCACTCCTCCTCCTGGAGCCTATTATGATGCTGAGCCTCAATGCAACCCTGCCTCACTTGCCTCTAGCAACAGCAGTGGTGTTGGCCATGGTGTGGGGCGGGCTAGTGTCTTGGAGCAGAGAGCAGGTTGCATGTCCAGCATCAACAAAGGTCGGAACTAGCCATCCACCATTTTCTGTTGCAGCCTGTCGGACAGAGAATGAGAGAGACGGATTGGGCTTGATTCAGCTCCATCTGCTTCCCTCTCTCCATCTTTGCCCAGTTTTACAAGGATTCAGTGGATGCTGCCTTGGTGATGAGGGAGGGGGTGTTGTCCTGTACTTTGCCTGCCAAGCTTTTTTGGGGATGCCCAGGGACTATATTTTCTAGCCACGTTGGACCGAGTTGGCAGGATGCATATACATGCCTGTGTGAGTATGCTGTTGCTTGGGATAATGCTTCTCTAAAGGTGCATGCAGCAATCTAAGGGGGCAGCTTCATGGCTCCATTATGTAACAGCCTGACAGTCACTCTTTTTGCAATGCAAGGTTTATTTTTGTATCTTTCCAGAGACAGAGAGAATGTGGCTCAAGTTCCTGTAGGCTTATTCCCTGGGTGTGTGCGTTGGGAAGTGGGGGGAGGGAGGGAGGGAGAGGGAGGGAGGGAGGAGAGAGAGGGAGAGAGAAATGAGACAGAGAAAGATGAGACAGAGAGAGAGAGAGAAAATGAGGGAGAGAGGGAGGGGAGAGAGAGAGAGGGAGAGAGAGAGTCAAGTTTCCAAGTAATATGTCCCCTAAAATAAAGTCCAAGGCATCCATTTTCCATTAATGTGTGTTTATTAGGAATTTATTTATTTATTTTGTTGCATTTCTATGCCACCCAACTTCCAAAGGACCCTGGGCAGCTTACAACAAAGAATAAAACAATGCGAACAATCCCATAAAAATGTTAAAAAGAAAAACATTAAAACATTAAAAACTTCAAAAACGTTTAAACACATGCACTCCTATTTGTGGCCGGGTCTCACAAGACCATTATAACGAGATCAACAGCCCCAGGCCTGCCAGAAGAGTCAGGTCTTCATTGCTTTGCAGAAGACCAATAGGGTGGTGGTGGTCCGGACCTCAGGAGGTAATTGGTTCCAGAGAGCAGGGGCCCTCCCCCATGGGCCCACCAGCCAACATTGTTTAGCTGATGGTACCCAGAGGAGATCAACTCTATGAGATCTTACCGGTCACTGGGAGCTATGGTGGTAGAAGGCGGTCTTGAAGATAGCCTGGCCCTGAGCCATATAGGGCTTTAAAGATAATGACCAACACCTTGAAGTGCACCCCGAGACCAATAGGGAGCCAGTGCAATGTGTGAAGAATTGGTGTAACGTGGGTGTATCTAGGCGCACCCACTATAACTCGTGCGGCTGCATTCTGGACCAACTATAGTCTCCGAACACTTTTCAAGGGTAGCCCCATGTAGAGCATGTTGCAATAATCCAACAGTGAGGTGACAAGGGCATGAGTGACTGTGAGGAGAGTCTCCTGATCCAAGTAGGGTCGCAATTGGTGCACCAGACGAACCTGTGCAAAGGTCCCCCTAGCTACAGCTGTCAGATGTTGTTCCAGTCTCAGCTGTGAGTCTAGAAGGACACCCAAATTGCGAGCCTGTTCTGAGGGGGGCACTTTCTCACCCACCCACCCCCGAATCAAGGATGGACAATCAGTCTTTAGGGGGCAATACACAGAGCCATTCAATCTTGTCTATGTTAAGTCTGAGCCTGTTGACTCCCATCCAGATCCTCACAGGCAGTTTCCGTGCTATACCAGATCTGAAACTGGACTGAAAAGGGTCCAGATAATCCGTTTCATCCAATGACCACAGGAGCTGAAGTGCCACCACCTTCTCTACAACCTTTTCCACAAAGGGTAGGTTGGAGACTGGATGAAAGTTCTTTAATTCTGCTGGATCCAGGGAAGGCTTCTTGAGGAGGGGCCTTACAACTGCTTCCTTTAAGGGCTGTGGGAAGAACCCCTCCCTCAAGGACTCATTGACTAAAGCCTGGAGCCAGCCTTTTGTCATCTCCCTGCTGGCCGAAACCAGCCAAGAGCGGCACAGGTCCAACAAACAAGTGGAGGAACTCATTGGCCCTACAGCCTTGTCCACTTCATCAGGAATCACTGGCTCAAACTCCTCCCACACAATAGGACTAAGACCCACCCCTGTCATCTCGGTCAGTATTGCCCAATCAGAGTCCAGGTCCATCCGAATCTGAGCGATTTTATCTGATAGAAACTGTACAAATTCCTCAGCTCTATCCTGCAAGGGGTCCCAACCTTAAGGAGAGAGCGAGTTACCCTAAATAGGGTGGTTGGGTGAGAATCAGTGGATGCAATAAGTGCAGAAAAATGGGAACATGCTGCCCCCCGTATCGCCACTAAGTAAGTCCTAGCAAAGGCTCTTCAAAGTGTTCAGTCGGATTCGGATTTACTGGTCCTCCAGCATTGGTCTAGACGTCTCTTCTGGCGCTTCATCTCCCGGAGCTCCTCAGTAAACCAGGGAGCTTTCCTGGATCTGCTGCCATTGAGAGGCCGCAAAGGCACAATCCAGTCCAATGCCCCAGATGCCGCCTTACGCCAGGCAGCCACTAGGGTCTCGGCCGGATTGTGGACAAGGGAGTCAGGTATCTCCCCAAGCTCCTTCTGAAACCGCTCAGGGTCCATTAGGCATCTGGGGTGGAACCACTTAATCAGCTCCACCTCCCTGCGATGGAGGACTGGTGTCTTAAAGTCCAGCCTCAACAGGAAATGATCTGACCATGGCAAGGGTCTCTATACCCCTTAATTCCAGATCATATCCCCACTGCCTCGCAAGATCATTATAACGAGATCAACGACCCCAGGCCTGCCGGAAGAGGCAGGTCTTCACCGCTTTGTGGAAGGCCAATAGGGTGGAGGCGGTCCAGACCTCAGGAGCTAATTGGTTCCAGAGAGCCAGGGCAGCCACAGAGAAGGCCCTCCCCTGCGGGCCCGACAAGGGCGAGACCACTATAACCCTTAATTCCATATCATATCTCCACTGCCCCGAGAGAAATACCAGGTGGACATATTTTATTTTGGTTTGGTTTGGTTTGGTTTGGTTTGGTTTGGTTTGGTTTGGTTTGGTTTGGTTTGGTTTGGTTTGGTTTGGTTTGGTTTGGTTTGGTTTGGTTTGGTTTGGTTTGGTTTGGTTTGGTTTGGTTTGGTTTGGTTTGGTTTGGTTTGGTTTGGTTTGGTTTATTAAATTTGTATACTGCCCTTCTCCTACTGGACTCAAGGTGGTGCTCAGCCAAGAATAAAAAACATCCCAATACAAAATTTAAAATTATTAAAAGAATTATACAAATTTTGACCCAAAATTTTAAAACCTCCCAACTACAATCCATTTACAATTAAAAATATCTAAAAATATCTAAGGCTGCTATATGCTGGAACATATCAAATTGGCAAGGACTTGGTATAATTCTGACTCTGGCCAGGATCTGGAATTACACCCAATAAAAAGCAAAAGTTTGAAACCTCCTCCTGAGTCACAATCTCCAATCAATTCTCAGTCCATCAGTCTAGTGATTCCAAACTCCACCTTCCTCCAGCTGCAGGAATCTACTCTGTTCCCACGGGAAGGAATGCCACCTAGACATAACATTCCCCCCGCTTATCTCTATAACCTCCCTTCAACAGTTAGAGAGTGGCAAGCCTGAAGTACCATTAAATTCCTTTACTTGCAAACCTAAATAGCTTAGAAAAAAGTAGACAAAGGATACAATAAAATATGCCTACACATATGTCATCTTCAGGGTTGATAGGCTGCTGCCCTTCAAGTGAAAAGAACTTTCTGCAAAGAAATAACCATAATAGATTAGCTAAACTCTAACCTCCCTGACACCTCCAGTAACCCTCCCCCCACCCTAGGCTTATGAGGATTCCTCTCATGAAGACTTTTTATCAATCTACCTTACAGCTTTTTACCCATGTTGCTTCTGAAATATGATATTCTTTCCAATGTATTAAATACTATAATTGACCCCTATAGACTTAGATTCTGAAATCTAAAATTCGTTTAACCTTGTAATATTCATGACCAGTAATTAGTAAAGGCTTCAGTAGGACCCGATCCACTGGCCTAATAGAGAAAATGACAGCCAGCTTTAACAAGCTGCTGTGAGAAACCAGATACACTTTCCCTAACAGACTAGGGAGCTTAAGTTTCACTGTGACCAGGTTAATTATCTTAATAATTTCAAAAGGACCTAAGAACTTTGGTCCTAACTTCCTAGAGGGCCACTGCAATTTGAAATATTTGGTAGACAGGTAAATTTTATCCCCCACTCTAAATTGTGGTTGCTGGGAGCGATGTTTGTCAGTTTGTGTTTTATAGATTTTTGCAGCTTCCGCTAAAGCGCACTTAGTGTTTTCCCACAAATCTTTCAAAGAATCCATCCATTTATTTACTGACATGGATGAGGGCTGGTAATTCCTGTTTAGGGACAAATTCCATTCCAGTACTAATTTGAAATGGAGTTAAATCTATGCTACTGTGCACTGCATTGCTGTAAGCTACTTCAGTGAACAATAACAATTCTGCCCAATTTGACTGTTTAATTTACATAGCATCTGGAATATTGCCTAATCATTGCATTCACACATTCTACCACCCCATTCGTGCTTGGATGGAACTCAGAACTTAACCCCTGGGATGCCCTAATCATCTTTATAAATTCCCACCAGAACTTAGCCATGAATTGGACCCCCTTGTCAGATATAATCCTGCAAGGAACCCTATATAATCCATAGATGTGTTTAACAAACAATCTGGCTAATTTCTTTGCTGAGGCGAGACCATTGTGTGCTATGAAAGGGGCTTGTTTGGACAATAAGTCAACCATGGTCCAAATGACAGTGTTCCCTACCACTCTCCAAAAGTTCTACTACGATGTCCATCCCTATCTCCTCCCAAGGTCAGGATGGTTCTGTTGTGTATGCACACAGCGTTTATTTCTTTAAATCAATGCATAGGGGGTCAGCAACCCATCCCACTATCTTTCTTATCTTTGAATAATACAGGAGCAGCCACCCTGGACTTTGCTGGCTGGTATAAAATCTCTAGCCAGATTGGAATCAATGTAGTCCCTTAGCTCCTTCATTTCTCTGAGGGTCATGGAATACATTTTTGATTTTGGTAACTTTGCCACTTCCACGAATTCTATCACACAGCCTGTGGGTCAGTGGGGGATGTAATATATTTCATTCTTCTTCACTAAAGGTATTCTCTGGGAATCAGAGGAGTTCCAGGGGGTTGTTCTAATAATGCTGCTGTCACTTCACTTCAATCACCAGGAGTTTGCTGCCTGTTAGCCCATTCATCTAATGGGTTCGGAGGTGGTTCAGGACCGAACCCATTAGTCAAACCCATAGTTTGAGTTTCTGATAACCGCCTTCCCAAGTAATTGTGTGACATCATTTGTCTAACCAGGTGAGGTCCAAGATGGTTGACTCGCTCATTTTTGGCACTACTATGAAGCAAATTAACTCCCAGTGCTTTCCCATCTCTAGTGTTAGCTTTTTGGTAACAAATGTGGCAGGTTGACTTCCTATTAGTGACCCATCCACTTGTTCAAATCGGATGGGATTTCTTGGGGTTTTTATATTTATTTCCAATTTATCTACTGTGGCCAGACTGATGAGACAGCGGGTGCAGCCTGTATCTATGATGATCTCTAGGTCCCCATGGGCCCTTGCGTTGGACATGATTAATCTCACTTTTATTAGAAAGGAGAAGATGGCTTCACTTACCATTGGATCATCTTCTTCACTGTCTGCACTTTATATTATTGGCACATCAGGGGCTGGAGTTTCTTACTCTCTTGTAGCATCTGAGAGGGGGATCTCCAAGCCTTGGCAAATGAACTACCCTTTCTTGGCCAGTTTTCTGGGAGCCCTTTTTGGTTTGGCTGGAGTGGGTGCTCTTACTTGTGGCACAGGGGCCAGTGCCAATAACTCTGAGACTTGATAGCCCTGTTGTCCACATCAGAAGCATTTGATGGGGTTGATTGCACTTGCCCTGAGTCATTCTTCTATTTGACGAGGGTTGGTGCGATGACTGAGTTGTCTCCGGGGCTGCTTCTCTGGTGCGGCTCTGCAATGCTGTTTTATTTCATTATCCATGGTAATGGCCACCCAGTACCACTCGTGGATTCATTCTCCTGATGCTCTGCATAAACATATTTTTAATAATTCCTCATCCAGGCATTCTTTGAAGTAATACATGAGAATTCATTCAGTCCAATTTCTTAATCTCCCTACTAGTCAATGAAATTCTTGCACAATTTCTTTTGTGGGCTGAGCCCTTTGCTTCATCATTTTAATCCCTGCCTACACTTCTTGGATTTGAGAGGAATCCTCAAATTGAGCTCGGAGCTCTCTCAGGAAGTCATCCACATTGTCCAACCACAGGGCACCTTCATCATGGAGCTGGGTAAACCACTCTGATGCTTCACCTTCTAGGTTGTTGCCCAAAATGGTGACCATCTTGTTTTACTTGGAGTTGTTTTTTTTCTGGAACGCTGACACTCGCTGTCATCATGGAACTCATACCCATGATGATCAATGTAAAACCAGACTCGATTTAGGAAGAAAGCAAGCTTGCTAGTGGTCCCATTGAAAACTGGCTTAAAGGGTGGGGGTGTGTTGTGCCCCCCCCCCCAGCGGCCTGCATGGATTGTGGCTGATCCTGATGACAAGGAGGCTGGTGTGGGGTCACGCCAGCAGCTGTGCAGCCGGCGCTCACTTCGGACAGCGAGGAGGCTGAAGAGGATGTGGTGCCAGAGGCAGAGATTCAGCCTAGGCCTTCAGAACCTCCAGAGGCTCCTTCAAATGGAGAGCATGAAGTGGAGGAGCCTCTCCTCAATGCTCGAGTATGCAGAGATGCCAAAAGGCAGGAGTGGCTACTCAGGAGGAGGAGGTCCCCTCGAGAGCAAGGTTTGAGGATAAATGGCCACTCCCTTAGCCTATTTAAGTCGCACGCAGTTAGTAATTTCTTTCTGGAAACAATTTGTAATTATTAAAGAGCATTTTTCAAGAGTGAGTGTCTTATTATATCTTGTTTTCTGGGCTGGTTGCCAATCTTTGCCGGACTTTGTTTATTTTTGGTACATTATAACTTTGATAAGGACCGTTGGTGTATGTCACAATCCTTGGGAATCTGGAGCTGGGGCAGAACAGGGTGCATTCACTCCTGCAGGAGGCAGTTGTGGCTGTGGTGCCAGTGCCTGGGCTGCAATCATTTGGTCCCGGTATTGCACCCATTCTTGGCCAGGGTAAAACGTCCATCCACAGGATATTTAGTCAGCTGGTAGGAACTGTGGTGGCTGTGGAGGAGGACTGGTTCCTCAGTGGTGTCTCTGTTGGCTTGGCTGCCTGGTATGAGATAAACCTGGTGCCAGAGGGCTGGCTGCTCAAGCTTCAGCAGTAGTAGACTGGGCTATCCTGGGAGGGCTTCTTTCATTGATCAGTTGTGTTAAACCCAGGATTGATGGGCTTGAATCTTGGGTAGATTGGTCCTTCCAGGGAGGTATTTGCAGTGCTGATTGATCTCAGGCTTCTGCCCAATATTCAGCTGCTCAAATTGGTTGGGTAGTCCCTCTAACATCTGGCTGCACACCACAGTTTGATACTGCCACTATTCAGTCTCACTTAGATCAATTGCTCCAGTTGATCTCCATTCCAGGATAGTAGCTCTTGATTCTCAGGAAGTAGTGAGGGTGCGATCCGTCAGCAGGTCTGGAAGTGTTGCTTGTCCCAGCAAGTCCCACTCCATCAGCTGGATCCCACCTCCAGATCCCCAGTCACCTTGGGTCTTGGGATGGACATCCACCTGGTGTGCCACGTCCTCTACCAGAACCATTACTTGCAAGGTCTCTGTGGGGATCGGCAGCTTCACACAGGGTCCTTCACAAAGTTTACATTCTTGGGCAACTTCTTCAGGCTTCTGTTTCTTTTCCATCTTCCTGAGTCTCCTGGTCTATCCAACTGGATAGATCGGGTAAGCAGCCAGGGCTCAGAAGCCTGGATAGTGATAGGAATCAAAGGAAAAACTTTTCTTTTATCAGAGTCAGAATAATGTCAAGCTTCCAAGTAATATGTCCCCTGAAATAAAGTCCAAGGCATCCATTTTCCATTAAAGTCTGTTTATTAGGAACATATCAAATTGGCAAGGACTTGGTGTAATTCCAACTCTGGCCAGGATCTGGAATTACACCCAATAAAAAGCAAAAGTTTGAAACCTCCCCCCAAGTCATAATCCCCAATCAATTCTCAGTCCATCAGTCTGGTGACTCCAAACTCCACCTTCCTCCAACTGTAGGCATCTTCTTTGTTCCCATGGGAAGGAATGCCACCTAGACATAACATTCCCCCTTTATAACCCCACCCTTCAACAGTTAGAGAGCGGCAAGCCTGAAGTACCATTAAATGCCTTTACTTGCAAACCTAAAGAGCAAAGAAAAAATAGATAAAGGCTACAATAAAATATGCCTACACATATGTCATCTTCAGGGTTGAAAGGGGGATGGAGAGAGAGGTGAACAACACACCTGAGGCCAGTTGTGGCAAGAGGTGGCTGGGAGGGTAGGAGTGAGGAGGGGTCGGGTGGGGCAAATAATTTAACAATCGGTTCTCTGCCCTAATGACCAGCTGAGTAGGTATGGTTGAGGGGGAGGGTCATGTGACTGGGTGGGAGTGAGTGACATTGGGTTGGCCACGCCCATCCAGTCACACCAGTTGTTAAATTATTGGCTCCTGGTGTTTTCTTTTCTGTGGGAAACAGTCCAAATGGCTCTTTGAGTGTTTAAGGTTGCAGACCCCAGATCTAGAACAGCAGAGAAGAGGGCTTTAAAGAGTGGCTTTGGATGGGAAAAGCAGCAGCAATGCAAATGCTATCCTTGGCCAATCCAGTTTGCATCATTCCTTTCTCAAAGTCATTGCCTTAGCAAGAGTTTAGTAAGCTCAAGTGGAGAGTTGGCTGCAAGGATAAATAATGTCTGAATGGGGGGGGGGGTTGGTTCCTGAACTTCTTTGCAACCAATAATACAAGTTTTTTCATCATAATGTCTCTGGATTCAAGTGACACTTATTGCTTGGTATTCCAAAACATCCTTCTTTTTTTCTCCTCTTAGACAGAACAAACTAAGAGGAAGAACAAACACCAGAGACCATTTTTTTTCTGCTGTATGGAAGCAGCCCCCCAAAACTTGGCTTTATGGAAGGAAAGGGCTCAACTGGCCTCTGAACTAAAACTGTAGACAAATTGTTCTTGATTCCTGGCTAAGAAAAATAGCAATAGCACTTAGATTTTACACAATTATCTGAGTGCTCAATAATGCTTTAGAGCGCTCTCTGAGCAGTTTACAAATGTCTGCATATTTCCCCCCAACAGTCTGGGTCTTCATTTTACTGACCTCTGAAGGATGGAGCTGTGTCAACCTTGAGCCAGTCAGAATCCAACTCCTCTCTATGGGCAGAGTCTGCAATACTACATTCTAACCACTGCACCTCCACAGCTTCTATTGTAAACCTTTCATCTCCACAGCTCTCTAAATTGTTCTTTAAACTCTGTATAATCTGTACTCATTTTGCAGCAAAGCTTCCTCATTTCAGATGAAATACAAATCAATATGAATCACTCCAATTTGGTTAGTGAACCAGAATCCATCTGCACTTAGTTGTGGAAATCTATGAGAAGTGAATGAAGCAAAACCTACATCAGGCTCCAGAAACTGCAATTGTAATAGAATAATGATATTAGCCTAGGGGAGAAATGGGAGGAAGAAGTAGCTAATTAATTATTACAAAATATTCAAGGAATTCATAAGGCTGGTTATCCTAATGCAAATTAAAGGCTTTACCCATAACAAAGAGTACATGCACAATATGGAGCACTCTGGATTTACAAATCCTTACTTTCACTCATGTGATCAATTCTGAATCGTTAGAAAGAGGGACCAGCTGATCTTTCTTACACACTGACAAGGCAAGCCCCACTACAATTGTTCTGAGCATTACTGAGATATTATGTGTAGCTTGAAAATTGAGAAAGTTCTGGAAGGATTCTAAATCTTCCTATCTAACTTGCTTTATCTTTTTATTGAGAAAAACTCCTTGTCCATTTGGTTAAAGGTCAGTTTTACACTGTTTCCTGAATAATGGGTCTGCAATGTTTTGCCACTCAACAGACAGGGTTTTTCTTATCAAATGACCAAATTCTTGCAGCCCTTTTCCTGCCTGGCAGCTGCAGACATAACTACAGATAGCTTGTCTGAATGTTCTCTTTCAGAATCACTCCATACTTACTCTGAACCTACAAGCATTTATCTGCACAAACACACATTCTTTCTCTCCCATTTTTAAAAAATCTACCTCCAGGTCTCTAGATTCCTAAGGGTTTCTGAAAAAAAAAATAACTGGACACCATTTGTTCTTTCTTCCCATTTCTTAGCCTGATTGAAAAGCAACCAGCCTATCTGTAAAGTGGCAATGGTGGAAAATGCGCCCTGGCCACTTGGTATTAAAGATAGTCAAGACTCCGAAAAAAATATTCTCCACAGCTTATCACCTTTTTGCTGGCTCCACAGCAGGCCAACGTCCCAGTGCAGAAGGAAACTGCCTGTCTGTAAGCCTGGACAGGGCCTCATCAACCACTGATAAGATCCCTGTGAACATGCAGACTCTTCTGAGTTTATTAGCCTTTCAAATACCACAGCTATTGTAGAATAATCTCTTTCTCTCTCTCTCTCTCTCTCTCTCTCTCTCTCTCTCTCTCTCTCTCTCTCTCTCTCTCTCTCTCTCTCTCTCCCTTCCTCCCTCCCTCCCTATACCCACAAACACCAATTCATGAGTCTGCATCCTAACATGATTTTCAAAATATTAGTTGCATAGTTGACCGTAATTTGTCATTCATTCATTCATTCATTGCTTATGGTCTGTGCAGATAAGCATCATGACTGAGAAGAGAAAGGAAGAACAAGTGAAAGGAATATGTACATAATACTATCATTTGCTGAGAAGAATGAAAAGAGTAGCCACTGCTTCCAACAGATCCTTGAGATTTGTATCATGTGGTTTAGCTTCTAATCTTTATTTACTATTATTATTTATTTATTATTTTATTTATAGCCCACTTTAATTTTTTATAAACAACTTAAGGTGGTGAACATATCTTATACTCCTTCTACTTCCGATTTTTTGCCCTCAAAAACAACTTAATGATGTGAGTTGGACTGAGATAGAGTGATTGGCCCAAGGTCACCCAGCTGGCTTTCATGGCTAAGATGGAACTAGAATTCATAGTCTTCTGGTTTCTACCATGATGTGTTAACTTCTAATCCAAACTGGCTCTATCATCTTATAATTCTTTGTAATCTTTCTAGGAATTGCAAGAATTAAGCCCATAATTTGGCCTATACTAAGCAACTACAGATACAGAGAAAGGACATTTATTTCAGTTCATTGATTGGTTGATTAATTCAGAGACAAGAAGGAATAAGCTAATGAGTACAAACATTTTGAGCTTGGCAGCAGACCTCTAGGACAGTTGTGAGGAAGAAAAGGTGAGAGATAATACAGTGACATTTAAAATGGTTAACAATAGGGCAACATCTTTAGATTAACTTTATGCTCATATCTACCCAGAAAAATAAGAGAATTCCATTGATTTCAGTGGGTTTTCTTTCTAACATTAGTTGCACAAACCTAGCTTGCAAGAATCAATCACCAACACCACCAATCACCAACACCATACAAAACCATATTATTGTTTCTGTTCATTTTGATTGCCAATAAGATTGGAATTATTATTTTAACTACTGTATTTTTCAGAGTATAAGATGCACCTTTTTCCCCCAAAAAGGAGGGTGATAATCTGCATGCGTCTTATACTCCGAATGTAGCCCCGCCCAGCTTCTCAGATGAAGGTTTCAGAGGCTGAAAAAAGCATCAGAAAAGAAGCTTCAGAAAAAAAGCCCCCAAACAGAGCTTCAGAAAAGAAGCCCCCAAATACAGCTTCAGAGGCTTTTTTTTCTGAAGCTCTGTTTTGGAGGCTTTCAGAGGCAGGAAAAAGTTTTTTCTGAAATGGAGTTTCAGAAGTTTCAGAGGCAGAAAAAAAAACCAAAAAAAGCAAGGCCCAGAGCTCACAACAAAGGAACAGCTGATTGGGGGTATTTCAGAAGGCCAATCCATCTGCCAATCAGCTTTTTTCTTATTTTTCTCCCCAAAAAATAAGGTCCGTCTTATACTCAGGGTGCGACTTAAACTCTGAAAAATACGGTAATTATTATATTTATTTTTGTATTGTATTTTAAGTGTAAGCTCTGTGAGCTATATAGAATCTGTTAAGGTTTCAAATAATAGATAAATCTGATAAATAAGTAACAGCAGCCTTTCTTTTTAGTATGCTGGTTGGGAATGATATAAACTGTATTTTATAGATCTGAAACACACCAGGCTGGAAAAGGACAATGTAGAATAAAGATGAATGTTGAACATAGTTAAGTAAATCCTAGATTAAAATCCCCTTGCTAAATTATGGATTTCTGAAGATATATCATGTTTGTTTTCACCTAATATGTATCCCAATTTTTTTCTGAGGATAATGTCAAGGTGTCAGAGGAAAAACCTCTCAGCATGTTTGCTGCAATTAATTGATTGATCGGTTGAACTGTTTGAATGAACCAATCAGAGCACAGCTTCCTGGCTCTGAGTTTCCCGCATTTTCCAACAGTCAGGGATGAGTATATAAGTAGCAGCAGGACTGACTCTCTTCAGAGACTCTGAGAACAGAGAGACCTCCAGAGACTCTCACGCAGACCTCCAGAGCTGAAGTCACTACAACGAGCTGAGTTACTGCCTTGCTCCTGAGAAGACTGACAAAGAACACAGAGAGCCTCCCACATTTGGGAAGAAGGCTAGAGCTAATGGACTTTGCTGAGAGAAGGATCTTATAGTCTGTTGGTGCCTTTTTGTAGGTTTTGTTTTTATGTGTTTTTATTAAAATAGTTTTTCAAGACTTCTCAGTCAATTTCCATGCTAGTGCATTTGTGTACGTATCGGGCCATGGTCCACTCAAACCTAGAAACCCTTTTCCTTCACAGAAGGCAACCTAACATTGTGTTCAATTATAACTCTCATAATCCCTCCTCATTGTCAATGGTCTTTGGGAATTGTTCACGAGTGGGAATCAGTTATCCAATTCTTTGAACTTAGGTTTCTGATATCCTACTCCAACCTTTTAATATTGCCCTATATTGGCTATTTGGTTTATATCTATTCTTTGATTCAGAATAATATTTCATGTAATTTGTGAATTACACTATAATTAACAAAAACTTATGTCATTCCACATATTTTTAAGGTGACATATAAACTTCTTTTTACTGGAAATTATTAATGACCAAATGACAACCAGATTACACTTAAATACCGTAGAGAATCAGCATAATCAATAGTTGCTATCTACCACTGTACTACTGTATGTGTGTGTGTGTGTGTGTGTGTGTGTGCGCGCGCGCGCACGTGTGCTGATGAAGGGAGGACAACTTGTGGCTTTGAGGTTAATACAACTGCTTAATATGCAGGCAGCCCAAATTTGAATCCAAGTAAGGGTATGGCTAGCTGATGAGAGCTAAATAGCTTGAAACAGATATATACTAGTGTCAGCCTGCACTCTTTCATAGCTTACTTGCTTGGTTGCCATGAAATGGGGGGGGGGGTGGATAGCTTTTGGGATTTTTGGGAGGGGAGAAGCGAGCTGGAGGAAACAAAAGTGAATCTTTGCTGTAGCAATTTCTTTGAAGCTGTTAACATCTCAAGGTCAATGGTTGTGACATAGCAAGAGGATAACACTGCCAGACGTTTGCTCCCACATGACTGCTGGAGAACCTGTGGATTGGATGATTTACGTTGGACAGTTGGGGGGGATGCTTTCTATGTGTGATTTTTGCGCCTTTGTTTCAGACCTTGCTTTTCTTCAGTTGCAATCAGTTCTCACTCAGTAAAAGTATCTTTCTCTATGAAAATGGGGTCAGGGTTTTTCTTTCTTGAGTGTTGAAAGGAGGCATGCCTGACATTAAGCAAGGTCTGTTTTAACAGCCATCCCGGAAAAACTACTGAGGGGGCTGAACAAACAATGTCTGATCAAGACAGTAACCAAGACCAGATGGGAGCTGCTGGTTCAACAGCTTTGTCATTTCAACCAGGGGGGGCAGGGGGAGCCTCGGACTGGATGGCAAATTTATGGCTGGAAGAAGACCCAGAGCAAGCCAGATGGTTGGTAGGAGTGGGGAGGCTACTGGAGCTGGAAAAGACACCCCCCCCCACAGTGTAACAAGTCTGCTGAGCCTGGTAGCTCAGCAGATTAAAAGCATGGTGATTAACACCAGCTGCCTGCAATTACTGTAAGTTCGAATCTCACCAGGCTCAAGGTTGACTCAGCCTTCCATCCTTTCTAAGGTAGGTAAATTGAGGACCCAGTTTGTGGGGGCAATAAACTGACTTTATATAAATAGACAAAAGTATGAAGGCTATTGCTTAATACATTGTAAGCCGCCCTAAGTCTCTGGAGAAGGGCGGCATATAAATCAAATTTTTTTAAAAAAACAAGCACCAGACCCTGAAAGGAAGAATCTGCATGGATGCAGGAGCAGAAAGAAAGCCTCCTGGTCACACAGGCCCTGCAACTTCTGAAAGAAGCTGAAGAGAGTCGCAGAAGCCGAGAGAGGTATGTTTACCCTGCTGAGAAAAGAGTAGACCACCCAAGGAATGCATCAGAGGCTGCTGCATCAGAGAGAGGGAGAGAGAGCAAGCTGGGGAAGGAATATCTGAAGCCTCTGGAGCTCAGGCAGGAAATGCCACAACCCAGGGGGGCCAGGCAATACAAGCACCACCCCGGAGGCAAAGAAAGCCAAAAATTCCCCCCATATCAGAAAAGTTTGAAGGAGATCTGAAGAAACTGGGATTTTTCCTGACCCAAGTCTGGAACCATATGCAGGACTGGATTGAAGATTTCCTCTTAGATGCTGCATGAGAAGGGTGTGTTACCAAAGCCCTAGGGGGAGTAGCAGCTGAATGGATGGTGGGACTCCACAATAATAACTCCCCCCTGCTGAGAAATTATAATCAATTTATGAGAGTCCTCAGAGCACTTTTTGAGGACCCACTAGCAGAGCAAAAAGCGAGAATTAGAATGAAGGGCATTCAGCAAGGCTGGAGATCAGTGGCAGAATACACCCAAGAGTTCTGCAAGTTGGCACCCTACATGAGACAGTGGTCAGAAGTGGCCCTATAGAGAATTATAAAGATGGGCTGAATGAGGACTTCTACAAAGATTGCCATTCATGGGGGGTCCCTGAAGACCTGCAGAGCTGGTACGTGGTGGCAGGGACATGGAAATCGACCTGGCCCCAAACCAGCTCCATGGTGGGTGCTTTTGGGATCAGCCACCCTCCTCATTCCACAAGGGGCTGCCAAAGGCAGCAGTGGGGAAGACAAGGCCCAAGTCAAAATCCTCCACGTGTTTCAAATGTGCGAAGGAGGGGCACCAAGTCACTGAATGTTTCTCCAAACCAGTGGCCAAGGCCGAAGGGAAGAAGGCTGATAAAGCACCCACAAGAGCCCACAAGACCACCCTGAAAGGAGAAGTCGTTGAGTTCACTCCCCTGAAATCGGGTAAGTTGGGAACTCCGACCATCGCTGATGACGGCGAGACTGACTCTGACTCCAATGACGATGATCTGGTGAGTCACAATGGGGGGCCCATGACCATCCCAGTAGAACTAAGGGTACTGTCCACCAGGGCCCATGGCCAGATGCCAGCCCTCCTAGACTCTGGATGCACCAGGTGCTTAATCAGCCCAGACATGGTTGAAAAGATGGGCCTGTGACTAAAAGTGATTCAAAGGCCCATCGCATTCTGTCGGCTAGATGGATCAGTGGCAGGAGGGGCCCCAGCCAATTTTGTAACTGAGCCAATCAAAATGAAAATGGGGGGTCACCTGGGGACTCTTAGCTTTATAGTGGCCCCTGGCATGGAATGGTCCCTTATACTTGGACTGCCTTGGTTCTGTAAATGGAACCCATGCATAAACTGGAGAACGGGAGTTTGTACATTCCCTCCAAAAAAGCAGGGAAGGAAGAGGAGGAACCCTATTTGGTGGACAGAGTGGAAAACGGGGCATTTATATATATATTTATTTATATGTATTTATGTTCTTTATTTTGTTGTCTTGTTTTGTTATTTGTTTGATGTGTTGTCTTTTTTTAACTATAAATGTAAATAAAGATTTTTTTTTTAAAGAAAACAAGGGGGCAGCAATGGCAACCGACCACATTGCAGGGGAGGAAAAGATCCCAAAGGAGTATTGGGACCTCCGGGAAGTGTTCAGCGAGAAGGCATCAGACGTGCTGCCCCCCACCCACCCACCCCTGGCCCATGGACTGTACCATTGAAATACTCCCTGGAGTAAAACTCCCAAAGCCAAAAGTCTACCCCATGACCCCCTGGGAGCTGGGGGAACTACGAGACTTTATTGATAAAAACTTAAAATGGGGTTTTATCCAACCAGCTAGGCCAAGGGTGGCAGCGCCAGTCCTTTTCCAAGAGAAGAAGAATGGGTCCTTTTGCTTGGTGGTTGACTACAAATACCTTAATGCCATTTGCGTAGAAAATGTCTACCCCTACCACTCATGAAGGGCATGCTAGCCCACCTGGGCAAGGGAAAAATTTTCACCAAATTGGATTTACGAGAGGCCTATTATAGGATTCGGATTAAGGAAGGGGATGAATGGAAAACTGCTTTTAACTGCCCGCTGGAATACTTCCAGTTTTGGGTGCTCCCTTTCGGACTGCAAGGAGCCCCGGCTGTGTTCATGCAATTAATCAATGAAGTACTGCATGAACACCTGTACAAGGAGGTGCTGGTCTACTTGGATGACATTCTTATCTACACCAAGAACATGGACAACCATGTAAAATTGGTGAGGACTGTCCTGAAAAAAACTTAGGGCTGAACTGTATGCCAAACTATCAAAGTGTGAATTCCACCAAGACAAAATAGACTATCTAGGGTATCGCATCTCACATGAGGGAATAGAGATGGATCTGGAGAAGGTCTGGGCAGTCTTGGAATGGGCCCCACCACGCACCCGCAAACAACTACAGAGCTTCCTGGGATTGGCTAACTTCTATAGACAGTTCATCCCCTCGTTTGCCAAAATTGCATTACCAATTACTAATCTTCTGAAAACAAAAGGAGAATTGAAAACAAAGCCCTCCTGTCCTCTCAAATGGACTATGGAATGTCAGCATTTGAGAAACTAAAACTGCTGTTTGCTGCCAAAACAGTCCTTAAACATCCTGACATGGAAGCTCCTTTTGTTTTACAGGCTACGCCAGCAACATAGCAGTGGGAGCAGTGCTACTACAAGCGAACTCAGAAGAAAAGCTGCAACCCTGTGCCTATACCTCTCATAAGCTAACGGAGACCAAGAGGAGATGGGCCATATGGGAGAAGGAGGCATTTGTGGTTCATTGGGCACTATTAACATGGAGACAATTTCTTGAAGGAGCTAAGCACCCGTTTGAGGTGTGGACTGATACAAAAACTTAGAAGCTCTGAAAATGTTGCATAAACTATTCCTAAAGCAAGTCCGCTGGGCTCAACACTTCAAATGATTTAATTTCTCTCTGCGTTACCTTCCTGGAGGGAAGAACTTCATGGCAGATGGTCTTTCTAGACTGCTGCAATACAATAACATTAGAGATTCGGCCGATCATCCCCTTAATACAACTGGTGGCACCAGTAGTTACTAGGCGAAAGCAGATCCAACTTTGTCGGACAACTTGACTAAGCAGCTACAAGAAGCTCTAAAGACTGATGAGTGGTTCCTGGCCCATTCCAATGAGTGTATACTTCGGGAAAGACTTGCTTGGGTGGGAGCCAAGTTGTATGTTCCCACCAGCCTGAGAGTGACAGTTTTCAGCATGCCCATGATGACAAGGCTTTTGGGTTTGTGAAAATGCTACATCTAGTTAAGTGGCAATTCTGGTGGCCCGCACTCAAGAAGGACATAGAAACATATGTGGCCAGTTGTCCTGTGTGTGCGTCGGCCAAGAGGCTTCCGGGAAAACCATCTGGACTGTTTCAAAATATTGCCAGACCTGGTTCCCCATGGAAGGAAATCTCCATGGATTTTATTGTAGAATTGCCCGAAAGTGGGGGGAACACAGTTATTCCATTCACAGCAGTACAGGTTTTACCCCTTTCAAAGTGGCCTCCGGCCAAGATTTTGTGCCTATCCCAGAGTTGCCTCAGGAGAAACCGCAAATACCTTCCTTGGCTGATTGGATCAAGCAGTGACAGGGCACTTGGACTGTAACTCGCAAGGCACTAGATGAAGCACATTGGGCTCATAAAGTCCAAGCCGATAAGATACAGTGCTTAACACACTGTAAGCCGCCCTGAGTCTCTGGAGAAGGGTGGCATGTAAATCAAATTTTAAAAATTTAAAAAAAAAATTAAAAAAGGATCCAATCCCGGATTTATGAAGTTGGTGATATGGTTTATCTTTCTACCAAATACCTGCAAACTACCCAAAAGAAACTTGGACCAAAGTATGTGGGCCCTTTTCTGGTAGTTCATATCATTAACCCAGTCAAAGTACAATTGGAGTTACCAAAAAAATCTGAGACAAATTCATCCGGTGTTTCAGGTAAGTTTGTTGAAACCGGATCATTTGTCCCCTTTATGTCCAGACCAAGAACCTCCTCCTGTCCCCATACTGATTGAAGGGGAACAGCATTTTGAGGTCAAAGAGATCTTAGACTCCAGAAAGCATTATGGTAAGGTGCAGTATTTGGTGGCCTAGAAACATTTCCCTCTCTCTAAGGCTGAATGAGTGAATAAGCAAGATGTTCATGCTCCAAAGAAAGTACAATTGTTTCACTCAAAATATCCTTATAAACCTTAATCTGTTGCATCTCTTGCTTTATTTGTATGATCATCCATTTTCATGTAATTTTTTTTTCTTGTAGGAATAATTCTCTTCTGCAGGAGGGGCGAATGTCAGTCTCTGCTCTTTCATTCCTTACCTGCTCAGCTGCCATGAAATAGGCTGGGGGTGTAGGGGTGGATAGCTTTTGGGATTCTTGGGAGGGGGGGAAACGAGCTGGAGGAAATAAAAGTGTATCTTTGCTGTAGCAATTTCTTTGAAGCTGTTAATGTCTCAAGGTCAACGGTCGTGATATAGCAGAAGGATGACACTGCCAGACGTTTGCTCCCACATGACTGCTGGAGAACCTGTGGATTGAATGATTTACACTGGACAGTTGGGGGGGATGCTTTCTATATGTGATTTTCACACCTTTGCTTCAGACCTTGCTTTTCTTTATCTTCTTTATCTTTATCTTTATTTGATTTGTATACCGCCCTACTTCCGAAGGACTCAGGGAGGTGAACAGCCAAATGGTAAAAATACATAAATAACAAAATTTAAAAACAGAATAAAATGAAATTAAACAATTTGGCCCAGACAAATTAAAACACCCTAATTCATTTAAAACCAATTAAAATTTACATAATTAAAAGGGAAAAGATTAGGCCAGGCCTGCCTGGTGGAATAAAAAGGTCTTGAGAGCGCGGCGGAAGGTGCGCAGATCCGGGTTTCCTCTGTATCTCCGGGGGGAGCTCATTCCAGATAGTAGGTGCCCCCACAGAGAAGGCTCTCCCCCTAGGGGTTGCCAGTCAACATTGTTTGGCTGACGGCACCCAGACGAGCCCCTCTCTATGGGAGCATACCGGCCGGTGGGAGGCTATTGGTGGTAGTAGACCTATTTATTCCAACAAGCCGGCCTGTCCTAAGTTATTTTCTCCTTTTAATTATGAATTTTAATTTGTTTTAAATTATTGGGGTTTTAATTGTCAGCCAAATTATTTAATTCGTTTTATTCTATTTTAAATTTTTGTATTTAAATGTTTTATATATGGCTGTACACCACCCTGAGTCCCCCAGGAGTAGGGCGGTTTATAAATCTAATTAAAGTAAAAGTAAAGTAAAGTAGTAGGCGGTCCCGTAAATTACGCTTTTCTTCGGTTGCATTCAGTTCTCACTCAGTAAAAGTACCTTTCTCTATGAAAATGGAGTCGGGTTTTTCTTTCTTGAGTGTTGAAAGGAGGCATGCCTGACAACTAGTTTCCCTTTATTTCTTTATCAGCAAAATATAAATTATGTGCATGCACGCACACACACAAACACACACACACAACTTTTTGGCAGAATCTCATCTGCCATCATCAAGCTTATGCAAGAGGTCTTTTGCAGCAACTGCTGTTACTATTTCAAATCTGGTGCTGGTAGTCTGCTTTGCTGGGATGGCCCCACCTCTTCGTTCTGATTGGTTGGAAGTCCCAGTCTGTGTCTATTGGCTTGGCTTCGGGTGTATGGTCGGTTTTTCTCCACCAGGTGGCAGGGCTTCATCTTTGTGGCTGGCTGGAATGTGATTTGGCTGGAGGTCTCGGGGTGTGCATGTCTGGCTACTGGGGTGTAGATTTTTCTGTCTGTGGATGCTGGGACTCGTTTGTTGACAAGGGCTAGTTTCCAGATGTCTGATAGGTGGGAGGTATCATCACGTTTATTCATGTTATGGGGGCGTTTTTCTATTTCAATGGCTTCCATAATTATTCTCTTGTTGAGGTGTTCAGTTCTGGAGATTAATTTGGTTCCTTCAAAATCAATTTCATATCCCGTACCTTTAAGGTGCTGGAAAGAGAGGAAGTTTTTTCTTCTTTTCTGACTGCATTCTTTTGTTCTGCAATGCATGCATTTATTCTCCTATTAGTTTGTCCAATGTATGTGGCTGGGCAGATTTTGCATGGTATTTCATAGATTCCTTGGTTTTCTAGCTGGATCTTGTCTTTGGGGTTTCTTAACATGTTGGTTATTTTTTGGTCAGTGCAGAAGGCTGTCTTGATATTGAGTTTGTGGAGAATTTTGCTGATTTCATCTGTGGTGCCTTTGATGTAAGGGACGAGGGCGATGTCGTTGTCCTGTTCTGTGTCTTGGTTCTTGGAAGGCGTCTCCCTTTGGATTAGCTTGGTGATAGTGTTTCTTTGGAATCCATTAATGTGTAATACTGTATGTAAACTATTATTATCAACGAACTAAATCAATCAACTCCCTTCACTGAAGATGATGGACTGATCTAATGTGCTTTCGTAGAAAAGGGAAAAAAGACAAAGAAATCAGGAAGGATTAATAGAAAGAAAAGATGAATACCTATTAGGAAACAAGTAGCAATTAAATGATTAAACAAACAACAGTAAGAAAAACACTAGATATATACACATAGAGACATAAAATGATAAAATTTAAGTTTGGCATTAATAAAATGTCAAGTACCAAAATTGTATTGCATTTTGAATGCTATGTTTCTGTTTTAAACAATGAATTAAACCTAGATTACATAGACTCACAACATTCTTCTTTCCCCTCCTTCAATACAAAGCTAATTCATAGGCTGAAACAGGTTTTTATTTAACCCAGCTTTTAGAATCTGATATCTTAAGAGTCCACAATCACCTTTTTTCCACAACTATTCAAATTTGAGGAAATTATTCCTAGATTGAGAGAATCCAAATATTGGCAATCTAATAAAATAAAACATTGTTATCTTCATCCTAAACTGTCCACAAGCACTTGGTGTTAGATCTATGCCTAGGACAATATCTGTATCCCTGGATACAGAGGGAGGGAAATTATCTTCATATGTCTATCAAATATATTGATTCTGTCAATTTTTTCTCAATCAGAATCTAGAAAAATAATTCCTGATTATGTAAACAAAACTCCTGGACAAATTTACAGAGCATTTTTGACCAGATTGTCATTATGAATGGAGTCGTGAATGCAAAAATGCTGAATATAAATGTGAAACATTAAACTGGTGAGGCTGATCAAAACCTTTATAGATGAAAGAAGTAAATGATTGAGAAAATTGCTGTGCCTGACTTTAGCCTCAAAAGCAGCTGTTTCAAAATGAAACCATGAGGGAGCCTGATTTACACTGTGCTTCATTCAAAAATACCATTAGTCCTACAATTTTGTCAGATGTCACTGAATTTATTGTCATTTATATGGTTAATTCATTTTGTTAAAGCAATAGGAATGCAAAATTCATGATATCCCTAGATAAGAACAGAGGTGTGCTGAATTTAAGCTAAGGACTGCATTTCATCTTAGGGTAGCATTTTGGAAATATCACTTTAAAAAATGGTTTTATATAATTTGTTTAAGTCTAAGAATCAGATTGTTTTCATACTTTTATGACTGATAATTTATTGTTCACTCCATACAAGATTTAGAGGCTTGCCTGTATTTGCCCTCAAGTTGCTATGTTCCCCATAGCCCAGTTACTTTCTGTGCTTCAATATTAACATATCTTTTCAGGTGGACCAGCTTCAAAAGCTAAACTCCGTAGATATATATCAATATTGCCATACTTATTTTAAATTCATCAGAAAGGGATTTTCTGCCCTTCCTTCAGAACTGTAAGCCATTTTACAAATATGACAGAAGACTGAAGCTGTAGAAAAATATGTTCCAATTATATTATAAACGAGATCTGATCAATAAGCAACAATTATAGGCAAAACCCTTGTGTTTATTTCACATGGTAATGCACAGAGAGAGCTTTTAAAACTTACATGATTTGTAGTGAGTAAGTGGAGCCATGCCTGTATCTTCAGAAGGCCTTCAAATTGTAATATTTTTAAAAGGGATAGCAAAGTAAAAGTCAGATAATCATATAGTAAATGCTCTGTGACCTTCCTTTCCTAATACTCGGCTCCTGCATATGAGCAGAAATGAAACCTCTGCCTCAGATTCATTGCCATTTGTCTCGCCACTCTGACCTTGACTTCCAGGATGGAACTACTTTACAATCAAACTTAATAAGCATCTGTTGGAAATTTAGTGGTGAAATGATATCTGGAAAAAAATGCAAGACAGCAATGATGTCAATAGTTTTAATCCCCAGCCAGGGACCATTTATTATTGGGGAAATCAGAGTGATCCCAATTTGAGATGTGTCATTTGTACACAGTAAGGACTAGCAAAGCTGAAAATGTAATACTTTACTTTTGTGCCTCTTGGCACCGAGTAGTAATGGACCAGTATGGTAACCTCCTCCCACCCACAATATTGATCGAACAGCCCTCACCCTCACCCCCTGGCACCCCAGCCAGACTCCCCCCCCACCCGCCATGACCATCAGACCTACTGAGCTGCCCTGTAGTTATACGGACCCCCCAGGTTCAGTCTTATGACAACCTTCCCCCTCCAGAACCCCTTAAAAATGTAACTAAAAACATCATTAAAAAACTCCTCAACCCCCTCTTTGCAACATGCCACTTCTTGGGATTCCAAAACCCATCATCAAGGTAGGCCCTCAATAGTGTGGAGGGCCAGGCTTGCGAGAGGGGGGAGTCTTGCAATGCCAGAAGGTTGGCTGTAGTGTACATCCCAAAGAGCCAGGATGAAAGGTGACTGGTCCAGGGTTCAGCAGTCTGAGATACTGGGACAAAATGAGTCTCAAAAGTCAATAGCTGGACTCTATTGCCCTCTCACGGCAGTGGGAGGAATCCTGTGTTCTTCCATCACAGATGGAGAATAGGTCTCTGAGCCATTCTCTCACAGTGGCTTTCCCAGCTGGAAGTGGCAATAGACAAAAACAATGGTCCATCTCCTCTGCTGGTGCCTGACAACAGGTCCCTCATCTCCCGCATAATAATTGCTCCAGTCTCCATCCAGCTAGTGGGTGCAGTTGAAAGGAGCAGGTGGATCATAGAGGCAGATAGAAAATTTGGTCCCATGGGGGGGGGGCAATATCCACAGAAGGGGGTAACATGCAGGGAGGCCCAAGTCTAGAGGCGGATGAACATGCAAGGCCTAAACCAGGCCATGAACCGGAGGCGGGGTGGAGAGACCACCCAAGGCAACCAAATAGTTAATCCTAGGTTGACTTCCCAGCCTCTCCAACCCCAGGATCTCACAGCCCCCAGTCTCACCTCTAACCTCCACCCCCAGGTTACACAGAGGTCTCCAAATCCCTGCCAGTTCTAGAATGGTAAGGCCAGATAATATAATCAGCCATATCTCCCCCTCTGTCATGTTGCAGACCCCAGCCACCACTGCCCTACCCCCTCACTGTTGGGCTGTAGCCGCCAATGATACCACAGCCACAGCCGACATTGTCCCAGGGTGCTCCCCAGCACGTCCCAGGACCCCCAACAACCAGGGCCTAAGGGCCTGGGGGGGCAGTTCCATAGTCCCCGCCGCCATCCGCCTGCTGCCTCCATCGCTCCAGCCTCTGCTATTCCTCCGCTGTTCCTCCGCTATTCTCGGCAAAGGAGAAGCCACTGCAACCAGGCCGCCACTGCCATCTCTCCCACAGCGCCTCCGCACACCACCTCCTAATGCTGATTTCAACCCCGCCTTGGTCTTCCAGAGGGCGAAAAAGCCCTCAACAGGCTGGTCAGAAAGTCATCTAGCCGGGGCTGGAGCCGTAGATGTTACAAAACCCCGAAGTGGCCAGAAACCACCCCATCCTCGGGAAGGTTTCACCAGGACGCTGCCATCTTCATGCATGCACAGTGGTATCTTTGTTCACATTATAGTCTCATCCTCATATTAAATTAGGAGTGGGTATAGGCTCCACTCAAGTCCGCCAAAATGGCAGGAAAATACTTTAACCTATTGGCTGAGACATCTGACAGCTCACTATTTATTATTTGTGGATTATAGCTCTGCCTTCAATACCATTCTACCCAACAGGTTGTTTCTTAAAATGTCCAGTTTGGGTATAAATCAGAGGATTTGTTTGTGGATAAAGGATTTTCTGACAGATAGGCATCAGTCAGTAAGGATGGGATATCACCATTCCTCTACTCTGATACTAAGCACAGGAGCCCCCCAGGGTTCCTTTTCTTTTTTCGTTGTATACACATGACTGCACCCCATTATATAACACCAATGCAATTATTAAATTTGCGGATGACATGACAGTGGTGGGGCTCATTAATAAGAACAATGAGTCTGCTTATAGAAAGGTAGTACAAGGGCTGGCATCATGGTGTACAGAAAATAATCTTACACTTAACATCAAAAAAACTAAAGAACTTTTAATTTCAGGAGGAAGAGAGATGTACATTTACCATTGTACATAAATGGTGAGGAGGTGGAGAGAGTTGGTAGTTTTAAATTTCTGGGCATTTATATCTTGAAGGACCTCTCATGGACTATGAATGTTAACATGCTTGTGAAGAAGGCACAGAAGAGGCTGTACTTCCTGAGAATGCTCAGGAAGATAAATCTATCTCAGGATCTACTCTGTCCTACTACCGCAGCACCATTGAGAGTGTCCTGACATACGGCATTCTTGCATGGTATGGGAGCAGCTTTGTAGCAGACAGAAAAGCTTTACAGAGAATCATTAAAACTTCCCAGAATATCATCGGGCTCCTGCTACCAGCCCTGGATGACATCTTCAAATCTTGCTGTTTGAGGAAGTTGCATAGTTGCAGTTGTCAGAGACTCTTGCCATCCTGCTTACAATCTTTTTGGACTGTTGCCTTCTGGCAGAAGATACAGAACAATTAAAACTTGGACTGCACATTTTCTGAATAGTTTTTATCCCAGAACTATAATTGCACTCAACAATGAACTAATGCACTCACATCAGTGAGTTGTTGGACAGCATTACTTGGTCTGTTGTGTGGATGTTTGGGTGGGAAATTTGTGGTGGGTGGGGATATGTTTGGGGATTGTTATGTGTGTTGGACCTGGTCTTTGGATGTTAAGTGAATTTTGTTGTATGGGTATACTATGTATACACGTACAATGACAATAAAGTTGATGTTGTTGTTGTCGTCATTATTATTATCTTTACTATTATTATAAAAGGGCAAGCTATCAGATGAGCCGGCTGCTGGGTTGCACTGTTCTACCAAATAAAGAGCTGTTGTATTGTTGAAGCCACGTCCTGTCTCTTCCATTGCCCAATCTAACACTGGCGACGAAGGTGGGAATGGGAGAGACTAGGCAACAGAAAGAGCTGATCAGAGTCACCACCGCGGCCAGAGGAATCAGACAATCATCTAATAGCACAGCCAAGCAAATCTTGCTCCAGGCTGAAAATGACCACCCACACTCCTCCAATGCCATTCAACCCAGCCACAGATCAGTGGGACTCTTTTTTTAATTTATAAACTTTATTAACAAATAATACAAAAAAACCCCACAACACATATAATAAAACATAGAAAAATACATTGTACATTAAACATTTGTAAATAATCATTTGAAGTGTCTGTTTCATGGAGATCTTCCATTAATATAATTATACTTGTTCCCTTAATTCTTAATCTAATGATTTCATATTATCTCTTTACCCTCTCTTCTGATCTGTCTCTAAGACTTCTACTTTAATGTTCTATGTATGACCTTCACTTTCTAGATTCTTCACAATAAGAGGGTGGTTATGTACACAAATGTACCTTGGCACTATATAATTTCTGACTGTTTCTTCCATCACGCCCTGCGCCAATGATACCAATTATTCCAAACTTTGTAAAATTCATTATCTTCTTTTTCCTTCAATTCTTTCGTCAATCTGTCCATTTCTGCACATTGTGTAATTTTGTCTATAATTTCTTCTTCTGTTGGGGTTTTTTCCAATTTCCAATTTTTAGCATATATTATCCTTGCCGCCGTTAGTATATGTATTAACAGATATTTTATTTCTTTCTAATACGATTTTGTAAAAATTCCTAATAGAAAGATTTGGGGTCTCTTGTCAATTTGTACTTTAATAATTTGTTCTAGCCATTTTTTGATGGTTGACCAGAATTTCTTCATCGCCGGGCATGTCCATAGGTGGTAGAAAGTGCCTTGTGGATTTTTGCATTTCCAACACGCCGAACTATTTTTGGGGTTTATTTTAGCCAATCTTATTGGAGACACGTGCCATCTATAAAACATCTTTAGCTGGTTCTCCTTGTATACCACCGCCAGAGTTTGTTTGCCAAAATTTTTCCCATCTATCTAGTTCTATTGAGTACTTGAAATTTTGCATCCATTTAATCATTGTATGTTTAACTGTTTCATCCTCCATCTTGTACCTTAACAGAAATTTATAAATTTTACTGATCAATTTCTCTCCGGAGTCTAATATAATAATATCTAATTCCTGTTTCTCTTTACATATTTGATACTTTTTAGTATATTCCTTATGTTTAGATTGTATCTGCGAAAAAGTCCACTAGTCAATTTCCTTATTTAATTCTATTTCCAGTTGTTGTTTAGACTTCAGCTTTCCTTGGTAATCAATTAAATCTTTATAGAGATTCAATCTTTAACATATACCGCCACTCCCCTATTCTTTTTCGAGGTCAACGAGGAATATAATTTCCCTAATTTAGAGTTTTCTAAGATTTTTTGATGCTTTTTTTATGTGTACTTCCTGGAGACACGTCACATCTGCTCCTATTTTTCATCGTTTTGTAAAAATTTGAGATCATTTTTTTGGTATGTTCAGACCATTAATATTTACCGAAAAAAGTTTCAGGGCCTCTTCCATTCTCTAATGTGGCTGTTTTTTTGTATTCCTTGTCTCCATCCGTGTTTTTGTCCTCACTCCTTCTCTCTCCTCTCTTTCTTTTTCTTGTCTTGTCCTTACTTCCTTCTCTTGTATTGCCTCTAATTGCACTTCTTCTTGGCTTCTACTTTCTATTTCCTCTTTGCTATCCTGGTCATCTTCCTGGTTAAAATGTGAATCATAAAATTCTCTTGTTTTCTCTAGTGTATCTATTTTGTATTTTTTGTCTTCCCACGTAGCCAGGATCCCTTCTGGTATAAGCCATCTGTAGGCTACTTTGTGTCTGTTCAGCTTTGATATTGATTTCTCTGATTCCTAATTCTTTGGGGTATTTGTTTTAAGATTATGATTTCCTTGTCTTTGTATGTCAACATCCCTCCTCTCGATTTCATGTATACCTCATCCCTAGTTGATCTTTTTGAGAATTTGACATGAACTTCTCTTGCCAGCCGATGTTTTCTTATATAGTTTGTATAGACCCGGTAGGTTTCATCTATTTGTCCCTGTATGTCCTGCTTATCTTTTTCTATTATTTCTGCTATTATCTCTGCCATCTTATCACCAAGATATTCATCTTTCTCTTCTGATATATTTTGAAATCACAGAAAATATGAAGCCTTTTCCATCTCAAGAGTTGCTAGGGAATCAAACAGTTCTTTATTTATTTGAGCTGATTTTAGTTCCATTTTCTCTACTTTCATCTCTACTAAGTCTATTTTAGTTTCTGCTTCATTGATTCTTTGTTCATTTTCAGTTATTGATTGTTGAATGTCTCCAATTCTTTCATTCATATTTTTAATGTCTCCCCTTACTTCTCCAATTTCATTTTTAATTTCTGTGTGAAGTGATCTCATTTCTTCCTGGTTCTCTGCCATCTTTTCTTGTGTTTTTAGCAGCGTTTCCTATATCATCGAAAACATACTTTGCATAGCATTTAATGTCAATTCCATTTTTTCTTTCTCCTTTTCTTTTACTACCATACTATCTAATATTTTTTGTTGTGTTGGTGACGCTGTCACCATTGTGGTATTTACAGCTGGTTTTTTCCCTGTCTTCATTATAGTTGATGTTGTTGACATCTTTAATTCTCGGGGGAAGTTTTCCCAGGCTAACATATAAGTTTTTATAGGCTGGTTCTCTATCCTCTACTTCTTTAACTTCTGCTGCTATATTACTTCTTTTCTTAACTGCTATCGCACTTTAAACACACTTTGATCCCTCAATGGCCAGTTATTAAACAACCAACGTTACTTAATCATTAATTAATTAGTATTCAATCAATTATATTTTACAGTATCAATCAAGTAGTTAAATTTCATTCAACTACTTGATTCATTCATTCCTCCTTATCCTGATTCCGAACATTCGTAATACGATCTATGTTTAAGATTTATGGCTTAAATAAATTGCTAAGTAGAATAATAAATAGAATAATAAATGTAATAAATATTTAATAAATATATAAATAGGCTTTCAAATGTAAGTTGTAAAGTCTGCAAGTTTTAGGTTGTGATAAATAGTTCTGTTAACAGTTTAAAGAGTCTCCTAATTTATTATCTATACAATATATGCAATCTATACTTTATTACCACTTTTAATAAATAGAAACTTTAAAAAGATTACCCCCCCTTTTTTTAATCATACTTTACATTCTTAGTCTAGTTATTAGTTCAATCTCTGCAGTGATTTAAGTATGGCTATTCCCGCGTTCTATTCGAGGTGACTTCTCTCCCTTTCTATCTAATCACTGCTGTCTTCAATGGCACCAAAAGGCAGCTTATCTTCCTCAACTCACCCAGAAGTTCAACGATCTTTTAACTTTAAGTTGTGATCTTCTTTCATTTTGTGCCACCACCATTCCGCTTATTCTCCTAGCGTCTTAAAGTCTTAGAGTTCCACACTCTCCACGCTCTCCAAAAAGCAGCTTAGTCACTCCACAGAGTTATGCTACTTTCCGCTACTGTTTTACTCTAGAATATGCACCTCTCCTCAATCACCACCACAGAGTGTCTCATCAGATTGCGCCCCTTCTCCTCCACATTCCTCTTTGTCGTAGCTTGTCTATACGGGTTCTCCGCTCCACTCCGCCATCCAAAACCGCTTCCACAATTTATCTCCACTCTAGGTGGTCGTCATCACTCCTGTTCACCCAAAAGGAGAACTTCTTCTCCAACAGATTCGGGGGGGGTTGTCTTGCTTCCCCTCTGACGCTAGTGCTACATCCAGGGTTTTAAAACTTCCCCTCTTGTTTCCCGATCTCTACAGGATCGGGAAAGCTCATAAAGAGCTTCTATCAGAAAAGGTTGAGGTTCCAGAGACGGCAGCTGCCGTTCCTCACCGCTCTCATGATATCATCACCTCCAGAAGTCCAATGGGGCTCTTATATGCAGAGATTCGAGTGCTTCATGGAAGCCAATGATCTCCTCAGACTCTCTGACAACAGGAAGAGGGCCCTCTTCCTTAGTTATTGAGGGTCTGAAGTTTTTGACATAGCCAAGGCATGATTGCACCTAGAGCTATGCAGGTGGTACCCTGGGAGACACTACAGAATGTGCTCCAAGCCCATTATGCACCAGTGCAGTCTTTGTAAGAAAGTGTGAATTTCACCGCAGAATCCAGGAAGAGGGTGAGACCATCAACCAATATGGGACAATATTAAGGAAAGCCACGGCTTTCTGTGAGTTTAGGGAGCTGGACGACATACTGTTAGAACAACTCATAAGTGGAGTGAGGGACATAAGTTTGCAAAGGCAGTTGTTAGCAAAGCCTAGCCTCATTCTGCAGACTGCACTAGATGAAGCCAGAGCTATCGAGTCATCTAGCAAGTCAGCAGCAGATCTTCAAAAAACTAGCAGCTTGCCAAGTTCGCACCAAAAAGTATCAGTGCATCGGGAGAGTGACTAGCGTGAGGAATCAACCAATAATGAGGATGACATCTGTTGCCTCTGGGCAGAGAAGAAGATCAGCCCTGATCCTGAGGACAAACAGTTGTTATGTGCAGGGTGTGGGGGCAAACATTCCTGGGCAGTGTGAAGATACTGAGATGCCATCTGCCAATGATGTGACTGCAAGGGACACCTGGCAAGAGTCTGTCACGCCAGCCCACCCACCATTTTCTGCACGAGACAACTGGCAGCCTCACAGGGAGAAAAGAAATCACCATCCTGGAAGCCCCGGCAAGGGAGTAAGAGACCAGCAGATGCGAAAGATACCTACCAGACAAGCATTAGGCAGGCTAACATAAATAAGGCCAAGAAGCTCCATGTCACAATCCAGATCGAGGGCTCACCATGTTTACATGGAAATTGACATTGGATCGTCTCTCACTATAGTATCCTGTGAAACCATTAAGAAGGCAGTGCCGGGCATAATGAAAAAGGACTTAAAGCAGCAAAGAATCCAGCTGAGAGACTATCAGGGGAACTGCATCCCTGTAATAGGAAATGGGACTTTCCAAGTTGAGTTCAAAAGATTCTCTGGTCCCCTGAGAATTACGGTGGTCAGTGGTGCATTACCAAACCTGCTCAGCTTGGATTGGTTCAAGGCCCTTGGCATGGGAGTGACCAGAATCAACACGATGACAGCGCAGATGAACTAATCCGGGAATTTGAGGACATTTTCAATGACTACCTGGTCAAGTATAAAGGAATGCCTATCAGTTTCAACTTAGACCCTTACATTGCACCAATCCACTTGAAACCGCAAAAGGTCCCCCTTGCTGCCTGCTACCTGACCTGGTGGAGGACCCAGCCCCAGTCATACCAATACTCCTGATAGAAGACATTGCATCTGGCCTCAATACTGCAGCCGAGATTGTGTGGCACTTGTACAAAGAGACTCATTTAAAGCAAATATTGAACTATGTATGGCGGAGTTGGCCAGGAACACCCTTGAAGGGGGAATTAAACCATATTATATGCACCAACATGAACTGTCTGTAATTAAGGGGTGTCTGTTAAGGCAGAAAGGGTGGTTATAACACCCCCCCCCCCAGATTAAGACATGAAGTGCTGGAAGTCTTGCATGTGGGACACCCTGGAGTAGTCAGGATGAAGGTGTTGGTGAAGAACCATGTCTGCTGTCCTAACATGGACCGGGATATAGAGGAATGGGTCGCCACCTGCACACCTTGCCAGGACTCCAGACCAGCACCCCACTCTGCCCCAGCTAGGGAATGGGAAACGCCAAAAGCACCATGGTCCTAGGTTAGGGTTAGCAGAGGCAGTCATCTGAATATTACGGACACTGTTTGCCATACACAGCCTCCCCGATGTGCTAGTCTCAGACAATGGTCCACAGTTTATGGCTAAAATTTCAGTTTGAAATTTTCTTAGTGGAGTTGGGATTCAGGCATGCCTTCATCGCCCCATTTCACCAGCTCAGTAATGGGCAAGCCAAACGGATGGCCAGATCTGCTAAAGAGGCCCTATAACAAATGGATCTGGGAGATTGGCAAACCCGAATCAATAAATTCCTTTTAGTTCAACATATCACCCCTAGCACCACCACAAATAGAAGCCCTTCTGAGTTACTCATGGGAAGGAGGATCCAATGTCAATTGGACCAATTACATCCAAATTATATAGCAGACACTCCCCCCAGCTCAACCAAGAAAATTAGATCATTCAAAATAGGGGCCCAAGTATACGCCCACAATTATGCTGGAGGTGCCCTCTGGGTTTCTGAAAAGTGGTAGAAATAACAGGTCCTCGCTCCTACAAAGTTGAGCTGGAGGATGGCAGACTGTGGCGATGGCACTTGGACCAACTCTGAGGCCATCTTGAACACTCAGTGCTAAAGCATCCAGAAGTAGCTCAACCTAACAAAAACCTAATCCTACAGACCCTAGCCAATAACGTGATCAATTGTCTAACTTCCTCAAACCCAATTGTACAACAGAATCATTCACCTGAAGAACCAAGACTCCAGTGGAGACTCCTGGAGGGGTTGGGCCTGGAGAAACCAACCTTGCCTCACGACGTAATCCAGACATTTCCATTGGCAAGTACAGAACCAACGGCAGGCCCAATCGCTCAGGCCACTGCCCAGGAACCAACTGAGTTGTGCATGTCAATTAGGAGTAAACAACACCCTGCCTATCTACATGACTACATATTGTAAAAACTGTTGATGATTGGGTTATATGCTATCCTAGAAGCGAGGGGTGTTACATATTAAATTAGGAGTGGGCATAGGCTCCACTCAGGTCTGCCAAAATGATGGGAAAATACTTTAACCTCATTGGCCGAGCCTTCTGATAGCCCTCTATAAAAGGGCAAGCTATCAGATGAGGCGGCTGCTGGGTTGCACTGTTCTACCAAATGAAGAGCTGTTGTATTGTTGAAGCCACATCCTGTCTCTTCCATCACCCGATCTAACATTGCAATTTAGCAGCATGGTGACCTAGTTGTGAAGACACTTACTTCCCACTTGGAAGTTTGAGAATTCAATTCTAGGTAGCAGTGTATATTTTCCTCCTAGAGCAGCAAACAAACAAACCCTGCTCTGAATTCCATGTGGGATCAGGAAGGGCATTTGGCCAGTAAAACCTCAGCTTCATCCAGTCACCCAGATTCTACCCCAAATTAAGGGATTACAGCACAAGTGAAATGCTACTGGTTCAGACCAGTTCAGCTGAACTGGTAGTGATGGCAGTGGGTGATTCAGAGAACCAGTAGTGATGACAGCATGAGGCTCCACCCACCTTCCCAGTCATTATTACTTCCTGGTTTTAATCAGGAAGTAACCTGCTTTTTATCCTCTGCACATGCACAGAACAGTTTGCGCATGTGCAGAGAATCTGCGCGCACGCAGTGTGGGGACTTCCAAACTGGTAGGGAAGGTAAGTAGATTTCATCTCTGGATTACAGGGTTATAAAAAGGGAGTTATTTTTTACTGCAACTCACCAGTTGGCAAATACAAAAGTGGTTGGACTGCAATTCCCATTTTTCACCATTGGTTATATAGTCTAGAACAGATTGGAGGTAAACAGCTTCTGAGGACCATATGTTGCCAGTTCTTCCTAAAATTTCTCATACAATCCATACAACCTTCCTATTTCCAAATGATAATACCATATTTTCAGCTAGTCCCACATATAACTGTGCACTTGGTTTGTTGCAGGAAGGCACCATGACCCAAAATGTTTCAAACCCTGAAAGATAAATGGATTTCTATTTGGCTTTTCAAAGTTCCTTAATTCCAGTGATCAATTGTCAACAAAAGTTTTTAAACAAAGCATACAACTATAATATGGCCAAGAATCAAAATGAAATATAATCTTTATTGTGGTCTTTGGTCAATTTGAGAAGTTTCAATAGACAAATAAGAAATAGACATAGTCAAACACATAATTGTAACACATAAAATAATCAAGTATTTCTAAAGTAAGATTTTTTTAAAAAAATGTTTCTCACTAAAGAGATAAAGGATAAAGTATTTATAGTAAAGGATCTAATGTAATTACATGAATCTAGCTTTTATCTAATTTATTGAATAGATAAGATCTTAAATTGTTTAGAGTAAGACAGAAAATAAAATAAGGAGAGTGTCATTGTTGTGTTGTTTATCTTTCCTTAATTTATCTGTTAAATGCTATAATGCACATTTAGCAACTGTACATATTAGTTTGAGGTCTTTATCTAATTCATTTAAAATTCATCTGGGTGGCCCACAAAAATACCAATAAAGGCCTTCTAAAATCTCTGTATAAAAATTGAAATCTGAAAGGGCACAGGCCAAGGATTCAATGCTCCAGAGACATATAGCCAGTTTTTCTGAGTAGAAGATTTCATGTATCTTCTTCTTTCAAGAATTGCAGATGGAAAAATATTAAATGAGAACAATGAAAAAGTCTTTTGATGTTTGGCAATTGTTAACTGATTTCAATATCTAAGTGGTTTGGAAGAACAGTTTGTATAATTTCCTAATAACAAATTACATTTCCTAATGGTAAATTTCTGGGGTATTTTACTACTCTCTCTGCTTTTACATCAAGTCCTTCCTTCCTCCTTCCCTCCCTCCCTCCCTCCCTTCCTTCCTCCCTCCCTTCCTTACTCCCCCTCCCCCCTACCTCTTATTTGTTTGCTTGCTTGCCTGCCTGCTTGCCTGTCTTCCTACCTACTTATTTACCTACCTACTTCATGATGTGGTTTTATTCTAGTGCCAATAATCTGAAGATACGTATTGTACATATGATTCATTTATTGATGGCAACTTAAAAATAAAACAAAACTGGTAAATTCTTTTGAATATGCAAATCATAAGGATACATGTAATAAAACAGATAGAGATTTTTTCCCCTAAAATAATTGCATATTATGTAATCATTATTATATTAGGAATGAATATGTTGTTTATTTTAGAAAATAAAGAACAGTTTTTAAGAAACAGAAGAATGGAAAGGCACCAAGACCAGATGGACTGCCAGCTGAATATTATAGGATGGTACAAGAATCTTTATTGATCCCAATGCTCGAGGTTATGAATGAAGTAATGACAAAAAGAGAAATACCGAAAACATAGGCCAAGGCTTATATTCAGTGGTAGGATTCAAGTAATTTAACAACTGGTTTTCTGCCCTAATGATTTCTTCCAACAACCAGTTTGCCAAACTGGTCAGAAAGTTAACAACCGGTTCTCCCGAAGTGGTGCGAACTGGCTGAATCCCACCACTGCTTATATTACATTGATTCACAAAGAAGAGATAGACCCACAACTAATCAAAAACTATAGACCTATATCCCGGCTAAATGCGACTATAAAATCTTTGCTACGATACCGGCAGAAAGGCTTAAGAGATATTTGAATAACTTTATACATTCTGACCAAAATGGATTCCTGCCGAAAAGACAAATTAGAGACAATATAAGAATAATTTTGGATACCTTAGAATATTATGAAGCCCATCCTGAAAAGCAGTTGGCTTTGATATTTTTAGATGCACAAGAAGCTTTTGACAATGTGAATTGGTGATTTATGACGTTACAAATGGAGGAGATGGGCTTTGGAGAGAAATTTCTACAGGCAATTGAAGCTATATACTCCAAACAAAGGGCCAAGATCATGATAAATGGAGAACTGTCTGACTTTATTAAAATAGAAAAAGGCACTAGACAAGGATGTCCACTGTCCCTACTATTGTTTGTATTGACATTGGAAGTTTTAAATAGAAATATTAGAGAAGAAAAAGAGATAAAAGGTATGAAAATTCGGAAAGAATATAAGTTGCAAGCTTTTGCAGATGACCTGGTCTTTATTATTGAAGAACCATTAATGTCAATAAATAAATTGCTAGAAAGCATTGGAGAGTTTGGGGAAGTAGCTGGTTTGAAAATTAATAAAGAAAATACAAAGATAATGACTAAAAATATGTTGAAAAATCAAAAAGAAGGATTGATGGAGATTTCAAATATGCAGGTCATGAATAAGGTAAAATATTTGGGGATACAATTGACAGCAATGTGTAGTTCTCTTAAGGAAAATAATTATAATAAGGTTAAACAACAGATAGGACAAGATTTGGAAAAATGGAGAAACTTGCAACTATCTTTAATTGAGAGAATTGCAACTATTAAGATGAATATTTTGCCTAGAATTTGGTATTTAATTCAGACGATTCTGATAAAGTTGGACAAGGATTTTTTTACAGATTTGAATAAAATGATATTGAAATATATTTGGCAAGGGAAAAGGGCAAGAATAAAAATCAAGTTGTTACAAGATGCTAAAATGAGGAGTGGTTTTGGTCTACCTAACTTTGAATTATATTACCAAGCAGCTAGTTTAATGTGGATTAAAGAATGGGTAATATTGAAAAACACTAGATTACTGAATTTGGAGGGACATGATTTGTTGATGGGGTGACATGCCTTTTTATGGTACAAAGGAACTAAAATACAGGGGTATTTTAGAAGACATCAGATACATGAAGCCTTGCTTTTGAACTGGGAGAGGATTAAAAATTATCATTATTTGAAGATTCCAGTCTGGGTATCTACAATTGAAACTTTTTCATATCCAAAGGGGAACAAATTGTTAGATATAGTGAATTATTGGATGAAAAGGATGAACTTAAACTAAAACAAGACTTAGAAGATCAGGGATTTAAGATGATTGGTTTTCATATATGTAAATATTTTTTAGATATCTAGAAGATCTCAACAAGAAGGCTTTTATAATGTTTTGACTATTTTAGATAAGATATTAATGGGCTCTGATGACCATGTAATTAAAAAATTATATGGATACTTGCTAGAGGTAAAATTGGAAGAATGAGTTAAAGAATCAATGATAGCACGGGGGCAAAATTTTGGTTATGGTATTGATTTAAAGACATGGCAAAAATTGTAGTCACATAATTATAAAATGACAATGTCTACAGCATATAAGGAGAATTTGTATAAGATGTTTTACAGGTGGCATTTGCCCCCGATGAGGATAGCCAGAATGTTCAAGAACAAATCGGAGAAATGTTGGAAGTGTCATCAGACCCCAGGATTTTATTACCATATGTGGTGGACATGCATAGAAGCAAGGAGATTTTGGACCGGTTGGAAAAAATGACAAAGAGGTATATTGACTTTAAACCAGAGACATTTTTATTAGAGATCTTACCAGAGACATTTAATAAAGAATTGCAATATTTAATTGTGAATATTTTAACAGCAGCCAGAATTGTATTTGCAAAAAAATGGAAAGGAGAGAAGATAATTACTGATGAAGAAATTATTAAGAAAATGTTGGATTGTGCTGAAATGATTGACATTTGAAATTAGAGAACAGGAAGATAAACAATATTATTTGATATGGGAACTATTTTATCAATGGATAGATAATAAAGCATGGAGATGAAATATTATATATGAAATGAAATTTGGATAAAACGTTTCAACACTTGTTTTTTGTTAGCAGAAAGAACCTTTGTCTTATAATGAGATTTTGATAGCACGAAATGATTTTAACCGATCGAAATATTGTCTGTAATTGTTTGGAAGGATGATGTTTTATGTTGTTTTTGTTTAAAAAATAAAAAAACTTTTTGCAAAAAAAAAAGAACAATTTTAGTGACTTCTGTTTTGATAACTATGGAAGTCCTGTGCCCCAGTATGATTGTTTATCCACTTATGGTAGTAATATAAATTATTTATATGAGTTATGTAAACTAAATGATTCAATTTCAAATACCATAAAGAAAATACTTAATATAGTAAGAGAAGCAAAATGTAATGAAACCATAGGAAAAATAATTATATAGTTCAGTGAGGATGGATGCTTTCTTTTCTTTTCTTTTACAAACATATCATTGTGTGAACAGTGTGGTACTGAATGTCTTACTGTCAGTGTTCCAGGGCTGACATAGAAGCTTGAGAAAGAGTTTGACATTTCACCTAGAAAAGCCTTTCAGTGAACTTACTTTCCTGGGAGACGCATGGGAGGGGTGACATTCCTGTGAGCTAAGGTGGGAGAGAAGAGAAGAATGATTTGGAAGACAGCCAATGGGGAGCAGAGAATGGGGGCCGGAAAGGGAGGTCTTGGGGAGCTAACTGCACAGAGTCATGGATTAGTTTGTTATGCCCAATAAAGACAAATATTTCCACAAAGAACGGGCATTTGGAAATTCATTTGTTCGGAGACAGACAGTTAGCACTCAACTTTCCAAGCCAAACTGGCAAGCCTCCAGCCCTCCAGCTCCCTGTCAGATGTTCGAACGGATTGCTGCCAAGTTTTGGAAGCCATGGCAGAAAGCCAACTCTCTACTGAAAGCTTACTTCAAGCAGCTGTGAACCAGCCCCCCCCCCCTCCTCCAGCACTGCCACAGCATTACAAAGATCAGAGAATCGTGCCCCAAGCCAAGAAAAAGAAAAATGTACCTTGGTGGACTTTGCCAAAATCTGCAGAAGCTGAGTTCCCCTTTATGGACGTGAAAGGTAAGGGGAGGCATCTCACTGAATGGGGAAGGGCAGATTGGTTATGGGACGGGCAACAAGCCAGACAGCAAAAAACTTCAAAACTGCCACTTGAGAGCCTCATAGAGAAATTGAAGGAAGAATTTGACCATGCCATCTGACAGGGGGAGGGGCCATTCTGCAGGCCCAAGGAAGGAGAGGGGAGGCCAGCCCAGTCTGCTGAACTGACTCACCATAAACGGGAACGCAGCCCTCCCCACTCCCACACCAGAAGGAGAGATGGTCCCAGTGTGCATCCATGGGTTCCCCTCCTCCCCAGCAAACACACCAGCCTGGCCAGGACATCACCCCCCCCCCCCGCCCCCAAATGAGAGATGAGGAAGAATTCCAACAACATCATGGGCAGGCTCAGAGAGCCCCACAATGGGAGGAGGGGCCACCGAGGGCAGAGTCACCCCAGTTTAGAGGGAAGTTCAATGGGGATCCAGACCAGCTAGTGCAATTCCTCGATTCAGCTGAGATTTACATCGAGCACTACGGACACCTCTACCCTTTCCCCAGGGCCCTAGTTAGTGCCATTGCAGAAGGTCTGGAGGGAGAAGCAAGAAGCTGGTCAGCGGCCCTGTACAAAAACAGGGTCCCCCAACTGCAAGATGCAAATGGCTTCTTACAACTGCTGTGAGTCTGTTTCGAAGAAACAGGGGAGGATCCCTATGTAGAAGACGAGCTCAGGAACCTAATGCAGAGGGGGAAGCCCATCCAGGAGCATATCCATGAGTTCAGAAGAGTCGTTGGGACTTTACCTCCTTTGCCAGAACGACTGCTAGTATACTTCTTCAGAACAAGTTTAGATAAGCGAATCGCTTATCGAGATATCCCAAACCGACTTTCCAACTGGTTCTGGATAGCGACGCAAGTCGAGAGAGGGCTACGTGCCAACGACATGCTAAAGCAACCACAGGCAAAGGAGAGAGCCCAACTGAACCAGGAACCGTCTAGCAGACAAGGAACTACAGCACCACGGCCCACCCAGAAACCATCCGCCCCCCGGAGTCTGCTGAGGTGCTACAGATGTGGAGTAGTTGGCCATTTGGCAGTGGCATGTGGAACCCTGGGGCAGAGACCAGAGCCACCGGGCAAGGCACGACTGGAATGAGGACACAGGCGCACCACCAATGCACCATAAAGACTTCTCCTGAGTATGGAAGTCTTTGCCCATCTGACTGAAGCAAGGAAGAGCCCAGATGATGTGAATCAGCCCCCCGAATTGTATGACAGTGATGACGATGAGGAAGACAACCCAATGGTGAGTGGACCCATCCACCCTTTTCTCTTCCCCATATGCCTAACGGCTCCAAAAACAGGGACCCAAGGAGCTTTCCAAGCCCTAGTAGATTCGGGCTGCATGAGGTGCCTGATCAACCTACCCACAGTCCTAAAACTGGGAATCCGAGCAAAAAAGCTCAGCCACCCAATCCGATTTGAGCAAGTTGATGGATCCCTAGTAGGGGGGGGCTCGCGCCACACACTTAACCGACCCAGTGAAGCTGGAGCTAGCAGATCACTGGGAGATGATTCATATTATAATAGATGACTAATCCAGTCATACTGGGACTCTCCTGGCTAGACAAGTGGGGCCCAACCATCTGGTGGCAGGAGGGGACCTGCAGACTGAGAATAGCAAGGGGGCCCCACCCCCTGCCATCCCAATCAGAGAGGATGCCACCCATGCAGAGGTTCCAACCCCTCCCACCAGAGGGACAAAAAACACTCCCAACCCAAGCACCCCTTGTCAAGAGTACAGCAAAACAACTGGCAGCCACATCCAACAGCCCCCATGTCACAAAGCAGATCCCAAAAGAGTATCAAGACCTTGCAGAAGTATGTAGCGAGACTGAGTGTGACATTCTACCACCCCACCGCGAAGCCGATTGCACCATTGAAATCATCCCTGGGGCGAAACTACCAAAACCTAAATTGTATGCCATGATGCCATGTAAAATACAAGAAATGTGAAAGTACATAGACAAGAACCTACAAAGGGGCTTCAGCCAGCCAAACCATGGATAGCGGCACCAGTCCTTTTCAGAGAGAAAAAAGATGGTTCCATGCGCCTGGTGGTTGATTTTTGAGGTGTCAACATGGTCTGCATACACAACTTATATCCCCTTCCCCTCATGAAAGACATGCTAGCCCACCTGGCCAAAGGAAGGGTCTTCACCAAACTAGACCTCCGCGAAGCCTACTACCAGATATGCGTCAGGGAAGGAGACGAGTGGAAGACAGCATTCAACTGTCCCCTAGGAAGCTTCCAATTTAAGGTGATGCCTTTTGGACTACAGGGAGTGCTGGCGGTGTTCATGCAACTTATAAATGAGGTCCTTCATGATCACCTTTATAATGAGAATGTCTACCTGGATGACATCCTCATTTATACGGAAACCATAGACAAAGACATACCCCTCAACCGGCAAGTGCTCGAGAAACTGCTGAAGGCGAACCTTTATGTCAAACTATCGAAATGCGAGTTCCACCAGTCACGGTTGGACTACTTGGGCTATCAAGTGTCCAACAAGGGGATAGAAATGGACCCAGCCAAAGTACAATCAATCCTAGACTGGTGACCCCCTCGCACCCGAAGACAACTGCAAAGCTTCCTGGGGTTCGCAAACTTCTACAGGAAATTCATCCCCTCCTTTGCAAGAATTGCCAAACCTCTGATGGACCTCCTAAAAACAGGGAGTCCAGCAACAAAACCCTACCCAGGACAACCTCTACAGTGGGACCTGGCCTGCCAACATGCATTCGAGACACTAAAAGAAATATTTGCAAAAGAACCGGTCTTGAAGCACCCTGACCCCGAACAACCCTTCGTCATCCAAGCAGATGCCATCGACTTGGCAGTGGGGGCAGTCCTACTCCAAAAGAACAGCCAGGGGAACTTACAACTCACAAACAGAGAGACGATGGGAAGCGTGGGAAAAGGAAGCGTTCGCAGTGAGGTGGGCACTGTTAACCTGGTGACATCTGCTAGAAGGAGGCCAAACACCATTCGAGGTTTGGACTGACCATAAAAACCTGGAGGCCCTCAAGACTCCAAGGAAGTTATCGCACAGGCAAGGCCGGTGAGCCCAATACTTCAATCATTTCAACTTCGAGCTGAAGTACATCCCGGGGGGGGGGGGAACTTTCTGGCCAATGCCCTCTCCCGAATGCCCTGATACAACAGTGAACGGGAGCAGGTGGTGAATGCCATCATCCCCTCTGCCCAAAGAGTGGGCCAGGTAACCACCAGATGGCAGCATCGTGACCAGCAAGGCCAGCCAGCGAGTGACCTGACAACAAGGCTCAAGGCAGAAACATTGGCGGACCCCTGGTTCCGAGACAATCAACATCTCTTGACAAAAAGGGATGACCTACCCTGGAAAGGGACAAACTTTACGTCCCAGAGACTCTATGCACCCTGGTCCTCAAGAGGAGCCACAATGTTAAACCAGTGGGACATTTCAGGTTCCTAAAGACTCTGCATTTAGCACGGAGACAGTTTTGGTGGCCCCACATGAGAAAAGACATAGACAGTTATATAAATAGGTGTACCACCTGTGCCATGATGAAAACCTGACCAGGGAGACCCCCGGATTGCTGCAGCCAGTAGCTGAACCGTCAAGGCCATGGGAGGAGATTGCTATGGACTTCATAGTCGAACTGCCGAGGAGCGGCGGAAACACAGTGATCTGGACTGTAATAGACTTATTCTTCAAACAGGCACATTTCATACCCTGGAGTAGATTACCTTCAGCCCACCAATTGGCCAAACTGTTCGTGAAACACATCTACTGCCTGCATGGAGTACCCAGAAGAATCATCTCCGATTGAGGTGTCCAGTTTATAGCAAATTTCTGGAAGGAATTCCTTCGATCCATAAGGTCATTCCAAGGCCTCAGCTCAGCGTTTCACCCAAGCACCAATGGGGGGGGGCAAGAGATTGAATGCCATGATAGAGCAGTACCTGAGGTGCTACGTTGACTACCAACAATTGAACTGGGCGGACCTCTTATTGTTTGCAGAGGTCACATATAACAATGCTGTCCACAGTAGCACAGGACTAACCCCATTTAAGATAGTGAGCGGCATGGATTTTGTCCCCATGCCAAAGTACCCAAGGGAACCTCCTTCCTCAGTTAGTTTGACTGATTGGATGGCAATGCTGAGAGAAACCTGGGAGAACGTCAAGAAAGCATTAGACAAGGTGGTGCAGGCTTATAAAAAACAAGCAGATAAGCACCGAGCCCCCCAAAGGCTGTTCCGAGTAGGGAAGAAGATCTACCTCTCCACCAAGAATTTAAAACTCAGACTCCCGACCAGGAAACTGGGCCCAAAATTTATAGGACCATTTCTGATAATAAAAATAGTCAACCCGGTTACAATACAATTGCAATTGCCCCGGTTACTAGGGAGGATACACCCCGTTTTTCACAGTAGCCTCCTGAAGCCTGTAGTAGGGTCAACTTTACGGCTGGTGCCACATGATCCGCTAGGGCCCTTGATCGTTGGAGGCCACACTCACTATGAAGTGCAGAAAATTCTTGATTTGAGGTGGCATAGAGGGTGCCTCCAATAATTAGTTAAGTGAAAGGGTTACCTTTTGTCAGAAGTTTCCTGGGTGAAGAGTACCAATGTCCAAGCTGACTGACTCATAGCTAAGTTCCATTCAGATCACCCCGGCAAGGCAGGAGGGGGTGGAACACTCCCTCGGGCAGGGTAACAGTACTAACCCTGTTGTTTGCCTTGCACAGGCCTCGCTGAGAGAATAAAGGGAGAGGGGCCGGATGTCAGTGTTCCAGGGCTGACATAGAAGCTTGAGAAAGAGTGTGACATTTCACCTAGAAGCCTTTCGGTGAACTTAGTTTCCTGGGAGACGCATGGGAGGGGTGATATTCCTGTGAGCTAAGGTGGGAGAGAAGAGAAGAATTGTTAGAACGATGGATCCAGCCCAATTACTCACGAGACAACTTGCTTTCTTTAAGTAATATTTTATTGCAGGCCTGGATGCTTCCTAGGCCCTTGATATCAGAGGTCACTGACCTTGATCCCTTCTCTCTTAGGTCTACATCTGGAACAACAAGAATACCACGTGGTGGGAGTTGATATACCAGGGAGGAGTGGCCAGAAGGTAAGGTGTGGCTAAGGAGAAGGGTGGAGGTGTGTATGTTGAGTTAACCCTTGTAACGCTGGGTATCTACAGTATGGACACAGTTAGGCATTTATCCTGACAAACCCCCTCTAAATGTCTAACTGGGTACATGTATGCTTTGTTTACATAAACATATAATCATACATACGTATATACAGATCATATACAAACACATATTTTTGACATTAGGTATGCGTGTTGTTTAACGGGTAGAGGTTTTGTAAGTATGTCTGCAGTCTGTTCCTCAGTGTCGCAATGTACTGCCTTAATGAAGCCTATCTCTGAAAACTGTCTGATGTGTTTACATTTTATGTCTATGTGTCTAGATCGTTGCCCTATGGCATCAGCTCTTGAAATTTCTATTGCGGCCTTGTTGTTTCGTGTATGATTATGGGATATAAAGGCTCAGCCCAAATAGTGTTAAGCAGGTCATCGAACCACACTAGACTGTTTGCGGCCTTAGATAGACAGACAAATTCGGCTTCGGTGGTTGAGGTGGCAACGAGCTTCTGCTTCCCCGTATATCAACAGATGGGACAGTTGTTGAGTAGCATTACGTAGCCGGAGGTGCTTTTTCTGCTCTTAATGTCCCCTGCCCAATCGGCATCAGCGTAACATGTTAGTCTTGGTTTGTTGGTTATGTTTGGTTCTAAACAGAGTTGTGCATCCATGCTGAATTTCAGATACCTGAGTAGTCTTTTGATGACGTTCCAATGAGATACAGTGGGGTTGCTCACATGTCTGGACAGGAGGTTGATGGCTAGGGCAATGTCGGGCCTGGTCCAATTGGCGATGTATAATAGTGACCCAATGGTAGACCTGTACAGCCTATTGTCGGTGAAGGGTTCAGATTCCTCGTATATGCTTTTCAGGAACTCTGGTTGCATTGGCGTCTCGCTGGGCTTCGCTTCTGCCATGTTGCATTTGGACAGCAGTTCAGTGATTTTGTCCTTTTGGGAGAGTATAAATCCCTTGTTGGTTTTTGTTATGTAGACCCCCAGGTACTTGTCAATTCTGCCTAGCGACTTCAAAGAGAAATGGTTGCCCAGTTCAGTGGCGAATCTTTCACATCTGCTTTTACGTTTACCTATGTATAAAATGTCATCCACATAAACGAGTACCCCTTCGAATAGGTCATTTTCTCTCTTTGTGAATAGGCACTTGTCAGCTGAGGTGGCCTCAAAGCCCATGGATCTCAGGGCCTTGGCTAGGCAGTCATACCACCTTTTGCCTGATTGCTTGAGTCCATACAGGCTTTTGTTGAGTAGCCAAGTTTTGTTTTCTCCTTTGTCATACCCGGGTGGGGCCTTGACGTAGATCTCCTTGTCCAGTTCTGTGTGTAGATAGGCAGTCTGTACGTCGAACTGGAATACCTCAAGTCCCAGGATGGTGGTCACCACCAGTGCGCTCTTGACACTTTCGGCCCTGACGGTGGGCGAATACGTGTCTGTGTAATCTTCGGGGTACCTCTGGGCAAGGCCTTGGGCAACCAGCCTCGCCTTGTACAGGGCCTTGTTGTTTTCTAACATCTTGATCCTGAACACCCATTTGGTCCCAATTGGCTTTTTGTTTTCTGGGACCTGAGCGGGTGAGTACACATTCAGTTCTCTTAGACTCTCCATCTCCTTGTCCATGGCAGACATCCATTTTTCCTTTTCTTCTCGGGGGAGGTCAAGGATGTCCTCATATGAATTGGGTGTGATGAGGTTGTTGTGAATGGTCATGACGTAATCCTCTAATCTTTTGGGTGGTTTGTTTCTGCTTTCTCTGATTGGTCTACTGGGAGGTGGTTCGGTTTCTTGCATGTGGTCTGCCTCTTTGCTCGTAAGGCAATCTAGTTTTAGGGATGAGTGCCCTTCTTTCCACTCTTTGGTATTTATTTTGTTAAGGCCGGTTCTGGGTGTTTCTATCTTTTCTCCCTCCTGGTTATGTTTGGGTGTATCCCTGTTGGTAAAGACTTCATTGGAGTGAACCCTCGACCAGTTTGAGTGTTCGTGGAAGTTGGCAGACCGGGATACTACGAACCTATTGTTATTATCAATGAATCTGTAGCCCTTTGTGCCTGGTTCGTAACCCATGAACCTCAGTCTTTTCGATATTTTCTCCCCCTTCCTCCTCAGCTGCCTGGGTATGTGCACGTCAGCTGGAGCGCCGAATATGTGTAGGTGGGATATGTTGGGTTTTCTTTTGTAGAGCATTTCGTATGGGGTTTTGTTGATGGAACTTGACCACAATCTATTCAGGGTGTAGTTGGAGTAGTGCAGTGCTTCTGACCAAAAATGTTGCCCCATCCCTGCATCCTCTAAGGCGCACCTCATCATTGTCTGTAGCACCCCGTTTTTTCTCTCTGCGACCCCGTTCTGGAATGGTGAGAACGGCGAAGATGTGTAATGCGCGATGCCCTGCTCTCTCAACCACCTTTAAAAGTCCTTGGCCATAAACTCTGAACCCCTGTCTGTCATTATTTGTCTTATTTTCATGTTGTGTTGTAGTTCTATTTTCTTGTGAAATTCCTTAAATCTTTGGAATACTTCATTTTTGTGTTTGAGAGAATAGACATACCCATACCTGGTGAAGTCATCTACAATGGTGAGGAAGAATCTTTTTCTATGTTTGATAGATGGCTTTAAAGGCCCTACCAAGTCCATGTGTACTAATTGAAATGGGTATTCTGTGGTTCGTTCAGACCTTTTGGGCTTGGCTTTGACCCTGATCTTTGACCGCTTACAGATGGAACACTCCAAATAGTTATCACAGTTCTTTACTCTGAGTCCTTCAGTACAATCAGGCATTTTTTTTACAATTGGAAAACTGACGTGTCCCAGTCTCCTATGAAGGAGATGGGTGCAATCATCGTGCATGGGTTTCCCTATGGATACAGAGCTGTTCACACTTTGTTTGCATTTGTTTGCTTCCTGCTATACCCCCTCAGCCCCTAAGTCTCTTTCTTCCCCTGGGTCAGTGTTTGTGTATATGCTCCCTTCCTTTTTTGTGTTGGGTGTGAAGTAGGACAGCCCCCCTTGGGTGGACACATTCCCTATTTCCTTTCCCTGCTTGACTATGTGGGCCTTCCCATCCTTGAATGTTACTTCTATGTCTGTGTTTAGCGTTAGCCTGTTAATGGCTAGTACATTATGGGGTATTTCCGGTATGTACAGTACCCCCTCTATTTTCCCTATGTGTGGTATGTGGGTGTTCCCTTTCCCCAGTGCTTGAACCTTGTCTTGGTTGGCTACCTTCAGTTGGAAGTTTGTTTTGCTGAGTGGTTCTATTAGAGTTATAGGTTGTGTGATGTGAGGCCCCTGAGTCTAGAAGCCATGTGTTGTTGTCTATCTTGTGTGTGGGACTTGAGTGATCATGTCTGAGCCCATATATGGGGCCTGGGTTGCTGTCCCTAGAGCTGTCCCTTCGTTCATGGTGTCTTCTGGGATTGGGGGACCACCCTCTCCCTCTGTCCCTTGTGTGCCTGCGCTCGGGGATCGCCTTCCTCTATAATCATTGTGCCTCCTATCCCTGCTGTTCCTGGAGCAGTCCCTTTTTATGTGGTTCTTGGACCCACAAGAGTAACACTCTGGAGCATTTCCCATTCTATCTTGAAACTCTACTTTTCTGTTTGGTCTGTAGTCCCTTCTGACTATGTGGCGATCCCTTCTCAGGTTGTCCTCTGCAATGAGCTTGTTGGTTAATGTGCCTAGTGTAAGGTGATGCAGGTTGAGGCTATCTAGCTGTAGCACGAAGTTGTCCCAACTACTGTCTAAAGAGTTTATTATAACGCTCATCATGCTCTCTTCAGTGATAATTTCCCCCCTTTGCATGAGTTCTGCCCTAGTTGCATTTAGCTTGAGTATGTGCTCACTCATGGGGACCCCTTGTTTGTGCCTGGCAGAATGGAACTCCCTAGATATCTTTGTGGTAGTGGCCCTACTTTGGCTGTAAAACATACCATATAACAATTGCATAATTTCAAATACAGTGAGATTATCATCAATGCTAAGGTACATTGTGAAAGGAATGGTAGTTAACATGATACAAAATGCTTTGTGGTGGATGTTGTCAATTTCCAGAGACCAGGGCTTTTGTGGGGTTCTCTGAATTAAAAACAATACATTTTCCCTCATAAAGGCAATTTGCAATTGCTGGCTCCAATCTATGATATTACCCCCATCCAGTTGTAATTTTGGTACATTGGCATAAACAGTCCCCAAATTGCCACTATAATTACTTACTGGAGGTAGCTGTCCATGGTCCATAACATGACTGAACTCACAATAAGGCTTTGGGATGTCTATTGCGAGTCTGTACTGACTTGTCTCTATGTGTCTTCTTTCTCTTGCTGCAGGCGGCAACTGAGCATGCGCGAAGGCCATTTCGTGCTGGAAGCTGTGGAGAGAGGATCCTCCTGCTGCTGCTCCCGGGCCTAGGCCTAGGCCTGCTGGTGGAAGGCTGGACTCACCCCTGGAGAGTCTGGAGTCCCCTCTGGGCGGCGGGCACCACTGCTGGGCGGCTGAATCCCCGGCAAAGAAGGGAAGAAGGTGAGGAGGTGAAGCGGTCGTAGGTGGAGGACCTCCAAAGATCGGCGGCGCGGCGGACGAAAGTTGAGGACTCCTCGTGTTCGGCAGCGCGGCGGTATGGCGGCGATGGCGGTGGGTCCGGTCTCCTGCTTGTGGGTCCTTGGTCGGGTGGAAAAGCCAAGCGGAGGTCATGGTGGTGGTGAGTAGCCGGTTCTTCCTCTCGTTCCTCGTCCTCACGTCGTTGGTGCGGCGGGTCCTGGGTTCGAGTCCTGCGCTTGGTAGTTTCTGCAGGCGAACCCATTTTGGCGCTCGTGCTTGGTGTGAGTGGCTTCTCTGGATGGCTGAGGGTCAGCTGTCTTGTTGGTGCTGGTCCTGATGCCCTCGTGGTCATCAGGGTTTTCTTTTTGTTTTCTGGCTGCTGCAGGAGGCTCGAAAGCGGAGCTGAATGCTGCAGTCAGCATTTTGATTGCCTTTTGGACTTCGAGATCGGTAGGTGATCTCTCCTTCAGTTTTACTTTTCTTTTATGGTTGTCTCTGGGTGTCCTCCGTCTTTTTCAGGGTTCGGATTGTTTCGCACCAGGGAATTCAAATCCTGGCTTCCCATTGGTTGGTGGCCATTCCAAGATGGCTGCCGGGAAAAAGGCATGAAAAAGGTTTTGGCCAGCTCGAGGTCATCTGGCTGGGCTGTCCTACCTTTTTCTTGTGCCATTTCTTTTTCGATTGTCCTTGAGGCCTTGATCGCTGCTCCTCGTTGCTCAAGGAGGCTTTGGAGATCCGCGATGAGGTTTTCCTTGTTGTCGTTTGTTTCCATCAGCTTCAGAATGGATAGTTTAAATCTGTTTATCTTCTGCGTTGTCTTTCCTTCTAGGTTGATGGCCTTTTCTGGTGATCTCTCCTCATCAGAGTAGGAATCCACGCTAGAGTCCAGCTCAATCTCTGCTGGGGCTTCCTCTGCTGCGGGATCCTTGGATGCCAGAAGTTCAGCCATCTTCTTGGTGAATGCTCTTGTCTGTACTCTGTTTGTTTCCTTATGTTGGTTGCTGGGTTGGGTCATTACCTATGAGTTATGAGCGAACCATCCTCTGCTACCATTTGTTAGAACGATGGATCCAGCCCAATTACTCACGAGACAACTTGCTTTCTTTAAGTAATATTTTATTGCAGGCCTGGATGCTTCCTAGGCCCTTGATATCAGAGGTCATTGACCTTGATCCCTTCTCTCTTAGGTCTACATCTGAAACAACAGGAATACCACGTGGTGGGAGTTGATATACCAGGGAGGAATGGCCAGAAGGTAAGGTGTGGCTAAGGAGAAGGGTGGAGGTGTGTATGTTGAGTTAACCCTTGTAATGCTGGGTACCTACAGTATGGATACAGTTAGGCATTTATCCTGACAAGAATGATTTGGAAGGCAGCCAATGGGGAGCAGAGAATGGGGGCCGGAAAGGGAGGTCTTGGGGAGCCAAAGGTCAGTGCTAACTGCACAGATTCATGGATTAGTTTGCTATGCCCAATAAAGACAAATATTTCCACAAAGAACGGGTGTTTGGAAATTCATTTGTTCAGAGATAATAACGGATCGTGACACTTACATTTTACTACAAATAGAACAATATTTTTCATATTTAATGCAGTTGACAATCTTAAAAAGTTTTAGTAATAGTACACATATTTTGTTGAAGTATAATTTTTCATTCTTCAATTCTTCAATATTTCAGTATATTATTTTTATACCAATCTCTATATTCTAGGTGTCAGTGGTGGAATCCAATTTTTTTTACTATTGGTTCTGTGGGCGTGGCTTGGTTTGCATGGTGTGGCGTGGTGGGCATGGCAGGGGAAGGATACTGCAAAATCCCTATTCCGTCCCCACTCCTGGGGGAAGGATATTGCAAAATCTCCATTCCCACCCAACTCTGGGACCAGCCAGAGGTGGTATTTGCAGATTTTCTGAACTACTCAAAATTTCTGCTACCAGTTCTCCAGAACCTGTCAGAACCTGCTAGATTTCACCCCTGGTGTCACTCCTTTTACTACAAATAAAATATCAATAATCATATTTATTGTATTTAACAAGCTTATATAGTTGTCACTGTTTATCCCCTTTCTAATTTTTAGTATGTCACTGTTATATTTGAAAAATATCTCCTTTCTAATCACATTTTAATACAAATAAAATAATATTCATCATATTTACATTTGACAAGTTATATAATTCTAATAATAATGTTTTTGTTAAATTATAATCCTTCATTATTATCTTGTTTAATATTTCAGTATGCGGTTTTAGGCCAATCAAATTCCACATATCATTCCTTTTACTACAAATAGAATGTTGGTAATCATATTTGTTATATTTAACAAACTTACATAGTTTTACTAATAATACACATATTTATGTTCAGTTATAATCTTTGTTTAATTATTCAATATTTCAACATATTTTTATAACCATCATCATATTATTCAAACATATTCAAAAATACCATCATTAGGATTCTAGATTCCCTTCTTATTATTCATTCATTTTGTAATGTAAAGATATATATTTCATTAATTCCTCTTTCTCTAACTTCCAGCCCTACTTTAACTTATCTCATTATTGTTTTTAAGAAATGTTCCCTTTTTTATCCATCATCTCTCACCCACTTTAAAACTTTAATTATTCATTTTTTAGCTTGTCTCCCATATTCTTCTCTTGGATCTTTATTTCTATATGCTTCCACTCCTTGGCCGATCCTCTTAAATCTTCTCCTTTCTCTACCCTGTTCCATTGTCCAGTTTTCAAGTTGTCTACTCGTACCCCTATCTCTCTCCTGAAAAAGTCTTCCTGCAGTTCCAATTCTTGTTTAACTTTCCTTAAAATACCCTCCTCTTGTTTTTTGCCCATGTTATCATTGTCTCTTTTACTTCTTCATCTTCTAATCTAATTTGCAATAAGTAATTATACAATCTTTTAATCATTTTTTCATCCTTTCCAGTCATTATCTCATCCAACTCTGATTCCCCCAAATTAAAACCATATTGTTTCAAGTCTTTATCATATCTTGATTGTATTTGCAGTTGTGTGTACCAATCAGTCTCAATTCCTTGTTTTTCTAAATCTTGTTTCTGTTTTAGTTCTCCCTTCTGTGTTAAAATGTCCTTGTATCTACAATATTGTCCATATTAATCATATTCGGATGTGTCAATGCTTCTATTGTTGAAAACCACATTGGTATTTCCATATAATGTTTTTCTTTCACTCTGTTCACTCCCATACTGTTAACAAACCATTCCTTATACAATGTCTCTGGAAGTATCCATGTATCCTATTTTTCCCATACCATAAGAAAGCATGCCAATTGCTAATTGTAAATCATGTCCTTCCAAAATCAATAGTCTTGTATTTCTCAATAAAATCCATTCTTTGATCCAAGTTAACATCGCCGCTTGGTGATAAAGTTCCCAATTTGGTAGACCAAATCCTCCTCTAGTTCTAGAATCTTCGAGCAAGATTAATTCTTGCTTTTTTCCCTAGCCATATATATTTCCACATCATTTTATTCAGGCTCTCAAAATATTTTTTCTCTAGCTTTATCGAAATCGTTTGAAAGAAAAACAAGATTCTTGGTAATGTATTCATTTTGATTAGCATATTCTTCCCATTAATAATTGCAGATTTCCCCCTTTTTCCAAGTCTGTTTCAATTTGATTTCTCAGTTTATACTAATTATTTTCCTTTGCTGTAATGAATCTTGAGGTTAATTGGATGCCCAAGTATTTCACTTTTTTCACTATTTGAATATCTAACTTCTCCATTAGTTGCTTCTTTTGCTTTTCTCTCTTTTTTTTTTTGATTTTAAAAACAAACTTTATTCAATGTAAAAAGATAAAAAATTGTACAAAACATTCTTAACTCTAAGAATGAAAATACAATTCTATATTGCCTAAATTCTAAAACTAATAAACAAAATTGTCTATCTATGATATTTAAACATATAACTATATATATACATTAGCCTTAATTTCCTAATGATGGTGTAAATTTGTTATCTTTAATTTCTTATTGTATTTGACATCAGGTTTTTTTCTGTCTATTGATCCATTCATACCATCTGTTCCATATTTGGTAATGCTATGAGTCTTCCTTGTTATTTAGTTTTAAAGTTAATCTATCCATTTCTGCACATCTAAATATCTTTTGAATTATTTGTTCTTCTGTTGGCAACTTTTCTAATTTCCAGGATTTGGCTAGGGTTAATCTTGCCGCCATAATTATGTGTAATGTAATATATTTTATTTCTTTTTTGCTATCTTTTTTAAGTATGCCTAATAAAAAAATTTCAGGTTTTAGGTCAATCTCTTCTTCTGTTATTTCTCTTATCCATTTTCTGATTTTCATCCAAATTTTTTTAATTTTTGGGCAGAGCCACCAAAGATGATAAAATGTTCTCAGTGATTGTCTACATTTCCAACATATTGGGTTACAATTTGGATATATTTTTGCCAATCTAGCAGGGGCTAACTTTTCTCTCATATTTTTAACTATAATTTTTGTCTTATCTTTATTAATTTTCAATCCTGCAACTTCTCCATATTCCTCTATTTGCTCAATTAACTTTGGGCCCAGTTTCTGTTGGTTCTTCCATAATAAATACTAAATCATCCACAAATGCTTGTAACTTATATTCTTCACATTTAATTTTCATTCCTTTTATTTCTTTATCTTGTCTTATTTTTCTGTTCAAGATTTCTGGGGTCAAAATAAATAATAATGGAGATAGCAGACATCCTTGTCTGGTTCTTTTTCTAATGTCCACTTTCTCTGTCATTTCGCCATATATTATTACCTTTGCAGATTGGTTTTTATATATAGTCTTAATCATGTTAATAAATCTATCCCCAAAGTGCATCTTTTGTAATTGTATAGTCATAAATTGCCAATTCACATTATCAAATGCTTTCTGCACATCTAAGAATAACAATGCCATTTGTTTCTCTGAATGTGCTTCATAGTATTCCAATGTATCCTTGTGCAGAAGCAAGGTGCATACGCAGGTGAAGCAAACACATGCATGTGATCCCACTGCAAACAGGTAGTAAAGTTAAGTAGAACCCACCCCTGCCTCCATCCCTGAGTTCGGAACCTTTGCTTCTATTAATAAATCATTAAATACTTGTAATATTGTATTGCTTAGTATATCTTGCAGTTTTTTATATAGTTCTTTTGGTAGTTCATCTGGTCTCGGGGTTTTTCCATTCTTCAGCTTTTTATTCCCTCCATCAGTTCCATCATTGATATTCTTTCTTCTAATGCTTTTAAAAAAATTTCTGGTATTTTAGGAATCATCGCTTTTTCAAAATATTCTTCTATTTTCCCCTCGGATATCTGTTCTTGTTGATATAATTTCTTATAATATTCCTCAATTAGTTTTTTCTTTTCCTTATTCTGATAATATATCTTTCCATCTCGATCTAATCATTAATTTATCAGTTTCCTTTCTCTCTCCTTCTTCATTTTATATGCCAGGTATCTTTCTGGTGTATTTGCATTTTCAAAGAAATTTTGCTTTGTTGATTTATTTTCTTTGCCAGATCTTCAGTCTCTATTAAATTCAATTTATGTTTTTTCATATCCATTAGGTTTTTAATTTTTTGTCTTTTGGGTTTTTTGCAAATCTTTCTCTAATTTCTTATATTCCTCCTCCAATTTCTTTTGAGTTTATCTTTTCTGTTTATTTCTTTTTCCTGTATAAGTCATTACCAACCCCCTTATATATGCTTTACTGGTGTCCCATACATTTTGCAATGATGTATCTTTTTTTCTATTCTCTTTAAAGAAAAAAGTCAATTCTATTTTCATATATTGTATAAAGTCTTTCTCATTTAATTAGCTTTGATTTAATGTCCATCTCAGCTTTTTCTCTGTCCTTTCCATGTCATCATTATTGAATTGTGGTCTGCCCATATATTTGCTTCTATATCAATCTTGTGTATCCTGGATATTAAATCTGTTTACATACACATCATATCTATTCTTGACCATGACATACGCCTATTTGAATAAAATGTATATTGCTTCTCCTTTAATTTTTTTTTCTTCAAGCATCTTGTAAACTTAGTTCACCTATCATTGTATAAAATGCTTTAGGAAGTGTCTTCCTTGGTTTTTTATTCACTTGTGTAGATTTATCATCTAACTCATTATCAATAATCGCATTGAAGTCTCCTGTTATACAAATGTCTTCATATTCATATTCTAATATTTTCCTGTGTAATTTTGCATAAAGTTCTTCTTGATTTTTATTTGGAGCATATATACCCACAAGTAATATTTTTTTATGATTCATTACAATTTCTACCATTAATACTCTTCCTTCCTCATCCTCAAATATTTGTTTAGATTGAATTGTCTGTTTAATGTACAATACTACTCCTCTTTTGCTTTGACCAGCCAATGCTGTATACAATGTCCCCAATTTTATTTGCTCCAAAAGTTCTTTGTGTTGCTTTCTAATATGAACTTCTTGTAAATATGTAATTTCTAATTTTAACTTCTCTAATTTGTTTTATTGCCAAATTTAATCTATTTATATTCAAAGATATTAATTTCTTCTTCCATTTATTATTTATTTACTTGTTTTGTCAATCTAGTTGTTCTTATGTCCCTCTGTTCTTTAACTTCTTTCACTCTTGCTCCTTCTCTTATTGCTCTCTCTTCTTGTTCTTTAGTTGTCTCTTTTGGTTGTTCTTTTTTTTCCTCCTGTCACGAATCCCCACTTTCATCTCTCAATCTTTCTTCCTCTTGAAAACCTATGTGTTGTTCATAAAATAACTCTGCTTTTTCTCTTGTATCTAATCTATGTCTTTGCTCTTGCCAATTCACCAATATTCCTTCTGGTATCAACCATCTGAAATTTATTCCTCTTTTAATCAAACATTTCATGAGAAATTGCTATTCTTTTCTCAGATCTCTCACTCTTCTTGGAATTTGTTTCAGTGCCACTATTTCTCTCTCATTGTGTTTTATTGTCACATTTCTCATCCACTGCAATATCTCTACTCTCAATGTTTTCTTGGTAAATCTGATGTGAATTTCTCTAGGCAGATTATTTCTCATTGTGTATCTTGTGTGTACTCTGTATATCTCATCAATCCCATTTAGTATCCTTTCTTTACTTTCTCCCATTGCTTCTGCTAATATCTCTGCAATTTTCTCTGATAGTTTTTCTCCCTTTTCTTCAATATTTTGGAATCTTAAAGCTTTATCCATTTCCAATAATATAATTGTCTTTTCCTGATTTTTATCAGTATCTCTCCATCTCTTCAACTTTTTTCTCCGTTGCTTCTGCTTTTTCTTTTAGTTGCTGCAATTATTGTTCATTTTTCCCTATTGTCTCTTTAACTTCTTTCAGTTCTTCTTCCATTTTTTCCATTTTCCCATCTACCTTGTCTAGTCTTGTCTTAAGATCATCATATATAGTCTGTAGCATATTTTTTAATTCCAAATTGATTTTCTCTTGCTGTGACGTAGTTTCTGTTGCCTTTTGCCCCATAGAGCCAGACACTGTTGATATTGATGGTGATGATAGATGTTGTGTTGCTTTTTTCATCTTGTTTCTTCAGATCACATCGCTCAATTTATAATCCAAAATAATCCAATTCTTAAATTCAAGCTGCCCCTTTATTTAAATTCCAAATTCAAATTTTGGATAGCTCCCAAATCAAACTCTTCAGGTTCTTGATACCCTAATCCACATAGGTTTAATTTATATAAAAAAGGAAAAAAGGCTATATCAGAAAAAGAAAATAAAAAGCCAAAAAAAGGGGAAAAAATCAGAACAAAAATAAAAATTCACAAGTAAAAAGTTCAAAACTGAAATGTGCTGCTCGAAATATCCAACCAGGCAATAAAAAGATGGAAAAAGTATAAAATATAGCCTCCCAAAAGGAATTTAAAAAGGAAAAAAACAATACCAATACCAATCACCAAAAATTTAAATCCAGGAAGAAGAAACCTCAATAAAAAAAAGAAAAAGAAAAAGCAGAAAAGAAAAAATTATATTCCAAAATACCTCTATTTCAAAATATTCCAAAATTTATAAATCCACCAGGTGAAGAAACAGACAGCTCAATCTTTGGCAATTTACAAAAGTTTTCAAAAAATCCCCCCCCCTTCTCCCTTTTTTCACTGTTACAAAATCACAAGACCATTTCTTATCAAAATCATTCTTGCCAGTTTCCAAAATATTGTCCAAGATCATTCCACTCTCATCTTCTCCTTAGTTCAATATATCTATTTAATTTTCTCTATCACCACTAGATGGCACTACAGTTCACCTAGTACATTTTCCCCTGTTTTTGTGAGGTGCAGCCCATCCCTTGCCAAGAGTACTTCTTGTAGGTAATGCAATCTATGGTCCAGGAAACAAAAGCTTTCTTTTTTTATTGAAAAGTTTTACAAACAAGAAAAAAAACATTTTCTCCCCCCTACAATCACCCCACCCCCCTCCCTCCCACCCCTTACCCCACCACCCTTCCCCCCTCCTCCCTCCCCCCCCCCAACTTCCCAGAGCAAAATACAGGGTATTAGAAAAAAATAAAAACAATCTTAATCTAAATTAACCTAACTATCTTTAAACTAACAAATCCCCCACTGAAATCTTAACTCCCTTATAGCTAACACAATAAATCTTTGCATTACATTCATTCATACGCAGTTTGATATCTTCGCATCAGATATTAGTTTTGAATGTAGTCTATCCATTTTCTCCACTCCAAAATATATTTTTCTTGGGTATGATCTTTCAAATATGCTGAGATTTTCGCCATTTCAGCTAAATTTGTTACTTTCAACGTCCATTCTTCTATAGTAGGCAAAGAGTCCTTCTTCCAATATTGTGCTACCAGCAGCCTAGCTGCTGATATTAAGTTTAAAATTAATTTAGTCTCTAGTACTGTACAATCAGTTATTATCCCCAATAAAAACAATTGTGGAGTAAATTTCAACCTTCTTTTCAAAATATTCTGCATTATCCACCAAATTTTTATCCAAAATGCTTTGATCTTCTTACAAGTCCACCATATATAATAATACATTGCATCATCACAATTACATCTCCAACATTTAGCTTGTACATTTGGTACATACATGATAATTTCTTAGGATCCAAATGCCATCTATAAAACATTTTGTAAAAATTTTCTCTTAAGTTTCGTGCTTGTGTAAATTTAACATTTCTAACCCAGATCTTTTCCCACATTTCCATCATCACTGGGTCCTGGAAATTTTGTGCCCACTTTATCATACAATCTTTAACCAATTCAGTTTCCGAGTCTATTTCCAATAATACATTTTACAACCTTTTAATATGCATTGGACTCTGATCCCTAATCTGTTTTACCAAGTTCTCCTCATTTTGCATGAAACCAGCTTTTTGGTCTTCCCTCCATCTAGCTTGGAGCTGACCATACTGAAACCAAGTATAAATTATCCCTTCATCTTTCAATATCTCTAAAGATTTCAGTTGCAAATTACCCCTTTCATTAAAAAGAAGCTCCCTGTATGTAATTACCTCCATTTTTTTGTTCTATACTTATGTTTTCTATTGCATGTTTAGGATTTGCCCATATAAGTATCTTGCAGTTTAGCTTATATTGATATTTTTTCCAAACCCTTAACAAAGCATTCCTAACTATATGACTTTTGAACGTCTTATCCACTTTCTTTTCATATAATAAGTAGGCATGCCATCCATATAACAAATCATATCCTTCTATATTTAATATTCTTTCTTGAGTTAAATTAAACCAATCACTAATTTGCACTAACACAGATGCTTCATAGTACAATCTTAAATTAGGCATTTTCAAACCCCCTCTCTCGCGAACATCCTGCATAATTATTAATTTTACTCTGGGTTTTTCCCCAGACCAAATAAAAGTATTAACTCCTTTCTGCCATTCCCTCAAGTTTGCATCTTTCTTGAGTACTGGTAACATTTGAAACAAAAATAAAAATTTTGGTAACACATTCATTTTTATTGCTGCTATTCTTCCCAATAAAGATAATTGCAATTTTTGCCAATTTTCCATATCTCTCTGCACTTTTTGCCAGAGGACTTCATAATTATTTTTAAATAACTTTGTATTTGAGGCTGCAACATTTACTCCTAAGTATTTAACCTTTTTAACTATTTCAAACCTCGTTATTCTTCCTAACTCTTCTCTTTGAAGTAGAGACATATTTTTAGTTATTATCATATGTGGAGCTATCTTTACAGGTTGGATTAAAGTAACCACCAAGTCATCTGCAAATGCTCTCAGTCTATAGTCCTGTTGCCTAATTACTATTCCTTTCAGTTTATCAGATTCTCGTATCCTGTTCAATAGAACTTCTAATGATAAAATAAATAGCAGTGGCAATAGGGGACAACCCTGCCTTGTTCCTTTCTCAATCCTAAAATGATCTGTTAGGCCCCCATTAACAATTATTTGTGCTGATTGTTCTTGATAAATTGATCGGATTGATTGTAAAAACTGTTCTCCAAATTGCATTTTCTCTATTATTTTAAATAAAAATTCCCAACTCAATCGATCAAATGCCTTCTCTGCATCCAAGAAGAAAAACGCTGCAGAGACTTGGTTGTTTCTTTCCAAGTATTCCAATAAGTCTATAATTTGTCTCACATTGTATTTCATTTGCCTCCCTGTTATAAATCCTGATTGATCATTATGAATTATTTGTTGCATAACTGGCATTAATCTATTTGCCAATACCTTAGCAAAAATTTTATAGTGAGTATTCAAGAATGAAATTGGTCTAAAGTTTTCAGGCTTAACACAATTCTGGTCATCTTTTGGAATCAATGAGACAAAAACTGTTCTCCAGGAGGGTGGAATCCCCCCCCCCCAGTTGAATCTTACAAAACAAGGTTCTAAGTGGTTCTACAATTTCCAACTGCAAATTCTTGTAATAAACAGCTGTCAATCCATCTGTTCCTGGCATTTTACCTATTTTTAATTGCTTAATTGCTACGCTAATCTCTTCTACAGTTCTTGGCTAGTTCAAACCCTCCCTTTGTTCTAAAGTTAATTCACCCATATTATCTTCCTTCAAATATCTATCAATATCTAAACCTTGTATTGGGTCTCCTGCATACAGTTTTGTATAGTATTCTAGAAAAGCTCTTTTAATCATATTTTGTTGATAAACTTCCTTACCTCTATATTCTATCTTACCAATAACTAGTGATTTTTGTTTCTTCCTCAATACATAAACTAACCATCTGTCTGGTTTATTAGCGTTACAAAATGTATTATGTCTGGCATATTGCAAAGTAGTTGCCACCCGATTAGCCATTAACATATTAAATTGCCCTTACACTATATTTATTGCTTCCTTTATCTTTTTATCTCCTGGATTACATATTAATAACTGTTCCTTCTTTTTTATTTCCTCCTCAATCTCTTTCTGTCTCTTTATTTGCTTTAATCTATGTCTCTTATTCATATGTATTAAAATTCCCCTCATATAGGCCTTACTAGCATCCCATACCATTTCCATAGGGGTACCCTTATGCATGTTAATAACAAAAAATTCTTTCATTTGTTTTTTGAGTTCATTCGCATTTTCTTCATATCTAAATAAATTTTCATTCAATCTCCATGACCTCCTTTCCCCCCTTTCCTGTTCTAATTCTAACCAAACTGGACTATGACCAGCCAAAGTCCTTGGACAAATCATTGTCTTCTTTACCCTAGAAAGAAAATCATTTGTAATTAGTATAAAGTCAATTCTGGAAAAAGATTGGGGAAAAAAGTAAAATCTCTTTCATCAATATTCCATTCTCTCCAAATGTCCCTCAATTCCAAATCTTCCATTATATCAAAAAAGGACTTGGGCAGTTTTGCATGTGTCAAAACTTTAGAACTACTCTTCTTATCTTTCAAATTATCTATCACTCCATTCCAATTACCCATTACTATAAGAGATTTATAATCCCACTGTATTATTTTAGAATGTAAAAGTTTATAAAAATTATCTTGTTGTTGATTGGGGGCATATATTCCAATTAAAAGCATTTTTCCACTTTGAGTTGATAACTCTATTGCTATATACCTTCCGTAAACATCTGCCTCAATTAGGTTAGCCATTAGTCCTTTCTTTACATAAACGACAATTCCATTCTTCTTCTCTGGAGCTGATGCCACAAAATGAGTCCCTAATCTTGAATTTATTAAATATTTTTGATCTGATAATTTAATATGTGTTTCTTGTAGGCATATAACATCATTCTTAAATTGTTTCAAATAGTGAAATACTTTCTTTCTCTTCTGGGGTGAATTTAAACCATTAACATTTCAGGATAGAAACTTAGTTGCCATTCTTAGCTCCTCGAAGCGTCATGAGCATTCACTGAATATCCTCCTCCATCTTGCTCTTCAACCTGGCCCCTCCCACTGCTTCTGTTTTTTGAGATTCTTGAGTTAAATCTTGAGCTTGTTGCATTTTTGGTTGTTGTTTTTGTTGTTGCTGTTGCATTTGTTTAAAGGTTGATCGCTGTTCTTTTGGTTCCTCTGTCTTGTTTGTTGTTTCAGGCATTAATCCTTCTATACTCTTTAATGGAAAAGGAAGATCTTCTTGCATCTTTTCTCCAGCTGCCACTTCAGCATAAGTCAATTTGATTTGTCATGTCCTCTTTTCTTGCCCCAATTATTGCTGCTATGGCTTCTGCACATCTATCTCTTAAATTTTCTCGACCATCCTCTTTTAATCCTCTCGGTCTCAAGGCAAATTCCATAGATCTGTATTGCATCATGGTCACCTCATTTTCCAGCTTCTCTGTTTTAGTCATAATGTCTCCCATTTTGGCTTCCAAATATAAATTAGCTTCATTAATTTCTTCCACTCTCTCATCCAGTTGAATAAGATGTTTGGACAGTCCTGAAACTGCTAACAAAATATCCCCTCTTATGTCATCATACTTTTTTGCCATAACATTCTTGACTTCCCTTATTTCTTCCTCAAACTTCTCCAATTTCTCTTCTATCATCATTGTTTGGTTATTCATGGCTTCTTTTATAAATTCTTTAAGATCTTTAATGGGAGTCTCCTGCTTTTGTGAATCAGCCAGAAGTTGAGCCTTCTGTGTCACAACAGAAACTATTGGAGAACCCCCTCCTACTTTTGGAATTACTGGTTTAGTTTGCTTGGAAGCCATCTTAATTTCTTTCTTTTAAAAAAGATCTTTTTTCCCTTCCCCCCCCCCTTTTACAAGCACAAAGTCACCAAAGTCACCAAAACAGCTTTTCAGGGGTTTAAATTGTTTGGTTTTTCAGGTAAAATAGTCTTTCCTCAACCTGCTTCTTTATTTCCAATGATTTCAGCTCAGTTTCAAAGTGCGAAAAGTCTCAGCAAACACTTTCATTACTAACTTTCACTTTCGTAATTGCAACAAAGACGCCATTAATCGCTGACTTCCTCTCAGTTAGCTTTAGTTTCAAACAATGTTACTCAGAGCTAAGCATAGGTAATTTCTTGCCTGCACTCCTGCTTTCACTCTGTCTGCTTTTTGGAATCTTTAAAACTTCTTATTGATCGCAGAGGTGGTCGTGGCGTCTGGCTCTGCTTTAGCAGAGTTGTCCCAGATCCGGAGCTTCATTGAGCTGAATGGGGAGCCTGCCTTCAAGCCCCTGGAATTGCTCCAAGGGGCTTTTTGGACTGCTCTACCCCCACCCAACTACTCTCCTCTCCTTCTTTTCCCAAAGGAGAGATTTCGAGCCATCAGACAGCCATTTTGCACTGTCAAAATGGCTTCATGAAATCACGGGGCTGGCGGTTTGTAAAGACCGTCCACAACATCCTGCGGTGCCAACCGGAAGTCCGAAACAAAAGCTTTCTTGATGACACCAAACCTTTAGCCAGTGGTTTATTTCTAGAATTCTTTTTTCCCAATGAATGGCTGTTGGCCTTTCATTGGGAGTACTGATGAGAAAACCACTTGTGCGCCTAGCTCCTTAATTTTATCACCTAATTGTTTATAATCTCTCAATATTGTATTTAGGTTCTTTGTTACCCCTTATGGATTTTTTTTCAATAGCATAAGGTAATCCACCAAAATGATATGAAAGTTCATGAATTCATTAGGATTTATGTCAAGACATTGATCAAGTCAGAAACTCAAAAGCATAGCTTTGGAAAAGTTGCTTCAGAAAAAGCTGTGTGAGGATAAGTTATATAAAAGATGTAGTTAAAAATATAAATTGACAAGACTTTGAAAAGAGGACAGAGCTCATTAAGATTGAATGCAGTCCACTTTGCAGTCCATTTAGACTGGATGTCAAGTGATTTGCAGAGCCGCATATTTAAGGTAGTTCATGCTGACTTTTGTCACTAACTATTTTGCAATAAAATTTTTCATGTTGAAGGTCTATCCATCCCAGCAGTGTAGCCTTTAAACAGAAGCTTTTCAAAAATTCAAGTCTTCCAGAGGTCAGCACTACATACAAGAGTCTTCAAAGGTACACAATTATACCCACCCCCCATCTTAATCTTATTTGTTATATGTTTACTTTTTTTAATATGTACTGTTTTATGAAAATATAGGGGGGAAAGGAAAAAACCCACAAATACACATCTTTCTTCTATCAAAAGAAATTTGCATGAATCTCTCTCTCTATGTGTGTATGAACATACATATATGTGTACAAAATAATAGAAATTTACTTATCAATAGCAAATAACAAAAAGGAAAATAAACATATAAATTGGCATATGCAGTCCAGGTTTCTTAATAGCCCCATTTTATTATGATTTCAGACAATAAAATTGTTTACTCAGATATATAGTAGAATGAAGTAAATTCTTCAGATTCTTTGCTCATTGATAGAAAATGGGCAAATTTCCCCAACTTCTTTTTTATTTAAAAAAAATTAGAGCTCAATATTGATTTCTCTTAACCTCCTATTAAATTATTTTTGTATGAATGAAATTCAAATATAATTCAAAAATATGGGCATCTACAAAACCAATGTATTAGTGAAAGAGAATTAATATATGGAACTTTTTTATTTTTCAAAGGGAACTATTATAGCAACTGGCCACACCATATTATATACTGGTTGTACTCTTAGAGTCAGGCAGTCTCTTCTACGACCTGATTTGGTTGTTGTGGAAAGGCAGCAAATTCTTAATTTTTTCTCCCATTTGTTATTGTTGATATATCTTTATTGCTGGGGTGGGGGTGGGGGTGGGGGTGGGGGGAGAGAACAGTTGTCAGATTCTATGTTGCAAAGTTCTGAAATAACCTCAGTTGTCTTGAATTCTGTGGATTTTGGAAACAAAATGTTTGGGGGCAACCATGTCAGATTGGAATAACATTTTCAGCTGAAAGTATTTCTCCTTCTCCTACTCCTCTCGAAGGGTTTTTATCCTGCAGGATCCAATCTGGGTCAGTCACTGGGACCACAGGTTTAGTCTTCCCAGCATTTGGACTCATGCTGGAGCCCATCCTCAGGGAACTTCTCTCTAGCTGAATGTGTCTGTTCTTATCCCCTTAGACATAAAATTGATGAAATATTGATGGCCTAATAAAGTGAAAGCATTTGTAGGTGTGCTTTGATATAGAACCCTTCTTCCACATCTATCTTTAATGTATTGCTAAAAGAAACTTTTGCTTTTTCTACAGAGTTTATTCCTCTCCTGTCTGTGTTAACATGATTTTACAGCTGACTGAGCACTCCCCTCTGACCTTCCCTTTCCTGGGAACAAGGGCCACCTTAATTGCCAATTGAGATGGTAAGATCTGTTGACGGGAGATTAGCAGCAGTTAGCTAATTAGTATTTAAATGTTCACTAATGTTGCAATGAGTTTGTCAGCTACAATCTTATTTAAAAGAAGTCCAAATGTCTGTTTCATTTTAATAGATTCATTTATCTCAATTTGTATTTTAAAAAAGGAAAGACACATTACAGTTCTTTTCAGGGATATTGTAAAAAAAAAGGGGGGGGAGACCTGGCTGCATTGTTTGTTTGTTTATAATGCTATAAAGTATTACAGACATTTTAAAATATTTTACATAATTGTAAATTAAGATCAGCAGTGCCATATAAGTGGCATTCAACTATAAGGATGTAGATATAGAAATCATGGAGCTGCATAAAAATAGCTTATGGCTTTTATTCAAATCAAAGTCCCATTGGGTTCTATGAGATTTATTCCTTTATTGAGTTTATACCCAAGAACATATCATGTTGTTAGCAGCAGTATTGCCTAATCCAATTCCCAAACTTTGTTTATCTAAGGGACATTTGATAACATAACACCCCTTTTAGAATCTTTTCTCTGTTTTGAGAAGTTGGAGAAGTGACTTGTTTCTTTAATCCTCTTTTTTTAAAGATGCTTAAAAATAAAAAAAATCATACATTTTGATTCTGAAAAATGGATGCTTTGGTAAGCTTTCAGAAAAGCATTCAAGGGGCAGAATGAATTTTTACAGTCATTAAACAGCCATTTGCAGTCTGTCTGTCTTCTACTTTCTTTAAACTGTTTACTTTCTTACCAAAGGCTTAAGTGACAGGTTAAGAAAACCCAACAATAATCAACATCACAGTCGTAACTGTTATTGTTCCTAGGAAGACTCCTACATTTACAGGAATTTCTCCCATTTCACATTGAAATATATCTTGTTTACCATTGTATAAATTGTGTATCATTGAGCTGGGTTTGACTCCTGATAGCTACACGGACAAATGCTTACCATTTTGATCTATTTTCAAAAATGGCTTCAGGGAGATTTCAGTAATCTTTTTGATCCTGCTCAACTGTTTTATCTGTTATCTTCTTTTCTCTGTTTTCACTCAGCCTTGCACATAAGATCATTGTGTTCTAAACCATCTTCCATTTGCATCACTGATCATAAGAGAGAAGTCAGTCTATCTTTGATTCAGGACTGATCAAAGAATTCTTGCACTTCATGGCACTTTTAGTAACCATAATTGAAAGATGCCTATATTTTTCTATCTCTCACTTTTTTTCAGTGTTCAACTTTCATTGGAAAGGCCATTTCCCTAGCTGTTGCTATTTTTACTATTATTGAAATGTCCTTATTATCATATAAGAAAAATATGCAGATTCTGCAGCCTGTCTTGCTGCATGACAGTCCTGAATAATATGTATTTATTTCTCGTATTTCTCATGCCTAAATATAAAAGCAGCAAAGACCATAATATTGCCTCTTCATTTTACTCCCATTCCACATCATGTAACCTACATATGAAAGATGCATGATTCCCTGATTTTCATGTCAGTTTTGCCTCATCTTACATAGCAAGTTACATTTAAGGCCACTGGTTTCAATTGATTCTAGACCCTGCATGGATTGGTGTTTATGAGATTTGTTCACATCTGATTAATTGTAATTCAGCTCTCCTTCAGAATATAGCCACATTGTAGATGTATATATACATACAGAAATCAACCTGGGAATTAACTTGAATAAAATCACCATATCTGAACCTCTCAGAGCAATCCACCTTTACAAAAAAAAAAAAACCCACCTCCAAATCAATATTTTTGATGCTCTGCAGCAAAACTTGGAAAAAATGCATTGCCAATCTACTAAACATGACAATTTATGAATTTAGTCGGTCTTAGTAAAGTGATGTATAGAATAACAAGTTTCCTTGTTTTCTTCCTAGGATAATAAATTAAAATTTTATCCTGTAATGATCCAGGGTCAGCATAAATTCCATCTGGATTTTTATTCCTAACTGGGATTTGTAAACATTACTATATTGCACTGAGATTGCTGAATGTTTGCTACAGCCCTCTAGTGGATGGAATTGACATGACTGTCAGATTCAGTTCTGTTAAGGCCTTTGTGATATTATTAAGAAAATTAGACACAAAATGATTTCAAAAAACAGCCTAATGAAAAACATGTGCTGCAAGCATACTTTAAACAGAAAACCCCCCATTAAATGATCTTCAGGTATTTTGGACTATGACCAGTGATGGGATTCTACCAGTTGGTACCGGTTCAGTAGAACAAGTTGTTAAGTAGTTAAGCAATTTGGAGAACTGGTTGTTAAAAGAAATCTCCTTTTGCTTTTTTCCCACTTTACAGGGTTAATCTTGTAAGGAATTACAGCACTGAGCCAAGGTGGCACAGTGGTTAGAGTGCTGTACTGCAGCTATTTTAGCTGACTGCTAGTTCAGCAGATCAGCAGATCAAATCTCACCGGCTCAAGGTTGATTCAGCCTTCCATCCTTCCAAGGTGGGTAAAATGAGGACCCAGATTGTTGGGGGCAATATGCTATTTAGTATACTGTCGATTGTTGTAAGCTGCCCAGAGTCCTCGGAGAGTGGACGGCATAGAAATATGATTAATAAAATAAAATAAATAAATAAACATTTGGTGTTGTATCCTAGCCTAATCTTTATTGCCCTGCTTACAGAAACTGCCTCTCTGGCAGTATGCCTAGACTTAGTGTCACTTCTGGTTCTGGAGATTCTCGGAAGTTTTTTGTTTGCTTGTTTGTTTGTTTTTCTGTTTTGCTTTGTTTTTGTTTTGGTTTTTGCTTGACTTTCTTAAAGGGGAAGGGTTGTTTTAAGCTTTTTATACCACTATTGGGAGGAAATACTCCCCTATTGGAGTTTTTCCAGTCAGGGTGCAATAATCAGCACTTTGAAGAAATAATTGAATAACGAAGCAGCTTTTAATGACAAGGAATCAAGATGAGTGACATTCAGCAAGGCTTCTTGGCTAGCTAGAAAGATTGACATTCAAACATGAGTTTCATACCCTTTCTGACTTTTGGTCTAAAACTGGTTTTTGGTGAAGTTTAATTCTGTGCTTGGTGATGTTTAATCCTGTGTTTAGTGATGGGATAATTTTCCCTATTCAGCTTTGTTTGGAAGGAAAAATGTTAATTTCTGTTCCTGAAAAGAAACAGCTTTGGAAATTTGACTAGTTCTGTATCTATTTGTTCTGGCAATTGGTTTAACAAGAAACAGATACTCTGTTTGCTCCTTTGCTTCATTCTGGAGAGCTTAAATGACCTCTCTGCTAAAGGGCTTCACTTTATGAGCAAGAGTTGGCTATTGATAGTTATAATTACATTTTAACTATATTAATTCCTCACGGTGCTCTGGCACCCGGCCTGATTTGTAACTCCAGTTTGCAGGTATTTCTAATCTAAAGATTGGTATTTAGGGCAGCTTTTTGCAAGCAAAGAAGCTTTTTGTATTTTTATACAGGTAATCCTTGACTTACAACAGTTACTGTCAGCCTCCGATCTTTCAATGCTTGCTTGTCAGCTGCCATGGCAATGGGGGGAGGGGGACGTGCTAGTTGGGGAAGCATGCTGGAGGGGAGTATTGGGGAAACAAAACTGATTCTTAACTGCAATCCTGTGCCTTTGAAGCTGCTATCTGCTGACATTCCAGATTGATGACACTGCCAGATGTGTGATGCCACCTGACCTCTGGAGGATCTTTGGATTAGATGATTTATGCTGGACAGTTGGGAGGGGATTCTTTCTATATGTGATTTTCACGCCTACTGCTTCAGATTCTGTTTTCCTTGGTTGCCATCACTTCAATTTTCAGTAAAAGTACCTTTCTCTATAAACAATGGAGTTGGGGTCATTCTTTCTTGAACTTTGAAGGAAGTACACCTGACATTAAGTAGAATCTCACTTTTACAGCCATCCCAGATAACTACCGAGGGGGCTGAAACCAAGCAATGTTGGATCAAGACATGGATCAGGAGCAGATGGGAACTGCTGGATCTACAACTTCTTCCCTCCACCCGGGGGGGGGGGGGCGCATTCGAACTGGATGGCAAAATTATGACAGGGAGAGGAGTCACAGTGACCCAGATGGTTGATTGGAGTGGGGAGGCTACCGGACTGGGAAAGAACTCCCCAAGGAGGGTTCAAGGAGTGACAAGTGCCAGATCCCAAAGGGGAGAATCAGCATGGATGCAAGAGCAGAAAAAAAGCCTCATGGTCACCCAGGTTATGCAACTTCTTAGGGATGCTGAAAAAAGCTGGCAAGTTTACCCAACTTGGAAGGGAGGAGACCTCCCTGGGGAAGTCCCAGAGATGGCTGCTTGTGGGGGAGAGGAAGAGCAAGCTGGGGAAGGAGCCTCACAAGCCTCTGAAACTCAGGTGAGAAATGCAGCAGTCCAGGGGGTCCCAGCACTGCAGGCTCCTCCCCAGAGGCAAAGAAAGCCAAAGTTCCCCATCCTACAACACAAGTTCAGAGGAGAACCGAAGAATTTAGAATTTTTTTTAACCCAAGTGTGGAACCACATGCAGGACTGGGGGAAGGATTATCTGTCGGATGCAACACAAGTGAGGTGCATTACAATTGCCCTAGAGGGAGTGGCAGCCGAGTGGATGGTGGACCTTCACAATAACAACTCTCCCCTGCTGAGAAATTACAACCTCTTTATGGGAGCCCTCAGAACATGCTTTGAGGAACCCCTAACCAAGCGGAAGGTGAGAATCAGAATGAAGGGCATTCAGCAGGGCCAGAGATCAGTGGCAGAGTACACCCAAGAGTTCTGCGAGCTGGCTCCTTTCATGAGAGGCTGATCTGAGGTGGCCCTATTAAAAAACTATAATGATAGATTGAATGAGGACATTTACAAAGACTGCAGAGCACGGGGGGTTCCCGAAGAATTGCAGAGCTGGTACATGGTAGCAGCAGATGTGGAGATTGACCTGGCCCAAAGCCAGATCTGTGGTGGCCATGCCTGGGATCAATCATCCTCCTCTTTCCTCAAGGGGATGCCAAAACCAGCAGTGGGAAAGACAGAGCCCAAAACCAAGCCAAAATCCTTTGCGTGTTTCAAATGTGGAAAGGAAGGACACCAAGGGGCTGAGTGTTTCTCCAAGCCAGCACCAAAACCAATCGGCCCAGGAGGGAAGAAGGCTGACAAAGCACTCACAAAAGCCCACAAGCCCACCTTGAAAGGAGAAGTTGTTGCGTTCACTCCCCAGGGTGAATTGAGAACTCCGACCATCACGGACGACAGCAGGACTGACACCGAGTCGGATGACGATGACCTGGTGAGTCACAATGGGGGCCCCAAGATCATCCCCATAGAATTAAGGGTGCCATCTACCGGGACACACAGGCAGATGCCAGCCCTCCTAGACTCTGGATGCACTAGGTGCATAATTAGCCCAAAAGTAGTGGAAAAGATGGGCCTAAGGCTAAAAACCTTGAGAAGGCCCATTGCTTTCTGTCAGCTAGACTGATCGATGGCAGGAGAGGGCCCAGCCAGCTTTGTGACTGAACCCATTGAGATGCAGTTGGGGGATCATATAGAGACTCTTAGATTCATTGTGACCCCTGGCATGGAGCAGTCCCTCATACTTGGACTACCCTGGCTCCATAAATGGAACCTGTGCATAAATTGGAGGATGGGAGTTTTATTTATTTATTTTATTATTATTTCAACTTATATTTTGCGCATTCACTCTGAGAAATTGGGAAAAGACAGGAAAGTTCTTTCGGAGGACAGAGGGGAATATGAGGGGGCAGAAACAGCAATAGATCACATAGAGGGAGAGGAGAAAATTCCAAAGGAATATTGGAACCTTCGGGAGGTTTTCAGCAAAAAGGCCTCTGATGTGTTACCCCCCCACAGGCCAACGGACTGTACTATTGAAATACTTCCTGGAGTAAAACTCCCTAAGCCAAAAATTTATCCCATGACCCCCCGGGAGCTGGAAGAACTACGGAACTTTATTGACAAAAACCTAGAATGGCGCTTTATTCAACCAGCCGAGGCCGAGGGTGGCAACACCAGTACTGTTCCGGAAGAAGAAAGATGGGTCCTTTTGTCTGAGCACCATTTGCGTAGAAAATGTCTATCCCCTGCCGCTGATGAAGGACATGCTGGCTCACATAGGCAAGGGGAAAATCTTCACTAAGCTTGACTTACAAGAGGCTTACTACCAAGTTCGAATTAAGGAAGGGGATGAATAGAAAATGGCTTTTAACTGCCCGCTAGGATGTTTCCAGTTTAGGGTGCTCCCTTCAGGACTACAAGGAGCCTCTGCTGTGTTCATGGAATTAATCAATGAAGTACTGCATGAACACTTATACAAGGGGATGCTGGTCTACTTGGATGACATTCTTATCTATACCGAGAACATGGACGACCATGTGAAATTGGTGAGAATTGTCCTGAAAAAACTCAGAGCTGTTGAACTATATGCCAAACTCTCAAAGTGCGAATTCCACCAAGACAAAATTGACTATCTCGGGTACCGCATCTCGCATGAGGGAATAGAAATGGATCCGGAAAAGATTTGGGAGGTGTTGGAATGGCCCTACCACACACCCGCAGACAACTACAGAGCTTCCTGGGATATGCGAACTTCTATAGACAGTTTATCCCCTCATTTGCCAAGATTCTTTGCCAATTACCCACCTTTTGAAGACAAAAGGAGAAGTAAAACCAAAGCTCTTCTGACCCCTCGAATGGACTATGTACTGTCAGGCAGCATTTGAGGATGCTTTCACGGTGCGGTGAGCCCTGTTAACATGGAGGCAATTTCTTGAAGGGACTAAGCACTCCTTTGAGGTGTGGACTGACCACAAGAACTTGGAAGCTTTGAAAATATCATGTAAACTATCCCCAAAGCAAGTCCACTGGGCTCAGCACTTCAAACATTTTAATTTCTCCCTCCACTATCTTCTTGGAGGGAAAAACTTTATGGTAGATGCACTTTCCAGACTGCCGCAATACAACAGTGCTAGAGAGGAAGTGATTCAGCCAATCATCCCCTCAACCCAGCTGGCAGCACCAGTGACTACTTGAGCGCAAGCTAAGGTAGATCGAGCATTATCTGGTGACTTGTCTAAATAACTACAAGAAGCTTTAAAGACTGATGAGTGGTTTCAAGCCCACTCGAATGAGTGTATACTTCGCGATGGCCTTGCTTGGATGGGAGCCAAGCTGTATGTCCCTGCCAGTCTGAGAGCAACAGTCTTACAGCACACACATGATGTCAAGGTTGCTGGGCATTTCAGATTTGTCAAAACACTACATTTAGTCAAACAACAATTCTGGTGGCCCGACTCAAGAAAGATATAGAGGCATACATAGCTAGCTGCCCCATGTGTGCCTCGGCCAAAAGACCTCCGGGAAAGCCATCTGGACTACTTCAGAGTGTTGCCAGGCCAGATGCCCCTTGGAGAGAGATCTCCATGGATTTTATTGTGGAATTGCCTGAAAGTGGGGGGAGCACAGTTATTTGGGTGGTCACTGATTTGTTTTCCAAACAAGTACATTTTATCTCATGTCCCAAGATCCCCTCTGCCAAAACACTGGTGAAAATGTTTGTCCAACATATATACAGATTACACGGTGCCCCAAAGCATATAATCTCTGATAGGAGTGTCCAATTTACCTCTCATTTCTGGAAGGAATTCCTAGCACTAATAGGCTCCATCCAGGGATTAAGCTCTGCCCACCATCCCCAGACAAATGGGGCTTGTGAAACAATATTTGAGGTGTTATGTTAATTACTGGAACAATATTTGAGGTGTTATGTTAATTATCAGCAAGATAACTGGGCGGAATTATTGCCTTTCTCTGAGGTGGCCTACAATAACTCCATACATAGCAGCACTAGGTTCACCCCTTTCAAAGTGGCCTCCAGCTAAGATTTTGTGCCAATCCCAGAATTGCCCCAAGAGGATCTAAAACACCCCTCTCTGATTGATTGGATTGAACACCTACGTGGCACATGGGCAGTTACTTGTAAAGCACTTGATGACACACGTCGAGCTCATAAAGCCCAAGCCGATAAAAAAAGGGGTCGGGCACGGGATTATAAAGTTGGAGACATGGTTTACCTGTCTACCAAATACTTGCAAACTGCCCAAAAGTCAAAAAAGCTTGGATCCAAATATGTGGGCCCTTTCCCAATAGTTCGGGTTATTAACCCAGTCACAGTTCAATTGGAGTTACCAAAAAATTTGCAAGGAATTCATCCTGTGTTCCACGTTAGTTTGCTCAAGCCGGAACACTCGTCCCCTTTGCATCCCGACAAATAACCTCCTCCTGTCCCCATTCTGATTGAAGGAGAACAGTACTCTGAGGTCAAGGAAATCTTGGATTCTTGGAAGCATTGTGGTAAGGTGCAGTATTTAGTGTCCTGGAAACATTTCCCATTTTCAAAAGCTGAATGGGTAAATAAAAAAGATGTTCAGGCATCGAAGAAAGTCCAACAGATTCATGCCAAATATCCTGATAAACCTTAATCATTTGCTCTCTGTACATATTGTATATTTATCTCTCTTTTATCTTTTCCAGGAATAATCACTCTTTTGAAGGGTGCCTGAATGTCAGCCTCCAATCTTTCAATGCTTGCTTGTCGGCTGCCATGGCAACGGGGGGAGGGAGATTTGCTAGTCAGGGAAGCGTGCTGAAGGGGAATATTGGGGAAACGAAACTGATACTTAACTGCAGTCCTGTGCCTTTGAAGCTGCTATCTGCTGACATTCCAGATTGATGACACTAACAGATGTGTGATTCCACCTGATCTCTGGAAAACCTTTGGATTGGATGATTTATGCTCGACAGTTGGGAGGGGATGCTTTCTATATGTGATTTTCGCACCTACTGTTTCAGATTCTGCTTTCCTTGGTTGCGATCACTTCAATTTTCAGTAAAAGTATCTTTCTCTATAAACAATGTAGTTGGGGTCATTCTTTCTTGAACTTTGAAGAATGGCACTGGAAAAAGTAACTTATGACCATTTTTCCCACTTATGACTATTGCAGCAAACTGTCATTAAGGCAAAGAAGCGATGCCACATGACCACCTGGCCATGCCCATCCAGTCACATGAAGCACTGAAGTTGTGAAATGGGTGACACAGTTGTTAAAAATGCTACAATGCACATAAATTATGACCAGTCATAAGTGCAAGGACCAGTCAAAAGTGCAAGGATGTGTAAGAAATCTCTTTCTGGGTAGTCCGTTTGTGCATATGGACTACTCAGAGGACTGAAAAAGTTATTTTTGACTGGTCCTCGCACTTTTGATCAGTCCTCACACTTATGACTGTCCTCACATTTTACATTTTTTGCCCTAATTTGTCACCATGGTGAAGAGAAGCAGTTGTGAAATGAGTGACATGGTTGTTAAGAATGCTGCAACAGGCATAAATGTGAGGATGGTCATAAGTGTGAGGACCAGTCAAAAGTGCAAGGACCAGTCAGAAATGACTTTTTTCAGCCCTCTGAGTAGTCGTTATATACATAGCTACAGCCACCCGGTCACATGACTTCCAAGCCACGCCCACCTAAATAAGCCATGCCCACAGAACCGGTTTTAAAAAAATTGAATCCCACCACTGACAATGACTACAACTGTAAATCCCTTGTCATTTATCATATTAGGTGGGGTTGATGTGAGTTGATGAAACATATTGAGGACCTCAAATTACCTGTCCCCATCTTAGACATTTAGGAGAAAGAAATACACTGCTCACTTTTTTCCCATTCCTCTGCCAAAATTTATTCAAATATGATTACCAGTTGCACATATTTCCAGAGATCAATATCATTACACAGTTTTGCATTTAAAACCAAAAATATCAGCTTCAATCCAACCTCTGCTTCATATTGTTGCATGTTGATTAGACACTGATGTCAACCCATTTAGAAATTCTTATTCAGCAGCAGCTCCGAGTTTTGGAAAGTCAGGACAATTCTAATCTAAGCACAGTAATTGTGCACAATCCTCATTGTGCTCCAAAGATCAAATCATAGAATGTAGAACATAGAATAACAGAATTGGAAGGGGTTTGGAAGTCTTCTGGTCCAAATCCCTGCTCAAGCAAGAGATTTTACACCATTCAAGACAAATGGCTTTCTGGTCTCTTGTTGAAAACTTCCAATGAATTCTGGAGATAACCCATTCCATTTATTAATTGTTCTCATTGTTAGGAAATCTTTTCTTAATTCTAGGTTAGATTTCTCTTTAATAATCTCCCAACCATTATTTCCTATCCTGCCCTCAGGAGCTTTGGAGAATCAATAAAGGAGAATATTTGTAGCTCAGAGTTGAAATGGGAGGTCATTTATGCCTCTGAGCTTGGTTGTTTTCTTGCAGACATTTCATTACCCAAACTAGATAACATCATCAGTGTTATCATCAGCTCTGAAGAACGGATCAATCCATTCTTCTCTGTGACAGTCTTTCAAATATTGGAAGACTGCTATCATATCACCTTTAGTCCTTCTCTTCATTAGACTAGACTCTCTCATTAGCCTCTAGACCACTTTTCATTTTTGTTGCTCTTTTCTGCATTCTTTCTAGGTTTCAGCATCCTTTCTGCATTGTGGTGAGAAAAATTGAACACAGTATTCCAAGTGTAGTCTTACCAGTGGAGTATAAAATGCAGCCTTTTTTTCGTATCTTTTTATAAAGATTGGTAAGCAATGTTAACAGTTTGGGTCTTCAATGGTGAAAGTAAACAAAATGAGATTGTTGTGGAAAAGAAAATGAATACTTAGAAAATGGATGTTTGGGAGGAGAATAATGAGACCTCTCCTGGTGTATAAGAATAAGAGTTCTACTAAACTACTTGAGACTGAGTGAAAGCAGAGGTTTTGGGGGGACAAGGGTAATGAATGTGATTTCTGTGGGGATAAGGTACAGGATTTGGATAATGAGGTGGGTTGGATATGATATATTTGAGTGAGGAGGCTTAGCTGGACTGTGGATGAATGTATGTGGTTGAGTGCATAGGGAGAGTTGATAATATGGAATTGGTGGGGAAATTTTGGAGGAATCAGTTATGGATTTAGAGACTAGAGAATAGCGTACTATGGTAATGACCAGAGGGAGATGTGAGGGAAAGTACTGGACATATCATTACAAAAGGATAACCAGCAATTATGTTTTTACTTCTGATCCAGTTTATGCCCAAGGTCTTGAAGGTTAAATTTATGGGAGCCCTATCCAGAATAAGACTCCATACGTTCATGATATGATGGTAGATGAACACCATTGCAGACATGGCATGTATTACTAAAAGCTGATTGAGAGTAATAATGTTGAGTTATAAAGAGTTATAATGATTATTCATAATACCTTTGCAATGACTATATGCACTGCTCTAACTGTACTTGGCATCAGTGCTTTTATATAAGATAAGAGTCAGGATAAGACAGAATTTCTGTTGGTAAATCATCCACAGCCTGAGTTCCTTGTCATTTACCACTGCAAAGCTGGTAGTAGGACTTCCCAGGCTTTAACATTAGGGATTTCAGTGTCCTTGCCATTGATCTAATGATGGATTTCATGACCTCCAAGTTGAGATTGTCTTAGCTCAAATCCTTGCAGCAAATGGTGTGTGTCAGGGGTGGGTTCTACTTACCTTTACTACCAGTTCTCAACGGGATTGCTTGCGCATGCCTCGGTTGTGCACATGCGCAGATCGCCAATGACAACATCCAGGGCTGTGGGCGGGGCTTCCCACCAATTTTACTACTGGTTCTTGTGAACCGGTCCGAACCGGGGGCAACCCACCACTGGTGTGTGTATAAACTGACACTGGAAGATATTGGTCATTCATTCTTTGCCAATCTGAGGTTCACTGTTACGTATTGAATTGCTCCAGAAAATGAAGCAATGAATAGATGCCTAAAGTGATGATAGGAAACACAAAGAATAGGTACACATAAATATGAGCTTCATGCATATACCAAAAAGGTAAGAGTGAATAAGGGACAAAGCAAGATTTTCTATTTTTAATTGTAACCATAGATTCCAGAAGTTCTGTTTAGGATAATGAACATTCAATATTTCTCTGTCCTTATAGCTCTCAGCCAAGGCAAACCAGTTTCTGTAAGACTAGTTACAGGATTATCTGCAGTCACTCAGATCCATTCTACATTAGACTCCAAATGTAGAGTCTAATGCCAAAGGCTGATGGTGTGGTCTAGGATGAGTTTGAATTAACGATTTGCATGAGTTCTCTATACTAATAGTTCAAACAACAACAACAGCACTTAGATTTATATACCTCTTTACAGTGCTTTTACAGCCCTCTCTAAGTGTTTACAGAGTCAGCATATTGCTCCCAACAATTTGGGTCTTCATATTACCCACCTTAGAAGGATGGAAGGCCATTTTAGACAATTAGTGTTTTGTCTCCAAGCTTCCATTTTTAAGGGAAAGTTATTGAGAGAGCAGTTATAGTATAGTTTCAGAGGATCCTGAAAAAGTGGATTATCTAGACCTGGGGTGTCAAACTCATATCATCATGTTGTTGTCAGGTAACGTATTGCAACTTTTTCCCACCTTTGGTTAAGTGGGGGTGGGGATGGCCACCATGTGATGCATCTGGCCCATGGACCACGAGTTTGACATCCTGATCTAGACCATTGTCAGTTAGGTTTCAGGCCAGGATTTTAGAAATAGAATAACAGAGTTGGTAGGGACCTTGGAGGTCTTCTAGTCCAACCCCCTGTTTAGGCAGGAAACCCTACACCAGTTCAGACAAATGGTTATCCAACATCCTCTTAAAAACTTCCAGTGTTGCAGCATTCACAACTTCTGGAAGCAAGTTGTTCCACTGATTAATTTTTTAACTGTCAGGAAATTTCTCCTTAGTTCTAAGTTGCTTCTCTTCTTGATTAGTTTCCACTCATTGCTTCTTGTCCTACCCTCAGGTACTTTGGAGAACAGCTTGACTCCCTCTTCTTTGTGGCAGCCCCTGAGATATTGGAACACTACTATCATGTTTCCCCCAGTCCTTCTTTTCATTAAATTAGACATACCCAGTTCCTGCAGCCGTTCTTCATATGTTTTAGCCTCCAGTCCCCTAATCATCTTTGTTGCACTTCTCTACACTGTTTCTAGAGTCTCAACATCTTTTTTACATTGTGGCGACCAAAATTGGATGCAGTATTCCAAGTGTGGCCTTACCAAGGCATTATAAAATGGTGTTAACACTTCACATGATCTTGATTCTATCCCTCTATTTATGCAGCCTAGAACTGTGTTAGCTTTTTTGTCAGCTGCTCAACTCTGCTGGTTCATATTTAAATGGTTATCCACCAGGACTCCAAGATCCCGCTTGCAGACAAACAAACCCTCCTAAGAAGTTCTCACAGCTGTTCACTATCAAAGTTCAAGGTTTTTTCCAAAACAAAAATTCAGTGTTGTAATGATCTTATTTCTCCTGAAGATGTCTCTCTACAATCCACAATTCCAATAAACCGCCTAAAAAAGTATCCATTTTGTTTGCAATCCACTTTAACAATCTTTCCTAATTTTTTTCTTATACACCAAATCAATTTGAAGTCCAGTCCAAATTTACAAAGTCTGTCCCCCCCTCCCCCCCCACTCTCTCTCTCTTTTTGGTACAAAACTTCTATTGCAGGGCTTTAATTTTAGGTTTCTTTTTAGCTTTTCTCCAAAATTCAGAAAAGAAATCTGTTTATTTTCTTTCCAGTCCTCTACACAGTTATGGGGTTTTTCTTCTAATTTTCAAAATTCTCCAAATATTTTTATTCAAAAGTCAAGTTTCTTTTCAGGTTTTATGACTAAATTTCCACTTTAGCCTTCTTCCTTCCTTTCCCCCATGTCATTAGCTGCTATTATTCTGCTGCGGTTCTTTTGACAGATTTAAAAATATTTTCCTTTTTTTTTTTTCCTATGAGCTGGCAATCACTCCCCTGGCTTCATATTCTGTTCAAATCACTACTCCTGCTCAATACTTAGTCTGGTTGCCCCAACTTCTTGACGGTCACAACAGCTGCTGCCCCTGCTGCCAAGTCGGAGAGTTTCCTCTGACCTTCGAGGAATTTGCCTGTTCCTCTTGGTCTTCCAAGGTGCCTCTCCTTCTTCTCCATCCCTATGAGATAATTCTGGTCCAAAGACCCCTCGGCAGTGGCTTATCAGCACAGGATTTCGCGGAGCTCGTCAGAGCCCACTATTTCCCCGACTGTCTCACCATGACACTTCCAGTCAAATCCAGGTAAAATCATCTTTGATGGTGAGATGTAATCATTATGGTGATATTTAACAGATTAACAGAGTTGGAAAAGACCTTGTAGGTCATCTAGTCCAACCCCCCTGGTGTAAGAGACCCTAAACCATTTCTGACAAATATCAGTCCAATCTCTTCTTGAAAGTTTCCAGTGATGACGCTCCCACAATTTCTGAAGGCAAGCTATTGGTTGATTGCTCTCACTGTCAGAAAATTAATCCTTATTTCTAGGTTCAATCTCTCCTTGAGAATCAGTTCCCATCCATTATTCCTTGGCTGGCCTTCAGGTGCTTTGGAAAATAGCTTGACCACCTCCTCTCTGTGACAGTCCTTCAAATATTGGAACACTGCTATCATATTTTCTAACCATGCCCAGTTCCTGCAACCATTCATCATGTTTTAACCTCCAGTCCCCTAATCATCTTGGTTGCTCTTCTCCTTTGTAGTGGAGTGAGCATCCAGGAATGGGTTGTCCTCATCTGTTAGCCAATAGGACTGAGACTGGCAAAGCTGTGAGGACACGCCTACATCAACAGTCCCCAGCTTTTGTCTCAGTCCTAGCTGTGGACAGACATGTGTTTTATTGGTCAATCTATTTCTGGATACCTTTTGGTGTTAGTTTGTTTATTTGGATTAGTTTTATTGAAAAGGTTTGCTTTGAAAGCCATCACTTCATCTGTGGCTTCCAGGCGACTCCTATGGCCTGGAAGGCAGATGCCAAGCAAAAGTGGTGTCTAGCCTCTGCACCATTCTTGGGGAAGCACCAGTTTGGAGTGTTGCTGGAGCTGCTGCTCATGGAGACAAAGGAGAAACGTAAGATCCTTCCATCTTTTTCATGATGGACAGAGTCACACCCTCCATATTTCAGGTGCCAGTCTTTAAGGGGCCTGATGGGGGGCTTGGTGCAGTTAGGGCTCAGTGCTCATTCCAACCTAGGCAGGATCAGCAACAGGATAGGTAGGGAAATTCAAGCAATTCCCACCCAGACAGCCCTTTCGAGGGGGAGGGAGCCATCCTTACCAGCGCCAGCGATAATTGCCTCATGAACCCTCTCATTGGGGGACACCTGACCTGTTTTGCCAGGTGCTGGGAGGCACTATGGATGCATGGGTTCTGGAGACGGTCCATTTGGGCCTCTCTTTAGAATTCCTTTCTACTCCCCTGAGGTTTTTCATCTCTTGCCCTGTTTCAGGTAACCAGATTAAAAGGGTCCTCATGGAAACTGCTGTCCAACATCTATTGGATATCCATCCTGTTCAACCAGTTCAAGAGGCTGAGCAAGGGATGGGACTTTATTCCATCCTCTTTGTAATTCCAAAAGCCTCAGGGGGTGGGGGGGTATAGGGCAATTCTAGATCTCAAAAGACTGAACCGCTTTGTTATTTACAAATGGTTCAAAATGCATTCTCTTAAGTCCATTTTGGACAGCGTCAGGGAGGGTGATTTCCTCACCTCTATTGATTTAACTGAGGTTTATTTGCATATTGCCATCCTTCCAGGACATAGGTAGTATCTCCGCTTCTGTTATGCAGGCTGGCTGTCAGATCCCTAAAAGTGATACTGCCATTCAATTGGAAGAAGGGGGAGACTTGGATTTGATTTAATAACATTGCCTGTGTCAACAGATATTTTACAACCTATATCCTGGCGCCAAAGAGTCCTGAGAGTCTCTTAACATAGAGGAATGTTTATGATAGCCTGTTCTGCCCCAGCTATGGACTCCAAAGAAGAGTCACACATGAAGTTCGTACAAACCTTAGTTTAATTTAAATCAGTCTTTTCTAAACAAAGGCTGTTAATTTAACTTCATTAACAGCCAACAAGAATCCAAAGAATAATAACTCAATTCTGAGGCCCAATATTTCAGATAACTGTAATCTTACTGTGGTTGGAAGGATGCCCAGAAGCAATTTGCAGGAAATCTGATAAGAGAGAAACAAGAACTGAATCAAACATTTTCTGGAATCAAGATGCGAAGGAATGCGAACGAAGTTGTTTCCTGCAAATTGCATCAGTTGTTGTCCTTCCCTAAATAGACTACGGGAGTGGCCAATTAGCCCCAAGCCTTACTCTCAAGGAGATCTCCTCCTGAGGAGCCACTCCTGCCTTTTTGCAGCCCTGCACACATGTGCATCAAAAAGAGGCTCCTTGTCTTCTTCCTCTTCACTTATGGAGGTTCTGAAGGCCCTGGCTGAATCCCCGCCTCTGGCACCGCATCTTCTCCAGCCTCCTCATTGTCTGACTTGAGTGCCAACTGCTCAGGCTGCTGGCGCAGCACCACACCAGCCTCATCGCTGTCAGAATCAGCTACTAACTGCACAGGCTGCTGATGGGCCACAACATAGCCATGTGGGTTGTTTCACTTTAAAGGATAACAGTGTGAATGCATGGTTGCTCGGGTTCTCAGGGAAATTAGTAAAGAAAACATCTTCACACTTGTGTATTGGCTAAAATCTGCTTTCTGACTTAAAGGGAGGGGTCTCTACTGCTTTAATCCTACTTGTCTTGCCTAAGGGTAGTCAGAGCTTGCTTTAAACTGGGTTGCTATCACTTCTGCTTAATAAAAGGATCCTTTTGAACAGTCCTTTTTGACTGTCCTTTTAGACATTTCAAGAAGTTTTACTTCCTTAAATTGGAAGAAGAGGCAATCCTTACACCGGCACTATCAGTACAGGGCCTTGCCCTTTGGCCTCTCATCAATACCTAGGGTATTCACAAAGGTGTTGACGGTTTTAGTGGCTTACCTTCGAGCTCATCCCATGCGTGTCCAGTGTTATCTGGATGATGTCCTGATCCAATCCGTCTCTTAAAGAACAGACCAGTGCAGCCCGAGTGCCAGAGCAGGTGGTCTCAGGTAGACATAGCCCACATTAATTGACTAGAACTCAGGGCTGTCCACCTAGCCTTTAGGGAGTTCCAGGACCTGGTGTCAGGCAGGCATCTATTAATTCTAACTGACAATGTGGCTGCTAAGGCACATATTTACAGGCAAGGGGGTACCCAATTGAGGGCCCTAATTGAGGCTGAACATCTTTGCGTTTGGGCAAAGCACCTCAAGATATCATTGGGGTCAGAGCACATTGCAGGGACCTCCAATGTTCAGGCAGATTGGCTCAGCAGGGCCACAATTGACCACGCAAAGTGGTGTCTGCATCCAAATTTGTTTCAGAAGCTGAGGGGGCACTTTGGACAACAAACCATGGACATTGGAGGTCCCTCTTCACCACCCTGGACAATGCTCACCTGACCCAATTCTTCACAAGGTTTGCAGTTCTGGGAGTGGAAAGAGTCAATGCGTTTCACAGCCCCTGGCTGGCAGAACTGCTTTATGCCTTTCCATCTCTTCCCCTCATCCCATGGGTGGTAAGAAAGATCCTTGCAGAACAAGTGGAGGTGATCCTAGTGGCTCCGCACTGGCCACAGTGGCCTTGGTTTGCCAACTTGGTCACCCTTTCGGTGGCCAGGCCTTGGAGAATACCACGGGACAGAGTCTCCCTCAGCCAGGGGGCATTGGTTCACCCAGACTCTCAGTGGTTCCAATTGACCGCCTGGCATTTGAGCAGAGGGCTCTGAGCCAGGACAACTATTCTGTTGTGGTTTGCTAGCAGCCTGCAGAGCCAGCAGCCAAATCGGACAGTGATGAGACTGAGGAAGAACATGAGCCAGTCCTGGAGGCTGGAGAAGGCCCAGATGAGGGCTCTGCATCAGAGGCAGAGATGAGCTCAGGGCCATTGGGGAGTGATGTGCTGACTCCGGAGCCTCCAGAGGCTGACAGTAGAGAGGCAGAGGAACAGGAGGAGCCTGTTCCTAGTGCACATATGAGAAGAGCTGCCAGAAGGCAAGAGTAACTAAAGCAAAGAGGATGACTCAGGAGTAGGGCCAAGAAATGATTGCCCCCCACCCTCCCATAATGCTTAAAAGACCAGCAACAGCTCTTGGGCTCTTTGTCAGAAAACAACATTGATAGTATTGCTGCACTTATCTCTTGTCAGCGTCTTCTGCTTTGAATTTTTGCCAGGAGAAGCCTTTAGCAGTTTGCCTAATTATACCAAGGTTGGTGATTAGACTGAAGAATTTGTGTTATGAAAAGTTTGTTTTAATTTAGTTTGGACTACGCTGAGAATGAGTTAATTTTCAGCTGTTCTAATAATGTCCAAAACAAATGTTTTGGAACTGTTTGCATCGATTACTATCTACTTGGGCCTGGGTCACAACATATTCCTCCAAGGTCATTAATATTATCCAAGCCTCCAGGAGGGCTTCTACTAACAGAATTTATGATGCCACCTGAAGAGCATTTTGCTCTTGGTGTTGTCGGTTGGGCCTGGACCCAATATTGGTGTTGGTGCCTCAGGTTCTTGAATTTCTGCAGGGGGGTCTGGATAGGGGGCTATCGCCCAACATAATCTGCCATCAGGTGGCAGCTCTATCATCAGTTTTTTCCTGTGGAGGTCTGGACTCCCTGGCTCGCCACCCAACCATTCGCAGGTTCCTCAGGGGTGCTACAAATCTTAGGCCTCCAGTGGTTCACCATTTTCTGACTTGGGATCCCACCAAGGTTCTGCAGGCTGTGATGGGGGATCCCTTTGAGCCACTGCAAGAGACCTCCTTGCACTTTCTGTCATGCAAAGTGGCATTCCTGGTTGCCATATCTTCGGCCAGGAGGATTTTGGAGTTGGCGGCTCTTTCTGTCCATCCAGACCTATGTGTTTTTCATGCCAACCGGGTGGTGTTACATTTGGACCCTTCTTTCCTACTGAAAATTAATTTGTGGTTTCACAGGGTCCAAGAGCTGGTGCTCCCAAATTTTTGTCCCACCCCAGTACATGTGCTGGAATGGAAATGTCACATGTTAGACATGCAGAGAGCACTCCAGATCTATATAAAATGGACTTCTTCCTTCAGGAAGACAGAGTCTCTCTTTGTCTCCTCCCAGCTGGCTTCCTTGGGGGCCAAGGTCACTCCTTCGACCCTGGGCCACTGGATTCGGGCATGTATGACCAAATCTTATGAGATGCAGGCCCTTCCACTGCCCAAGAGTATTATGGCACACTCCACAAGGAATGCGGTCACAAGTGGGCTATGCAGGCCTCCCTGGAAGAGATTTGTTCTGCAATTACCTGGTCCTCCCTGTCCCCATTTATCAGGCACTATAAACTGAACGTATACGCCTCTGCTGAGGTGACATTTAGGAGGAGGGTCCTCCAACAGGTGCATTCTGATGAGGAGACCTAGGGCCAGGCTGCAACCCACCCATAAGGACAGCACCGCTTTGATATGCCCCATTCCTGGATACTGCCTCCACTACAATGGAAAAGAAACATTCTTACCTGATACGATTCTTCTCACTGAGTGGAGGCAGCATCAAGCCCCACCCTAGTCAGGAGCTGTCCACGGTCCGTTGCAGGGATGGTTGTTTGGTTGTTTGACTGCTTGTTGCTTGTTTTCTGACCATGACACATCGAAGCTGTCTCTATTCCTTCACCAAAAGCTGGGAACCATTGATATAGACATGTCCTCACAGCTTTGACAATCTCAGTCCTATTGGCTAACAGATGAAGACAACCCATTCCTGCATGCTGCCTCCACTCAACGAGAAGGATCATATCAGGTAAGACCAACATTCCTTCTCTGAACTTTTTCTAGAGTCTCAACATCTTTTTTATAGTGTGCTGACCAAAACTAATTGCAGTATTCTAGGTGTGATCTTACTAAGGCTTTATAGAGTGATATTAGTACCTCACTTGATCTTGATTGTATCCCTCTGTTAATGCAATTTAGGATAGCATTGGCTTTTTTGGGTGCTATCACACACTGTTGGCTCATTTTTAATTTGGTTGTCCACTAAGACTCCAAGATCCCTCTCACAGTTCCTGCTATTAAGTCTGGTTTCACCCAGTCTATATATCGTATGTACTTTTGGTTTTTCTTGCCTAGAAGTAAGACTTTACTTTTCTCTACATTGAATTTCATTTTGTTAGATAGGGTCCTATATTCAAGACTGTCATCTGGCTCTTGAGCCTATCATCTAGAGTGTTGGCTATTCCAGCCAGCTTAGTATCATCAACAGATTTGGTAAATTTCCCTTCTATTCCTTTATCTAAGTCACTTATGAAGATATTGAAGAGTACTGGGCCTAAGACAGAACCTTGTGGTACCCCACTGCTTACATCCCTCCATGTAGATGTAGTACCATTGAGTATGGTTTGTCAGCCAGTTGCAAATCCATCTGGTGGTGATGCTATCTATCCCACTTTTTTCTAGTTTACCAAGAAGTAGGTTGTGGTCTACTCTGTTGAATGCCTTGCTCCAGTCTCAGTATATTACGTCCACAGTATTTCGCTGTCTGCTAGTTTAGTCTGTATCAAAGAATGAAATAAGATTCGTTTGGCATAATCTGTTTTTAACAAACTCATGCTGACTTCTAGTTATTACTTTACTCATTTCTAGATGTTGATAGATCTGTTTTTTTATCATCTTTTCCAGTATCTTCCCAGAATTGATGTAATTGATTGGTCTGTAGTTTCCTAGGACTGTTTTTTTTTCCTTTTTTGAAGATGGGAATCACATCAGATCTTTTCCAGTCCTCTGGTAGTTCCCCCGTACTCCAGGATTTTTGAAAGATGTGGTACACTGGTTCTGAGATGACATCTGCCAGCTCCTTTAAAACTCTGGGATGTAATCCATCAGGTGATTTGTATTCATCAAGATCAGACAGGTGTTCTGTTTTCATCCAAGGAATCGTTCCCAAGTTCTCTCTGAGTTTGTTAAAATCAACTGTTTTAAAATCTAGGATTCTGATATTATTATGTTCTATTGCCTGTCTTTGCATTATGTTGAATTCTAGTATGACATGGTCACTCTCACCCAAGGTTTCTGCAGATTCAATTCTCTCTATCACTTCTTCTCTGTATGGAAGAATTAAGTCCAGTATGGCTGTCACTCTAGTTCCTTCCTCTACCTTTTGGACAAGAAAGTTGTCAGCTAGGTTGGTCAAGAACTTATTCGATTTCTCACTTGGTGCAGAATTAGTCTTCAAATTGATGTCAGGGTAATTGAAGTTCCCCATTACTATTGTAGTATGCATCCTACATATATTTGTTAGTTTGTTGACAAAAAGTACATCCATTTTTTCTGCTTGGTTGGGTGGCCTGTAGTATAAACCTATGGCAATGTCATTCTTTTTTTTTCTTTTATATTGACCCATGTGTATTCTAGGAGGTTTGTTGTGACTTATGCTTCCTGAGTCATTAAAACACACAAGTAGTCCCAAAAACCTCTTTTATTGCAACAGCTGTGAATTACATTCATTCACAGCTGAGTCCCAATTAGTTGCAATAAAACCTTCAGGAGAAGTCCTTTGGGATAATCACCAACCTTTATTTTCCTTGACACTTTGCCAAAGACCTACTTGGCAAAGCCACATGGATTCCAGGATCAAACAGAGATGCTGACTGGGAACAGAATTAACAATGTTGCTTTCCTGCAAAGTGCCCTCTTTGCAGGAAAGCTTTTGTTCCTTTTTAAACCTTATGCTCCTTATGGGAGGGGCCAATCATTTCCAGGCCTTAGTCCTGAGTCATCCCTTTTGTTTTAACTGTTCATGTCTTCTGGCAGCTCTGCCCATGCACGCACTAGGAACAGGCTCCTCCTGTTCCTCTGCCTCTTTGCTGTCCAACTCTGGAGGCTCTGGAGTCCACGCATCACTCCCAGATGGCCCTGGCCCCATCTCTGCCTCTGACGCAGAGCCCTCGTCTGGGCCTTCCCCAGACCGCAGGACTGGCCTATGTTCCTCTCCAGCTTCCTCTCTGTCCTACTCCACTGCCAGCTCCGCAGGCTGCTGGCGGACCACAACAAGATTTTTGTCTTTGGTTTCGTGCATTTTTGAGCAATGTAGTAGTCCTTTACATACAGTGCAACTCCACTTCTTTTTTTATGGGGGTCTGGTTTTTTTGAACAGTTTGTATCCTTCTATCAGTATGTTTCAGTCATGGGTTTCATCCCACCATGTTTCTATAATTCCAACTATATTAATAGTTTAAGTTCACGCTGCTTGTTCCCGACTTTGTGCATTTGTATATAGGCAATTGAGGTCTGTATTTTTGTCTCTGGGTATGCTTCCTATTTCTCCTATTTAGTATTTGAGTTTGTCTTCCTTCCCATCCCTCCTTACCTCATTATTTGACTTGTTTTTTAGGGCTTTTTGTTTGGAATTAGGTCTTGGAAATTAGTCACCCTCCCACCTCAATTTTAATTTAAAGCCCCTCCTGATAAATTGAGCCAGTCGTTTTCTGAAAACATTCTTCTCAATCTTTGTGAGGTACAGCCCATCCCTCCTAAAAGCCCATCCTGGAGGTAGTTCAAACCATGGTCCAGGAATCCAACATTTTTTGGGTGACACCAACCCTTTTAGCCAGTGGCTCACTTCTAGAATTCTTTGTTCTCTTACTGGATGTTGATCTTGCATTGGCAGTACAGATGAAAAAATTACTTCTGTACCTAACTCCTTAACTTTCTTACTTAGCTGCTTGTAATCACTTAATGTTGTTTTCAAGTCCTTTTTTGTGTCATTTGTCCCTATATGTGGTAATAGAAAAGGGTAGTAATTTGTGGGCCTAATTATTCTGGTTAGCCAGATTCTTGATATTTGCTCCAAGGAGACAATATACCTCCCTAGATTGTATGTCCGGTCTGCAGATGATTGGCTCGGCTCCTTTGAGAATAGAATCTTCTATCACCAACATTCACTTTCCTTTTTCAGGGGGTGTAGTTTGGGGTGCTTTTCTGTTTATCTCAGATGATTTTGTTGGTGTGATCTTTTTTAGGGATATTTTATGATGCCACTTTTCTAGGTGCTTGCCTGTTTTCTTTGAGGGGAAGATTGTGGGTCTGAGTATTTTCAACTGGGGGGGGGATTGGTTAGTCAGTTTTAATGGGGCTGCTTCTATTTGGGTTAGATTGGGCAGCAGGGGTTTGTGTGCTGCTTCTTTCTTTGATTATTCCTTCTATGTGTGACATATCTCCATTTGTCTTCCTCCAAGGGTTTATCAGCAGGGTCAAATCCTCTGGGAGTTATTTATTCATTATTTGCTTTAATTTGGGCATAACTTTCTTGCATAGGCTAGAGCTGCCTCTAAATCCATTACTTTTTCCTCTAATAGTTCACATAGCTTACATTTAATACATGTATAATTTGGGTGTTCTTTGGGCATAAGCACATACATGGAACTTATATTGCATACCACAATAGTATCAGTCACCTGTTCCATGAGTTTTTTTCTTTTTGCTGGTTCTTTTAAGGGTAAAATGTTGTCTATCTTTTTTTTCTATTTTTTTTTCTGTCTTTTTGTGCTTGTTTTTATACCTCGTCATTTATTTTACTTGCTTACTATAATGTTAGTTTTATTTATCTCATTCGTCCCTATATTTTTATAAAGTTTTTGAGCTCCAATTCCCCCATCTTATTATTTAAGATTTGCCTTATTTATTTGATTGATCTTTATTAATCCTATTCTTAATTTCTAATTTTTCACTCTTGTTCTTATTATTTGCCTATTTATTTATCTTTTATTTTCTGTCCTGTTTTTCTCTTTTTTCCCTACCGGGGTCTTTCCTCTCTGCCTATTGGAACTCAGACTTAATTTGTTACCTTCACTGCTCTGACCTCTTGTTTTCTCTGCCAGCTTCCTTCTGTCCTTCGGTGCTCGGGTCTTTTCAGCCTTGTCCCTGCTCTGGTCAGCTCTCTTGGCCTGCTATTCAGCTTTCTGGTCAGTTCAGCTATGCTGTCTCGCTTGGTCTACTCAACCCTCTACTCAGCTCCACTGTCTCTTTCTCCATTGCTCTCTGTGCTGCTTTCAGGCTCTAGTTCATTGCACTGCCCCATGCTGCTGCTGATTCTCTCTCCTTCCTGCTGCACTGATGCTGCTTTTTGCTCTGCAGCCACGTGGCTCTCATTTGCTTGTCAGTCACATTGGGACACTGCTTCCACCAGAAAATAGGACCACCTGGCCCTGGATGGTCCACAGCAAGCTCTCCTCTTCAGTGGTAATATTCAAAAATTTTTACTACTGATTCCGTGGGCCTGGCTTGTTTGGTGGGTGTCGCTTGGTGATCATGTATCTGGGTGTGCATGGCTTGGTGGTCATGTAACTGTATGGGCATGGCTTGGTGGTCATGTGACTGGGTACTGTGGCAAGGTGGTCATGTGACTGGGTGGGCGTGGCTTGGTGGTCATGATCCTAGTTCCCCCTATGAGGATTCCTGCATCCGGATCTTTTGCAATTCCCCAAAGAGTCATAGGAAACCAGATTCCATACAGCTCTGAATCTTTAAGGTAACGGCCAGTTGTGTTCAAATTTACAACTGACCTCCCCAGAGCTATTTGACCTGTTTTTGGAGTTTTGAAAGCCATGCACGGGCATGCGCAAACACACACACACACACACACACACACACACACACATTTGTGACCAGTTACAACATCCCACATAGTCATGTGATTGAGGTTTTCTATGTTTTTTGCCAGTTTCCAACAATTCCTTCTGGTTTCCATTTAAAAATTCCTATTGGGGAAAATGGACTTGTTTAAGCAACAACCGCAGTGTTGCTTAATGACTACAAGGTTCACTTAATGACCATGGTGTTTGCCTAATTTAGGGGTCTGCAATTTTAAACACTCAAAGAGCCATTTTTCTATTTTCTTTTAAACAGATCTCTCTCTCTCTGTCTCTCTCTTTTCTCCCTCTCTCCCTCTCTCATCTGTTTTTCCTTCTCTCTATGTCATCTCCTTTCTTTTTCTTTCATTTTTCTCTTATCTCTGGCTGCCGGCTGCTCTGCAGTTTATTCGTGAGTACCATGCTCACAAGTAAACATGCTCACAACATGCTTACCAGTTTGGCAAACCATGCCAAATTTCCAGTGCGAACCAGCTGAATACCACCTCTCTTCCCTTCCTCCCTGCTCTGCTCTCTCACCGGCTCACCTCTTTGTTCTCTGCTGATCATTGCACTGCCCTCAGCCTGCTAGCCTCCCCACCCTATAGCTGATTTTCCTCCCTGCTCCACAGCTGGCCGCACTTCACGCTCACCAGCTCACCTCTTTATTCTACACTGGTTGGCTTTGCTGCCTGCAGTCAGTTTGCCTCTCTACTCACCTCACTTCAATAGGTCTCCATCACCTGGGTAGGCCCCTCAGGTGCAGCTGGGCTTCTCTTTCTCTCTTAATTTCTCCAGTCTTCCTCTCCTTTTCCTTTCTCCAGTATTTTCTTTTTCTATGAGTTATCTTTCCCTCTCTATCTCTCCTCCTACCATTTTATTTTACTTTAGTAGCAACTTTTCTGTCCATGATGTAACTCTGCTTCCTCAGTTGCCGCCATCTTGGAACTTGGAAAAAATATATCACTACCAGATGCCACACTGGAGAGGTTGTGAAAGTTATGACTCATAGATAGAAACTGTGAGGGTTTATTTATATATTTATTTATCATATGAAATATTCATATCTCATTTCAATAAAAGATAAAAATATAAAATATAAAATATTTTAAACATACAGTATATCTAGATTACAGATACAGTTTTTTGTTTCATTTGTCACAGTCCATAAATCAGCAGCCTCCATTATAGGTTCCATTTTGGCACGCTGTCACTATATGATAGATAGTCGGTGTTTTGGCCCCACAGTTACAATTTGGTGATGATATTTTGCCACACTTTTAAAGGACATCTGAACATCTACCATGGCCACTACGAATTTGGTTCAGTGTTGTCCATATTGTACTGGAATGATCAAATCCAGAGGCAAGCTTTGACATTGGGGAGGGAAGCTATTTGCTATCCAATGTTGTTTTCAACATATTGTGAATTTTAAAAATCATCTTCTACAAGTACTTTAGCAGTAGAAATAATCAGATCTCAACCTCTTTCACTCCAGGCAACCTATATCATTCAATATTGGCAGCTGTAAATGAATAGGAACAAATTTCATTCCAGCAATATGAAGTTACTATCTGTCCAGAAATACATTGGTCTAGAGAATATATTGGCTCAGTCGTGGATGGGTTTATATTTCCACTAAAAGAGCATGTCTGCATCTTGAGTGCACCTGGACCTAGAGTTCCTGCTAATCACAGATGGAAGCTATGTCTTTTGCCCATGTAAGAACTGTGCACCACTGACAACCACACCTGGTCTGAAAATTTGTGACAACAGTAAAACATTACAGCTCATTCTCAAGCTTTTAAATAATTATAATTGATTCTAACAATGCTGACTTTGTAAATGACATAAAAATTTCAGTTCTTACAAAATGAGGTAGGCAGGACAATTGTAATTAGTACAGTATGACATCTATTCTCTTGACATTGTACTGGTTGCTGTATGAATTTAGTCCACTTTTAAAAACTCGGATCCAATTTTGACCTATAAAGTTGTATATAATTTACCATCAAAATATAGGTAGTCCTTTTTTAGCAACTGCCTCTTGTAGTCATGGTTCACAGTTATGAAAGTGATTTTAAAAAATAACTTTACAACCAATCCTTGCATATACCACCTAAGTTGATCTTTAAAGCAAAGGTAATATGATCTTAAGCATAGTCATGACTGGACTTAGCGACTACTTTGTTTTATGACTGAATTGCTAGTCCCACTTGTGGAGAATAAACAAGAACTAGATGTACTTTAAGGGCCATCTCCATCAAGTAACATCTATCAGGTCCATACATGCATGGAGGAGAGGAATATTCATCCCTGTCAGAAGTCAAAAATTGTGAACCTTAAAGTTGCCTTTCTCTGTAATTAACACCATTTGTTGGGAAACTCTGGCTAGAAAGATAGGCGCAGAATCCTCCTTTTTTTTTAACAAGGATATTAAGACAAAGTTATCTGAATGTATTATGGCTGATTTTTATTCCTTTTTATTATTTTAATGTAATCATGAAGTGTATTATTATAAACTAGTCAGAATTAGGTGGTGGGCAAATAAATGCATAAGTTCTCATTATTCTAGAAGACCCATAGGATGTCCCTAGGAGAGAAAATGAAAAATAAATAGAGGCATTACTGTGTTAATGTGGAGAAGTAGGTCAGGGATTCTTTATCTTGTTCTGTTTTACACAATAGTGTACAGGGAAATAATTAAAAATCTCCACCTTGCAATTGCTTTATTCATAACTGAATTAAGATCTGGATTCCTTTTATTTAAAAAAAACTCGATTCTATATTCTTTTCCTTAGAACTAGTCTGGATACAATGTAGCATACCTCTGAGGATCAGACCTACTATTTGACCTAACTGTTACTGCAGTTTGAATGAAAAGTTGCCTTCCAAACGCCTGCTCTTCATCTAACTCCACACATCTTTGTGTATATGAAGTTCAAAGTGCCAAATGAAGATATGTCAGCTTGATAAACCTTTGTGGCATGAAAGCTCTTAAAGGGTGTCATTATCATAGATAATTTCAGTGCTATTTTCTGCTTCAGTGAAGGCACAGGGAAGCTCCCCACCCACTTTTGCACAACCAAGTGTTAAATCACTTCATATCAGAGTTAAACCTCAACCTCATCACCCTTATTTTTTCTGATTGGTCTTTGCTTTCTGCCTGAAAGTTGCAAAACTGAGTTCCCACAACTGATTCTGTTTTCCCTCTATACAATGTTCAATTAGAATGTGTGTGATAGAGACAAGACAGGAATCAATGTATGTTTCTTTTTCTCTACAATGGAAACTCATCTGGAAATATTGTGAACTGGCTGATCATATTGGCACCCAAATACTTACATCTTACACAGAACATAATGAAGCAGAGCAAATCATGAATTCTGCAGACCACACTTCAGACATGCCAAAGCCAATTCTCACAGGGTCTCTTATTCTAAACATGACAGTACCCACAATGTTATTTCAATTATGATGAGGGAAGGAGGGAGTGCATCAGTTGTGAAATCTAAAATTTGCTACTACCGGTTCTGTGGGTGTGGCTTGGTAGCGGGGGGGGGTAATGTGACTGGGTGGGCATGGCCAATTTTTTTTTTACTTTTAAAACCATTTTTGCTACAACCTCTTCAGCGAAGAGGTTGTAAAAAATGCTTTCAAAAGGCTCTGACCATCCCAGCTGAACAACACCAACATTTGGGGGTGCATAGATTTATTATTTTAGACTAACATATACATTTTACAAATATGTTTGTGCACTAACATACAAAATCGAGATATTAAAAAATTTATTCATTCATGTAATTTTTTTGCCACCCATCTGCCAGATCTGGGCAACATTAAACTGTATGTAACTACCCTCTCTCAATAAAGCAATATTATTAAACATTTGGATTGCCTCAATATTATATACCTTACAATGATTTTTAAAATGTTAGTTCCTGAAGAAATATCATATAGGACTTCCCTTTTAAATAATGTGTGGACATTAGATTTTATGTAACATAGTTTAAGAATTAATCAGTTGTTTTAAAGAGCAGCATTATACTACTGACACACTTCTATCAATATGGCATTATGAAAGCCTGTGGAGGAATAAAAATGATTATGATCTTTTTGGGTTTTTAAATAATTCTACAAATTATCTAGTCAAGCTCAAAATTTTTCAGATTTCTTAAGCATGTTAAGATTAAGTAGTCTCACAGTTCAGGCCTACCATTGAATCTAAATGCAAATCTAGAGAGACATAGGACTATTTAAAAAAAGCATTTCCTTACACATAATTAGATCATAACATTGTTGAGATTGATAGAACGTTAACAATTGATACAAAGTTATGATTACTAGTAATATATATTTTTTAAAAAGTGCTTGTAAATGTAACATCAAAGGATTAGTAAGAATTTGATTTCATGGCTTGACTATATTAAATTGTAAGAGCACATTTTAAATAACAGCTGCTGGAAGAAGAGTATCATCTTTCTGTCTTGCTTATAAGCTTCATATGCAGTAAGTTGATATGATACAGAATGTTGTATCATGAGCTTTTTGCCTGATCTAGGAATGATCTTATATCCATATGGTTTTTGTTGAGTTTTTCTTGTGAGACAGGCTTATGCTTTTCTACTTTTCTACTTAACATCTTCATGAGACTGCAGGTGAGCACATCAATTACCATGAGGTGAACAGTGGTGGGTTCCTCCCGGTTCCGCCTGGTTCCGCCAAGCCGGTAGCGGTGACAATATGTCACCAAACCGGTTCTGGGGGGCGCCCCTCTCTATCCCTGCATTATTCTTACCTTTTATTTGGCCCCACCCCCAATCTATTGCTGCTTCCTGAGTCCCAGCTGATGGCTAGAGGGGAAAAAACTGTTTAAACTCTTGCCGCGGGGCTTCAAAGGGCCGCCCTATAGCTGATCAGTGTTAAAAGAAAACAAATAAGTAGACCAGTGCCTGCAAAAATAAATGGATAGATCAGTGCCTGCAAAAATACATGAGTAGACTGGTGCCTGCAAAAATAAATGAGTAGAACCAGTGCCTGCAAAAATAAATGGGTAGATCAGTACAGCTCTGCAAACAGTTAAAAGCCTGGTAGACCAGTACCTCTGCTAAATCCTAAATAATTGTCACATGACGATCAAGTCATGCCCACAAAATAAGCCACGTCCACAGAACCGGTAGTAAAAAATTTTAGAACCCACCCCTGGAGTTGAAGTATCGTCAATATGCGGATAACACTCAACTGCAGTATGTAGTTGGTAAATTAAGCAATACTCTGGACAACCTATCCCTGTATATGAAGGCAGTGAGAATCTAGATGGGGAACAACAGGCTTCAACTATATCCTAGCAACACTAAATGGTTTTGGGTTTTCAACCCCACTGGTTCTAGGACTTAACCATCTTTGGTACTGGATGAAGTTGCAATGCCCAAACAGAGCCTGTATGCAATCTCATGGTTCTCCTGGAGTCATAATTCCCAGTGGCAGTCATGACTAGGGGGACTTTTGCACAGTTTTATATTATGTACCTGTTGCACTCATTCCTAGATAAGGGGGACATATGTTCAGTTGTGCCCTGGACAGGTCCCGATTAGACTACTGAAATTGCAGAAGAGAATCAAAAAGCTGGTGCAAAATGTAATAATGTGGGTAGTTATGTATGTTTTTTGTAAAACACATGTTTGTATTTATAGTGGAGGAGATAAGAGAGGAGAGGAACATTAAGAGAGGAAATATTAATTGATTCTTATAATGGAAATGGAATCTCTGCTCATCTTAATTACTATGAGCTTTATTACCAGTGGTGGGATTCAGCCAGTTCGCACCACTTCAGGAGAACCGGTTACTAACTTCCTGAGCAGTTTGGCAAATTGGTTGTTGGAAGAAATCATATGGGCACAGAACCAGTTGTTAAATTACTTGAATCCCACCACTGATTATTACCTATCCTATAGGATCCAATCCTATAGGTTTCAAACTCTGCCTTGTGAATTGCATGGGCTATCAGTTTGTTTCTGAGTCAATTCAAGATGCTAGTGTTGACCTTTAAAGTCCTTTATGGTACAAGAATGGGTTATTTGAAGGACTGCCTTTCCCTGATTTTATCTGCTTGTCCTACTAGATCCAGCAGATCTAGGGAGTGACCCTTCTCTGCTGGGCATCTACACTGTGGAATTTTCTTTTTCCTAGAGTGAGACTGGTCTCATCACTACTGAGCTTGCACAAGTTCCTCAAGACCAGCTATGACAGTAGGCCTGGGGCAGGTGTCGGCAATGTGCTGCTCCTGAGCCACATGTGACTCCTTCATCTCCCTTCTGTGGCTCCCTGCCAGATGGCTGGCCTGGCCCCTCGCCCTCCCCTCCCAGTCACTCCTTGCATGACCTGAGAAGATTAGGGCCATGGCAGGGATGGAAACTATCTCCATATTCCAGAGCAAGAGGAAAACAGCCCTGTACTTGCCTCTCATCCCACGGGTGCCTCTTCAGGCACTTCTTGGTGCTGCATGCACCTCGGTCACTCAGGGAGATGTGTGACTTGCTCTCTGCCCCGAGACACTGGCTCGGCTCAGCTACGGCCAATGTTCCACATCGTAATGGGCACAATTTTTTTTTGTAAATATTTCTTTATTTTTTTCAAACTTAAACATAAAATACAACTTTCAAGAGCAGAGTCTCGATCCAGTCATAGATGGTTACCATGCTTACATTCCTTTAACAAGCTCCATTCACAATTTCCCATTACATTTTTTACAAATAAAAATTCAAAACATAAAAGAACAAGTTTTACTGGTGGCAGAAGTCGGTCTCAAAGGTACCCAAGTCCTATGCCATGGAGCGCTTTGAAGGTGGTGACCAACACCTTGAATTGCACCCGGAAGACCACTGGGAGCCAGTGCAGCTCGCGCAGGAGGGGTGTCACATGGGCACAATGGGTTGTGCCCATAACCACCCGCGCGGCTGCATTCTGGACCAGTTGGAGCCTCCAAGTGCTCTTCAAGGGGAGCTCCAGTAGTCCAGCTGGGAGGTGACAAGGGTGTGAGGGACTATGCACAAGGCGTCCCGGTCCAGAAAGGGCTGCAACTGGCAAATCAAGCAAACCTGATAAAAAGCCCCCCTGCCCATGGCCGTCATATGCTCTTCTAAAGACAGCCGTGCATCCAAGAGATCGCCCAGATTGCAAGCCCTCTCTGTGGGGGGCAGAGATTCACCCCCAATAGTCAGCGATGGCACCAGCCGGCTATTTCGGGACACCGGAAGCCACAGCCACTTGGTCTTGGAAGGATTGAATCTGAGCCTATTTCTCCCCATCCAGACCCGCACAGCCTCCAGGCAGCGAGACATCACATCAAGGGCATCGTTGGGGTGGTCTGGGGTGGAGATGTACAGCTGAGTATTATCAGCGTACTGATTGATATCTATATATCAATCCTGGTTATATCTTCTTCACCTTGTATCTTTTACCATCAGTATCAAAATAATTTTTAACAATATTCTAACCCCTTATTCTAATTATTTACCCTACAATTTTATCACCACAAATCTTAATTTCAAATTCAATACAACTCCATTTTTATTACACTTTATAAAACAAAGTTCTATCTAATTCTTAATCTCTTGACCCTTTTCCTCAAATCTTAATATCTTAAACTTTATCAACTTATCTTTAATTTTATCCCATTTATCATCTATTACACTTTTCATGTTACACAGGTTTATCACAAAAACATACTTTATTTAATCTAATTTCCAGCATATTTTCTTCCATACCTCCCTCTATTATTTGGCTGTTTTCCTTTATATTTCTTTTTTCCCCTTTATTTATTTATTTATTTACAAACAAAATATATAACAACATATAGATCGCGGTGAGAACCGTACACAATACATTATCTTCAGTCCAAATATACAAATAAGAAATAAAAGCTACCTTATCCTCTTTTTATTCTATTATTTAGCCAAGTATACCATTGGTCCCAACATTGAAAATATGTGGATTCTTTTTGATCTCTCAAAGTTCTTGTTAGCCTATCGCCTTCTGCATATTCAATAATTTTCCCTAAGATCAAGTCTTCTGACAGTAGGTCTTTCCCCTTCCAATTTTGGGTGAGACATATTCTTGCTGCAGTTGTGATATATACAATTAAACATCATTTACTCATGACTATCTTGTCTGGCCTAATATTTAATAGGTAATATTCCGGTTTCAGTTGCAATTTATATCCAGTGATTTCCAGCAGCCACCTCTGAATAAATTTCCTGTTTTCCAACATATTCTGTTTGGCTGATTCCCAGCATAGTCTCCTCCAGAGCACCATTTTTGGCTAATTTCCGTATAGTCTCCTTCAGGCCTACCACCGTTATTGGCTGATTTCCAGCATAATCTCCTCCAACTTTCCTCCTATTTGTTTGGCTGATTTCCAGCATTTTATTGGGTGATTTCCAGCATATTTTGTTTGCTGACTTCCACCATAGTCTCCTCCAGGGCTCTCACTCTTGTTTGGCTGATTTCCAGCATAATCTCCTCCAGGGCTCCCAGTCTTGTTTGGCTGATTTCCAGCATAATCTCCTCCAGGGCTCCCACTCTTGTTTGGCTGATTTCCAGCATTTTAACTAGTTTCCAATGTATTTCCTCCGAGTCTCAAATTCTTATCTAGTTGGTATCCATCACTCTTATTTTATCCATTTTTTTTTGCAAATACAATTCTGGCTGCTGTTAAAATATTCACAATTAAATATTGCAATTCTTTATTGAATGTCTCTGGTAAGATCCCTAATAAAAATATGTCTGGTTTTAAGTCCATTTGTCTCTGTCATTTTTTCCAACAACGTGTGTATCTTAGTCCAAAATCTTCTTGCTTCTATGCATGTCCACCACATGTGGTAATAAGATCCTGGGGTCTGATGGCACTTCCAACACTTCTCCGATTTATTCTTGAACATTCTGGCTATCCTCGTCGGGGGTAGATGCCACCTGTAAAACATCTTATACAAATTCTCCTTATATGCTGTAGACATTGTCATTTTATAGTTATATGACCACAATTTTTGCCATTTCTCTAAATCAATACCATGACCAAAATTTTTTCCCCATGCTATCATTAATTCTTTAACTTGTTCTTCTTCCAATTTTACCTCTAACAAATATCCATATAACTTTTTAATTACATGGTCATCAGAACCCATTAATATCTTATCTAAAATAGTCAAAACAATATAAATGCCTTCTTGTTTGAGATCTTCTCGATATCTAGAAAATATTTGCATATATGAAAACCAATCCATCTTAAATCCCTGGTCTTCTAAGTCTTGTTTTAACATAAGATCACCCTTTTCATCCAATATTTCACTGCATCTAACAATTTGTTCTCCTCTTGGCACACCAAGGCACTCCTCTTCACCCCCGATTCCTGCAAGATGAGGGTCAGTCCAAAGACCAGGCAGATGGTGGTTTGACAGTCGGGGTTTTCGTGGGCTCGTAAGAGCCTGCTATTTCCCTGACTATGGTGCCGCGGCTCCAGACCGGAAGTCAATTGCAATGGGCACAAAATTTAAGTGTGCTGCACAAGGAGCTGCAAGGTGAGCCAGGCCAGTGTCTTGCAGTGGTCATGTGTCTCCCCAAGCGACTGAGGTGCACACAGCACCAAGAAGCACTGGAAGAAGCACCTGTGAGATGAGAGGCAAGTACTGGGGTGCTTCCCTCCTGCTCTGGAATATGGAACCAGTCTCCATTCCCACCATCTCCCTTACCTTCTCAGGCCACACAAGGAGTGACTGGAGAGGAGAGTGAGGGACAGGGTCAGCCATCAAGCAGGGAACCACAGCTAGGGAATGAAAGAGCTTCATTTATCTGGGAACCTGAAATGACTCTTGATTTAAATCATATTTAAATCATACAAAAAGCATCCAAAGAAGAAGAAAGAACACCAGAAAAGAAAAGAAAAAACCCAACCCTCGCCTGTTTTTGGAAATGGTTCAAGAAGGAATACACACACATGGGAGAGAGGGGGCAAGAGAGAGAGGGAGGGAAAGACGGAGAGATAAGAGAGAAAAGATGAAAAAGAGAAATGAGAAAATGATGGGGGGAGAGAATGAGAGAGGAAAAAGAGAGAAACAAATGAGAGAGAGAAGGGGGAGAGAGAGGGAGAGGGACACAGAAATGAGACAGCTGGAGGGAGAGAATGAGAGGGAAAAGGGAAATGAGAAAGAGAAGGGGAGGAGAGGAGAGGAGAGGAGAGGAGAGGAGAGGAGAGGAGAGGAGAGGAGAGGAGAGGAGAGGAGAGGAGAGGAGAGGAGAGGAGAGGAGAGGAAAGGAAAGGAAAGAAAGGAAAGGGAGAGAGGGAGGGAGAGGGAGGGAGAGGAAAAAGAGAAAAATGAGGGAGGGAGGGAGAGAGAGAGAGACCCATTTCCCACAGAAAACACCAGGAGCCACAAAACCTGGATAGGTGTGGTTGGGGGTGGTGTCATGTGACTGGGTGGGAGTGACGTTGAATTGGCCACGACAACCCAGGTTTTGTGGCTCACAGTGTTTTCTTTTCTGTGGGAAATGGGTCCAAATGACTCTTAAGAGTATTTAAGGTTGCAGACTCCTGGCCTGGGATATGGGTTAACTAGTGAGATGGTTCCACTGTTTTTAACATCCTTTCTTCTGTTATTCTTTGTTTTAGATTAGTTTTTATACTTTTAAGTGTTTTTACTATTTATAGTTCTGTTTTACACTGCCCAGAGTCATCCCAAAGGTCCTTTTTCAAAAGGCTGCCTAGAATCGCTTGTTTGTGAGATGGGCAGCTATATAAATCGGTTTAATAAATACAGTAAATAAACAAAAATATGATTTTATGGTTGTCTTCCTTATTATATTTCACTTTATGTTTCCACATTGATCTTGCTTTTTTTGCAAGCTGTTGTCTTTCTAATATTTGCCCCTCATCCATTTATAACTTAACCCACAACCTGATGGGTAACTTGAAGTGACATCATATTTGAGCCTCCTACAGCCAAGTCAGTATGGATTTCTGAGTTGCAGGGGAAGAAGATGCTAGGGATAAAGTCAGTGGTGGTATTCAACCATTTCGTACCACTTTGTCCAAACTGGTTGTTAAATTTCTGGCTGGCCCCACCAGCCCTGCCCAGCCACTATTTATTGGCCTTGCACATCTTGGCTGGTGCCTTAGAATCACACTGTGGCATAGCTGCAACTGCTCTTTGGCTCCCTTGCCTCTACCACATGGCCACGCGGCCCAGCCTGCCTGCCTTTGCTGTGGCCTACAATGAGGCTGCCTCCCACTTGTCTTGGCCTGCTCCCAAGTGCCTGCCTCGGGCTGCTCCTGACTGCTCCAGCAGCAGAACAAGTAAGCACAGCCAGGTACCCCTTCAGGGAAGTGGAATTGGGAAGGATGGTCAACCTGCACCCGCCTGGCTGCTGGCCATGTCCTACCCCAATCGGATCACTTTGGTGTGTAGCCTGCCCATCTATTGTGTTGACCAACCATCTCTGTGGGCCAGCCAGCTTGCCTGCCTTCCCACGTGGCACCCACAGCCCAACCAGTTCCCTTGCCCACTTTCCTGTCTCTCCAGCCATCACAGCTTGCCTAGGCCCTCTCCGGTTCCTTCACCAGCTCACCCGCTTTCCTGGCTCCCCAGCTGTCGCAGCTTGCCTAGGTCCTAGCCTAGATTATGTGCCACCCATGGCCCAGCTGCTCTCTGGCTTCCTCACTTCCAACCTAAGCCTTCACTTAATTAGATAAGTTTTTGTTTTACTTATATCTCACCCCCGGAGCCATTGAATGCATTCCCCCCAGGAAATCTATGCTCGCTGCCCATGCTCACCTAGAGAATCCTGCCCTGGCCTCAAACTACACCCTTTCCCCCAGGCCAAAGCAATTTACCCTGCTTGTGGACTGCCATGCTCAGCCGAAGGGCCGTGGAGGGGGGGGCAAGTGTGGGCATGGGAAAGTGGGGGGGAGAGCAGCATGGATGCAGGTGGGCTGAAGTGGTTTGGGTAAGGTTCTTACCTTACTGTCCTATCCATAAAACGCTGCAGCAGAGAGAAGCAGCCAGGTCAGGCCATTGTCTCAGGAGAATACATGGAGCATCTCCCTGAGCACCCAAGGCTCACTGTGCTGTGAAAGACAGTCTCCCAGCAAAAGCAGCAGTGGAGAGAAGCAGCTGCTGACCCAGAGAGCACATGGAATCACTCTACGTGTTCTCCAGGTCAACAACTGTTTTCTCTCCACTGCTGCTCTTGCTAGGAAAGCATCTTGTGTAGCACAGCAAAATTTAGCAACCGTGATTTGCTGCTTTCCTCTAAATCCCATCCAGAAAGTGCTGTGGCAGGGAGAAACAGCATTCAACCTGGCTGCTTCTCTGCCGCAGCACTTTCCAGATGGGATTTAGAGAACAGTGGCGGCTCACGGCTGCTAAATTTTGCTGTGCTACACAAGACGCTCTCCCAGCAAGAGCAATGGTGGAGAGAAACAGCTGCTGGCCTGGAGAGTTCATGGAGTGTCTCCCTGAGCACCAAGGCATGCCCAGCACCAACAAGGGCCACAAGGAGCAGCCATGAGATCAAGCAAATCTTGATGGGAGGGAGGCCTGAGAGAAAATTCCTCCCCTGAAGACTACCTGCCTGGAGTGCCGCTGCCACCACTCTGGAGCTCATCTTTGGGATGGATCAGTAAATTCTTGCTTTGCTTCCCAGGAAGGGCTCCATCATGGAGGGCTGCATGCCCAGGTCAGGCGCTTTTCTCAGGCCTCCCGCCTCACATGGAGTGGTGGCAGGAGGAAGTGTGTGATGGGGAAGGCTGCCTGCAGTTCTTGCATCCAAAGCCAGGATGTCTGCAAACTTGCATATGTATGCCTTGAGCAGAAGTTTGGACTATAAGACCTGCAAAGTATCTTCTGATTCTAAAGTCTCCAAAACAAAGGAATTTGCTTAAATTGTGTGTGTGTGTGTGTGTGTGTGTGTGTGTGTGTGTGTGTGTGTGTGTGTGAGATAATGGAATATTCAGGCAGGAAAACTGAGGATGCCAAAATCTGAGTGGAGGGCCTGGGAAAGGTGTCAGAATAACAGAATAACACTTAGAAGGGATTTTGGGGGGGACCCTATACCCTTTCAAAGAAATGGCTGTCCAGTCTTTTCTTAAAAACTTCTAGTGATTGAGCACCCAGAACGTCTGAAGACAAGTAGTTCCATTGGTTAATTGTTCTCACTGTCAGGAAGTTTCTCCTCAGTTTTAGGTTGCTTGTCTCTTTGTTCAGTTTCCATCTATTGCTTCCTGTTTTGCCTTCTGCTTCTTTGGGAAATATATTGCCCCCACTCGTCCTTGTGGCAGCCCCTCAAAAGCCTGTTTTGTGACTTGCCTATCACATTCTTGGGCAAAGCATATGAGCCATTTCCTCCTTTCAGTGGTCCATGAAAGTACATCTATAGTATGTAGATGCAGATAATAAAGTCAAAAAAAGATGAACAACATTTTTACAGAACTATAGATAGATTGAGGCCGAGCGTGACAAGGAGTGGCTGGGAGGGGAGGGGCCAGGCGAAGCACCACTCGGCATGAGTGATGTTGAGTTGGCCATGCCCATCCTGTCACATTACCACCCAGCCACGCCTACCCAGTCACATGGCCACCAAGCCACTCCCACAGAACTGATTATTTAAAAAATTGAATCCCACTACTGGATAAAGTTGCTGATGGAGAAGGCTGAAACAGTTTTAAAACATTGTAAACTTTTTTGACTCATTTTTTTAAAAAATGTTTTTATATCCATTTTTTAATACAAAGACCAGGGTAGTGTGTTTCTTTTTTCAGCTGCTGGACCCAGACTCTGAGGGGTTGGAATACAAAAGTATGAAAACCTCTACCTATGTAGCATTATGACAGCATTGATGACAACAGTAATAATGCTCACAGTAATTAGGATGAACAGGGATTTCATTTCCATTATAGAAATCAATCAATATTTCCTCTCTTAATGTTTCCCTCCTCTCTCATCTCCTCCATTATTTGTTTTAAATCTCTGTGCAGGAATTAAAACTAAAATAAAACAAAAAAGTTAAAACAATCTTTGAAAGCAACATAGAATTTCAAAAGTGAATCTCTTATTCTACAAATGAAAATAACACAATTTTATATTATACATTTACATTAAAACTGGGATTTCATGTTAATAGATATATCTCGTATCTTAAACTCTAAACGCCATTCCTAAAACAAAGCAAAATCAAGTAGAATAAACCAGATATAGGATTGTACCAATGACTTCTCTATATTAATGTATAATAACACCAACAGTAAATTAGTTACATTTTATTACTCAGAACAATGACCTGATTACATTATGACATTATTATACACACATAAGCATACATATACTTACTGTACATGTACTTGTACATATGTATACATACACACCTGTATATTCAACTCAACACAAGATGGCAAACATATTTAATGCTCCCACCCCTATTTTTCCTGAAGTAACAACCTTGTGAGATAGATTGGTCTGAATAACAGGCCCCAAATCACCCAGCCACCTTTCATGCATAAGGGAAGCCTAGAACTCAGTTTTCTGCTTTTTAGGCAAGCACCTTAACCAACGTGACCAGACATCCCGCTTCTGGCAGGACAGTCCCGATTTTTAACAATTTGTCCCACGTCCCGCAGCTTTTTAAAAAAGTCCTGATTTTTGGAAAGAATGCACGACAAGCTAGGGAACGGCGGGAGAACGGGAAGGGAATATATGGTTTTTGGTGGCCATGTGGCTATTTATGTTAAAATCTGGTCACCTTAGTCATTACCCAAGCCTCGTTCTCTTCCCCGCTCCCCCCCACAGAGGGGAGCATAGAGTGGACAAGATTTTTTTTTCAGTGGCGCATGGGGCAGCAGGAATCTGCTTCTGTACGGAAGCAGCTCCACAGTAACAGTGTTGTGGCCCCGTCCTCTGAGCCTATCCCATTGGAGGAAGGAAGCTCTGAGCAGGAGGAAGAGGAGCCAGCCAGATCTCCCAGCCCCCCCCCCCTCTGGCACCGGCTCAGGTGCCAGCTGAAAGAGAGCCAAGTAGTGGGGAAACAGGTGTCTCAGATGAGAGTGAGGGAGAGACGTCATTCCTGGACGCACGCCAAAGAAGGCGAGACAAAAGAGTACTGCAGCTGCGGCGTATGAGGAAATCCTGAGTCATTGGATTGGAGTCACAGGATCAATGACTCACTGGACCACACCCAGAAGCATATCTATATAAGACAGTACGGTGGGTCACGAAGTTTGTGAAGAACAAAGCTAAACAAACGGAGCAACCTCGTAGTCTTGGAAGCTAGATGAACGGCAAAGCTACGTAGGTGATTTTCTTGTTTGTGTAAACCAATAAAGTCCTTGGCAGACGGTGTGCATATCGCTGCCAAGGTTGAGATAAGAACTGCGGAGTGTGCCAAGTGATTCTTAACCCTCGGCTGGCTGTGTTTTTGTGGGTCTCTGAAGGGGGGGACAGATCAAACAGATCGAAGATTTGTCTCTCCATTCTCTCCTCACAGAGACACACACACAGGAAATAACACAGGGTCAGCTGACAAAGCCAGGCCAATGACGAAGGGGCAAGAAAGAGAGCGCAAAAGGGAGGAGTACAGTGGTGGGATTCAGCCAGTTTGCACCACTTCGGGAGAACTTGTTGTTAACTTTCTGAGCAGTTTGGCAAACTGGTTGTTAGAAGAAATCATTAGGGCAGAGAACCGGTTGTTAAATTACTTGAATCCCACCACTGGAGGAGTACAAGACAGCGGGCAATGTGGGTGGAGCGTGCGTGCGTGCGTACCTCCTTCAAAGGCGCATAAAAAAATGAGCAGCAGGCACCACCCTCTAGATCAGTGTTTTTCAACCTTAGCAATTCTATGACATGTGGACTTCAACTCCCAGAATTCCCCAGCCAGCAAGTCTGCAGGGAGTTGAAGTCTGCACATCTTAGATTTGGCAAGGTTGAGAAACCTTGCTCTAGATCAAGTATTTAAAGAGGCAGCACCCGTTAAAAGAGGACCTTGGTCGGTAATGAGAAAGCAAACTTACAGTACACTAGTGTTTGATTGTGAAGAAACATTGTGAAAATGGCATTTTGTCGCCTTTATGGACACATTAATGGCGTAATGCATTTCATTTTCCATTCAGCACAGAATTACTTGAAAGCAAAACTTTTGAACTACGGCTTTGGAGAATGAAACTGCAAATATGGATTGCAATTATATGGCTAAACCTAAATTTGGAACCGCAGGAAGGTAAACTTTAGAATCTGTTGGATGTCCTCAGAAGTGGCCAGATAAGGTATTACAGTATTCTTTTGTTAAGTCCAACATATGCAAGTATGGAAGATAACACTGGACAGTTACACTGAAAAGGGCTGGTGCAGAAATGGACATGGTCCTGGAGGCCACTGATATTTCCAAGTTTCTATTATGCAAACATTTATTGTGAACATTAGTTATTCTTGATGTATCAAATGTACTGTCTTCCCCAATATCTAAACTTGGAACTTTGTCCATAATGGTAGCTTTTCAATTGGAAAGTTGATGTACAAGTTGTAGGGGACCTGTATTAAGAATATATGATACACTAGCTAAAAATGCAAAAGAATCAGGTAACATCTTTTTGGCAGATAAGAGTATATAGAGTTAGTCCTTGACTGAGGACCATAATGGAGTCTGGACTTTCCATTGTAAGTCATGATGGTCATACGTTGAGGCACCCATGTGACTGACCTGATTTTACAACCTGTTTTGTAATAGTACTTAATGCTACAGTGGTAAAAAGAATGTGCCAATCATTAAATGAACACCATGGTCATTAAGTCAGTCAATGCATTCCTATGACCATTTTTTGCTGGAAATGTAAATTGTCATGAAATGCGTCAAGTGGCTGTAAAAGAGCCAGTTGCTAAGCATCCAAAGTATAGTCATGTGACTGCACATGGGGTTGTGTCTCTCTGTTGGCACTCCAGAACTGGGTCAGAAGTACCTTCTGAGGGTCCGCTATAATCTCAAACCATAGTTAAGTGATTGGTCATTAAGTGATGATTCTCTATATTACAGTACCTATGATAAAATATATTTTGTTGAAGACCTATTTTGAAACTATTTTGAGAAGATACTGAGGAATTTTACTGAGACTAAGCCAGCCTTTCATTCTCTCCACTGTTTAAGCAAGGACTGCAGAAAACATTCTACCACCAGAATCTTTATTCCAATTTTTATATTTGTATCCTAATCCTAGAATTATTCAGAGTAGTAAACTTTATAGGACTTGATCTCATGGTATACTGCATATGTTATACTGCAAGAGTGTCAAACTTGCAATGACACATCACATAAAGTTGTGTGACTTTCCCCCCTTCGCTAAACCGGGTGTGGGCATGGCCAGCATGTGACACATCCAGCCCACAGGCTACAAGTTTGACACCTGTTATAGTGTCTTTTGTTTAAACAGCACAAATGGAAAAACAGGCCTAACTTAAATTCTCAAGTTATTTGGTTTGCTAATAACTTAGTTCATATAATACATTCCCCAAAATATGTACTAAGACCATGATAAATATGATTATACAGAATAATGATTACATTAGTATAATTGAGCCAAATATCTCCAAAAGAAGAATAAAATCAGAATTTCCTTAAGAGCAGAAGGACCAGTAATATCTGTGTAAGGTAAAACGCGCTGGTTAGCTCTTTTGCCAGCTGTCGAAAGAATTTTGAAAATATACGATCCTTTGAAATCCTACTTTCTATCATAAGATAAATATCCTAGAATTTTAGAAGAGTTTTTTGAAAAAGAATCTTCAAAAATTTGGCTAGAGTTTGTACACAATCAAGCAGCTCTTTTTCAAAATGCTATAAAACTTATTGAAGGGGACAAAATTTCGGTAATCGAAGTAGCAAATGAAGTTAATAATTTAAAATTTCAGTGTCAAGAGTGGTTAGAAAATAATTTTCTTCTGTTAACTATGCATAATAGTATAAGCCAGCTAGAAGAACAAGTGCAATAAATCGTGCAGATATTGTGAATAACGTCAATAACTGCATAGAATATTTAGAAGAGTGGACGGTACATTACAATGATATTGAACATTTTCATTGGGTTACATTAAAATAAGAACTTAATTGGAGTGATGTGCAAAAATCATTCGATCATATTACTCAAAATTTCCCATATAGTAATATTTCCGAAAATGATCTTTTTAATGAGATATCATTATTAAAAAAATATATTGATAAAGAAAAGGTTAAATCTTGGGCATCAGCAAAAATCACAATAGAGAACAAATAGTTAGAAATATTTCATCATTTTGAAACAAACCATGTTCCATTACAATAATGCACTAAAAACTGTGGAATACGCGCTGTCCTTACCAGAAACTAATGATGCAACTGAACGTGTTTTTTCTATGGTAAATAAAGTGTGGACATCAGAAAAATCACAATTAAGTGTTGAGACTTTGAAAGCCATTTTATGTGTGAAATATAATTTAACCAATTCTTGTGAAAAATTTCATGACCTTTTAAACAATGACAGCAATCTACTAAAAAAAATTCACTCAAATGAGAAATATGCCAAAGAATAAAATAATACTATACATATTTTTATTTATTATATTTGTAAATTGTACTTATGTTGAAATTTTAAAAAATGTATTACAATATTATTTTTGCTTTCTATGAAGGTCACCTTAACCTTAACCATCATACCATACAACAGATCGAGAATGTATTTCAGCTGCTGTGAAATAATTGTGCAATCTTACGTAATACATAATTATTTTTGAAGTGACAACATCTACTAATAATACAGAAAATTTAGAAAATTCTTCTTGCATATATACTCAGTACTGTTGTTCTTGCCCTATAACTCATTCTATAGGAAGCTCATGGGGTAGATACAAAAATCAAATTAATAAAAGTATTAAAATGTCCAAGATTTCTGAAGCAAATGGCTATTTGGGTGGGACGACACAAAAATATTAATTACATATAGTCAAGATGATGACTGTCTATGAATGGTAATTACCTCCTTCAATTACAATTCAGTGCAACTTCTGGAGATGCACCTAAGCCTTTTGGGGTACACCCAGTGGTAAGATTCTGCCAGTTCTAGGGGGTTCGGCTGAACCCTTTGTTAAATTGCTGGCTCGCCTGCCCCTCGCCCCACCCCGCTTCCCACCCACACGGCACCAGCCTATCCTAGCCAGGGGTAGGCAATTGTGTAAGGTGACTGGATGCCCCGCTTTTGGCGGGACAGTTCCGATTTTTAACAATTTGTCCTGCGTCCCACAGCGTTTTTAAAAAGTCCCGATTTTCACCGGTCCCTTACCCTGCCCACTCCCAATCTATTGCTGCCTCCTGAGTCCCAGCTGATGGCTAGAGGGAAAAAAACCTGTTTAAACTCTTGCCACGGGGCTTCAAAGGGCCGCACTACAGCTGATCAGTGACAAAAGAAAACAAATGAGTAGACTGGTGCCTGCAAAAATAGAAAAAAAGCCCCTTTCAGCTTCAGCATACGTTAATTACCTATGTTGATTAGATCAGCCTCTGACTCTCAGCTGATTTGCTCTCAGCTGTTTTGCACAGGGATCTTTTGCTAGCTGCAAAGAGTCCTGGAGCAGATTATTTTTTCTCCTTGTGCAGTTTAAGCTGAAAACGAAAGCGAAAGTAAAGCAGGTTGTTGGCTTTGCAATGTTGGAAAGGCAGATTTCTTTTCTTTTTCCTCATCAAAAAAGATAGGTGCAAACAATGGGAAATTTATGGCAAATGGCAAAAGAGTAGAGTTCACACAAAAGAAAAAAAAGCTCTATTTAACTAGGGAATTGTAATAATTGAGATACTATTAATTGTATATTATGTTGAAAGCAGAAATGGTTAAATTGTGGAAGAATATATGGGGGAAATTATTTGGTTTATTATTATTGGTAAATATAATTAATTGATTTGTAAGAAATTGGATTGCATGGAAATAATTGGAATATTGATGCTCATATTGATTAATATATTTTTAAAAAGTTATATAACTAATTGATTTATATTAAAATGTTGAATTTGTATTAAACAACTGTAATATTATATAATTAACCAATGTGAGGATGGATATAAAAATAGATGACAATGGGAAGGGGTATAATATAGAATAGAACGGAAAAATTGAATTTGATTAAGATTGGAGATGAGGCAGAAGGGTAATATTGTTTCTTTTAAAAAAATAGACAAGGAATAAATATGGCAAAAAGGGAATATAGAAATTGTAAATTTAATTGAAATGACTAAACACTGTTTAAATTAGTCAACCAGCCAAATATTCTGTTCAAAGAAAATACATTGTATGTTTGTGTTTCTAATTATTGCTATTTATTCGTATTTATTCTCTTTTATTCTTTAAAGTTTAATAATTCATTCTTAATATCTTTATATTTGTTTGGGGTTGGCTTTCTTCCCTTTCATCTTTTTTATTCTACAGCAATCTTTCTCCTCAAACCTACCACCTCTCTCTTTTCTTTCTTTCTTTCTTTCTCTTCCCCCCTCTTCTTCTCCTCCCTACTTCTTCTTCCTTTCTCCTTCTCCTCCTCTCTTCCTCCCTCTCTTACCCTCACTCCTACTCTAATTTCCCTTCCCTTCCTTTGTCCCTTTCTATTGCTGTATCCTTTTATGCATATGGACTACTCAGAGAGTCCAAAAGTTATTTTTGACTGGTCCTCGCACTTTTGACCAGTCCTTGAACTTATGACTGTCCTCACATTTTATGTTTTTGCCCTATCTTGTCACCATGGTGAAGAGAAACATTCTTGTTAAGAATGCTACAATGGGGGACTTCCGGTTGGCGCCATCGTCATTGCAGATGGTCTTTTATGACCGCCAGCCCCGCCGCCCGTAAAAGAGCTGCCCTCATAGCTGAGAGGCAGCTTGGAAAGCTCTCGTTTAGAAACTAAATGAGAGGAGAGCTGGCGAGCCCAAGTAGAGCCCCCTGCGAAGTCCCTGGATCGTTTCTGGGGAGGAAGCAGGGAAAAGCTCCCTAACTAGCTTGCCGAAGCTCCGGACTCCGGGACAACTCTACATTCAAGCAGAGCCAGATGATGCGACCAACTCAAGCAGCAAAGTTTAAGCAAATGTTCACAATAAGCAGGGTGAAATCTGGACTGTAAACTAAAAACTGCAAGTATTTGTACTAGCCCTGTTATTATATTTAAGAATGGAAAAAGAGTGAAAGTGACCCTAAAATGGCGTCTGGCTCTTGCGGAGAGAAGAAAGCCAAAAACGAAAGTGATCTTGCCTGTGTGTTCTAAGCAATTAAAGTAATCGTATTTGCCAGAAGAAAAGGAAAACGTTTTTTTAAAGTGACTTTTATCGGTTCCTTCTCCCCTAGAGACTTGATTAAAGCTGGAGAAATTTTTGAAAAGATTCTGTGGTGGAAAAGGGGAAAACTTCCTTTCTAGAAAGAATAAGATTGCATAGCAGTATGGCTTCAAAACAGACAAAGCCAGCTCCTAAAGCAGGTGGGGGCTCTCCTACTCACCAACAAAAAGTGCAGCCACCAAGCTTGCAGACTCAGAGCCAAGAACAGGAGACTGGATTTAAAGATTTGAAGGAATTTATTGCTGTGGCTCTGATGAATCTGGTTATGGACCAGAAATTTGAAAAGTCTCAACAAGAAATTAAAGAGGTGGTTCAAGAAAAGTATGATAAGATGAAGCGAGATATATTGACAGTGGTGACTGGCTTGTCAGAAGTGATTGTTCAGATTGACAAAAAAGTGGGAGAACTCACCTCAGAATTGGAATCTAAAATGAGGGAAGCTGATAATAAAATTACTAATGTGGATAATAAAACTCAAAGAATTGAAAATGAAGTGACCATGATGCAATTTAGATTTATGGAGTTTGCTGTAAGACTGAGAGGAATAAAAGAAAACAACAGAGAGGATCTGAGAATGGTTTGCGCTGAGGCCTTGGCTGTGATGTTAAAGATTAACCCTGAAGATGTTTTGTGCAAGATTGACAAGGCTTACAGAGTGAATTCTCGGGTGGCAAAGCAAAGACAATTGCCTAGAGATGTGGTGATTTATTTTACAGATAGAAGAATAAGAAATGACATCTTGCAAAAGTCTTTTGTTTCTACTGTCCAAGTGGATGGAAAGGAGATTGGGATCTACAAAGAATTACCGCCAAAGATGTTAAGAGATAGAAAGGATTTTGGATTCCTGGTGAATGAGTTGAAGAAACAACAAATTCAATTTAGATGGGATGCTCCAGTTGGCATAATATTGAGGTATCAAGGAGAGAGATATCGATTAAATACTGTTGAAAAAGTGGAAGAATTTTATTTCAATGTTCTAAAAACTGGTACAGCATCTCCACGCACATCCTCATTGTTATGTATAGAGGAGGGTGATAAAGAGAAGGAATTTGAACAAGAGTCTGAAGAACAGCGGAAACAGATGGAGGCAGAGGTGGCTGAAACTCAAGGAGCAACAGGAGGGGGCTTTTTGGATGAACCATTGTTAGATTTCCCTCTGGAGGCTATAAGTGGATCACCTAAGAATACAAGACAGGTAGCATTGGACCTTGAGTTGAAATTGCATGAACCCAAAGATCAGCGCATAACTTGAGCAGCTTATAAGCAACTTCTAGAGAAACAACAGCAGCACAGGTCTTTGCCACCACAAGCTAAGAATGGAGCCAATAGTAAACCACAGAAATCTGAAGCTATGGGAGGAGCCAGGCCGAAGACTACCACCTTGGAACAGAAACTTCAGCAAATGCTCTTAGAGCTTCAAGAGACCACAAATGACAATTAAACTTTTATCTTGGAATGTGAATGGACTGAATTCACCACAGAAAAGAAGGAAAATATTTCATTATTTGAAACAATTTAATAATGACGTTATTTGTTTGCAAGAAACTCATATTAGATTACAAGACCAAAAATATCTGACAAATTCTAAATTAGGTGCACAATTTATAGCATCGGACTCAGAGAAAAAGAATGGTGTTGTGATTTATGTAAATAAAAGATTGTCAGCCAAAATTATAGAGGCAGATGATTGTGGAAGATACTTAGCAATTGAACTATATACACAAAATGGATCAATTTTGGTGATTGGAATCTATGCTCCTAACCAGCAACAAGAAAACTTTTATAAATTATTATATTCTAAAATATTGCAATGGGACTATAGATCTATTTTGCTCATGGGAGATTGGAATGGAGTAATAGACATTAAAAAAGATAAGAAGAGTTTGACAAAGTCACATGTTAAACTACCACAGATTTTTTTTTATATGAAAGAAGATTTGGAATTGAAAGACATATGAAGAGAGCAGAACCCAAAAGAATTGGACTTTACTTTCTTTTCAGATAGACATAGATCCTTCTCTAGGATTGACTTTATTTTAGTCACAGCTGACCTAATTTCCAAAACGAAGAAAACAAAGATATTCCGAGGACTATAACTGACCATAGCCCGGTATGGATAGAATTAGAAATGGGAAAGAATGAGAGAAGATCGTGGAGAGGAAGTGAAAACCTGTTCAGATACGAAAAGAATGTAAACAAACTTAAAAAAACAAATGAAAGAATTTTTTGAAATGAACTTGAACAAGGGTACCCCTATTGAAATTGTTTGGGATGCGAGTAAGGCTTATATGCGGGGGGTACTGATTCATATGAATCTTAAACACAAATTGAATCTGCAAAGGAAAAGATTAGAAATGGAAGGAGAGATAAAGAAAAAGGAACAACTACTTATAAAAAATTTGACAGATAAAAAACTACAAGAAATTATAAAACTTTTGAAAGATCAATTTCAAATGCTTATAGTGGAACAAACAGCAACTAATCTGTAATTTGAAAAACATAATACATTTTGTAATGCTAACAAACTGGGCAGGTGGTTGGCTTACACATTGAGGAAACAGCAGACCTCTCGAGTTCTTGGTAGAATCAAGTATGGAGGGAAGGAAGTTTTTCAACAAAGTCTAATTAAAGAAGCCTTCTTAGATTATTATACAAAATTATATGCCAAAGATGATATACAGAATGAATTTATAGATAAATACTTAGAAGAAAGGAGAGTTATGAAAATTTCTAGGGAGCAAAAGGAAAGAATGAATCAGCTAATAACAGTTGAGGAAATTATTACTGCAATTAAACAACTGAAAACGGCTAAAGCTCCAGGGACGGATGGCTTAACAGCGGTCTACTATAAAACTTTACAAGCAGAAATGATTGAACATCTTAAAGATCTATTTTGTAGCATACAAAAAGGGGGTAAAATACCCCCTTCATGGAAAGCTGCCTTTGTTTCATTGATACCAAAAGAGGAAACAGGTTCTACAAAACCGGAAAATTTTAGACCAATATCTCTCCTGAACACGGATTATAAAATTTTTACAAAAGTATTAGCCAACAGACTAATGCCAGTTGTGCAAGAGGTGATTCATCATGATCAAGCAGGATTTATAGAAGGCAGATATATGAAGGATAATGTGAGGCAAATTATAGACTTATTGGAACATCTTGAGAAGAGTAAACAGATCCCTGCAGTGCTGGTGTTTTTGGATGTGGAGAAGGCCTTTGATCAAGTTAATTGGAACTTTCTATTAAAGACTTTAATAAAGATGGGCTTTGGGGACCAGTTTGTACAAGCGGTTTCAGCAATCTATCAAGATTAAACAGCACAGATTATCATTAATGGAAGTCTAACTACAAACTTCAATATAGAAAAAGGAATAAGACAAGGTTGTCCACTATCCCCACTGTTGTTTATTTTAACTTTAGAAGTCTTGTTGAACAAAATACGGGATTCGAGTACTTTGAATGGAATAGTTATAAGGCAAGAGGATTATAGAACAACGGCATTTGCAGATGATCTGGTTGTTACCCTATCACGGCCTATGGAATCAATAATCCAAATGAAAGATATTATAGAAGAATATGGTATGGTATAAGGATTTAGGCTGAATCAGAAAAAAACCAAGATGATAGTTAAAAATATGTCAGAAGGTCAAAAGAGGGAACTTGAAAGGAAGGCAGGCTTTGAAATAGTAGCAAAGGTGAAATATCTAGGAGTTCAAGTTGCAGCTTCAAATATAAAACTTTTTCAAAATAATTACGAGGTGTTGTGGCGAAAGGTACAAAAAGACATGGAAACTTGGAAAAAACTGCAACTATCTTTACTTGGAAGAATAGCTGCAGTTAAGATGAACATTCTACCTAGATTTCTATTTTTTTTCAAATGATTCCGGTGCTTAAAAGTGATAAATATCTGATTTAATGGCAAAAAGGAGTGAATAAGTTTGTTTGGAATGAGAAAAAGTCAAGAGTTAAACTGAAAATTATACAAGATGTTCGTGAAAGGGATGGTCTTAAACTTCCAAACCTACGACTGTATTATGAAGCAGCAGCGTTGACGCAAGCGAGTGATAGGTTTGGAATGACAAAGACTGGAATATTGAATACAGAAGGCCATGACTTGGAATATGGTTGGCATGCATACTTATTTTACGAAAATAAAGTTGATAAAGTATTTAAGAGCCATATACTCAGAAACTCTTTGATGAGAGTATGGAAGAAGCATCATCTTAAATTGGATTACAAAATACCGTTGTGGTTGGATCTTGGTTATATTACACAGAATATAAATATAAAGTCACTCGGGGAGATTTTATATAAAGAGGTGCTTTTAAATGATGGGGTAGATTACAATTAAAGACATTAAATATACTGTTGGAAGAAGAGATTTCTTTAACTTGGTTACAGTATAATCAACTTCAACTGAGATGGAGGGAAGATCAAAAAACTGGTTTAATGTTGTATGAAGAAGATCTGGTATGACAGATAAATGATAAAGGCCAAATGCATATTAAAAGGATCTATAATGTTTTGTTAGAAAGAGATTCTGAAAATGAGCTGGTCAAAGACTGCATGATAAAGTGGGCGCAGAACTTTGCAGAACCAGTTATGATGGAAACATGGGAAAAGATATGGGTTCAGAATGTTAAATTTATGCAGTCACAGAATTTGAGGGAAAATTTTTATAAAATATTTTATAGGTGGCATCTAGAGCCCAAAAAATTATCGTGCATGTATCCTAATGTTCAGGGAAAATGTTGGAGATGTGATTGTTTAGATGCTACATATTATCATATATGGTGGACTTGCAAGAAAGTGAAGGCTTTTTGGATTAAAATTTGGTGGGTTATGCAAAATGTTTTGAAGAAAAAACTGCAATTTTCTCCTCAATTGTTTTTACTGGGCATAGTTAAGTATTTCTCATTGACTGAAACAAAAATGATATTATATATGGTCACAGCAGCTACATTATTGATTGGCCAATATTGGAAAAAAGATGTTATGCCTACTATTGAAGAATGGACTTTGAAGGTGGCCAGTTTTGCAGAAATGGCGAAGATATCAGCATATTTAAAAGATCGGACTCAAGAAACTTATATGTGGGAATGGAAGAAATGGATACGTGCAGAACAAATATCAAACAAGGAAGTATCAAATAGCTTTCAGTTGAATGTTATGCAGAGAGTTATAGTGTAGATAGATAGGGGCTAGAGCTGTAGGAATGAGTAGAACAAATATTAAATAAATATTAAACAAGGATGTATCAGAGCTTTTAGCTGAGTGTTAGGTAGAATATATATTATATAGTGTAGACAGGGGGTGGAGTTATATGAGGGAATGGAAGAAATGGATAGATTATGTGCAGAACAAATATTAAACAAGGAAATATCAGATAGCTTTCAGTTGAATGTTATGTAGAAATTTATAGTGTAGACAGGGGGTAGAGTTATATGAGGGTATTGTATGATATGGTATGATTTGGATTTCAGCTTGGGAAGTCGTGGGGGGGGGAGGGAAGGGTTAGAGATGGGAGGGGGGGGAAAGTGGGAGGAAAATTTGTGTTTGTAAAACTTTTTCAATTAAAAAAAAAGAATGCTACAATGGGCATAAATGATGACCAGTCATAAGTGTGAAGACTGGTCAAAAGTGCGAAGACCTGTCAAAAATCACTTTTTTCAGCCCTCTGGGTAGTACTTTTGTGCATATGGACTACTCAGAGGGCTGAAAAAGTTATTTTTCACTGGTCCTCGCACTTTTGACCAATCCTCAAACTTACGACTGTCCTCACATTTTATGTTTTTTGCCCTATTTTATCACCATGGTGTAGAGAAGCAGTTGTAAAATGATGACATGGTTGTTAAGAATGCTGCACGGGCATAAATGTGAGGATGGTCATAAGTGTGAGGACCGGTCAAAAATGCGAGGACCAGTCAGAAATTACTTTTTTCAGCCCTCTGAGTAGTCCCTATGTGCTTATGGACTAGTCAGAAGGCTGAAAAAGTTATTTTTGACCGGTCCTCGCACTTTTGACCAGTCCTTGAACTTACGACTATCCTCACATTTTACATTTTGTGTCCTATCTTGTCACGTGGTGAAAAAAAGTAGTGGTGAAATGACTGACATGGTTGTTAAGAATGCTGCAACGGGCATAAATGTGAGGATGGTCATAAGTGCGAGGAGCGGTCAAAAGTGTGAGGACCAGTCAGAAATGATTTTTTTTAGCCCTCTGAGTAGTCCCTATGCACATAGCCATGCCCACCCGGTCAAATGACCAACTAGCCACACCTACACAGTTACATGATCACCAAGCCACACCCCCAACTAAGCCACGCCCACAGAACCGGTTGTTAAAAAAATTGAATCCCACCACTGGGTACACCTAAACCTTTTGAGGAGTCGCATGTGATGCTGGAACTAGAAGTTTTTCACCCTTATAGTAGAACAAACACAAACATCCTTGTTCCCATATTTTGCAATGCATTTCTCCAAGATGATCCTTAACAATACAAACCAGAAGGCAGGACAAAATGCCTGAGAACATGATTTTGTAATCCCAAGAAGACAGTCAAACAGAAATATTGACAAAATATAGGTAGAGTCTTGTAAAACCAGAAATTGAGATTTTGGAAATATTTACTGGCAGAGTAAATGTCCTTTTATTTCAAATGAGTCTGAATTTTGCCAGAAGGAAATAATTGAAGTTTAAGGCAACAATCCATTTCAACTTCTGGGTATCATCACATTGTACAGCATGATGTTGTTTTATCACTGGATATTTTTATTTTAGATGTATTCAGAGCAACTAAATATGCATTTCTGACACCTGGTGCCTCTCAGGTGTGTTATATTATGGGAATCAAAGTCTAATCTATCTAAAGGACATCAGATCACCGACTAAAATAAAGTGGACAATATCTAAAGGTGCCAAAGCATTCAAAGAAAGCATTAACTACAAACATTATACTGCTAAAATGTTCTACATATATTCCTTGATTTATGACCATAATTGGGCAGAAATTTCATTCAATAGTAACTCAAATCATCATCTGACTAGACCTGATTCTATGACCATGTTTATAGTAGTTATAAAGCAAATCACATCAGTCATTAACTAAATCTGGCTTTCCCAGATTTTTTTTTTTTTTTTTTGCCAGAAAGCAGCAAAAAATTGTGATAATGTGACCAGATGATGTGCAACTAGTCATAAATGCAAGCCAGTTAACAAGCACCTTAACTGCAGTCACATGGCCATGGTCATAATTGTGAGCATTTATTTATTTATTTATTTATAATCCAACTTCTATACCGCCCTTCTCCCTGAGGACTCAGGTGGTGTACAGCCAGCAGTAAAAACAGCGATACAAAAATTAAAACAATTTAAAACTAATTCAAAATTTGGCCAAATATTAAAAAAAACCTGACTAAAAAACCCATTAAAAATCCTCATGCCATCAGGCCAGCTTGCTGAAACAATAGGGTCTTCAAGGCCCGGCAGAAGGCACGAAGGTCAGGAATCCTGCAAATATCTGGGGGCAACTCGTTCCAAAGGGCGGGGGTCCCCACAGAGAAGGCTCCCCCCCTGGGGGTCACCAGTCAACATAATTTGACCAATGGCACCCTGAGGAGGCCCTCTCTATGGGAGCGTACCAGTCAATGGGAGGCTATCGGTGGCAGCAGACGGTCTTGTCTGCTAAGCCACGGAGTGCTTTAAAGGTGGTAACCAACACCTTGAATTGCACTTGGAAGAACACCGCAGGAGAGGTGCAACGTGGGTGCGACGTGTCGCCCCCATCACCCGCGCGGCCGCATTCTGGACCAGTTTAAGCCTCCGAGTGCTCTTCAAGGGGCGACCCATGTAGAGAGCATTGCAGTAGTCCAGACGGGAAGTGACGAGGGCATGAGTGACCATGCGCAAGGCATCCCAGTCCAGAAAGGGATGCAACTGGGAAATCAGGCGAACCTGATATAAGCCCCCCCCCCCGGCCATGGCCTTTATATGATCTTCTAAAGATCATATATCTTCTAAAGACAGTTTCACTACCTATACAGAGTATAGATAATGAAATACTTTTCCTGAGGCTGGCATAACTTTGAACTATTGTAACACGAATGGTCATAAGTCAAGATTTACCTGTATTCAGTTCAGAAATAGAAACAAGGTGGGTGAATATTAAATATTAATTACAAGATTTCTGCAGCAAAAGGAACTATATTTGATGTTACGTGCAACAGTGATATATTAATGTTAGTATTATCCTAGTATTATCCCACTCCCTTTTCTACCATCTTCTTCAATGTGATGCTAAAGTTCCTGTCATGCATGGAATGCAATTACCATTAAGGCTGAAAAATGAGAGAGATGAACAATTGTGACAGTTTTTTTCTCAGGTTTTATAAACCATAGTTACAAGAAGCAGACCGGGAAGCTAAAAATCAAAGCATCTGTGTCACATCAGTACTTTAAATCTCTAAGTGGCTTCTTTAAAATCATCTAGCTTCGCTGCACATGATCACTCGATAAAAGCTTCCACTGCAAACACTGCTAATTTAAGATAAAGATGGCCCTCTAGTCATTGTCCCTAAGAAAGTAACAATTTTGGCACTTCAGCTTCTGAGGAAAAAAAATCACTTTTTTATTATTACCAATATTTTAATGTGACCAAGAAAAGAAGGCAATCTTGCTTGATAATCATTGGAGGTTGGGAAAGCATTTCCTGGCTCTAACTTTAGGGAGATTTAAGACTTCAACTGAAAATTAAGACACAAGTCTATATTACAGGGTTATACAAGCAACCTTCAATTCAATTCTAAACCAACCTGAGCAAAAGCCAAGTGGAGCCAGGATTATGGGCAAGTGATAGACTTCCAAAGTACCAAAGTAAGAGAAGAGAAGTACCAAATGGGAGAAGACTATGATGGTGTTTATAGACCATCCTATCTCTTTATAAATTTCATCTTCAGAAAAAGGGGTTAGATGTTTTGTTTTATCTTTTGTAAATTACATTCCATGCTTTTATTTAGACCAGTAGTGTCAAACTCAAGGCCCGTGTGCCAGTTCCGGCCCGCAAGGTAGTTAGATATGGCCTGCAGCACCAATGAGAAACAGCAAAGGACTGGCCCATGGGACCAGTCTGATCTGATCTGCAACCTGGTGGCATCCATCTAAGACAGACTGTGACCAGCCTTAGATCCATGGCACTGCCTTGACCCTGCCCATTGGGCCTGAGCACAGGAGGTAGCAAGAGGGTGGGGCTTGGCATCCCTGGGAACTGCGTTCTGAGTGCTTCCCTTTCAACCAGGATGCCAGCCCTCGTGTGTTCGCATCTCCTATGCGTATGCCAGAGGGCGGGGGCAAGGCAACACCATGGATCTAATGCTGGCCACAGTCTGGCCCAGATGGACACCACTATGTTGCAGGTCAGTGCCACATCTGCACCAGCGTCACCATTCCCTGCTCACCAGCCTTTCACGTGTGTATGTGCTCATGAGCATGTGTGGGGCAGAGGTGTCCAGCAGCAGGGGCTCTGCAGCCTGCTAAAATCACTGGGCTGGCCCTCCAAGAAGCCGGTGTGGCAGCTGTGATGGCAGTGGCAGTAGGCAGAGTCAAGGTGGAGCACGTGATGCGGACCACCAGACATGCCTGCTCCATCCTACATGGCTAGGATGGGCAGGCAGATGTCTGGCACATCCAGCAGGCCAGACAATATGCCTTCCCCCTGTACCTCTGCCACCAGCTACTGTTGCCGCCATGGGCCAAGACAAGGTGAGGTGGGAGGTGGTTGCTGCAGGATACCATTGGCCTGTGTACTCAATCCCATTTGTTTTTGCTTGCAGTTGGAGACTGGTGACTCCTAGAGAACGGGCTTTTTCTGTGGGCGCACCTACTTTATGGAATCAACTCCCCCTGGAGCTTCAGGTGGCCCCTGACCTGCGCTCCTTCCACCGTGACCTTAATACATGGTTATTTCTCCAGGCCAGATGGGACTGAAGGGGTTTTTTAAGGGGAATTTTAATAGTTTTTAACACTTAAATATTTATTTCTTGCTTGTTTTATTCCTGTGAGCCGCCCTGAGTCCTTGTTGGAGAGAGGGCGGCATACAAGCTTAATAAATAAATAAGTAAATAAATAAATAAATAAATAAATAAATAAATAAATAAATAAATAAATAAATAAATAAATAGAAAGCCTGAGTTGAGGTAGTAGAGCATGCCCAGGCCCAGCAGACAAAACCCAGCCACTGCAAGTGGCAAAAGCCAGATCCCCATTCCTGCCATGGCTGCTCAGGCCCAGCCAAGATCACATGCCTCCCCCCATCTCTGCTGGGCCTGGGTGGCCATGGCACTGATGGGGATCCAACTTTCCCTGCTCAGTCTTTTACCTGCTGGGCCTGGGCATGCTCCACCACCTCTACTTGGCCTTTCTAGATGGCTGCTTTGCCTCCTTTGGGGTGTGTGAATCAGCTAAGCAGTAGTAGTAGCGGCATCCTGCAGTAGGGCCAAGGTGCATTGGATGTGTGAGGGGAATACGCTCCATGTGCAGGCCAAGGGCAAGATGGGCCAAGGAGAAGATGAGCAGTGGTGGCATCCTCTTAAACTGTAAGCCAAACAGACAGTGGGATGGAGTAAGGACATCCAGTGGTCCACATCATGTGCCTTCCCCCGCCTCTGCCTGCTCCTTGGACAGCCAGCCTGGTGGTGGCAGCAGGCTCCAGAGCCACAGAGTGTGCCAGCTGAGGGCTGTGGCTGCAGTCGGAAACCATTGGCCCTCACACACAAAGGGTGGTGAGCTTGCAGCAGCTGACAGTTTCTGGGTACAGCACCCCATTCCCCTGCCTCCCCTCCCCTCATCCCATGGGATGAGCCTCCCATCCACCACCTTGCTGGAGATCCCTGGATTCCCTCCCCAACCCCACGCAGCCCCACAGGCACCCTTCAGTCAGCCATGACCATCATGGCCACACCCCTCCTCCCACCCTTGTCTCCAGAGGATAACCACAATGCTGATCTGGCCCTCAATGAAATTGAGTTTGACACCCCAATTTAGATTTTCAGTTGAAAAATATCTCGTTTTCAGTCATTTCTAAAAATGAACTTTTTAAAATCAGTGTGTACATCTCATGATAATGTTGTTTATCACTTCCACTACCATTGTGACTTTGTGTGTGTGTGTTTATGTCTGTTCATCTTTAAGTCAGTATTGACTGCTGATAATTACCTAGAAATCTTGGCAAGATTTCAAATGTGGTTTGCCATTGCCTCCTTCCTAGGGTTGAGAGTGTGTAACTAGTTCAGGGTTATCTAGTTGGCTTTATGCCTAAATTGGGATTAGAACTTACAGTCTCCCAATTTTTAGCCTGGAGCCTTAACTACACAAAACAGATTTTTATCATTTTGGCATAAATATTTACATAAACCTATAGTCAGGTGTCCAGGTCATTTTAATTTAGCCAGTTTAACAGAAATCCCTTTTTTCATTAAATGAACCACCTAAGACCACTTGGCTGTTTGGGAGACTATCTTGCCCAATTGGTGCTAGGGTAACATCCCAAGGGGTATCCCCAAGTACAGTAAATCAGGATGTTTATATCCACATTCCTTCTGCTTATCTATGTAATATTGGCTGAAGTGCAGAACTGCTAAGACATATGGCTTGAGTTATTTAATTCCTGAAATTCAAATATCAGCCATAGACCTGTGAAGGGATAGCATACAGGTCAGTAGTGGATTCCACTTACCTTCGCTACCTGTTCGGAATCGGGAGCACACATGCATGTGCACACACATCGCTTGCATGCAGCGCTTCTGTGCATGTGCAGAACCTTATGCACATATGCAGAGCATTCGTGATGATGTACAGGCGGGTGGGCAGAGCCTCCTGCTGCTGCCACTATCGGTTCTCCCGAACAGGTAGAAACCCATCACGGATACAGGCAGTTCTTATCACTACAATTGGGGCAAAATTTCCATTGCTAGACAAGGTAGCTGTTATATCAGTTGCAATTATGCATTTTTGTCATGGTTCTTAAATGAGTCATTGCAGTTGTTAAATAAATCATGCGGGTGTTAAGTGAATCCAGTTTTCCCCATTGACTTTGTTTATCAGAAGTTGGCTGAGATAGTTGCAAATGGTGATCACATGATCCTGGGACATTTCAAGTATTGTAAATACATATTGTTTTCTTAAGCACCTGAATTTTGATCATGTGATATGACAATGTTGTGACAGTTGAAAAGGCAAGTCACATTTTTCCAGTGCCATTGGAACTTCAAATGGTTGCTAAATAAATGCTGTTAAGCTAAGGATTACTGTTCCTCTCTCTTTTGGGCTAGGCATGGTTATATAGGTATACTAGCTGAATATTTATGCTCCACTACGAAACTATGTGATCGGGCTTGATAAATTGACACAGCTTGAAAATTAATGAGTAGTTACAATCAGCCTCTCCTCTTCCCCTTCTCTCCCTCAGCCTTGCCCCACAGAAGCCTATCCTATCCTATCCCCCTTCTCTCCCTCAGGCTTGCCTCCTAGAAGCCTACCCTATCCTATCCCCTGTTTGCTGCTGTGAAAGTAAAACAGGAACAGATTTCTTTTCAGATAGGGAGGGGAAGTAGAACTCCTTAGCATCAGAGGGCTGTTTGGAAAGTGAAACAATATTTGCTTGTGAGCAAGGAGACAGGAAGGAGCCTGGCCGTGGCTTAGCTCAACTGTTCTGTAGTAAAGCTGCTTGCTGCTATGAAAGTAAAACTGAAACTAAAACTCCTTTCCTCTGCTTGTGTTTTGCATTTGGAACAGATTTCTTTTCAGGTGGGGAGGGGGAGTAGAACTCCTTAGCATCAGAGGATGTTAATAATAATATAGGAAATACTAATGCTCTGATGGTCATTTCAAAAAAATCTTTTCTTAGTGAGCACCTAGAAGCCAAGAGGAACATATATAGCAAATTTCAAGTTTGTAGGCTTTACGGTTCTGGAGATTTTGTGAAGATGCGTGAGAGGTATTTCACTTTTATATATATAGATATACCTGTTTATATTTCATTTCTAACTAAAGTTAATTCGATGGCTTTGCCAATTATATACCAAACTAGGCTAAAAAAGAATGGGTGAGTTTAACCAAGAAATTATTCTACTTAAGGAAGCTGCAGATTTCCAAAATGAAAACAATATAATTTATACATTTTAAAAGAATTGCATGATTTATTGGGATATTGTACATGAAATGCTACCGGTTCTGTGGGTGTGGCTTAGTGTGCATGGCATGGCATGACTTGGTGGGCATGGCAGGGGAAGGATACTGTAAAATCTTCATTCTCACCCCACTCCAGGGGAAGGATACTGTAAAATCTGCATTCCGTCCCCACTCCAGAGGAAGGTTACTGCAAAGTCCCCATTTTCTCCCAATCAGCTGGGACTGGGAAGCAGAGAATAGATGGGGACAGGGACAATCAGAGGTGTTATTTACCGGTTCTTCGAACTACTCAAAATTTCTGCTACCAGTTCTCCAGAACTGATCAGAAGCTGCTGAAACCCACCTCTAATGAAATGCTTTGTCAAATGACTGGGTATGTTAAGTAATCACTTTGCTATAGTAGTGTACAGTAAGGCAGAAATGTGCAAGAAACATTACATAAGAAAAAAGGGCTAAAACTTTCCTTTAGTTCTAAAAAGCAAGACAGAATCTGGAAGCAATTTGTTTCCCATATTTGTTGGATATAAGAAGGAAGGAAGATAAAGCATAATCAAGTATTATTATAGCCTATCTCTATAAAGTATAGTTTTGGTCTTCCTGGGTATTAATTTTTTGGTCTTATCTACCTAGTGGGACTGACATATATTTTATAATAATCAAAGAGACTAGTTTCACTTTCATTGAAAACCCATCATAATCTCAAAGAATGTTCCAACTTCACACCATGTTCTTGAAAGTGTAATCTCCTTTCTTAGGCTTTGGACTAAGTATTCAGACCAGTAGTGAGTTCCACTTACCTTTGCTACTGGTTCGGAATCAGGAGTGCACATGCGTGCACAGAGCATCCATTATGATGTCCAGGGGGGGTGGAGCCTCCCGCCACCACCACTACTGTTTCAGCTGAACCAGGGTGAGTTGGTAGAAACCCACCACTGATTCAGACCCCCTTCACTGTTGTCAATTTTGTTATGCTGCAACCTAATTCTACAGTTTTTGACCTATTTTTCTCATTAATCTGCATTCAGTCTCCCATAATGACAAAGTGAAAACAGAATTCTAGAAATGTCTGTAAATTTATTAAAAAGAAAAAAATGAAATATCACATTGGCATAAGTATTCAGACCCTTTGCAATAGCTCTGGTGCCCCCCAGTTCTCTCGATCATTGCTATGACTCTTCCAAGAGATGGTCAGCCAGTAAAACTGAGCAATCAGGAGAGAAGGGTCTTAGTAAGAGAGGTGATCAAGAACCCAATGATCACTCTGACTGAGCTCCAGAGATTCTGTGTGGAGATTGGACAGAGTTCCAGAAAGACAACCATCACTGTAGTCCTCCACCGATCTGGCGTTATGGCAGAGTGGTTAGATGGAAGCCTCTCAGTGCAAAACACATGAAAGCCCTCTTGGAGTTTGCAAAAAAGCACCTGATGGTCTCTCAGACTATGAGGAACAAAGATTGAACTGTTTGGCCTCAATTCTAAATGTTCTGGAAGAAACCAGGCACTGCTCATCACCTGCCCAATATCATCCCAATAGTGAAGCATGGTGGTGGCTGCGTCATGCTATAGGAGTGTTTTCAGGATTGGGAGACTGGTCAATGTTGAGGGAAAGCTGAATGGAGCAAAGTACAGGAATATCCTCTAAATATTTCATTAATTTGATTCAGAATTCTTTCCTTAGACTCCTCCATCACTTCCTCCAGCAAATCTGCCATTATCTCCATTAGATTTTCTCCCTTTTCCACATTCTGAAATCTGAAATAACAATCTGCCCTATCCATTTCTAAAGAAATAATTGTTTTTTCTTTATTTTTGTCTGCCATTGTAAATTTATAATCAAGCTCTCCCACCCTTCTCTCTGTTGATCCATCTTTTTCTTCTACTTTTTGTATTCATTGTTCATTTTTCTCCATTATTTGTTGAAAAATTTCTAATTTCCCTTTTACTTTCTCCATTCTCTTGTCTACTTTGCCTATTCTTTCCTTCAAATCGTCATGGAGAGCTTGTATCATAGTTTTCAATTCTATTTGCATAACATTGGACTTCTCTTGTTGTAACATAGCATCCAATGTTCTCTGACCAGCAGAGCTAGAAGTTGTAGATGAGGATGCTGAAGATGGTGCTGATGTTGTTTTCTTAATCTTGTAATGTCTTAGTATTTGTAATCCACGAGGTATAAGTAGTATAATTCAAATTCAGTTATAATCCAAGTATAAGTCCAAGTATAAGAGAAAAAGAAAGAAAAAAGGGGGAAAAACAAAAAGGAAAAAGTAGTAATTTATAATCCAAATCTGAATCTTGCCTATTTTGTATAACCTTCTTGAAGTTCTTCTTTTCTTCAGGTTCTTCAAACCGTAATCCAAATTATCTCAGGGAGAAATATTTATAAAATAACAATGTATAATCCAAATCGGCCCTTTAAGCCCCAAAAATATAATTATCAAATATTTATATCCAAAAAGAGAGTTCACGTAGCAGCAGCAAGAAAGAAAAAACAAAAAGCAAGGGGAAAAAGAACTTTATTTCAAAGTTCAAAGTGTTAGGGAGGTTTGCCTTGATCACCTTCTATTTATTTGCCTTTTAAATTCCAAGAGCTGTACTATTCAAAAAGAAAAGCAAAATTTCCAGTGTCCCGTTCTCTATCTTAGTTCTTCAGTCAAAACAACTCTTTATCAACTTAGTTCACAGGCTCTAAAGGCTGCATCCCTGCCTCTCTCTTATGTCCTCCAATTTTCACTTTTGCCTGTAGATGGCACTGTTGCTCTGCTTCTCTTTCTTTCTCTTTTAACTGTATTATCTCAAAGCAAGTTGCAAAATGCCATGTTTATAGAAAAAACAAAGTTCATATAGTCTCTTTTATGTTAACTGATAGTTCCAAATTTAAAAATTAAGATGCCCAGTCCGGTTTCTGCCTTACTCTTCAAACAAGTCCTTATAAGCTAATTTCTTTTTTTTTTAATGGCTCCAATCACCTTCCTTGCACCTATTCTTCTGGAGGTGGAAAAGAAAAACCGATTCCACCTCCTCCTTTTGAGTCACACTTTCCTCTGTTATTCTCCAGGAGGTTCTTCTTTAAAAAGTTTTAAAAATCTAAAAATCCTGTATTAAAAGTATCTCACCCAGATCAATCACACCTTCCTTCCATCTTTGTGTTCTTCTGGTGGCTGCCCCAGCTTTGTAGCAGCTCACAATGACTGCCTTCCCAGCTGTCAGTTTGGGGAGCTTTCTCTGGATCAATCAGGGAGTTTGCAGGCTCCCTGAGATCATTGGAGTGTGCTCCCCTCAGTTATTGCCCCTTTGAGGTGATTCAAGCCCAAGAAGGACCACCTGACAGCTGGGATTTCAACAGCCCCATGGGAGCTCACAAGGGACATGTCATCTCACTGTGATGCTAGCCACACCCTCTTTGTGATGATATGCAATGAGAAACAAACTACCTAGAAAGGTTCATGTTAGATTCACCAAGAAAGTAATAAAAACAGAGATATTGCAGAGAACAAGAAATAACTCGATAAAGTATATAGGGAAAGAAATCGTTAAAACAAATTCTGAGAAGAGTCAGAGAATTAAGAAGAGAATACCAGTTTGTGACAAAGCGTTTAATTAAAAAAGAAGTGAATTTTAGATGGTTGATACCTGAGGGAATATTGATGACCTGGCAGGTGCAAAGACATAAACTAGATTCAATAGAGAAGGCAGATATTGATTTTACAATCAATATCAGAGATTGCAAGAGGAAGAGAGGCTGAGAAAGAAGAGAGAGGTTAGATGCCAGGAAGAGCTTATGGCAGAGAGAGATATTCAACAAAAAGATGATGTAAGGAACTGGGAGGAAATAGCAACAAGAGAAGGAGCAAGGGCAAAAGAACCAAGAGAGACAAGAAGAACTAGGAGAGCGAACCTCATCTACAAGTAAAATTATGGAAGAAGAAATAAAATTAATATCAATTAATATAAATGGATTGAATTTGGCAATAAAAAGTAAAAGAACTTTAATCAATTAGAGAAACTAAAATTGGACATAATTTGTTTATGGGAAGTCCACATCACAAAGTAACATAAAAAATATTGGAATATCCAAAAATTGGGAAATTATATACGTCGCTTCCACATCAAAGCAAGAGGGGCGTAGCACTTTATATTAAAGAGATAATAAAGGCAAAACAATTTTTATGGATGAGGAAGGGAGGATTTTAATGATAGAAATAATGATGAACTATAAGCAAATGCTTCTAGTGGCAGTATATGCACCAAATAACAACCAAGGGGATTTTTATGGTAAATTACACAGAAAAATAATAGAATGGGAGTATGAAAACATATCTATTGTAGATGATTTTAATGCAATTGTGGATGCAGATTTGGACTATAAAACTAGAAAAATAAATAAAAAAGCTAGGAAAACACTTCCAAAACTTATTTTAAAATGGCAGAAGAGCTAGGTATCCAAGATGCTTGATGAGGAATATGCCCGGAGAAAAATCAATATACATTTTACTCAAATCATATGTCTTGGTCCAGAATAGATACGATGTGGATATAAGCCGAATTATTATCTAATATACAAGAAATAAATATTGAAACAAGTATATAGGTGGATCATAATCTGATGGAAGTTACATTGAGGGGACAAAAAAAGAAGCCAAGAGTGACAATTAATCAAGCAATATTAAAAGAAAAGGAATTTATACAATTTATGGAAAGAGAGTTGGCTTTTTTCTTCAAAGAGAATAGAAAAGAAGAAACTTCACTACAGAATGTATAGAACACAGCAAAGTCATTTACTAGAGGACTGGCTATAGCATATATGGGAAAGAGAAACAAAAAAAGAGACAAGCTCAAAAGAAATTAGAAGAGGAGTATAAGAAGTTAAGAGATGGAACTACAAAAAGACCCACAAAAAAAGAATATAAAAAATCAAATGGGCTTGAAAAAATGTAAGTGACTTTAATAGAAAAAGAAGGTTTAGCACAAAAAATTAAAAGTTCTAAACAAAACTTTTTTGAAAGTGCAAATAAACCAGGAAGATGATTGGCATATCGTTTTTAAAAAAAGAAAGAAAAGGCATTGATTCACCAATTAATAGATGAAGGGACTTTATGCTATCAAAATGATGAAAAAAAGAAAATGATTCAAGATTACTATGAAAAATTATATGAACAAGAAATAATTTCAGAAGAAGAAAAAAAAACAATATTTAGAAAAAGCTGAATTACCCACAGTACCAGAAACATGTAAAATGGCATTAGAGAAAAGAATAACAATGATGGAATTGACAGAAGCAATTAAATGGCCAAAAAAATGGCAAAACACCAGGCCCGGATGCGCTACCAGCAGAGTTACATAAAGCACTACAGAATGTTATAAGCAATTCAATGTTGGAAATATTCAATGAATTACTGTTAGAGGTGAAAATAATTCTGAACACATTGGAATATTATGAAGCACATCCAGAGAAACAAATGGTGTTGATCTTCCTTGATGCACAGAAGGCGTTTGACAATGTGAACTGCTGATGCAATTAAAAGCTATGGGCTTGGGGAGATATTTATTAATATGATTAAGACAATATATTACAAACAATTGGCAAAGGTGATGATAAATGGAGATGAAAGGCAAAAGGCAGGGTTGTCCTCTGGTCCCCATTACTTTTTGTATTGACATTGGAGGTATTAAACAGAAATATAAGACAGGATAAGGAGATAAAAGGTATGGAAATAAAAAAGGAAGAATATAAATTACAGGCATTTGTAGATGATTTGGTGTTTATTTTAGAAGATCTGCAAGAAACAGGGCCAAAATTGTTAAAAACAATAGAAGTATATGATGAGGTGGCAGGACTGAAAATTAATAAGGAAAAAACCAAGATACTAGTGAAAAATATTACAGAGAAACAGAAAGAAGCGTTAATGAAGAGATTAGATATTCAGATTACAAAGAAAGTAAAATATTTAGGGATTCAATTAACAGCAAGATGTGTAACAATTAAGGAAGATAATTACTATAAGCTTATAAAACAAATAAAGGTACATTTGGAGAAATGGAAAAACTTGCAATTATCATTAATAGAAAAAATAGCTACAATTAAGATGAACATACTACTGAAGTTATTGTTCTTGTTCCAAACAATCCCAATAAAATTCGAGAAAAAATATTTTGAAGATTTTAATAAAATAATAGTGAAATACATTTGGTGGGGGGGGGGGGGGCAGCGAAAATTAATCTAAAAATGCTGCAAGATGCAAGAACTAGAGGAGGGTTTGGATTACCAAATTGGAAATTATATTATCAGGCAGCAGCATTAACATGAATGAAAGAATGGATTGTATTGAGTAATATATGGTTATTGAAATTGGAGGGCCATGACCTGTAATTGGGTTCACATGCCTTCTTATGGTATGGGAAAAGTAAGATACATGGTTATTTTCAAAGACATTATAAAAGAAATGTGTTATTATTAGTATGGGAGAAAATTAGAGAACAACACTATTTGAAGATACCAGTTTGGATTTCAACTATGGAAGCACTTATACATCCAAATATTATTAATATGGGAAATATTGTTAGATATAAATATATTTTGACTGAAAAGGGGGAAGTTAAAACAAAACAAGACTTGAAAAAACAAGGGATTGATATGGTTTGGTATACACAACTGCAAATACAATGTAGATATGAAAAAGATGCTAAATCAGGGGGAAATCCAGCAGGTTCTGACAGGTTCTGGAGAACCGGTAGCCAAAATTTTGAGTAATTCGGAGAACCGTCCAATACCACCTCTGGCTGGCACCAGAGAGGGGTGGGAATGGAGATTTTGCAGTATTCTTCCCCTGCCATACCCACCAAGCCATGCCCACCAAGCCACACCACGCACATCAAGCCATGCCCACAGAACCGGTAGTAAAAAAGTTTGGATTTCACCACTGTGCTAAATTATATGGTTTCTATACGGAATTGACAGAACTGGATAAGATCTGGAACAGAAGAAAGGGTGATTAAAAAATTGTATAGTTATTTATTGCATATTAAGTTAGAAGAAGAACAAGTGAAAGAAACAGTGATAGCATGGGCAAAAAACTTTGGTTATATGAGTTAGATAAATGGCAGCAATTCTGGGATAGAAATTATAAATTGACAATGTCAACTGCATGCAAGGAAAATTTATATAAGATGTTTTATAAATGGCATTTGCTACTGGAAAGATTGGCAAAAATGTTTAAAGATAAATCAGCTAGATGTTGGAAATGCCATCAGATAACAGGGTCATATTATCATATGTGGTGGACATATGTAGAAGCAAAAAAAATGCTGGGCAAAAATTTGTATGTGGTTGGAAAAGAGGGCACAACAACATATTGATCTTAAACCTGAATTATTCTTGTTGGGGATTTTGCCAGACATTTATAGTAAAGAAAATGTATATTTGATTATTCATGTAATAACTGCAGCTAGAATTGTATTTGCACAAAATTGGAAAAGTAAAGAGATCCCTACGGATGAAAATGTGTTTAAGAAAATATTAGAATGTGCAGAAATGATAGTAAATGAGAGTTATTTTATCAATAGTTAGGGAATAAATATGAAAATTAGAAATAAAAGCAGAGTGAAATATTAAAAATGTATTACAAAGTCAAATAAGCTAAAAAGAGAAATGTTGCAACAGTAGATATGTTATGTATTAGTATTAATCCAAGAATAGATATAAATAATGAAGATGCCTGTAAATTTTAATGGTTATTGCACAAAATAATTGTATCCAGATGACATGTTGTTTAATGAAAGATAATATGTTTGTATTAAAGGAAAATTTTAAAAAATTAAAAAGGGGATATCCTCAATGAAAACCTGCTTCACAGCACTCAGGACCTCAAACTGGGCTGAATGTTCATTTTCAACCATGACAACAATCCTAAGCACACAGCCAAGACAACACAGGAGTGGTTTAGGGACAACTCTGTGAATGTCCTAGAGTGGCCAGAGCCCTGATTTGAATCCTATATAAGACCTCTGGAGGGACTGAAAATGTCTGTCTACCGATGGTCGCCATCCAACCTGACTGAGTTTGAGAGGATTTACAAAGAATGAATAAAATCCCCCAATCCAGTTGTTCAAATCTTGCCACGTCATACTCAAAAAGATTCAAGGCTATAATTGCTGCCAAAGGTGCTTCAACGAAGTATTGAGTGAAGGGTGATATTTTGGTTTTTTTCTTTTTACAAACATCTAGAATTTTGTTTCATTTTGTCATTATGGAGTACTGAGTATAGATTAATGAGGAAAAAAAATGAATTTCAACTAGTATAGAATCAAGCTGCAACATAACAAAACTGACAAAAGTGAAGGAGTTTGAATACTTTCTGAATGCACTGTAATCATTGAAGCCAAAGAGATAGCATGTACATATTTAAAAATCAATGGCCATGTTTATGTAAGATACCATAAATCATCATCAGCAGGTGTACCTGTCAAAACATGGTGTTGATCGATAAGTACCACACATTTTGCTTGTAAATAATTTCCATCTCTTCAGCCCTATGCATTTTCTAATCCTATTTGGGATTGGGGAACTAGATTAAATGCTTTTCAAAGTGATTCAATATTTATTAAAAATTTAGTTGAGATTGTCACAAAGTTGTGACACTTGGGCAGAATAAGAATACCCTTGGGATAGGAATTTTGCAGGAGATGTGAGACAAAACTTGAATACTTCAGTGATTGTGAGAATGTTCTTATGTGTAGAAACCCTTTTTGCAATGTCACACAGCTAAACAGGATTTTTATCAACACGTACTGGTGATAAAAGCCTAGGATGGGAGAAGACATCAAGGAAAATAAAGACTTGGAAAGGAGTCTTACTTAATGAAGAATAATGTCCTGGCTGATTATTTTTATGCCATCTACATAGGGGTGCAATTAAGGGAAACCACTTTTGCTTCCTGCTTGTCTTTAGCTTCATATCAGCAGCTAGTATGTTACTGATAAATCCTCTAACATTATTGAAATTATTGCTGAGGAAGACTGAGAGGCAGGAGTGGGATGGGGGGGGTGTCAACGGGGAAGGGAAGAAGACAAAGGGAAACAAAAGTTCTTGTTAGTTTTCCAGTCCTCACTGGGACTCCTGTCTTTTCCACATGAGATCAGTCTATCAAAGAGAAATAGTTCAATTTTATGAAGAACCCATTTTATTTTAATACTTAAAATTTCCCTTTCCTATCATGTATGTACAGGATCAAGAATCATGATTGCTTTCTTTTCTCTCTTGTTCTTTGAAATATTACTTAGGGTCACAGAATCAAACTTGAAAAGGGTAATTTGGTCAAGTGAGTCTAACCCTTATTTAGTTCAGAAATTCAGGTCAAAATGTCCCCAACAAATGCTTATCTATTGCTTGAACACATACAAAAATGGAAATCAAATCTTTATCATTCTGGAATGATAAAGAACAAGCCTAGTCTTTCTCAGACCCTCATTTCTTAAAGAGCAGGTAAGCTTTGGTTAATTAACAGCTGCAGAGCTTTATGACTTTCCTCAGTGGTGGGATTCAAGTAATTTAACAACCGGTTCTCTGCCCTAATGATTTCTTCCAACAACCAGTTTGCCAAACTGCTCAGAAAGTTAACAACCGGTTCTCCCAAAGTGGTGCGAACTGGCTGAATCCCACCACTGATTTTCCTGAGAGATGCAAAAAACCTTCTGAAAATGCAGCTGAAATCACTGCAGGATTGAGTCTGTCTGTCTGTCTGTCTGTTTGCCTGCCTCTCTCTCTCTCTCTCTCTCTCTCTCTCTCTCTCTCTCTCTCTCTCTCTCTCTCTCTCTCTCTCTCTCTCTCTCTATCATCTATATCTATTATTAATGCATGCTCTTTAATGTAGCGAATGGGAGTGGGAGGATTTTAAGAGACAATGTCCCTATTTAACCCCATCTCATCACTGAAATTCAATGGCAAAATGGCTGAATTTAAATTTAAATTTAAATTTTAACCCTAACCCTAACCCAATCCTCAAATTCTTGAAAATGTTATCGTTTGATCCTCTGGTCAATTATTGTATTCATGGTTAAAAATTATTTTTTTCATGGCTAAGCGATCTGTCTTTATAACAAGATTTGATTTCAGTCTCCAGATCATCCACTGTTCCTTGTTTCACTTGTTTGCATTGTTCCATTTTGTTTGAAACCTTCATAAACCACAAATCCCAGACATTTGATTCTTAAGTTCTGATTAAAATGGTTTTGTACTCACATAGGCAAAATATATTGGACATAACATAAATTTGGATGAGTGGGAGACAATCTGGAACAAAAATTACAAACTAACAAAAGCAGCATCATATAAGGAAAATCAATACAAAATGCTATATAATTGGCACTTAGCCCCTGCAAGACTAGCCAAAATATATCCAAACATAAGTCCCAAATGCTGGAAATGTGGATATCACCAAGGTACCTTATTTCATATGTGGTGGTCCTGTCCCGAAGCAAAGAGGTACTGGAAGAAAATCCAAAATTGGCTACAAGAACTAATTAAAGAAAAAATTGAACTGGCACCCGAAACTTTTCTCCTGGGACTACTGAAGAGGAAGTATGAGGAAAAAAAGAGGTACTTAATTGTACATATCATCACAGCAGCAAGAATAACTTACACACAACACTGAAAAGGAAAGGAGATACTATTGGAGGAACATATAATCCAGAAAGTGTTAGAGTGTGCCGAAATGAATAAACTGACTCTAGAGTTGAACAAGAAAGAGGACTCAGAATACTATATGGTGTGGGAAACTTTGTTATAGATGGATTGATAACTGAATTAGGGTAAAGATATGAAATAGTGTAAATATTAGGATGAATGTGTAAATTGTAAATTAGGATGCATTATAACAAAAGAATGAATCTAATCCTGTGTAGAAAACATCACTGCCTAACCGACTAAACTGTATTGTATTGTAATATAATAGTCTTTCAAATGTGTGTGTGTGTGTGTGTGTGTAGGTCTTTGGTTATTCGGGTTTTCTCCCACCTAAAATTGGAAGTGTCTTGGCGACGGTTCGACGAAGTCTCATTCATCATCTTCAGGCTGGTGTTTTTGGCTTCATGCTTCTAGGAGCAATGTGTGATCACAGCTGTTTCTTCCTTTTAACTGCTAGTGGGGGTGTGAACTGATTGGGTGGAGGTGTGTTCTGATTGGTTTTGGGCTTGGTTGTGCTCTAATTGGCTGGGTGTGTATTCTGTTTGGGTGGGGCTTGGTTGTGCTCGGGTTAGCCTGAGTTGCAGGGGAATTTGAGCTGGTGAGCTGTGTTGCTGTTGTTTGGCTTTGCGTTTGTGGTCATGCCACATCTTTATGCTGGGTGTCAGTCTGCTTCATGTATGGATTGGAGGGGATTGGAGGGGTTTAAAGTGGTTAATGATGCAGCTCCAGTCTGGCTTCTGGTCCGTGGTCATGGTGCATCATCGGTGTGGGTTTAAGTCTGCTTTCCACGTGGATGTGTGGTGGTGACATCCTGTGTGGCCCTCGTCAGTGTGGATTTAGTGTCATTCCTTGTGTTAGGGACTCGTTTGTCAATAAAGGTGAGTTTCCAAATGGCTGGTAGGCGGGAAGTATCTCATTTATTCATGCTGTGTGGGCGTTTTTCTAGCACGATGGCTTCTCTGATTATTCTGTTGTTAAAGTGTTCAGTTTTGGCGATAGTTCTGGTCTTTTTAAAGTCAATTTCATGTCCTGTGGCTTTAAGGTGTTGAACCAGGGAAGAAGTTGGTTCCTCTTTTCTAACTGTGTTCTTGTGTTCTTCAATGCATGCACTTATTCTTCTGTTGGTTTGTCCAATGTATGTGGTGGGGCAGGCGGTGCATGGGATTTCATATACTCCTTGATTTTCTAACTCAATTTTGTCTTTGGGGTTTCTTAGGATGGTGGATATTTTTCGGTTTGTGCAGAACTCTGTCTTGATGTTGTGTTTGTGGAGGATCTTAGTGATTCTGTCTGTGGTGCCTTTCACATATGGGAGGAGGGCTTTGCCGTTTTCTTGTTCTTTGTCTTGGATTTTAGTGGGGGTTTCTTTTTGGATTGGTTGGTAATCTTATTTCTTTGGAATCCATTGGATGTTAGTACGTTAGTGAGAGTGTGTAGTTGGTTTTTAGGTGTTGTTCATCAGCTAAGTGTTTTGTTCTGACCAGCTGCTGTAATGCTGTAATGCTGTAATGCTGTAATGGTAGTAATGAGTCAGCAGGGTTAGTTGACTCTTTACCACTTCAAGACACTGTATTATAAGAGAGGCCTAATTAATGATTGATTGCCTGACTTTGCCTAGTACGTGTAAGTATATATTCCTTGTAGATAAACCACTATTTGAAACCACTGTTTACTATATTTTGCTCCTGGATTGTCTCAAAATAGTCACACTATGTGCACTCTGACAAATTACATGTCACTGAATAATATTTATATTTACTGAATAATCAGATACCTGGCAAATATTTGGTAATATTATTCACTGAATAATCAGATACCTGGCAAATATTTGGTAAATATATGCCAAGAAAGTTCATTGAAGAGAAATTGAAGCATGTTATTTCATTTCTAATATGGATCAATTGCTGAGTTTACTTCTACTTTTTTATTTGAAATATTGGATGGAAGATGTTGTGCTTCTTCCCATTATTCACTCCATATGAGATAGTTGACTTCTTAGGCACACACATCAGCCATATGAATATTTGTTCTAATGTTATGATTATCTATTTCATGAGAAATGTTTTACATTATTTTAGCTTGCCCTGCATAATTTTTCATTAAATATTGCTACTTCATGCAGGTCTGATATCAATCATGAAATTAGAATGGCACGAGAATTAGGGATTTATTCAAAATCAGGCAGAAGTCTGTCTACCCACTAGGTCTGGACCATTAGAAAACTCCATAAAACTAGGGTGGGTTTTTTTTTCATTACTAGACATACAAGAGACTGCTATCATACAACTCATATTGACTTCTAGCAATCACATAAATATATTTTCTCCATGCTGATTTATCAATCCCTAATCTGTATATAAGTAATGAAATGGAGAAGGAAATTAAGATCCTTTCAATAAACATAAACGGACTAAACTCACCTATGAAAAGAACATAAACTCTCATAAAATTACGAAGATTGGACATGGACAATGTTTGTTTGCAGGAAGTACACATCAAGAAACAATATGGCAAACTACTAGAAAACCCCAAAATAGGGAAACTTTATGTAACATTAGCACAAACCAAAAAAAAAAAAAAAGAGGAATTGCAATATATATTAAGGAAAGATTAAAATCTAAACAAGTATATGCAGACGAGGAGGGAAGAATTCTAATGATAGAGATAGAAACAGATCAAAAGCAAATTCTGCTTACCACAATATACGCACCAAACAATAATCAAAATGGATTCTATAGAAAAGTACACAATAAAATAACAGAAACAGAATATGAAAATATATGCTTAATAGGATATTTCAATGTGATAGTGGATATCAATAAGGATTATAAAAGAAATAAAAGAAATAAGAAAAATAAAAGAACATTACCAAATTAATTCTTCTTCTTACAAGACATATGGAGAGAAACATATTAAAAAATGATCAATACACATTCTATCCAAACCCATACCAATCATGATCAAGGATTAATATGGTATGGATGACCCTAGGATTAAGAAGAGAGATTGAAGAGATAGACATAATGACCAATACTTGGGCAGACCACAACCCAATACTTCTTCAAGTGAAACAGAAAAGAGGAAACGTCACTGCAAAACTTGTGGGATACAACAAAAACATATATCCGAGGATTGACAATAGCATATGTGGCAAGAAGAAATAAGAAAAGAAAACAAAAAAAAATATACTACAGGAAGAACTCAAAAAATTGGAATTAGACTTGCAGAAAGAACCCCAAAACAATAAAAGAAAAGAAAAAAGAGACCTAATAAAACATAAGCTCAACTTGACCACACAAGAAAAAAGTCAAAATGGCAAAACAATTTTTTTTTCGAGCATGCAAACAAGCCAGGGTGATGGTTAGCTTACAAATTAAAAAAAGAAAAGGAGAAAAAAATAATACATCAATTGCAAGATGAGAAGGGAGTTATACACCATAGGAGGGAAGAAAAAAAGAACATAATAGAGGAATTCTTCAAAAATGTATATCTTCAAAAAAATAATATCAGAAAATACCAGAAAATAATATCAAACAATACCTAGATAGGATGAGCTTAATCAAAATTGCAAAATTGAAAAGAAAGATGTTAAATGGAACAATTACCATGATGGAATTATTTGAGGCAGTGAAGCAGCAAAAAAAGCAATAAAATACCAGGCCCAGATGGATTTCCCACAGAGCTATATAAGATTATACAGGAGCCATTAGAGGCATTAATGCTGGAATTATTCAATGAAGTAATTGCAGAGGCTAAACTACCTAAATCATCATGGTCATACATCATGGTCATACATCACACTTATACCAAAAGAAGATACAGACCACCAACAGGTTAAAAATTACAGACCCATCTCATTATTAAACACAGACTACAAAATATTTGCATCCATAATAATTGAAAGAGAAAAAAAAAGTCCTAAATGAGTTTATCCACCCAGACCAAAATGGATTTCTACTGAAAAGACAAATGAAAGCTTATATAAGAACAATTCTAAATACCTTAGAACAGTGATGGCCAACCTTTTTGGCACTGAATACTGAAATTGGAGTGCATGCGTGCAAGGCCAGAACCTGGAAGAGAGCAGCTGGCCGGTGTGCATGCGCACGGTGGCCAGCTGCTCTTCTGGGTTCTGGCATGCATGCATGCTAGACAGCTGGTCAGGTGTGCATGTGCACCAGCCAACTGATTTTTTTTGGGTTCCAGCGCATGCGCTCCAGTTTCGGCACTTTGGCAGCCCATCCCAGAAAATAAACCACATTGATCTTTTTGGATGCCCAAAAGGCTTTTGACAATTTGAACTGGTGGTTCATCATTTTACAATTAAAAAATATGAACTTTGGGGAGAAATTTGTGAAAATGGTAGAAAAAATATACACAACTCAAATGGCAAAAGTAATAATAAATGGAGATACCACAGAAAAATTTGATATCTCTAAGGGGGTAAGACAAGGATATCTGTTATTGCCCTTATTATTCATTTTAATCCTGGAGGTGCTACTGTTAAAAATCAGGCAAGAATCTTTAGGTGTTTCTTATAGGAGAGAGTCCAATCCAAAGTTACTCTGAGGTATTTGGGGATAGGAATCATAAGGGAGTAGGTTGCTATTCAGGGAGGCCTTTGGGGTGGCATTGGCAAGTTTGTTGTTGAGATGGAAACAGGTAGTCACCATTTTGCTGACACTGGGTATGAGTCTCCAGTCAGCAAATAATTTACCCAAGGATTTCAGGTCCTCAGAGAGGAGGCAGTCCAAAACTTCCAAGTTTTTATCTTGCGGTGTTATGGTCAGATCATCTGTATATCCAAATTTATGATCCCTTGTAACTGGCATATCTGAGAGATAAAGATTGAACAGAGTGGGTGCTAGTACAGAACCTTGTGGAAGGCCATTGTTGGGTCTTAACTTGCTAATGTTGTCCCCCATAATGATCTGAATAGATATATTGCTGAGCATGCTGTTTATTAGGCGATAAAGGATTTTACAGGAGATGATGTGACTCAGTTTGTAAAGTAGACCCTTCTTCCACGTGGTATTGTATGCAGTTAATGACAGTTGGCAGCTAGACATCTTTGTAGAACTCCTGGCTCTCTAAATATATGGCAACAGATAAACAAAATGGGCCTTTTCAGACCCAAAGAACAAGACAGATTGGGCACATTGTCAAAAGTGGCAATATTCTTCCTATTCCAATTCTTTATTACCCAAGCTTTTTCCATAGGGTGACCTGGGAGTCTCTGGTTTTACTTCATTAATATCCCACTATTACTATATTCAACAAATAAACTTCAGTTCCACATTCAAACAAAACTTTCCATTAATTCAAGCCTGCTCACTTTATCAAAAGCTTTCTCCAAATCTGCAAACATCTAATATACTTCCTCACATTCATTTCTCAGGGTCCTACTGAAAAGTGGAAATCTGAATTGCAACACACCTACCCACTCCACCTGACATAAAACTACACAAAATTTGCCAAATGTTGCTCATTATCAGATAATATATGCTTTCAATCAGAATTTTGCTGAATTGTTCCAGACATTTAGCAAATACTTGCATACACTTTTGCTACTTTTCTTTTGTACAGGAAAGTAATCTCAGCATTATTCCAAAAGTACAGGGTCCAATTTTTCCATATTAACTGAGTGTTGATCTATTGATTGCAACAGGACTTAACTCTCTTATTGCCAGAGCCTGAAACGACCTGAGAGAGACAGTGACTGGCCCAAAGTACCCAGCTGGCTTTCATACTTAAGACAGTATTAGAGACACAGTCTCTTTGTTTCTAGCCAGAAACAAACCAGTGATTTAACCTCTAGACCAGTGATGGCGAACCTTTTTGGCATTGTATGCCAAAAGTACGAGCGCACAAGCGTGAGTGCGCTCTCATGTGCCAGCACCCATAATGCAATGGGCACCCCCGTTTGTACATGCATGCATGACCTACCATACTCCCCTTGTGCATGTACCCTGCACTGTGTATGGGCACATGCACCCTGCATTGTGCATGTGCACTACCTCCACGCGTGCGCCCCACTTTTTCCAAGAGGGGAACAACCAGTTACCAGTCTGTTCCCTGGCAAGACAGTTGTTCCCTGGCTGGCAGCAGCACTCTCGGCCCCACCACCATGCAGCAGTTGGGGAAGCTGACCCCTCCACCTGAGGCCCCACATGCAGCCCACGACTGGGAGATGTGTCACCCAGCGCAGCACTCTTCCCTGAGGGCTGCCTATTCACCCACCTGCTGGCCAGACTGGTGTGAAAGCAGTGCATCACTTTGTGCCTGTCCTTGTCCTCCTCCTGCCTGGCACCAGCTCCTTGACACGAGCAGAGGCTGCTGGTTGGAGTGAGTGGAACTGCAGTACCCCTCACTCCATGGGTATGAGTGCCAAGGCATAGCTAGAATTGGAAGAAAAGGCTACACAGCTGTGGCAGAAAGAACCGGAGCAACACCTGGCAGTTTGGATGAGAAGGCACGAGCGAGGCGGCGGCTGCTCTTACCAGTAACTGAGCCCACATGCCAATTTGTGGGCTCAGTTACCAGTGAGAGCAGCCGCTGCCTTGCTTGTGGGTGCAAGGCGATGTGCTACTTCCAGGCCTGTTTGGGCAGGGACCTGAGAGCTGTGTGGAGACAGCTCACCTGAAGGAACTAAGGCAGAGCCTTGCAGTTTTTATCTGCCGGCTGGCCTCTGGATAAGGCCTCTCCTCCTCCTCCTCTTCCCTTCCCCTTCCAGCAGTGTACTGTTTTTCCAAACACCCAGGCCAGGCCGGGCAGCAATTCCCAGAGAGGAGCCCTGATTGAGGAGGCTCAGGCTGTATTCCATGGCTTGCATAAACCGCTTCTGTCCCTTTCAAAATATCCACCGGGCTCTTCCCTCAGGTGCCCAAGGTCAGCAAGTGGTTCTTCTTCCGAGAAGGTGGGAGGAGAGGCAGGTGCGCCAGTGGAGACAGGCTTTGGTTGCTCATTCTGCTGTGACCCCAAACCCTTGCCTGGCACACAGAGGGCTCCTCCCCTCTGTGTGCCAGGCTTCCCAGCAAGCCCCCTGTGCTTTTACTGCCTTGGTCGGAGCCTGATTCTGGAAGCAGCCAGGGAAGTGCAGAGGTCGGGACTTGGTTGGCAAAGGAGGTCCTGCACAGGGGACGTAAGGCAAGGTGCTGCCACCTGAAAACACAATTGCTGTGGTCTTAGCAAGCATTTTCAGGCAGCAGTGCTGCTATCTCCTCCCTGAATCCATGCTGCTGTCCAAAAACACTTTCCTCCCTGGAAATGCACATTGCAGAGTCACGTGCCCGTCTCCTTGTTCTTCGCAGACTCACTTGCTCTTTCCTCCTGGCTAGATCTGCTGTCTGAAATGTAATGCACTTTTCTGGCTTCCACACACCCTGTTTTTGGATTCGGGAAGAGAATCGCAGTGCTGCCACAATGGACCCAACTGCAGGTGGCGCGGCACCCCCACCCAACCTCCACCACTGCGCTGCCAGCCGAGCTGAGTTCTCAGGCATATGCCTGGGAAGGAGTTGTGAGCTGGGCAGCTGCTTGCCCTGCCAGCAAATGCTGCCTCGCGTACCTGAGCTGGCATGGTTGCTCTTCCCTTCCCCCTGCAGCTGCCACTGCTGCTGCAATTCTGGGGTGGTGCAGCTGCGCAGGAGGAATGCAGCCCAGGTGACCCATGCAGCTGGTGGAATGAGCCAAGAGGGGCATCTCGGCCCTGCTTTGACAGTAGCCATGGAGTCACCTGTGCAGGCAGCCCATCACCACCCCTCCCTCACTGGCTGCTGGTCCACCGGTACTCTGGACCATTTGGGACTGCTCAAGAAGCCCATGTGGGCAGGGGAGGAGGGAAGCCCCATCTTACCTTGCTCTGCTCCCTTAAGAAGTGACCACCGGGATCCCCTCTCCGTATCTTTTGGCATGCACATCTGTTGCTGGTCTTTGTTGCTGTGCCCCAGAAACCAAACCAGCTGGCCGGTGCGCATGCGCACTCTGGAAACAGGAATATTATCTTCCTGGAGCGAGCATGTGCAATGGGCAGCTGCTCTTCTGGTTTCTAGCACGCCCATGCGCATGAAAACCAGGTGGCCAGCGCACAAGCGATGAACCTGGAAGAACCCAGAAGAACAACGGGCGAAGGCTCCACGTGCCCAGAGAAATGGCTCTGCCTGGCACTTCTGGCATGCATGTCATAGGTTCGCCATCATGGCTCTAGACCAAAATGACTCTGAATATTATACACTTCTATGTGTTTTTTCTCTGCACAGCCTTTTCCCCATGCAATAAATATCCTTTCAGTAAAGGCTTTCATTAACTGACTCAACATAGTTCTGTGGTATCTTCTAACAATTTTTTCACTGTGTTTCAAGAATCTTTCACATCCTTTTCTTTACATCCACTTTCCTGTCATTCTGCTGGGAGATTAATTTAATTTCAATGTTTTTAAAGCTAATATTTTCTCTTCCTGTTTTCAGTCTCTATTTTCTTTCACTTGTTTTTCTCATGTCCATTTTCCCTCCAAGTTATATCTAATTATAGTCGGTTCACATTTGGGTACTCTTATTCACCATGTATCCTTCACTAATTCTCTCACCTTCATTATGAGGATTCTAAGTTTTATTCCTTTCTGATGCGTATGTTATATTTATGCATAAACCATGTGCTCAAAAGAAACAATTATTTCTAAAGCAGATACTTATCAATCTCACACATTCTTGTCTTTCCAAATGGCCCAGTCATTTTTTATGTCATTTCTCACCTTGTTTCCACCCATTTCATTTCACTAAACTGAATAACTTTCTCCATTTGGATGTCATTCTCATTCAGAATATTGCACAATTTCCTTCCAAGCTTATACCTGTTTTTTTTCACTACCATATATTGGAAAGTAACATGCAATGATCACTAACCCATGGATTTCTATTTTCCACAGCAATCTAGGTAACAGCAATTTATGCTTTCACTTTATATTTGAGAGTTTTCATTGATAAAATTAAACCTATATTTTCACTAATTATATTCTTGCATGTATTCATCAATTCCACTCTATCATCTTCATTCAGTTGGTTCCAGTCAGTCGTCACACTTTGGCAACTATGAGTACAACCAAACTTGAGTTTTACTCAAAGCATGCTCATTGTGCAAGCTAAGAGTACTAATGTAAGTTCAAATCTCATTTATCACTGAATATATTTGCATGAAAGAACTACTCTAGAAAAAACAGATGCCTTTGTACCTCACTAAGACCCTTGTTCTTTCCAGAGGATTATCTCTTTGACATAATGGAAAGGCTCAGTAACTTCTGTGATCTTGGAAATAATGCTGTCAAGACCATGAACTCCTGATAGAATTGTCTTTTTTTTTTAATTTGATTTATATGCCACCCTTCTCCGGAGACTCAGGGCGGCTTACAATGCATTAAGCAATAGCCTTCATACTTTTGTATATTTATATTTATACAAAGTCAGCTTATTGCCCCCAACAAACTGGGTCCTCAATTTACCCACCTTATAAAGGATGGAAGGCTGAGTCGACCTTGAGCCTGGCTGGGATTGAACTCACAAGTAATTGCAGCAGCTGGATCTTAAATGCTGCCTTTGTAGGAGGCATTACCCCCCTACGCTACTCAGGCTCTTTGCCTATGAAGTGAAAAAAGTGAAACCAAGAGCAATCCAAAACATGGATAAGAGCATATGGGAGTCTGTAGGCATGAGGAATCCCAATCTACTTATGAGACAGCACATCAAAATCAAACACAAAAGAAACCCTAAATCTTGAAACTTTTATACAAGTTTGACCAATGATGAGACACTGGTTTGAGAGGCACTTTCTACTTTGGAAAAATACTAAACAGTCACAAGGAGATCCAGAAATAATGAACTGGTCAGTACAAAGTTTCAAAAAATTCTGGTCATATATTTTGTGAATACTTAAAAAATCAACTGCTTGTTTAACAAAGACACAAATAACTGGAAACCTGGTATGTGGGCAGCATGAACCAAGGAAAATTTGAAATGAAGTGTAAAATGAAATGTATAAAATTGGATACATTAGGAATAACAGATTTAGGACTGGAATGGGCCATTTTAAATCTATTGATTTACTATTTAGAGCATGGAACAAAGGAGTCAAGTGCCATAGGATATTGCTTCTATATGTGGTAACAGCTCAATAAGCAACCTGTTATTATTTATTAGAATTACTGGATGATCAGTGAATGCCAATACAAAATTGTACCAACAAGATTTGATTTGGAGCACATACAAAATAAAAGCAATATAAAGAATAAAATGTGCTTAACTAATATGAAAATGAACCTAAGGAACTATAAAAAAAATAAAACCAAAATGCAAACCCAATGAAAGAGATCTCTGGCTTTTAGAACATGTTATCATAATAGTTAGATAAACATAGAGGATGAATACCAGATTAATAAGGACAAACTTGCTTGTAAAATAAGAAAGGATAAAGGAAGATATATCAATCAAGAATATCAATATCAATAAAGAAAAATAACAGGAAATTAGAGATATTTTTATGAAGGTCAGACAAATAACAGGTAAAATCACTTAAGATAGCAATATTCAAGATCTGTGGAAGAGAACTAATAGAGGCAAATTATATTAAAGATAGAAAAAATATTGAAACCTTTTCAAATAAGATTATAGAATGGCAGAAGCATTTGCAGAAAAACAAGGTATTCAGAAACCAACTCCATTAGAAAGTAAAGGATATAGGAATAGGTTATTTGTCAAACAGGAAAGCACCAGTCATAAATGAAACTCAGGTTTTGAGGAAAAGATGCAACTTATTTAAAGAAATATATTGAAAGTATATTATAGAAATAATATATTATTAAACATTTGTGTTGCCTGCCCATTCAAAATGATTCTGAGCAGTGAATAGTTACTATGTTCATCCCCTGTGTGCTTCAAAGCACCTTTCCTTAACTATTTCCAAATGTTGCACAGCCCAAATAGCTAATATAAAATTCAGTAATGGAGAAAACAAGAAAACATCAGATTTTGCTTTGTTATTTGAAGACTTTTTTTTAATGAAAATAAAAAATGAAAAATCTAGGCTATCTGGACTAGATTAATCCTAGAGGAGAAAGCAAATATAAAGTTTAAAAAGTATGTGAAGGATCAAGGAGAAGAAAAATCAAAATATTTAAAGCAGTTTTTCTAGCAGAAATACAGTACATGAGCTGTAAGAGTGGGACAAAAAGAAAGGGGGTGTTCTGTTTGCAGAACAGGGCAAGGAACGACTGAGGCTTGGCAATTGAACATTAACTTTATTGACAACTATAACAGAATAAGGCACTTCGCGAAGCGAATAGAGAGAGCAAACAACTTTACTGTCTGACAGCTCCTTAAATAGCCAGCTGTTAGATGAGAGGACCAATGTGCGAGCAGGAATCTCCCCCTAATTTGCCTGCTCGCGTTCTAGCCAATCCACATTGGCCGGCAACAGTGCCGCCAGAGTGGAATCGTATCTCCGACGACTCAACACCCATCTCCACCTGGATGGCGCATGCGTAGTCCGCAAGATATGCAGGATGATATCGGCTCCGCCCAGATCTTCTTAGAGTAGGAGTGGCTGGTGACTGGGGTGGAGTTGGATTCATGTGCTGCGGAACTACCCATGATGGCGTTGGAGCCCGAGGAGTCGGCCCTCAGAGCGGCGCAGCGACAGGAACTTCAGGTACGTCTGCCAACGAGAACGATTCTGTTTGAGGTGTTCTAGGTAATTTTGGTTGTAGGACCGGCCTCTCGGAAGAAACGGTGGTAGTCATGCTAGGCTGACTGTGAAGATCGTGTGGATTGGCTCTGCTGGTAACTGTGCGCTTCAACAGGAGCCTGAGTAGCGTAGGGGAGTAATGCCTCCTACAAAGGCAGCATTTAAGATCCAGCTGCTGCAATTACTTGTGAGTTCAATCCCAGGCAGGCTCAAGGTCGACTCAGCCTTCCATCCTTTATAAGGTGGGTAAATTGAGGACCCAGTTTGTTGGGGGCAATAAGCTGACTTTGTATAAATATAAATATACAAAAGTATGAAGTCTATTGTAAGTGGAGTCTCCGGAGAAGGGTGGCATATAAATCAATTTTTTTAAAAAAAACTGATTTACATGCCACTGCCAAGTTCGCCTGTCAGCAAGCTGGACCCTATAAGAATAGGGTCCTGTTAGTTGAGTAATATGCCCCAGGAACCACCTATCTCCAGATCCATAGTTGTGTGCGTAAACAGGGTCCCCCACAAGGAACATTCTAATGTGCAGGTCTGCCTCACGGTATGAGCCGGAGGTGTAGTCAGAGTGCAGTTGGTCAAGCACCGGCCCATAAGGAGCTCGGTGGGGCTGTGTTTGGTGGACATGCAAGGAGTTGAATGTTGAGCCAACAGATATCGGCAGATGTTGTGATGCCAATTGGAGGGTCCAAGGCAGGGGAGGGCTTCCTTTGCTGACCGGACAGCCCTTTCCTCCAACCTGTTGGTGGCTGGATTGAATGGCGCCATTTTGACATGGCAAATACTCAGTCTGGCTAAAAACACCTGGAAGGGTGCTGAGGTGAACTGTGGCCCATTATCGGTAACTAACACATCGGGCAGGCTGTGTGTAGCGAACCAGCCCTCTAAAACCCTAACTACTGCCTCGGTGTTGGTGGAGGGCAAAAGGGCCAGCTCGACCCACTTTGAAAACGCGTCGACTGTGATCAAGAAGATCTGTCCGAAGCAGAGGCTGGCAAGGTCCAAGTGGACCCGAGCCCATGGCACCCTGGGTGTTTCCCACTCCCTGATGGGGGCCGCCGGAGACAATGGTTGGGACAATTGACATTGCTGATGTCACTGCATTTTTATATTTACCAGCAGAGCTAATATTTCTGGACTATCAGACTTACCATAGAGATATTCCTTATCAGCACCTACTACGCATGTCATTGCATTCTTTTGTACTTCTTCTAGAAACTTTCCTTTGTTCTCCAGCCAGCTAAGGTCAGGCTGGGGATTCTTTGCCAACATGTAATCTAATTTAGATAGTGAGATGTTTTTATTTTCTTATAATAAATATGAGTTTAATTAGATGTTTCTTCGGTCTTATTGATCAAAGTATGCAGCAGGATAGAAGCCATGATCCAACTCAAAATGAGGGCAATTACCCCATGCAAGGTAATGGGGCTGATTGCCGCTCTGACAATGGTAGCTAGAGGATGGTTGATTTATGGCTATTCCTGGTTTGTTACTTTTGATCATGACCGTCTAGACTAATTAGGCAGATAGTTGATTTAGTGACTGCGGAACATTAAACAATTAACTTCTAAGATGCCAAGAAAGAAGAAAAAAGGAAAAATGAAGGGAAAGGGCAGAATGAAGTCCAAAACTTTATCTTCTTCAGATGAGGATGATATAGAAAGATCTTCCAGATTTCAGCCTCTGGCATCTGCCACTCAGCTGGAAGAAAAAGAAACCGTGGGAGAAGCAGAAGAATCAGAAAAAATGCTCTTAACGAAGCTTCAGGAGGAAAATAACAGAAAAGCTGCTTCTGAAGGCGAAGTACTATGACCGAGGTCAGTAACTTCACCTTCTAATTATGCATGCTCTCAAACTGTATTCTTAGAGCCTTCTGATTTTGAAATGCCTGGGGCCAAGCCAAAACTTCCACAAATGGCAAAGCCTTTTTCATCCCACGCAGAGGGAGAAACATTTTATTATCCCTCTCAAACCTTCAAGGTCACTCCTCATGAGCAAGCTATAAGAAACTATCGTGACCAGATAGAAAATTTTGAACATGAGCTATCCAAAGCAAAATTGGCTTTATCTAGGCTTGAGCCAGATAAGAGAGAATCCCGCGTTCATGAAATCTCAAAAAACGCCATTTTGCCTTCTCAGAGCCAAAGACACCCCCCCTGGTGGATATTGTGTCAGGCAAATCAGAACAGAGAGTTGTGCACACGTCACATTTGCCACATTAATCTCAAATTACAAATGCCACGCAGGCAGAAAGATTATCTGAGCTGCCTACAACTAAAGTTGCAGCATCATCTGCCGGCAAAAGTAATTTACAAGAGAAAGCTGAAATGCATCATGATTTGAGAGTGTGATTACAGGCATTGCAACAGACTTTGTCAGATATGTCCTTAACTCACTCAGAGGTTCAAACTGCAATGCCACAAGTGTCTCCACAGGCTCAATTTTCAGCACCCCCTGGTGGTGCTAGGGTCTTTTTAGATGGAACACAACGCTTAATGCAGCAAAGGCAAATGACTGCATCTCCAGCAAGTCATTTTAATATTGCAGCTCAAATGCCACAGCTACAAGCTCATGCACACGTGCCTCCAGCTGTACAACCAGGGCCAGCCCCTGGTCCACCTCCAGCACAACAAGTGCCTTTGCCCCCACAGCCAGCACCTCAAATGCCTATTCCTCAAAAGGCATACTCTGTTGCTCCACTGGCTGGTGAGTCAAAATTAAAGATGTCAGGGCAGAATTACAAGGCCTGGGTCAGTGAGGTTGGACTTTTGCTACGTAGAGAAGGCACACATCATATGGTGTTTAACCCTCCTGCCCAGCCATGGACGCCTGAAATAAGAGACTTAGAGACTAAAGCCGCCCTGTTTAGGGTGACCCGCTCCCTCCTCCATTCGGGAGCATGGGAGGATCCCTTACAGGGACCTGCTGAGGATTTTGTTCAATATCTGGATGATAAAATAACTCAGATTTGGGACGATCTGGCCGCTGACTGGATTAGTTCGGGCGGGGGGACTGAGGCAGGTCTTGAGAGAGTTATCTGGGCTGAGTTCGACCCTGTGGCTCCCGAGGACGTAGACAGGATTCTGGGAAGTCTGAACGCAACCACATGTTTATTGGACCCGTGTCCCTCCTGGTTGGTGCTGGCCTCTCGGGAGGTTACACGAGGCTGGCTCCAGGAGATTATAAACGCTTCTTTGAGTGAGGGTGCCCTACCGACCGCCTTGAAGGAGGCAGTGGTGGGGCCCCTCCTCAAGAAGCCCTCCCTGGACCCAGCTGTTTTGGCTAATTACCATCCCATCTCCAACCTTTCCTTTTTAGCGAAGGTTGTTGAGAGTGTGGTTGCGTGGCAGCTCCCCCGATACCTGGATGAAGCTGTCTATTTAGACCCGCTCCAGTCCGGCTTCAGGTCTGGATACAGCACCAAAACGGCATTGGTCGCATTGGTGGATGATCTCTGGAGGGTCCGGGGTAGGGGGTACTCCTCTATCCTGGCGCTGTTAGACCTCTCAGCGGCTTTTGATACCATCGACCATGGTATCATCTTGCGCCGGTTGGAGGGACTGGGGGTGGGGGGCACCGTTCTGCGGTGGTTCTCCTCCTACCTCTCCGACCGGTTGCAATCTGTGTTGACAGGGGGGCAGCAGTCGACCCCGAGGCACCTGATATGTGGGGTGCCACAAGGGTCGGTCCTCTCGCCCCTTCTGTTCAACATTTATGTAAAGCCGCTGGGTGAGATCATCTGTGGTTTTGGGGTGGAGTTCCATCAGTACGCTGATGATACTCAGCTGTACATTTCCACCCCAGACCACCCCAACGATGCCGTGGAAGTGATGTCCCAGTGCCTTGAAGCCGTGCGGGTCTGGATGGGGAGAAACAGGCTTCGACTCAACCCCTCCAAGACCGAGTGGCTGTGGCTGCCGGCGCCCCGATATAGCCAGCTGACTCCATTGCTGGTTATTGGGGGCGAATCATTGGCCCCCACAGAAAGGGTTCGCAACTTGGGCGTCCTCCTGGATTCACGGCTGTCTTTAGAGGATCACATGACAGCCGTGGCCAGGGGGGCTTTCTATCAGGTTTGCCTGATACGCCAGTTGCGGCCCTTTCTAGATCGGGGCTCCCTACGCACAGTCACTCAGGCTCTTGTCACTTCCCGCCTGGACTTCTGCAATGCTCTCTACATGGGGATCCCCTTGGGGTGCACCCGGAGGCTCCAACTGGTGCAGAATGCGGCCACGCGGGGGATTATGGGAGCGATGGGGCGCTCCCACGTGACACCTCTCCTGCATGAGCTGCATTGGTTGCTGGTGGACTTCCGGGTGCGTTTCAAGGTGTTCGTTATCACCTTTAAAGCGCTCCATGGCTTAGGGCCAGGGTACTTACGGGACCGCCTTCTGCCACCAATTGCCTCCCACCGGCCAGTTCGCTCCCACAGAGAGGGCCTCCTCAGGGTGCCGTCAGCCAGACAATGCCAGCTGGCGACCCCCAGGGGGAGAGCCTTCTCTGTGGCAGCACCTACCCTCTGGAATGATCTGCCTCCAGAGATAAGAACAATTTCTGACCTCCTGACTTTCCGGTGGGCTTTAAAAACTCATCTTTTTCAACTTGCCGGCTTAGCCTGATTCTTGTAAATATTTTTTCACTTTTAGAGTTTTTACTATTTTTAATTGACCTAGTTTTAATTTTACGGCTATTTATATATGTTTTTTACGAAATTTTAATTTTTGTGTATTTGTTTTTTAAATTGGCTGTGCACCGCCCTGAGTCCGTAAGGAGAAGGGCGGTATATAAATCTAATAAATAAATAAATAAATAAATAAATAAATAAATAAATAAATAAATAAATAAATAAATAAATAAATAAGAGTTTCTCTAGTTCCCTGTACACCTTGGGCCTGAGCGCAAGCAGCACCCTTCGAGGATTCAGCCGAATGGGCACCACTTGTGGATCCAAATTCAGGGAGACGGGGTGACCTGTGTATTTACCCAGCCCACTGTCAAAGACATCAGCAAACTCATTGGTTAGCAGGGAGGAAACATCAGAACATGTTGCGTGGATGCCGGACACGCCAAGGTGTAGGGCAGTGAACCAATCAAGGCCAAGGAGGCTGGGAAGCTTGTCCTTCATCACGACCAGTGCAGGCGGCCAGAGAAGGTTCCATGGGAAATGTGGAATGTACCACACCCCAAGGTGGGGAATTGAGTTTTCCTGGTAGTTCTTCAGTCTAATGTGGCAAGACTGAAGCTGCTGCTGAGAGAAACCTGGCAGTAGCCCCTTTAGGGTGGCCCAGGCTATCAAAGATTCAGAGGACCCCATATCTATTTCCATCTTACAAGGGGATCCCTCCACCCGCACCATGAGGTAAAGCTTGTTGTCGGGACTGGACGCGGAGACGTGGCTGATGGCCACCGGCGGGAAGGTGTCAATGCGACCAATCGTGAAGCAGTCCTCGCGGCGACTGGATGGCTTCCTCCTCTTGGTAATAGGCTCAGTCACCTCATCGGAGGCTGGAAACGCCACTCTGCAGACTCGGGACAAATGGCCCCTTTTCCCGCAACGGCGGCAGACAGCTGATTTAAAACGACACTCAGCCCTATTATGTTTTCCGCCGAAGCCCAAACAGCCAGTCAGGGCGAGTTTAGCTGGTGGGGGCCACTTCAGCTTCTTGGTTGACTTGAGGCAGTTCACTTCGTTGTCCTCATCGGACATGTCTACCAGTTCTGACCTTTTATCTGGGGCTTTCTGGAAGGAGTCACCCCGGGCAAGGCGCGTTGGATCTCAGTGGACGACTTGTCTAACATCTCAGATGCTCTGGCTTCATCCATGGCCAGCGACAGAGTCAGCTCCGAACAGGCTAGGTGCCTCCTCTGGAGTTTTAAGTCTCTGACCCCGCCCACAAGCTGGTCTAATAGTGCGTGATCCAGGTCGCGGAACTCACAATGACGAGCCGTTGACCGTAAGGATGCCATGTAGTCATTAACTGATTCCCTTTCTTTCTGGGACCTCTGATGGAAAGCATGCCACTGTGCAATTCAAGAGGGAGCTGGAGAGTAGTGATTCCTCAGCTTCTCAAGATGGCACGGTGAATACAGGCTGAGGGGCAGCAAGAGCCCTCACTGTTCCAAAAATCTCTCTGCCACAGGAGCTGAGGAAATATCCCCACTTCCTAGCACTTGAGAGATCAGAGAGGCTTGCAAAAAACATTCGAACCTCTCAAGATAGTCATCCCACGTTTCGATAGTGGAGTCAAAAGACATGAAAGTCAGGACCACAGCCATATCGACCGGGTCATGCCGTGAGACGATGTGTGGGTTGGCCGTATCGTGCCCAAACACCGCTTGCTCAGATTGGCTCAGCTCGAAACATTGATCTCGACAGCAGTCACCTCAGAGGCATCCCACCTTTATCGCCAGTGTTCTGTTTGCAGAACAGGACAAGGAACGACTGAGGCTTGGCAATTGAACATTAACTTTATTGACAACTATAACAGAATGAGGCACTTCACAAAGTGAATAGAGAGAGCGAATGTTACGAGGGGACAAGAGGACCAATGTGCGAGCAGGAAACTCCCGCTAATTTGCCTGCTCGCATTCTAGCCAATCCGCATCGGCCAGCAACAGCGCCGCTGGAGTGGAGTCGTATCTCTGAGGACTCAACACCCATCTCTACCTAGATGGCGCATGAGTACTCCGAGGACTCAACAGGGGGGGAGAAGAATATTTCTAAATTATGGATCTGGGGAAGAGTTATACCATAGTTCATATACCAAAAAAAATCAACCATTCAATTTTTGACAAAATGAAAGCCGGTAGCCTTTAATAATAAAAACGTAAGGGAATATTAGTACTAGAAATTCTCATAGTTGGACATCTGATACAAACAGATCCACTAGAAAAAGTGACTGTGTTTCACAGGATTGCAAAGAAATGGGAAAATGGCTTTTCATCAATGTAAATAGATGAACAGGATAAAATAAACTACAGCATTGTCCTTGGATGAGCCACATTACTAGAGATTGAAAAATAGCAAGCTTTTTTCACATAGTGATTAGAAGTTGAGACTGATTGATGATACCTTTTTAGCTAAGGGCTTATATCTGGCACACAGACCTTTGCTGTGATCCAGCAAGATTCTTCCTCATATATTTTACATATATACAGTTTTCATATTGTACTCTCATATTAAATTAGGAAGTGTCTCATAGCAATAAACAAATTCCCACTTTTGATATTTTAAAAACCCTAATATAATTGTTTTTCCTGTTTTTGTGATAAGAAAAATAGTTGTTTCTTTTCCATCACTTTTGTTTTCATAGATTTTAAAACAAAAGACAATAAAGCACTTCTTAAAACAATCTGAGAATAATATCTGAAAAAGGTGTTTTCTATAAGTCTATGGTCTATGATTTGCATATGTATGTGTACATATATACTTATACATATACACACAAGCACATATGTAATATATATTTCACATACTGTACAATGGAATAGAAGTGTGGCCAAACTTATACAAAGGAGGGACTATAATATATATAATTCTGAATATTAATTGCTAGAGAATTGGGTAGGAATTGCCCTCATGTCCTCTTGTGAACCCCCTTAGGCATCAAGGTAGATGCAGTAGATGGGCTTTTGGTCAATATAATATGATACATTTTTATGACTTTCTGTTTAGAAGCTGGTTTCATTATTAGCAATTCAAGAGTATTTCATAGTTAAACTGGCACCTGGAACAGTATTATATGTACATTAACCAAGACATCAATCTTTTATATGTAAAATTCTTTTTCTAATTGCCCCTGGGCAATATAGTTTGGCTATTTTATCTAGATGTGATACTGTAACAAGAATCACATCTAGATAAATTGTAATTATATTGCTGCTTTTCATCTTCCAAATACACACTTGCTAAGTGAATTGAACATCTCTCCTTCCCTCGATTTCTCTTCCAGTCTGTTCCTTGTCAATTCACATCAGTTTAAGGTCAAGGAAACTAATAGAGAACAAGGCGCTACAAGATTGGAACTCAACCTTGCTTCCCAAAGGAACACAACTGACAATTAGCACAAGAATCAGCATCAAAAAAGAGCAACCCAGCATGAATTCTGTCTAATTAGTCATATGAACGGAAAGCTTCCCCTCCACTTCCTCAATGAGTACATGCCTGTCAGATCTTATATGGTAGAACTGCTTTCTCCCATAAGACCAAGGGAGGCTGAGAAGAAGTAATGCTTGTTAAAGAATTTCATTAAAGTTTGTTTAGCATAAAATTTGTTTTATTCACTTCCTCATCCTTGCTTTATAAGCATTCTTCTTATATCATCACTGTAGCTATTTATGTATTAATGGACAAAAGCAATATATAAATTATTAAAGATGAGAGTTGCATCAAATCAAATAACTTCCTTCTGAGTTCAAAAATGTATTAAATTTATTTTTTGAGAGGGAAAAAGAGATCAAGATTCACATGATAGGAGGAATAAATAATACATTTCTCTATACTTCAAAAATTTCAATTTATGATTTGTAAAATGGAGATCACACCTTACAAATTTACAAATTCAGATTAAAGTCTTGGCTACAAACAATAGCTTAGCTGGAGAGATACAGATGCTGTGTGGATTATTTAAGAAGCCATTGATTTCAGTGACAAATGCAACAATCCAGTACTCCTAGAGATGCTTGGCATCTTTAAATGCATTATTTGGATGCAGATTACACAAAAATGAGATGTGCATTTATAAATTATTATTGGAGTTGGGCAGCTAATCACCTTGGCAATTTTACTCATTGAATAATTCTACTCATTGAATATACATTGCATGCATCTGCCCAAAACTGAGATATAATTTATGAAGCTATTTAAGATGGACAGCTAATACACTCAAATAAAATTATCATCATCTTGGCAGAGTATAAAGAAAATCTGTGATCCAAATCATAAATTTCTAAAGATTTTTTCAGAGCATCCAGTTTAAAGCATAGCATGATTTTATCACATGGAATGAAATTATTCCTGATGTCCTGCTGAACTTCAGCATCATGGTTAGCCTCATTACTGCTGTTTTTGATACTGCCTGATGTGTATTTATTATATATTGCGTTCACAAGTTTTTTAACAGGAGGGAAAATAACAGTTAACAGTCTAGGGTGAGCATTGCTAAAGTATGATATTCTATTCAGTCAACAAGCAGTTGACAATTACTTCCCTGCTAAGCAACAGCTATTTGTGGTGATTCTTATGGCAAAAGTAAATTCTTAAGTAACATTAAATCAGTCTTCTAAGAACTATGGGATTTGTGCTCTAATCCATTTAAAAAAAATATTCTTCACAATAGCATTGGGAATATGTATCCTAATAATAAGTTTTCAATGGAAAAAGTAAATAATCAATTCCATTATCCATTCACGTTGCTTGATTAATTAGAAAAAGAACCCTCTATATAAGCCTCAGCAAGGAATGACATTCCTAGCAAATTTGCTGCTGAAAAGAAAACTGCCTAAATTATCACTGATTTTGTACCTGTCTAGGATCCAGGCTTACAAATGATGATAAGGATGCCTTATCTCAATGCTTATGTGGTTTGGAAGACACTGGTGTTTTCTGGCAGCATCAGCAGAGGCAAAGCAGCAAAGCAAAGCAGAGGCAGTTGTGGATATTAGTAGTTATATATGGAGTGAATTAAAGTAGAATGAAAGACCAAGAGTAATAGTGTGATATAAAGATTTATGGAGATTTATGGAGATACTTTGGATATAATATAACCTATTGATTATTGAGGAAGAACTCCAATAAGGAACTTATTGGTGTCCATTGTTCTGATCAGTACCAATATTACTGTCTATAAATGATAGATTGTTAATTGAACTTTTCCCCCTAGATTTTCCACAAAAAGTTCAGAGAATATATAGTACTTAGCAGTCTAAATTATAGTTATACAATAAAAGCTGCAGTGATATGTGTCATATTGTCATTATGCAAATTATATAATTTATATCAGTTGCATTCTCATTTGTATCATTTTCCCAGTTCACTTCCCCAATCTTCCATAGACACTCAAGATCCCAACAAGCATCAAAGCAAATTTTGATAAAAATTTTATAAAAAATATAAAATTATAAAAACTTATAAAAATTTGATAAAAATTAGACAATATGTAGCATCAATCCCTCTATAAAGAGAGACTGCCACATAAACCATTGTAAATGTTTGGATCTTGTATGTATGTATACATATGTACGAAACTTATATGCATGTATGTATATACACATGTGTATGTATGTATGTATCTTCTATGTGCATATGCATACTTTGTTACACTTATATACAATTACAAAAGGACATGATTAAGTTGTGGTGAGTTGGCCTCAAAGTTGGAGATGTTAGCCTTTTGAGATAGACCAAACTTGAATCTTAAAATTATGAATACTTTTATTATAGGAATACAATAACTGAATCTTGTGACTCTGAATGTGTTCCCCCCCCCTTCTTTATTCTAAAGAGAATGAGGGAGAAATATCTCTGAAGTATTTGCTATTTTTGATAGAATTATCATATCTGGATTGTAAGGATAGCCCTACCTCTGGTATAAAAGATGTACTTATTCACCAAATTTACCACTTCATAAATGTAAAATAATCTTTCCCAGTTTGATACCTTTCTGATGTTTTGAGATTTTTACACTAGAATTCCTTGGCTTAGACTCTGGTCCATGAAAGATTACTCTGGTGAATAATCTACAGTGATGAAGAAGAAAAAAATGGTTTTTCTTTTAAAATGTCACAAAAACTTTGTTTTGCTATACTAAATAACAGTCTTTCACATTTGTAGATTTCAGTTGCCAGAACTCTCAATATTGGCATGATTACTCAATGACCGGGAGGAGTCTATGGGAAAAAGTTGGTCTAGACATTGTATTTCTGTTTAATTTTATTTCAGACCCATAATAATATAACTTACATAATACTGTAATATCAATATTGTGTCAGGAGGAGGTATGATATATATAGTAAGTAAAATATGGATCATAATATAAATAGGAAGGGCAGCCATATATTAAATAAATCAATAAAACAGGAAGAAAAGTACGAGAAAAGCAAGCATACCTGAAATTGTCACGTCCCAAAACTAAGTTGACAGAGTAAATTCAGGTGGGAAGCCTGCATTCTGAATGAAGTATTGCTAAATGTGATGTTAAACCCAAGGAAATTGCTGTGATTACATTTGTCATTCATCTTATTTAGTTTGGATTTTTGAGTAAAATAAATCAACTGGAAATGGAAATTTGTGCAAGAAACAATTGCTTATCACTGATATTTACTATCAAATCCTGTTGGTCTAGCACTGCATTTCCCACTTTCTTTACCTTACAACTTTCTATTGTTAAGTTGCTCACTCTGCCTATTTTTCTGACATTCTGCCTATTTTTTTTTTAATTTGATTTATATGCCGCCCTTCTCTGGAGACTCAGGGCAGCTTACAATGCATTAAGCAATAGCCTTGATACTTTTGTATATTTATACAAAGTCAGTTTATTGCCCCCACAGACTGGGTCCTCATTTTATCTACCTTAGAAAGGATGGAAGGCTGAGTCAACCTTGAGCCTGGTGAGGTTCGAACTTACAGTAATTGCAGACAACTGATGTTAAGCATAATCCTTTAGTCTGCTGAGCCACCAGGCTCTTTGGGAACTCTTGGGATAAAAATATTGTTATCAATTTTTAAAATGTTTGCTTCACTTTTACCATGGATTTCATAAATCCACATAATTTATCTGAGCAAAGCTATAAATATTTTCCATTTCTTGTTCAATATGGCAAGTTTTTAAGCTAGAAACATTAACTATAGTAGTGCGGATAATCCTACACTTTGTAAAAAGTGTGTGGGGGGGTTCCCCTAATTTTGGAAAAGTTTATGTTGCCAATATTAACTGTTTAGTTTTAGTTTAGTTTTATTGGATTTATATGCTGCCCTACTCCCGAAGGATTCAGGGCGGTGTACAGCCAACAATAAAAATACATAATTACAAAATTTAAAACCAACTAAAAACAGATTAAATGAATTTGGCCCAGACAGAATTAAAACACCCCAAATAATTTAAAATTTTTTAAAATCTAACACTAAAAACGGAGAGTGGTTAGGCCAGGCCCGCCTGGCGAAATAGAAAAGTCTTAAGAGTGCGGCGGAAGGTGGGCAGATCCAGGATCCTCCGTATCTCCGGGGGGAGCCCGTTCCAGATAGTAGGTGCCCCCACAGAGAAAGCTCTCCCCCTGGGGGCCGCCAGCCAACATTGTTTGGCTGACGGCACCCGGAGGAGCCTCTCTCTATGAGAGCGTACTGGCCGGTGGGAGGCTATTGGTGGTAATAGGCGGTCCTGCAAGTACCCAGGTCCTAAGCAATGGAGCGCTTTAAAGATAGTAACCAAAACCTTGAAGCGCACCCGGAAGACCACCGGGAGCCAGTGCAGCTCGCGCAGGAGAGGTGTCACATGGGAACGCCATGTCGCTCCCATCACCACCCGCGCGGCCGCACTCTGCGCCAGTTGGAGCCTCCGGGTGCTCCTCAAGGGGAGCCCCATGTAGAGAGCATTACAGTAGTCTAGACGGGAAGTGACAAGGGCGTGAGTGACCGTGAGCAAGGAGTCCCGATCCAGAAAGGGACGCAACTGGCGGATCAGGCGAACCTGATAGAAAATCCTCCTGGCTACGGCCGTCAGGTGCCCTTCCAAGGACAGCCGTGAATCCAGGAGGACGCCCAAGTTACGAACCCTCTCCGTGGGGGCCAGTGATTTGCCCCCAATAGTCAGTGATGGCGCCAACTGACTATATCGGGACGTCGGAAACCACAGCCACTCGGTCTTGGATGGGTTGAGCCTGAGCCTGTTCCTTCCCATCCAGATCCACACGGCCTCCAGGCACCGGGACATCACTTCAAGGGCATCATTGGGGTGGTCTGGGGTGGAGATGTACAGCTGAGTGTCATCAGCGTACTGATGGTACTTCACCCCAAAACCACGGATGATCTCACCCAGCGGCTTCACATAAATGTTGAACAGAAGGGGCGAGAGGACCGATCCTTGTGGCACCCCACATATAAGGGGCCTCGGGGTCGACCTCTGCCCCCCTGCCAACACAGACTGCGACCGGTCGGAGAGATAGGAGGAGAACCACTGCAACACAGTGCCTCCCACCCCCATCTCTACCAACCGGTGCAGCATGATACCATGGTCGATGGTATCAAAAGCCGCTGAGAGGTCTAACAGGACCAGGACAGAGGAGCACCCCCTGTCCCGAGCCCTCCAGAGATCATCAACCAATGCAACCAATGCCGTTTCCATGCTGTACCCAGGCCTGAAACCCGACTGGAACGGATCTAAATACGTTGCTTCATCCAGGTGCCGGGAAAACTGTTTCGCTACCATGCTCTCAACAACCTTCGCCACAAAGCGAAGGTTGGAGACCGGACGATAATTTATCAACCTTGCCGGGTCCAGGGAAGGCTTCTTGAGGAGAGGCCTCACTACTGCCTCTTTCAAGGCGGCAGGGAAGACACCCTCCCCCAATGAAGCCTTTATAATCCCCTGGAGCCAGCCTCATGTCACTTCCCGGGAAGCCAGCACTAACCAGGAAGGACACGGATCCAATAAACACATGGTCGCGTTCAGTCCACCCAGTATCCTGTCCACATCCTCAGGGGTCACAGGATCAAACTCAGTCCAGATAAAATTCTCAAGACCTGCCCTTCCCCCGAGACCACCCAGTCGGAGTCCAAATCTTCCCGAATCTGAGTGATTTTGTCATGCAGATATTGAACAAAATCCTCGGCTCTACCCTCCAAGGGGTCCTCCCACACTTCCTGGTGGAGCAGGGAGCGGGTCACCCTAAACAGGGCAGCCGGGCGATTATCTGATGATGCAATAAGAGCAGCAAAATAGCTACATTTCGCTGCTTTTATCGCCACTAGGTAAGTCCTAATATGGGATCTTACCAGTGTCCGGTCAGATTCAGCAAGACTGGCCCTCCAACTACTCTCTAGGCGTCTTTTCTGGCGCTTCAACTCCCTCAGCTCCTCAGTAAACCAAGGAGCCAAGTGAGATCGACGCCAGGTCAGAGGCCGCAAAGGCACGACCCGATCCAGAGCTCCGGCGGCTGCCCTATCCCAGGCAGCCACCAGGTCTCCGGCCGAGGCGTGTGCCAGAGCCTCAGGGAATGGCCCAAGCTCCATCTGGAACCTATCAGGTTCCATCAGGCACCTGAGGTGGAACCATCTTACCGGCTCCACCTCCCTGCGGCGGGGTATTGCGGTTCGAAAGCCAAAACGAAGGAGAGAGTGATCTGACCATGACAAGGGTTCGATGACTATGTCCCCTATATTAAGATCTCTCAACCACTGTCCAGAGACAAAAACCAGGTCCAGTGTGTTTCCCCCTGTGTGGGTAGGGCCATGAATTAACTGGATCAGGTCCATAGCCGTCATGGAAGCCATGAACTCCCGAGCCACCTCAGACATCTCCCCCACGGACGGCAGGTTGAAATCCCCCATGACCATAAGCCTGGAGTATCAACCGCCACCGCGGCGATGACGCCAAGAAGCTCGGGCAGGGCTGCTGCCATGTGGCAGGGAGCCAGGTACGTGATCAGTAAACCCATCTGAACCCCATGACCCCATTTCACAAGGAGGGATTCACAACCGGCCATCTGAGGAACAGTGGCCTCCCTCAGTTTCAGACTTTCTCTAATAATAACTGCAACCCCCCCACCCCTCCCCTGTGACCTCGGCTGATGAAATGCTTGGAAACCCGGCGGGCACATTTCAACGAGCGGCACCCCCCCCCTCATGGCCCAACCAGGTCTCCGTAACACCTGCCAGGTCTGCACCCCCCTCCTGAACAAGCTCACAGATGAGGGGGGCTTTATTTACTGCAGACCTGGCATTGCACAGCATCAGCCGAAGGCCCCGGCCCTGAGGGTCTGTGCAACCTAGGGAGCGGGAGGAGCCTTGGGGGCCGGAACACGCCACCGCTCGTAAACAGCGGGCACGTGTTCCCCTGACACGATATTGCCCCCTGCTCCCGCCATATCTACCCCTCCCACCTACAGTAACAATATTCAATATACTATCCGGATCCGCTCTAACTGTGAGCAATCAGTTCCCATTGCAGATAATAACAGTAACTTCAGTGAAATGCGGTCAAAGGTTGCAACTACAAAACTAAAAACCCGAATATTAACTCATTCCTGTTGGTTCCATTAGTCCATTTTAATTATGAGCAGTTACTGTATTAATTAGCACAATTTTTAAGAAATGCAAGGTTGCCCTTGCTTATGATTCTTGTTAAGCTTGATCAATTTTACTGCAGTGGGATGGATGTAGATACACACTTTAAAAACACACAAACCAGTAGTGAAATCTAAATTTTTATACTACTGGTTCGTGGGCATGGCTTGGTGGGTGTGGCAGGGGAAGGATACTGCAAAATCTCCATTCCCATCCCACTCCAGGGGAAAGGATATTGCAAAATCTCCATTCCCAACCTACTCGGGGGCCAGCCAGAGGTGGTATTTGCCAGTTCTCTGAACTACTCAAAATTTCCACTACCAGTTCTTCAGAACTTGTCAGAACCTGCTGGATTTCACCCCTGACACTGATAGATTTATTTTGATACTTGTGGAGCTTGGACTTAATTTCAAAATAAATTTATTTGCATACTTGAAGGAATAATGAAGAACTGGTCATGTGCCCAAATCTGGGGTAAAGATATTAGTTTCATTCCACTTCAGATATTGTAGCTGTTTCACAAATTCTTACTTACAACTCTCACAGAGGAGAAATTGTTTTATGGGAGCTTTGCCTTTACTCAAGATTTTGTCATGTGTAACTCACTCAATAAATTATTCTTTGAAAAGCTAGATCATCAATTGACTGAAATTTTCATCGATAGTCTTAATTGCAAAATAGATTAATTTAAAATGTTTACCCTATAATATTATGGGAGTGGAGGCTATAAGATCTGAAATGTCTTCTGTCTTGCTCATCTATGTTTTTACAATTTTAAAACTTGTTCATTTTAGTTTACTAAATAATAAAAGTATTTTATATTGTATGCTAAAATAATAAATGTGCATTCCCTATGTATTTTTATCTTCATTATACTCAATGACAATAACTGCTAATATCTTATTCAATGTAGTAGTCCTGCACACTTAAATTATCTAAAATTACTTCAAAATCAAGGATATATATAACCATGATGGATGATCATAAGTCAGTATCAGAGGATACACTCAGAAAACAAATGCTGTAGATTTAATCCTTCTTACCTTCAAGCAGAGAAGATCCTGGTTAAAATCATGTGTAGACTAGCCTTCTCCATTGGACTCTAATTACAATCACATGCATCAGTAAGCCACTAGCTGAAAAAAATGGAAGTATAATCCAATTCCACATATTCAGAGACTGATCATGACTAATTTGGTGCACTCAGCTAGATGATTTGAGTAAAAATTAGCAGCTCAAACAAGATAAAACAGGTAGCTAATCAGCATCTAGCCAATATTGATTGTGCTTGTAAACTCAAACATGGTCAATTGTGATTAGTAGAAAAGTGGGAAATAACAATTATTGTAGAATGGATTGAGAATTTTAAAAAACCGCAAATTATGTTCTCTATCTGCCAGGAACCTCCTTAAAACATATTCATGAATTCACCAGATTTTAAGTTCAATTAGCATTTTTCTCCAGATATAAGTTTCTAGAGTTGAATTTCTGGAGATTTTAAGGGTATCTAGCTTATGAGCTGGGCAGGTGTCACATAAAACTCTGCCCTATAGTGGCTAGTTGCAAAAACTCGGACAATCACTGGATGGCAGGAAAGCAACACAGAAAAGTTCTTTTGCTGCCATCTACTTGCCGTTCAGTACTTGCCGTTTATGCAGCCCAGAAGTAGAAGCTTTAGCTTTATGGCAACCAACTGGCCACACGGACTGAGCAGCGGTTACTTTCGCAGGCTACAAGGGAACATGCTGAGAAAATTGTCTGCCTGTTTTGGGCCCTGAGTTCGGACTTCCTAATGGGGGTAAAGCTCCTCTGGCGCCATCCTTCAAGCCCTCCTGATAATAATGATTAAACAACGCAGTCAATGGGAAGGAAGAAGGAGGGAGGAAATAGGCGCTCCCCCAAGCCGACATCGCGGCTGCCCTTGTCAACAAGCTAGACAAGAACTCCGAACGCTCATGCAGCTGCGCGACCAAATGAAATGCTCCCCTCTCCCCTCTCCATACAATGAAAATTCAGGGTTTCCGAGTGGAACTGATCTTGCAATCATAAAGACACGAATTAGAATTTGTGGGAGGGGGAGGCATTTTGGGGCTATGCCCAAAGGATTTTATTTCGATGAATGAGAAGGGGAGAGAAGCCAATATCCCTCTCAGTACTTTTTCCCTACGAATGAAGAAGCTGTTTCAGATTTATACAGAAATCAAAGGGCACAAAGCTCCATTTTTCCATCCCAAATCCTTGGAACTGCGAATGTTAAAAAAAAAAGCTTGTCGCCTGACTTCCGATCGAGAACAACCAAAAATTGCGACAGCTTCTTTGCGTGAGAATAAACGTTTTGGCGATCTCGCCTTTGCTAGACGCAGGACCTGTTGCTTTAAAAACCGTGTTGTCACCTTGGGATAGATTTAGGGTATGGACGCCCTTTGAAATGGTATTGTTGGTCCCTATGTCTTAAAAAATTTATCTGAGCCTTTTACTCCTTTCTTCAGACTTGTAAATGTTAAATGTGGGAGGAACAGGCAACAATCCATGTTAGTGAACTATCTGCCTTTAAAAAGAAAACCTCCAATATAGTAAGAAGTTGCTACAATTTATCATTTTCCCTTTATAATCTTGCTTTCCCCAACCTAGTGGCTTTCAGAAACATTAGGTTGTAAATTTCATCAATTCCCAACTGAGATAGGCTAGATGAGTTGACAGTTCAATTTGACAAAAGCAAATGCCAATGTATTTTGCTTCCAAATAACTATAGCATTGGTTGCGCCTTCCTTAAAACCTACAGGAAAATTTGCTCTTCAAATTAGATTGCTGAAAAGCAATCAGTTTGATGGGGAAGGATTTGAGAATATGTAGAGAAGCAGGCTCAATTTACATTATCCTTGAACTAGTAGCATAAAACAGTAAAAAAATAAATGACAAAATTTTCTCCAAATGCACATGCAATAACAGTTGCTGTCTTCCTGAGATGGTGACCATTGCATCAGCAAGGATAGAGAAGCCAACCATGTTATTGGCTGCTCAAATATCAGATCCTGAACCACCTGCTTGAAGATCCCAAAGCTCCATGTGGATTAATATATATTAAGCATTGGCCAATGTCAGCATTAATTCCAAACTCAAAAAGGATCTAATCATTTCCAGAGGGATCCATGCCACAAGCTTCACATGAAATGATGGAGGCCAAGATGAATCAAAGCTTTTATAGTTCTTGGCAACCTGTAATTATATATTGCTGTCAAGATACATAATGTTCTGTTCAGGATTTCTCATATAGCCCCTCATTTAAAAGATGGCTCCCCTAATACAATTTGCAGGACAGTGTCTTCCTCATAGGCTGCAGTGCAGAACTCAATAAGTAAATTTGAAAAAAGCCACCCAGGAGCCAAGCAGGACATAGCCATCCAAAAATCAATTGAGTAGTCAGCCATTAACTCCTCCAAAACCAGGTATAAATTAGTGATGCAAAATGCACATATACAAATTCACAAACTAACACACACAACACATACAAATTCAGCCATTGGAAAATGAAGACAATCCCCCTCTCCTTTCCCCTCCCCATCTTCTTTCCTATCCCAAGGAATAAGAGAAAGAAATCCATTAGGAGATTTGAATTTAATTCCATGCCAGCAAACCCGGAAAAAAGAATCAAAAAAGTAACTCGGGAAATTGAAAGTGTGGGAAGCAAGATATTCAGGAAGGAATTATCCTGAACTCTTCCTTGTGAGTAGTGAATTTTTAAAACTGTCCCATGCAATCATACCCTACTCATTCCTCATCCTAACAGAACAGATTCCAAGTCTGGGGGAAAAACAAATACAAACAATGTAGGATTTCAAACAGAGGAAGCAAAGCACACAAAAAGCCAATTCCCCACACTTCTTTTCCCTAAGGAACAAGCTAGGCAAGTGAATTTGAAAAAAAAAACCCACAGACTGCAGAGTTCCCACTTCCTCTTCCTAGCCTGGCTTTACTGGCTTGACAAGAGTCCCCAGGAATTAGCAAAGTGTATTCCACATTACTCTGTGCAGAAGCTTTTAGCACATAGCTGCCACAATCTAATTGTCAGCCTTCAAGTCTTAATCAAGTTTTTTCTTTTTCCCATCATAAGATTTACATTTACATAACATGCTTAATGGGTTTAGCAATGCTTCTCTTTTTGATGCAAGGGGAAATGAAATTTGAAATAGGTTGAAAGAGAAGCTCGATAGGATCCTCTATCCACAGCAATCTTACAGAACCAGGGAGTCTGAATCTCTTGGAGATTCCAGAGAATATATCAGACAAGAGAGATGCTTCTGAAAAATCCCATTGAAAGCAATGAAGGCTTTGCTGGAAAGTTACTGCTACTTTGTAGTTGGAGAGATTACAGGTCTCTCTCCAGGAAATGAGCAAATATAATTTTCAACATGCATATCTTGTCATCCAAGTCTTTGCCCTAAATTGGAGATCTACAGGCAGTATAATAAATGGACCTGGTATATACTTCAACCTCCTTGTAGGAGTCTCCCTTTTCTGGGTGTCAGACAGCTAACCTTCCTCCAGGAAGAGATTTTAGCCTCTTCCACAGTGATTGTCATCTTAAAACTATCTCTCAAGATCCTTTGAATACTAAGCATGGCAATCCTTCCTTTCTTTTTTGCATTAAGCACTAATTTAATGGTTAAGCTACATCTTCATTTCCATTTATAATAATTTTGTTAGCCTCTTAACTGTTAGCCACATTTTAAAAATCGAAAGAAAATCCCCAAAATGAAAGCCCTGCATTTACACTATATGTGTGTTGTCTTTCACTGAAATCCTGATTTGAAATAAAACATCTGTTTGCAACTGATAGTGTATGCAGATATAAGGGCTGTTTCTCTTCTCTTTCTTTTTCAGTACAAGCTTAGGGCAGGAGCAAGGTGAAAAGAGGAAGGGAGGCTAGAAGGCAGGCGCCCTTGTTTCCCCAGGGTGCTGAGACAGGACAGATAACAGAATTGGAGGATAGAGTGCTAGGAAACCCTAAAAGAGCAACTTATTTCCAAATGGTGGAAAGAAAAATATTGCAAGGACAGCCTTGTTTTCTTCTGCTAATGCAGTCAGCTGTATCAGCCAACAACTTTTACCATCCCTAGCTGAGTACAGTTGAGGATGTGGAAGCTGCTGCCTAGTGAAACCTAATGCTGATCATATGCCAATGCTCGTCCTTGTGGGGCAGATTTTCCTTTGTCATTAGCCAGTTGCATTTGCAGCCAAGGGACTGTGGAGGTTAGTCTTCACCCAAATTGCCCTTCTTGGTTGTCCCTCTTTGTATCCTGCTTGAAAAGGTGCTGCAGAAAAAGTCTTGAGACTGAGCTTTGCCTTTGTCCTGAAGATGGTTATCCAGGAATCAACATATAGGTAGGAAATTTATTATTATGAAAGGTGTCAGCATAATAAATCTACTTTGAATGAAACATTTGGAAAAATCTCACTTAAAGAACACAGAAAGCTCAATTTTCATGATCCCTGACCAGTATTGCCAAATACTGGGGCTGATGGAACTTGTCCAGCTATCTCTAGTAGAGCTTGGATGAAGTGGACTTCAGCTCCCAGACTTTCTGTCTAGTATGGAAGGAGAGAAAAATGGAAGATATTTTTCATTTATTTATTTTGCTGGTCTATAACAATAATAAAGATTGATTGAGTCATGCATTTGCTTAAGTTCCAGAAAAGGAGGAGGTGGTTATGATTTGAAGCAGTTCACAAAAATATATCTAACCTTTTTTTAAAAAAAATCTCTCTAACCTTTTTATTTTTCAAATCCCAAAATTTAACATCTTGACAAGAAAATAGAATCTCAGACACATTCAGCGGATTCCCCTTAATCCTGTTTCTTTGTTTTCATTCTGTGATAAAGAATATCGTTAGACACAAATCAGTTATGATTGACTAAGAGGAGGCAAACTGGATGGTTAACAATAATGAAAAAGTGGGACAATTATCCAGTCAATAAACCAAATCATCAGATTCTGTGAAGTTCAGAATAGTAAAACAGGAAAAGGAGGATCATTATTGCCCCCAATTTTTGCTTCACTTTGTATCTCTTCCTTGCTATCCATGTTTTTTTTTTTTAAAAAAAATGGGCATCTGGCATTTTTATCTGGTTTATTCAGTCTGATCTTTTGTGTTTCCAATGAACCAAAAGCTAATCATGGGACTGTTCTGAATTTTCATAATATCCTGTGTTAAAGTGACAATTTGTTGTGCAGTACATTATAAAAAATCAAACAATACCTTGAAGATTGCAGATATATAAAAAATATTAATGAAAATGTATAAGGTCAAAACAATTAAGAATTCTGCATAATGTGTAGAACCAGATGCAAAGACAATGGATTGGAAGGTGGAAAGCTCAGCAGAGGTAAACCATTTCAAGTTATACCCAAACTGATATCCAAAATGTTGGATGTTTAGTTGATCATTGCAATATGACCAGTTGCTGCCTGGGATCCTGGGAATTCCCATGTAGTCCAAACACATGGGAAATATTCCAGACTTGGGAAAGAAAGGTATCTTTTGCACACCTGCTAGAAGCCCACTACTCAATGGCATTGGATGATCCTGCCCAAACTGTAATGTTTTTAGAATAGCAAAGGTGACATTTCAATCTATTTCCGTCCATGTAATCAGATTAAATGCAAGTCCAGAAACATCTCCATTTGGGACACAATAATTTGGTGTTTACAGACTTTCACAATATTGATCAGAACTAAACTGCACTGGAAATGTGATTCTCACCCACCAAACTGGGAATATCAAGTAACCCTGGATAACTCATGCAACCCAGATGAACTGACACCTCCAACTAGCTGAGTTGAAGGCATGGACAAGAACCATTTGCTAAACAACATGTTCAGTTTCTGCCATCTGGGCTCTTCAATAGTTTCTGGATGAAATGCAAAAGACTAGCTGCCTTCAATTCTTCCCTGAGGGGCATGGGTGGGTTTATCCTTGTTTTCCTTTTCCAGGGGTTTGCCTGTCTATATAAGGAAAGTCAGTAATGCCTGAAAGGGGAGTTCTGGAGATTCTGCTTCATTCAAGAATACAATTTTTGGTGATCTATTTATTAAAGCCAGTAAGGTTGGCATTATTCTGACAAGTGAGTTCTGCCTCTTGCTTGGCAGATGTGCCTTTCATTGCACATAAGGCAGCTGCCTTGTACTATCAAAAATATGGCCCACTCATTTCAGTGGGTGAGATTTGCAGGATTTTAGCCTTAATACTAGCCAAACAACAACAACCACCCACCGTTGGTGTGGTCACACCTGTAATAATGTGGTTCAGCAGGTTTTGATTTAGTGTCCTGGTTAGAGTAGCCATTGTATTTCACTGAGCCATAGTTTTAGGGCTTATCTAAACCTAGTGTAATCTCAACCTAGTCAAATGTTTAGTAAACAAATCAGGATTAAAGGAAATAATTGGTTACATTGATGTGTGAATACAGTCCATGGCTTTATCATAAAACTTCATATTTAAATAAATATTACTTTAAAAACTGATTTAACTGAAATAGATTCATTCAGGCTATTGATGGAAGCCAGTGTCCCAGGAGTACTCAAGTGTACTGAGTCACCAAAAAATTTATAGTTTTCAAGGATGGGTTTTTCTTACTGACGAGGGAGCATGGCTCCAAAATCTCTACATTTTCTTGCTAGGTCTTTCAATCCAAGCACTTGAAATTGGGCACACTGAAAGTATCAGTTTGAGGGAGTGATTTTTGTGGAAGTCAAAACAGCAAAGATTTGAGACGGAAGGTTTTTTGACCTAGAATTCTGCCTGGAATTGGCTCTCTAGTGTGCAAAACCTGGCCACTGAGCTTGGTTGTTTTCTTGCAGACTTTTCATTTGCTGGAAACCGCAAATTCCTCCAAAGAGAAAGGTAGAACGGGTCCATTTCAGCCCTCATCTCCTTTTCTATCTTCCAAGGGCTAACGACCTGTTACGGAAGATGGAAAGATTTCGAGCACACAGCTTGTGGCTGAAGTCCCATTAAAAGTGCTGATTTAGGAAGTAGTCTTCATAATCCTTTAATGCTGAATTACTTAGTAATTTAGCCAAGACTAGCTAATTCTTGCCTTGAAAAGTCAAACTGAAAACCTCCATAGTCATTTCCCAATCAGCCATGTCGTGATTGTCCCAAAGGTACTTTTCAAAAGGCAACTAGGCATTCTTGGGTTTTCCTTGAAAAGGTTTCTCTTTTCATCCAAAGAAGCGAACTGAAGAAGCTTCTTGGGTGAGAAGCAAAACGTTTTCAAGGAAACAAAAACAAAGTCCAATTGCATTTTGAAAACCATCTTTGGATCAGAATGGAAATACCAAGAGGGGAGGACAGATGCATATCAGTTGCAAACACAGTTTTAAATTCTTTGAATTAAGTATGAAGCTTAATTGCTGCGTGGACCCCTTTAACAAAGAGAAACTCGGAGAGCTGCAGCTCATCGGTTTTTCGGGGGCAAAAGAAAGTTATCTACGTTTTCCAGATACTGTACATTCCGAGGCGCGGAATTCAGGAAAGGCAGGAGCGCAGTTATTCGTTAAAGGTGGCGCAGAGAATGGGCGGTTGAAAGAAAAGAGAGGGCACTTTCATTTCTTCCGCTGCAAAGCATCGGGCTCATTAGCAAGAGAAGCATTCGAGTCAGTTGGCAATAGACTCAAAGTTAGCATAGGGACAACCCAAACAGAGAAATTACCTCGGTAACCCTTGTACTTCCAAGCACCGCCGTAATTCTAAAACAGGCAGAGGACCGACCCAGCGAAATTTATGGAAGGGGAATCCATTGGCTGGACTCTAACTCTGCGTTTGTAAGATATGTCGGCCCTTTGTAACATATCGATGGTAAAAGTAGTGGTGTATTCATTTGAGATTCAGGATATCATGAATTCTTTCCAAACCGCATGCACACGATTCCCTTAGAATTTAAAGAGAATTTTTCTGCTCTCTCCTTTAAAGCAAATCTGCCGAATTAAGTTGCTAATTCGAATAAATGTGCAAAAGGGTTGCAATTTAAACAACTTGAAATCTAGGACTGGAATTATCTACAACTTTGAAACTTAAAATGATACCAAGATGGTTTAATTTTTAAAAAATTATACAAGATATAATACGTTTAGCTATCTTAGAAATCACAAAAATATCTTCAAGAAATTGATTTAGGAACAAGTATCTTCTATAAAATAAAGATCCATAAACTGCCTGGTAGTGCAGCAGAAAAATCACATTTTATTTACTATAGTTCCTTTCCAGAAATATGTGTTAATCATCCAAGAAGCCTTATTTTATTTTATGAAATCATTAAAAATAAAAAGATGGTGAGGAACAACAGCCTTCCAACAATCACTCCTTGCATTTTTTCCCTTATTAAATGAAAACTATAATTCAATTGTACCTTAAATGTTACTTCTGAGTGTGCGGGATATGATGGCCAAGCAGTTGGTGGTGGGGATCCATCAGAAAGACTGGAGTATTTACTGACTCATGCAAGTTCATGAAATCATATAATGCTCCCTCCCCCAAAAAAGAATCTTCTACATGAGACAATTGAATCCATTTTTTTTTTCTCATTTGAAGCAAAGTTCTAAACATACTTTCATTCCGATTTGAATAGGAGTTGGGACAGTTTATATTTATAGAAGCCGCAACTAACTTAACAGTGGTTAACTAAGGAACACTAACCCGGACATCTGTAAGACTGACTCCATTCTCCTCCATAGCTAGCTTCTTATAACCTATTCATAGTTGTTCTGTTGGCCTAATATGTGCATTAGTTAGTTCCATAAACGAGTAGCATGTGTGTTTGATGCAAAGGGTAGGACAAGTTAGGAAGGAACCCTCCAAAAATGAAGTCTTCAGACTGAAACCTCAGTTACTTCTTAGGCGGGACAGGGGCATTGTTGATTTCCGTGGGAAGAAGATGTATTTTAAATCTTGCCTACGTGATCTCTGCTTTAGAATATCGGGGCATAGCAAGAATTACTGAGAAGTTGACACTGACTGCAAACCCTGAGCCCGGATGGCTTGGTCTGAACAAGCGGGTGGAGCTACTTTGCATGAAGAAGTTGGTTGGTTAGTCGGTTTGACCGATCCAAAGGAGGCTTACTTCGAAGCAATTCCCAAGTGATAAATAGGTTGCAGTCTCATGGTGGGTGGGGGTTTCAATTGTACTTGATTTCCTGCAGAGCAGCTCCGAAAAACCAGACCCATTTCGTGTCTTCAATTGCCCGACTGGGCTGATTTGGATCCAAAACATCTTGCTCCAAGAGCCAGTTTTGTTTCAACCAGAGCCGAGCTGAGAGCGCTCCTGTCCTTCCCCTCCCCTCCCCGCTCCCGTCCCCTTTCTCTCCCCGCTGGTGGGATCAGGGAATCCTGACGTAGCCAGACGCTGATTGGCTGACAGCCGATAGGACCTAGGCGGCCAACAAATTAATGCGGAGGAGCTAGGAGCTGCTCCACTGAGTTGTCTCTAGCGCTCATACCCGCCAACTCGAACCCATGCTCTGGTTTCAGGGAAAAGATGAGCACCGCATAACCTGCCCGGCTCTCGAGGTTTGTCCCCTTCCAGTGCCGCCTTTTCCGCGAGTCGGCTTTGGTCTCTTCCCTTTTGCCTGGGCTGACACCGGGACCGGTGCAGAAAAAAGGAGGAGCACTCAGAAGTGACTGTAGCTAGGTTTTGCGATTTTAGGCACTGCGGTCCCGGAGTCATGGAGTACACCATGTCACCCAAACCTCAGCTCTCCTCCCGTGCGAACGCCTTCTCCATCGCAGCGCTCATGTCAAGCGGAAACTCCAAAGAGAAAGAAAGCCCCGAAAACACCCTTAAGCCTCTGGGTAAGTCTAGTTCGGGATCGGCCGGCGTTCAGGGAGGAAGTGATGTGCGGGGGATTTCTGTGGGAACTAGGGGGGTTTGGCTGAGCAGACGGAGGTCAACTGGATTTGGTTGATAGTTTAGCTTTTAAACGGGGATGGTCAGAACTTATTCTTTCCTAGGTATGTTTTCAGAGCTAGCGAACCTGTGACTCTGAAATACGATTTTGAATTCACTCTTATTTGACCTAATGATTGAGAATGATAGGGGATGAAACCGAAGTAGTTCACACAATTTAAAATTTCAGATCCCCCAACAAGCAGAATTTTATCCTAGCACAAACTTTACTAAGTAACATCCAAGAGATACAGGAAATCTGTATCTGAGAAAAACTACCCTTTAGAGTGAATGTATTGAATTAACCTGCCCTGGGTTTTAAATTGTACTATTCGTATTTCATATTTAAAGGATGCATTCAAATGTGGCGATATTTGTTTGAGCTTATTAAATCGAAGCAAAGCTTTTACCTTTCAAAACCCAACCGAATTCCAAAACAAAAAAGCCATTGCGGGTACCCTTCCTAAAAGTCGAACTGATGGGAAAATAAGCTTTAATTACCCTATGCAAGGGACTCCCAAGCCCACAAAATCACCGCGGTTCAGTAGCCAAAGAAAATAGGACGAACGTCAGTTTTCTTTGTCCACCTTATTTGAAATTCCTGCCTTATAAAATTAACCAAAGTTCTGCCCCACTAAGACCTGTGCAAGGATCTGATTTTTAAAGTGCAAGGATATAATTGTTGGGCATTCGATAGAAATGTACATGGCTACAATAAGTGGGGTCGATGACACATTCCCATTTCCACCATAAACATGATATAATGGAGCCCATACTTATCTGGAATACTGGTGATGTGGGAACGTACAATGACACTGAAAGTCCCATTTAAATTAGTGGGTCTTGTTTCCAAATACGAAGACACAGGATCAGACCATAATTTGAATAAACAAGATCTGCCCCCAGTCAGTGCAGTGACAACAAATATCCTTAGTTTCAAGCAGGACCGATTTCCAGATAATTGCTGGAACTCTTTCCGCAAGGAACGCAGTCAAGAATCGCTGTATTTACCAAAAATCCTGGCTGAATTCAAGGGGATTTTTTTTTACCTAATAAACAATTCTCGATTGGAGTTTTAAATTCGTCAGTTAATTGCCAGATCCTTAAGATTTCCAATTGGAAATGTTCCCATGATTTTTAAGAGAAATTGTTGTCAGTCTTGAAACGATGTACAAATTTAAGGGCACGAACTTTAAAAAATGACTGAAGCTGAATGAGTTGGCGGTACTTTTCACAAACTTTAATAGATCCCCGCTCCGATGGATTTCCTAAAGAAAAGCAAAATTTCTTCCAATTATTTCTTTTAAACATTTTTTCCATAATTTTCTGTTTTGCTGACATAGCAGCCCCAACATTTTTTTTACAAACATTGTTGAGCAAAAAAAGAAATGCTTCTCTTTTCTGCTTTGTTAGCTGCCTTCCTAAATACTAGAGAAAATACTGCATTTTAGAAAAATTAAACATGTTTTTCAAAGAGAAATAGAAAGAAACTCAGTCTTACGTTTTATTTATTTAGCTTATGGCAAATATATGGACTTATAGTAGTTCAAATGTTAATGTCCAGTCCACCCAGCCATTTGGTCTATGTTGAAAAAATCAGACATTGGGCTGGTGTAAACTCATGATGGACATTCGGACTTATGTCTTATGTTAAAAGGCGACTATATAAACGAAACCTCTGTATGAAAAAAAATTCCTTTTTAATTACAGAATTAAAAAATGCCCTAAACTGCTTGCTTTTATCTTCTTGGAGATGAAGTTTTGGGTAAATTTGTTTTAGGTTTGAGCGCTGGTAAGTGTAGGAAAGACAGAAAATAATTGCAGCTATAAAAGAGTGTGATCGCATTTCTGTCTTTCTCCGAACTGGAGTCCTAGAAATGTGAGTTTCTTCCTTTCATTTCAGTTTTCAAAAGGAAAAAAAACTTAAGAATCGAATCTCAAATACTCATTAGAGCCAAATTATACAGAGATGCTTTAAGATCTACTACTAGACTTCATACAGGGGGACTGGGAAATGAGCTGGAGAGAGATGGGGTATATTCTGCTTTATTTGTTAAACCCAAACATTGTCCTGTACCTATTGATCTCTGTTTATGAAGTCCTTGAAAGTATTAGATTCCACACTGTTGTGTTTGACCTGTTTCCAAATCTGGAATCTGTCCAGGGAATTTTATTCATTCAACAGCAGATATACCAATTCTGTTGACATCAATGGGATGCTCGCTTGGATCCACCCAAGCTTCTCCTATCCCATTAAGCCAAATAGACTTTCCAGGCTTTGCTACATTTATTTGATGAGCATGAAGTAAGTTATTTGCCACATTTCTCTAAAGGGCAACAAGGTCTGTCCTTTAGATCTGGGCTAAGTGGTTCACTGGACCAATCCAATTCCTTCTATTATTATCAGGAGTTCTAACTGTTGAATATCTTCTAGACAGCACACCTGTGCAGATGCTGATCAGACTTTATTTAAACTTACAATTGCTTGGATTAAGTGAGGAAGTTTTCTAGTGTAACTTCTGGGTTAGAAATGGATTTCTGCTTTTCAGATTCCACCACAGTCTCAATTAGGAAAGATTTGCAATTTATATATTTATTTATTATTTATTAGATTTATATGCCGCCCTTCTCCGGAACTCAGGACGGCTTACAATGCATTAAGCAATTAAGGCTGAGGTGCAGGCTTAAAATCAGGAAGGTTCTATTGTTGGCAAAGTTAGAGGTGGGATTGAGGCTTAAGTGAACAATGTTATTTTTGGCCAGGTTAGTTCAGCAGAGTTGCAGAAAAATGAATTATTTTCCTTTATTACCATTCCTTTATTACCATTAATTTCTTGGATAAGATAATTATTTTTTGTTCTTGATAAATAACAGTATGAAAGGAATATAATTTCATGCTGGACTGATTCAGACATGCTGATTTCAGGCTGTCAAAAGTAGGCAAATTCAGCTTTTACATGGACTTGGCCAATAAGGCACATTTGAAACAGCTGGAATTGTTGTGAGCTGTTTATTTCCCAGGAGCCCGGCCCTGGGAAAATCCAGACTGGGATTGTGTTCAGTCTTAGGGATTCCAGGAAAATCAGTCAGTCTTCGTTATTCATTGGTCTGCTTAATCAATGTCACAATTCTCTAGAAGCCCTTTATAGCGGGCCTAATATTTTGCAGGCACTGGACATTTCCAAACTGCTGTCTGGTGTGCATCTACTTAGGAAAAAGTCACCTCGGCTAAATTTGTAGAGTGCTGAAAGCTGATTGTGATTTCTAGCATCACCCAACCATTGCGATCAGCTGAAGTTGTAAATCACTCATGAGAAAATGCCAAAGATTGTCTTGCATATTTCACTCATTTGTTTCTCTGATTCCCATGATTTGGAAATCAACACATCTCATATTAGGTATTTACGTGATGTAGATCCCATTAGTCCAGGAGCCTGTCCCCCTCCCTTCTCCTGCAGTGTCCTCTTTTCAGATCCTTGCTGTCCTTGGGGAGACTGGGAGAGATTTCTAGTTTTAAAATGACATTCACCTGATGACTAGATGGTTTCTGGAAGCTTTGAGCTAGGTGGACTGCCTTCTGGGTATCTTGACAATTGTTGGAGTGACCATGTTTTTCGGCTCTCTCCACTCCATCACCACACCTAGTAAACCATCTCCCCAATTCTTTTTCTATTTTTGTCTTTTAATTGAGTGTATAGCCTGTCCTTCCTTCAGGGAGCTCAAGGTTGTCTCTGTTTCCTTTTTATCCTGACAATTCTGAAAGTTTGAGCTAAAAACTTCCAGGTCAATTTCTGGTAGAAACCAGGATTTGAATCTAGTTTCTTTAAACTTGATCCTCCACTTTAACCACTATTTCATACAGCCTCATCTTCCTAATGAAGGAAAAGTCAGATCAGAGTAAAATGAAGTAAAGGTTTCAAGAGTTCATTTTGACTGAAAGATTGTGTGTCTGCAATTATTTTGCACAAGGTTCATCTATATTAATTATAGATTTTTCTTTAACAATTCAAAATACTGGGCAGGGTTTTCCATTCTGCTTTTCTTCTAACAATCTTGCAAGCAGATTTGTGCAATGTCAGCAGCTAGTGGGTTGTATGAACCTATCCACCTTGATTCATTTATGATTGAGCAGTGTTTCTGGAAAACTGGAATGAAGTGAATCAAGTATGGTTAAGTTATCAGTGAGTAAGCCTCTTCTACAAGCAGCCACTTTTGGAGGGAAGAGAAGTGTATACACACTGCAACTAGCTATTGTGTGATCTAAAATTCTTCTGGGCAATTCATATAGGAAAAACTTTTCCCCCTCAGAAGAATTGAAAGTAAAGACATATAAAAGCCACCATTCCTGTTGGAATGATTCTGACTTCCCAATATTTTGTGAGATGCTCAAATTGCTCTAGAATTTTGTTACTGAATGCTGACCCAAGTAAATGCTCCTCTGTTTAACTAGCAAGTGTCTCTATAAGTAATCTGGATATAGTAGCTGCTCTGATAGTCTAGCTTTCTCTATGCAAGGATAAAAATCAACTAGGAATTGCATAAACCCGTGAATGCTTCTATCTAAACAGTTAATTCCTGGGTTTTCTGCCAGATTTTGCTTCTGAACTTTTCAACTGGAGGGTGGAGATAGAGATCATCACAAATCCTTCTATTCACTGGCATTGGCACTTTGCCACTCAGGGGAATACTATAAATGGGTCTGTTCTGGAGAAATGGGCAGAATTCTTTATAACTTATAACTGCAAATACATTTGGAGAATAGGCTCATTTTTTCTGAATTAAAATCTTGCAGAATCAAGAAAATTGAAAAACAGAAGCAGAACCCCACTAGATGACATCTTTCTTTCTTTTTCTCCCTTTCCCTTTCCCACATGTTGATTCCCATTGTAAGAAGAAAGCTGTGTTAGGGAAAAAATATCAGGAGTCTGGCAGTATATTTTCTGATTAACAATTTTTATTAAAAGCTGAGTTCACAAAAGCTGCTGCAATTATCAGACTGCAATTTGCAATCGGAGCAAATTTATTGCATAAAATTGATCAGTCTGGGCCCTTTTGTTTCATTTTCTGGAGAAGGCTAGCATATATCAGCTTCTTGCAGCCATCCCACACACAAAACCATGGTGGATCTTCTCATCAGCCTCTTGCTTTTCTTTTTGTCCTCTTTTCAGAGCAATTCGTGGAGAAATCATCTTGTTCTCAGCCTCTGAGTGATTTGCCAAACTTGGATACACATGGGGATTTCAGCAGCAGTAGCAGCCCTTCCTCTCTCTGCACAGAGCCACTAATCCCCACCACCCCAGTTATCCCTAGTGAGGAGATGGCTAAGATCTCCTGCAATTTGGAAACCAAGGAGCTTTGGGACAAATTCCATGAATTAGGGACTGAGATGATAATCACAAAATCAGGAAGGTAAGACTATAATATTGCTTGGCAGGGTTTGGGGCATCTTACCCACAACTGGTACCATTCAGATGTGTGATAATTTTCTGGAATTATCTAGCAAACGTGATAATTGCTGGGATTTCTGGAATTTGTAGTTTTAGCACAGCTTCAGCTAGGTCAGGCTAATATACCAATAAACACTGTGTTCTGTTCAATTCTCTATTTGCCCTGACACCTCAGAGCTGCCCCGGAGCTATGGTTAACCTCCTTCCTCCTAGCATTCAGAAGAGCACTGCTTTTTGGGGGGGGGGGTAATTAGGTCTCTAATAGTATTGAGCAGCAAAATTGTTTTTATAATGACCTTGGTCTGTATGCTGCATGGAGTCATGTATTTGAAGTAGTAAAAATATAGGAATTTTTAAAAAAGCATTATCTAGTTCTTAGGGGCAGCATACTCAGATACGTATCAGCTCCATGGAAATCACCACCAGGCACATGGTTACAGGAAGTCAGATTTGAGTTGAGTTTTAATGAAAAGTGGATTGACTTGACTTTATGGAAGAAAACATTTGCTTAGTTACTTTAAAATGGGTAAATTGTCTATGAACAAGCCTGAAAGGGAAGCCAGATGTATCCTTCTCATTATTTAAACATCCAGTCTGTGCTAGAAATCTTGTCAGACAATAAAGTGGTGCTGATTTATTCACTGTATCATTGCTTTATTACACCACAGCACTGAGTGACACACAGCTGAATGAATAATTACCACAACAGAAAAGTGTTGCATTTGAAGTGTTGTCAGATAACATGGAGTGTTTTTGGTCTGTTTTTGATCTGTGATGGCTGTTTCACACAAGCACTAATAGTCAGTTGATGTCAAAGTCTCACAGCGATAAACATACATTGGACATTTGCCCTTATAACCCACAGCAGACTCTGAAAAGTTACTATCTCTCATTTATGTATAATGTAAGTCATCAGAAATTGTCTCCCACTACTTTGTTTCAATTTGAGGAGATATATTACATTGGTATATTAATATATACTGCAAATCTTCAGTGGAATTTTTATTTGGGGTAAAATGAAAATAAAACATTTGAAATAGAAAAGCATGTTTCAGTGAAAGCATTAGAGTGACTAAAGTGGAAATCTTTGTAAAACATGCCATAATTTTAATGAAACAAATCTAATTTATGAATTAGATGGAACCCTTGTAAAATGAGGAAGGTGATATAGAGAGAATTCTACCAGAAACAATTTCCACAGAAGTAGCTATTTTTAATTTCTTGCAATCTAAACAACAAAGAGAATTGAGACAATTTTGAAGATCAAAAAAGCCATCCCAGACCACACTCCAATTTGCACATAAATGGAAGAGTTATGACATTGTTTAGGACAAAATGTATAACATTATAAAAGGAATGATCACTAGTTTTGTTAGATTGTTTTCTTATTTCTGCCATTAGTATCTGCTTCATATAAGAGTTCCATCTGGAGCTAAAAGAAATTTGCAGGACAATTTAATGTATTTGTTTATTTCTCAATGGATTGTCTGCATCATCTTACTCTGTAATCCTGCTGAGTAGCTAAATACCACACATGGTCCTAAATATGATGGTAAAAATTATACTTTTGTTATAGTGGCCTTCAAGAAAAACCAACCAAACAATCCAGTCTAAATTAGAGGCTGGTATGGGAGAACATTTTGAATCTTGGCTCTGTTATTTTCATGCTGATTTACAGTACAGTCATCCTTGCAAATCAATGGTACTGACCAAAGGAAGGCAATCAAAGTACTTTACCTCATCTTATTAATACCCCATTATTTTTATTCATGGGCTCAGAATAATAATTAATTATTTCCTTGTCATTTTATTCTTACAATGAGCTTCTTGTCAGTTTCCTGATGTTTAATACTGGTAGGGGAAAACTATTGAAAACTGTTTTAAAAAACATTTATAGTAGTTATTAAGCCACATTAAATTAAAGGTATAAATTAGATGCAGATGGAAAATATTTACTTGCTTTTAAAAAAAAATCTTGGGAGGAGGGTGCTTGAAAGATTCTTGTGAAATATTCTGGCATGACATCCAACTTGGTCACAAGTTGTTTGAAACAAATGCCCCTAATTTAGATACTAATTATGAATGTTCTTCACAGAAATGTTTGGCAGACGTTTCTTTGGTCTGCAAGAGTTATAGTTGGCACTGCCAACTATAACGGCATAATTCATAACAGATGTAAGAACTCAAGGAAGCCTAAAAATCAATGAAAAAGGAAGGTAAAGAAATGGGGTGTATTGAATTGTCACCTTAATCATTAACATAATTGGACTTTATTGTTATGACATAAACTTTAATAGTTTGGATTCTACTTCATCAATGCATTGAGTGACGCAGTGTGTGGAATAGAGAATTGTATTTAGCAACATCCAAGTTGGAAGAAAATTCAAACACCAAATAAGAGACACAGGAAGCATACCCAGCATCAGACATAAAGATCTCAAGTGCCTATATACAAATGCACAAAGTCTGGGGAACAAACAGGGTGAATTCGAACTACTGATACATGAAGGTAGATATGATATACTTGGGAATAACAGAAACTTGGTGGGATGCAACCCATGACTGGAACACACTCATAGAAGGATACAAACCCTTCAAAAAACAAAACAAAACAAAACAAAAAAAAACACACACCCAGACCTCATAAAAGAGAACCTGGAGTTGCACTGTATGTAAAGGACCACTATATTGCTACAGAAATGCATGAAACCAAAGACGAAAACCTCCTAGAATGCATATGGATCAATATAAAAGAAAAAAAGAATGACATGGCCATAGGTGTATACTAGTGGTGAAATCTGAACCAGTTTACTACCTGTTTGCTGGCTGTGCATGTGCAGTGTGCACCACGCACCAAATGCAAGGTGCAACGCACACCAAAAGGAGGCATGCGGTAAGTAGAACAGTGTGTGAGGTGGGGTGTGATCAGCTGTGGTGTGCAATCTTTTTTTTTTTAACTTTTAAAAGCATTGCTTTTAAAAGAAAAAAAAAGCCTCTGACGATTGCACTGCTCAGCTGAGATCATCAGAGGCTTTTTTTAACCCTTTAAAAGCATTTTTTCAGCTAAAGAGGTTGCAGAAAAAAATGCTTTTAAAAGCCTCTGATGATCAGGCAACTCAGCTGGGATCATCAGAGCCTTTTAAAAGCATATTTTTACAATCTCTTCACCAAAGTGGTTGTAGAAAAAATGCTTTTAAAAGGCTCTGATGATCCTAGCTGAGCTGCGCAATCATCAGAGGCTTTTTTTTTAAAGCCTTTTTCCTACAACCTCTTTGACCAAACAGGTTGTAGAAAAAATGCTTTTAAAAGTAAAAAAAAAAAGCATCTGATTATTGCATGGCTCAGCTGGGCATTGAAAGGTGGGCAGGGATTTTTGCTATCGGTTCTCTGAACCACCTACCGCCATCACTACCAGATCGGGCAATCTGGTCCAAACTGGGAGCATTTCACCCTTGGTGTATACTATAGGCCACCCAATTAAACGGAAAAAAAGATGTCCTTTTTGCCAACCAACTAACAAATATATGTAGGAAACACACTACAATAGTAATGGGGGACTTCAATTACCCTGAAATTAATTGGAAAACTAATTCTGTACCAAGTGAGAAATCAAATAAGTTCCTAACCAACCTAGCTGAAAACTTTGTTGTCCAAAAGGTAGAGGAGGGAACTAGAGGGACAAGCATACTGGACTTAATTCTTATAAACAGAGAAGAAGTGATAGAAGGAGTTGAAATCACAGGAACCTTGGGTGAGAGTGACCATTTCATACTAGAATTCAACAGAACACAAACACATGCAATAGAATATAATGACACCAGATTTTAAAAGAGCTGATCGTAATAAATTCAGTGAGAACTTGGGAACGATTCCTTGGATGAAAATCCTAAAGGGGAAAACAACTCAAAAATCTTGGGAAGCTCTGAAAAGTACGATCATAAAAGCCGAGACCAGCACAATGCCACTGAGAAAGAAAAACAAGAAATCCAAGAAACCAGCATGACTGCACAAAGATCTCTCTGACAAATTGAAAGACAAAAAGGACAAGTATAAAAAATGGAAAGAGGGTCACACAACTAAGGCAGAATATCAGCAGATAGCCAGAATCTACAAAGACAAAGTCAGGAAAGCAAAATGAACAAAGACTTACAACAAAAGTCAAAGATAATAATAAAAACTTTCTTCCAACATATAAATAACAAGAAAAAAGTCAAGGAAACAGTTGGTTCACTAAAGAGAGAAGACGGCAAGGAAGTAACAGGCAACAGAGAGAAAGCAGAGCTGCTTAACTCATTCTTTGCACCAGTCTTCACACAAAAAGAAACTATAGCCCAACCTACCAAAATCATAACTGTAAAAGACAAACTAGAAATAAAACTTAAAATAAGCAAAAAAAAAAAGTAAGAGAACACCTGTCTGATCTTAATGAATACAAATCACTGGGACCTGACAGATTACACCCCAGAGTTCTAAAGGAGTTGGCAGAGGTCATCTGAGAACTACTATATCACATCTTTCAAAAATCCTGGAGCATGGGGAACTACCAGAGAATTGGAAAAGAGATGATGTGGTTCCCATCTTCAAAAAAAAGGGGGAAAAAAACTGACTCAGGAAACTACAGACCACTCAGCCTAACATCAATATCTGGGAAGATACTGGAAAATATAATAAAAAAACAGATCTGCCAGAATCTAGAATCAAGTAATGTAATAACTAGCAATCAGCATGGGTTTGTTAAAAACAAATCATGCCAAACCAATCTTATTTCATTCTATGAAATAAGTATGAAGGCTATTGCTTAATGCATTGTAAGCCGCCCTGAGTCTCCGGAGAAGAGCGGCATATAAATTGAACCAATAAATAAATAAATAAATTCTTCAACATAGTGACTAAATTAGTAGATCAGCAAAATACTATGGACATAATATACTTAGATTTCAGCAAGGCATTTTGACAAAGTAGACCACAACCTACTTCTTGGTAAGCTAGAAAAAAGTGGGAGATAGCTTCACCATCAAATGGATTCGCAAGAGAAGGACCAGAGGAGTCATGATAGCAGTATTCCAATATTTGAGTGGCTGCCACAGAGAGGAAAGGGTCAAGCTGTTTTCCCAGGCACCTGTAGGCCAGACAAGGAATAATGGATTGAAACTGAACAAGGAGAGATTTAACCTGGAAATAAGGATAAATTTTCTGACAGTGAGAACAATCAACCAATAGAACAGCTTGCCTGGGAGTTGTGGGAGCTTCATCACTTGAGAATTTCAAGAAGAGGTTGGACTGCCATTTGTCAGAAACAGTGTAGGGTCTTTGCTCAGTGGACTAGATGACCTACAAAGTCCATTCCAACATTTTTAAATACTGTTAAAAATGAAGAAATTGCAGACATAGGTAGTTAGGTAAAGATAAAGGTTTCCCTGTCCAGTCGTGACCTACTCTAGGGCGCTGTGCTCATCTCCATTTCTTGATCAAGAGAGCCAGTGTTATCTGAAGACATTTTCCATGAACATGTGACCAGCCTGGCTATACAGAATGCTGTTACTTTCCCACCAAAATGGTACCTATTAATCTATTGACATTTGCATGTATTTGCATGTTTTAGAACTGTTAGGTGGGCAGGAGCTGATGATTACCAGTAACTGGTAATTGGTAACTGAATTATTGCTCAATAGATATATGAAAATCAGATAATTTTTTCAGAATTTGTAAAGTTGGAATATGGCACTTTTTCAGAAAACCCACCCACCCCTTATAATGCTGAATATTTTAAAAAATAGCAGACCAAAATACATAGCAAGAAGGAGCTTCCCCTCTGCAATTATTGGAAAATTAGCAAAATATAAATCAAAATCAGTTAACCAGATCAATAAAAATTTATTTTGCTTCCACTTTCCTGTTTGAATTCAGCTATTCAGTCATATTAAATCTGTGATTTTCTTCAACATTGAGAAGGTCCAGAGTTACAACTATTTCTATATTGTAAAATTAGATGTGTAGGGAAATGCATCTGATCTCAGTGTTAAGTTCTATACCCATAAGTTGTCTCTCAACGAAAGTACCCTCTGTGTTTGCACAGTCTCTATTCAGTTAATTACTATGGTATATTATTCCTCTTTTGAAAATGGCTGTAATTCTTGAGAATGAATCTCCATTGCCTTCTGAGATGCTTAACTACCTCCCTTTTATGAAATTAGTATGCCAGTAGGGCTGGAAGGAAGAAAGGCAGACATATGTGTCAATTGTAACACATTCTGAGCCCATTATCCTTATAATGAATAAGGCAAAATGGCTTATTTTTAAAATCCCCAACACACAAGATTACATTCTCTCTCTCTCTCCCTCCCTCTCCCTCCCTCCCCCTCATGCTGCATGGCCATTTTTTCTTAAATCAGTTGTGAGGGATTATTCTCTTTACGTATTCTTTTTCTCATTTCGTTCTTTCTGTTTCAGAAGAATGTTTCCAACCATTAGGGTTTCCTTTTCTGGCGTGGATCCAGAAGCCAAGTTCATTGTGCTCATGGATATAGTTCCAGTGGACAATAAGAGATACAGATATGCCTACCATAGATCTTCCTGGCTGGTTGCTGGCAAAGCAGACCCCCCTCTGCCTGCAAGGTTAGTTTGCCTGAAAATAATGTACATGCATGCAGACACTTGTGCACACATACACAACTCTGCTGTTAATAATTTCTTTGGTTTCAAAAAAATTGCAGCAGGAGCTGAATAAGCAGAAAAAGAGTGCTTATGGATACAAACTCTGGTGGCTCAGCAGACTAAAGCAGTGTTATTAACTGTTATTAACATTCAGCTGCCTGCAATTACTGCAAGTTCAAATCCCACCAGGTTCAAGGCTGGCTCAGCCTTCCATCCTTTCTAAGGTAGGTGAAATGAGGACCCAGTTTGTGGGGGCAATAAGCTGACTTTGTATAAAATATACAAAAGTATGGAGGCTATTGCTTATCGCATTGTAAGCTGCCCTGAGTCTCCGGAGAAGGGCGGCATATAAATCAAATTTTTTAAAAAATGTATTTCTACTGACACAGAAGCAGTATATATTTTTCTGTTACTCTTCATTCACTGAAATGCTTAAAATTTCTAGGCATAAATTAACAAAAGGCACAAAAGGCCTATGTCTAATATGCAAAGTGATGTAACCTATTATTCAACTATTCAGTCCTTTTCTTAATATTTTTGTTGTATTAAAATAAGTGACTTATTTTTTAGGAGGGAAAATAATGCTGTTCTTTTTTTTAAAGATATCTTTCAGATCACACATTTTAGTTATCCTTTTCTATTATTTTTTAATCTCAGCTGATAAGCACAACTGAGAGGTTGTTACTTAATGTCCATTTACTATGGAATAGCCTTTATTGAACAAGGCAGGATCCATTGTGAAGAAAATTGCAAGGAACAAAATGTATTTCACAAATATTGAAATCTTAAGAAACTGTTAATTTCTAGTCATTGAAGTTGAATGTATTACAGATTCCATCATAACCATTTTGGAAAGAGGTTTGTTTTCATATGCATGCTTTGGGGGGAAAAAATCTTAGAAATAAGCACTAGAAATAGTGCTTTTGGATTATCCTGATTGCATTAGCCTTGACCATTTTTAGTGTGATGTGTTTGTCCATTTTCCAATTTGAGTTTATTGCAGACTAAACTAAAAATCTCAGTGGTTTAAATTGAAAGAATAAGTTAGATTCTAGCACCAAATCTTGGCAGTTTTGAATTTGCCTTTTCATGATCACTATCTGTGTTCTGAAACTTTGGTTGTAAAGCTCTTACTTCTAAATGTATTTTTTGAAACAGTAGTGATTGTAGTTAGCAAGTTGGTGAAATTAAATTCATTTGTTGATCTTGGAAGGACTTGTATATTCATTTCTTCTATAAGGGGCTCTCAGAAAGAAAGAAAAAGTCAGCGATGTAGGTGAGCTTTGGTGACATTCATACACTCGAGCATTCTCTGAAACATCTATACAGAAATAACTTTCAGCACAACAACTGCCAACTCTGTAATGGAGAAGAAGTATCCAGCATCATTTGAAAGCACTCTCATTCATAGCACTTCATCACAGATGATCATTAAATCCTTCTTTTCCTGCTGTCAACATGTGAAACAACTTTGTCTGTGGGTACAGTATGCTGTGCAGGCATGAGCTTAAAATTCTTTCAGGAAAAACAAATCTATTGTGAATCATTGTTAACCCAGCCAAAAGTCTGAAAGAGGTACCATCCTTATGAGTTCTAACTTGCTGATATCTCTTCTATCGTTTCTGAAGTTATATGTTACTCAATGCAAATTCAGAGTGTTTACTTTTTTCTTGAACAAAAAACAAAACAAAACAAAACAATCCTTTGCTCTTTTGAATCCATGGTAAAAATTAAGTTGTACAAACTGTACAAATTGAGTTATTGCTCTAACAAACAATTACTAGTCAATAGGGGTGGGTGGGGAGGAGAATAGTCACTATACCCTACTCTACTTCTTTTTTTTTTATTGAAAAAGTTTTACATACAAAATTTTTCCATTTTTTCTCCCCCCCCGCACACCCCCTCCCCCTGCCTCCCCCCACTCCATTTTCCCCCCATCCCCCCTTGACTTCCGCTACAAGTTAAAAAAAAAGAAAAAAAGAACAAGTACATATAACAAAATAATATAACAAATAAACCTATAAGTAATAAAATTTTCCTAAAATTAACTATATTATAATAAAAAAACTAATAATAAAATTAACCTCATTAATCAATATTAATATACATTTATCAATCAGTACCATACTTATATTTAAACCCAATTTAAAAAATCATACCTTTCTTTAATCCATTAATATTAGCATTACTAATTATTTACCAAAATCAATCCCCCAATAATAAAATATAATAAATCACATCCATATCCATATCTGTATCAATATCAAATAATTTTGTTCCAGCTACACCCATCAAATAAAAAAAAACAGATTATCAATCAGTACCATACTTATAATATTTAAACCCCATTAAAAAAAATCATACCTTTCTCTAATCCATTAATATTAATATTACTAATTATATACCAAAATCAATCCCCTAATAATAAAATATAAACAAAAACATAAAACATTTCTCTATTCTAATAAAATATCATATATGATTATACATATACAATTATAATTATACAATTATATCCAAAAATTTTCTATCTCAATAATCCATGTTTCAATCTTCTCTTCATCTTAATTGAACATTATCAACATAGCTCTAATAATCCATGTTTCAATCTTCTCTTCATTTTAATTGAACATTATCAACATAGCTCTAATAAGCTTTGTATTCCTGCTGCCTCCATCAGCAAAAAACATTTCTCCAAATAAAAATCCCCCCAAGTGACTTTATTTAATAGAATTTCTATCTCAATAACCAAATTTTCATCTTCTCTTCATCTTAATCTTGATTAAAGTTGGACAACTATCTTCTGAAACAATATGTATAAACTAGTTCTTATTCTTATTCAAGCTGTCCCCATCAGCAACAAACATCTCTTCATACATAAATCCCCCCAAGTGACTTAGTATTTGTAAAATCCAACCACGAAGGTATCTTGTAAACCTCTAGGTAGATCAGTCAACCTGACTCCTGATGTATCCATTAAAAGAAAAAAACAAATGCAGCTTATACAAGCTGCACTCCTAGATGTTCCTTTAGAACTCTTTCAAATCCTGCCAACCTTTCCGCCTCTTTCCTTCGGGTTTGCAAGATGTTTTAATCTTCAAGCTCCTCATCTAGATAATTAATTCCAATAAAATTATAATAGGGTAATCACAGATCCTCTGCTTATTTTGCAGTGATCTGTTTAACTTTCTCAAGATGTCAAATCCAAATCAGGATGAGTTTATAACAAATTTTAAATCCAATATCATATGAAAATTAAATATAACAATGGTTATCTTCCAAACTATTTCAAGTAATCCTTTATGTAATAGATTCCATCTATTCAGAATTAACCTTTAGGGTTCACCATGCGGTTCCATCAAAAGACACATTTTCGGCTGCAGTTCAGTTTCAGTGGTTTTCAGTTTCTTTCCTCCCTTGACTTGTAATTTCTGTTGCTTCTCCTCCTCATACTTTTCCATTTGTGGAATACTGGGCCTCTGCTGTCTCAAAAATATTTGTTTTTCATCTTGCTTCAACAATTCAAGGCCCGGTACCACTTCTCTTGAGTCTCTGGAATGCTTTGTTTTCAAATCTGGATATTCCATAATATAATCATCTAGAAAATCACCTAACTCTCCTTTTTTTTCTAGCATACTTTGCTTATTTTGATTTTGTAATTCCATCTGCACACATTGTTCCCCAACGTCTCTTTCAGACTCTTTATCTTGCTTGTCTTCTTCCATAGATGACAACATAGCAGAAGATAAAAGTATGGGGGCTCCCTTAAGAATGTTATTATAAAAATGTTCAGCTTTTTCAACGGTATTTAAACAATATCTCACATCTTGATAATTCAGAATTACACCAACTGGTATGTCCCATCTAAATGGAATCTTTCTTCTGTGCAATTCCTTCACCAGAAATCCAAAATCTTTTTTGTATCTCAAAATCCTAGATGGTAACTCTTTATAAACCCGGATTTGTAGACTTTCTATCCTTAAAGTAGCTGAATAAGATTTTTGTAAAATATCATTTCTTAATCTTCTATCAGTGAAATAGACAACAACATCTCTGGGTAGATTCTTCTGTCTGGCAACACGTGAATTAACCCTGTAGACTTTTTGAATACAGCCAAGAATTTGGTCAGCTTCCAAATTTTAAAAAGCAGCTAATGCCTTAGCACAAAGTATTCTCAAATTTTCTCTGTTATTCGCTCTTATACCTCTTAATCTCAAAGCAGACTCCATAGCTTTAAATTGAAGCATCATCACATCATTCTGGATTTCCTGATTTTTGGCATCAGCTTCCACAAATTTTTCCTGTAAATCTTTCATCTTGGAATCAAACTTTCTACTGATTTGAGTTATTTTTTTCCCTATTTCCGTCACCGCAGTTGAAAAGGCAGTAACTACTGTAGTGATAAATTGGTTCAATTCATCATGTTTCCCTGTACCAGCTCTTCAAGATTCTTCTGTTTTCTATCTTCTCAGCAATACTTCCTAGAGACCTAATTATAAAGTCTTTTAAGTCCTCATTTGCAGTTCCCTGCAAGTGCTTTGGAATCATTTCTACTTTTTCCTTTGTCTGACTTGTGAGGGAGCCCCCCCCCTTGCCTTTTGTTTAGGAGTCATACTTCCCAAAAAAAATCTAACTTTTCTCCAAAAAAACAAAAAGGGTCTTGTTTAAATCAATTTGTTTCCTTTTCCCTGCTAGAATGTTTCTTTTAAAATACTTTGGCGCTGGCTATGTTCTTACTTTCACTTTCCACTCTCCATTTTTTCAAACATTTTCCGAGCAAAGCCAGTCGCCATTTTCAAAACACTTTCTCCAATCTCTCTTCTTCTTTCTCTTCTCATTTCTAAGAATTAATAAAAGACAATACTTGCATTTTTCCTCCAGGTTTGACCAGCTTGCTTTTTTGTAGCTTTCAATCAATCTGTGGTGTTGCTCACGACGTCTGGCTCTGCTGCTAAAAGCAGCAGAGATCCCTCGCAGCGCGGAGCTTCTCTGGGGGTGAATAGGGAGCCGTCATCCTGAGCCCTCTCCAGGACAAAGAAAAAGTCCTGGGGGCAATTCAGGAGGCTCTACCACACCCCTAGTAGCTCTCCCCACTCTTCCAACTGAAGAGCGGGGTTTACGAGCCGCCTGCCAGCTGTGAGGCAGCTCTTTCACACGCGGCGAGGCTGGCAGTCATAAATCGACTGCTGACAACGACGGAGGCACCACCGGAAGTCACCCTACTCTACTTCTTGTTTATGCACTGGCTATACAGGTTGACTTACAACAATTGAGCCCAAACTTTCCATTGCTAAGCAAGACAATTTTTAAGTAAGTTGTGCCCCATTTTACAACTTTTTTGCCATAATTATTATATGACTAATTGAAGTTAAGTGAATCATGTGGTTGTTAAGCAAATCTAGCTTCCCCCATTGACTATGCTTGTTAGCAGCTCCCTAAGAATGTTGCAAATGATAGTCCCAGGACCTTGAGATGTTGCAATTTGTAAATACATGATGGTTGCCAAGCAACCAGAATTAGATAACATGACCGTGGGAATGCTGCAAGAGTCATAAATGTGAAAAGTGTTCATGTCACTTTTTTTAGTGCTGTTGTAACTTCGAATGGTCACTAAATGAATGGCTGTAAGAGAACTATCTGTATTGCCTATGGTTCTTGCTAGCTCAATATCCACCCTGCATTTATATCCAGATTTTCTTCCAATAAATGCAAGACCACAAACATGGTTATCTCCAATTTAATCTTCATAAAAACCTATCTGTACTGAAGCAAAAGTAAATTTTATAGCTAAATTTTGTCTTTTTTCAATACTTCACCCATGCTTCTTCAACCTATTTTTCCAAGAGTGACTATAGTTCATAACTGGAAGGCATCTGGAGAAGGCCACTGTATCTCAATCGAAAATGCCTATGTGTTGTTATTTCAAGCTCTGGTCAGAATAGCTTCAGGAACCCAGAAACAGTGCAGTCTATTTGGACAAAAAGATAGCAGAGACCACACTTCATATACAGAATCATTAAGCATTCACGAAGAGATAAAAATATGTCTGAGCCTTTCTAAAGGCCCAGAGAATAATAGCCTTAAATAGAAACATTTATTTGTGGTGAGACCAGTAGATGAAGTACTTGGTAGGTCTGTTTTATGTTGGTCATATTTATTTAGAATTTCCTGTTGATTTCAGTGGAATTCACTGGGGGTTGCTGCTCTGCAGCTTGGTTTTATTAACAGTGTGCTTGTAAGTAAGCCATACTGTGTCCTTACTCATATAGGGATATGGATCTAGAATTTTTCCAGAGCAAAAATACGGAATGAAGTATTTTCTATACCCTGAAAGGATCAAAAGTATGCAAGCAGAAAATACTATATTCTTTTACTTCTTGAACCCTGTTGCAATTTATATTATTTCTTCTGTCTGAAAAAAAGGTGCTTTATACCAGAAAAGTCATTTTTGAATCAGCAGATCATAATAAGCAGTGATATTTGGCTTCATAATATTTTTATGAATAATAATGCATTGATGTTTTACTGTAGATGTTTTACTTTATATAGGCTTTTAATCAATATTTTTAAATATGCGAAGTGCCGGAAGTCCATTGTGAATCTGGTGTATCAATCACTGCTCAGATTGCTGGTAAAATAAGTCTTTTTGGATCATCTAATATGAAATTATCCTATTATCATTTTTTGAGATTGCATGAAAGGCTAGAAAATCTATGTCTTAATAATCAAATTACTGTGGAAAACACAGTAGGATCATAACACAGTCAGATAACTGGTTCCTATAGTTTAGTGCTAGATTTATGTATACTGCTAGATTTCCAGATTTATAATGGGAATCTTTCTTGGAGTTTTACTCTGAATTTCCTGAAGTCATTTTTGGCATCTTGAGCGTAAAAAGAATGTGCTTTAACACTGAGAGATTGTTGTAATCCTGTTTGAAAATACGTTGGAGGGAAATATCTTTGATTTCATCAAACACAGATAACTTCCCCTCTTTCTAAGCTGTAATATCAGCATAGTGTTATTTAAGTTTTATCTTTTAAGTCTCCATCCACCACCCTCCTGCTGCGATTTCAAGTATGAAACCAGTATTTCCTATCCAGTTTAGATAAATCATCACTTTAAATTGTTAAAGGACTAGGAAAGATGAGTCGTCATGGAAAAGAATAAGAAAAAATAATATTCAGAATTCAGAAAACCCCAAAGAATTAATTTTCAGAAAACTAAGCTTCTAATAATAAAAAAAGTTGTTTTTTTATTTATTTAGTTCATTTGTTTGGTGCAAATACCTTGCAAAATCTTATGACTGAATCTTTTCCTCTACTTCTAACATGTTTTTCATCTAAAACTAAGTATCATTTAGATTTATGTCTGAACTTTGGTGCTCCCCCCACCTTTATGTGTGTTTAAGAGAAGAGTCTAAATATAGTTAGCCAAATTGAATTAAAGTTTTGAAAATGATGCCTACTAGTTTAAGTGCTCATGTTTTATGGAAAGCATCTATCTATCTATCTATCTATCTATCTATCTATCTATCTATCTATCTATCTATCTATCTATCTATCTATCTATCTATCTATCTATCTATCTATCTATCTATCTATCTATCTATCTATGTCTCTATCTGCTTGCTGGGCCTTGATGACCTTTGTTGTTTGGCTTTCCAGGCTATATGTGCATCCAGATTCTCCATTTACTGGGGAACAATTGTTGAAGCAGATGGTATCCTTTGAAAAAGTGAAACTCACAAACAATGAGCTGGATCAGCATGGTCATGTGAGTACCTGGTCCTGTGAGTGTTAGCCCTGGAGGCCATCTTTTTGGATCTTCAGGGCTGCCACACTTAGTGCTGTGGGAAACTGGGAGGGGTATTGTATGGAGTTATAAAGATATTTAGCCATAACAACATTCTTTTCTCTGGGAGTCAAGAATGTTCTGCCTGCACCTGGAGTGGCATGACTAGGAGGCATCTCCAGTTGGAATGGTGGATTGAATGGACCATGTGATGGACATGTGGGTGCAGGGGAAGGGACTTGGACTTTCTTTTGGGTGGAATCTGAAAGCTTCTGGATTTTTCCAGATGTGCCAATATGACATCTCTAATAAAGTGGAACTTTGAGGAACTTCTGGCCTCAGAGTTTTCTTTCGTTGGGGGTGTTACTTGGAACCCTGACAGCGAGAAGGGAAAACAATGCTCCACCCTCAGGTTCTTTCTGCCATACCTGTTGGAAATGCCAAAAAACCCAATAATAATTGTTCCTATGATTATTAAGTAAACTTTAAAAGCTGTGAAGTTTCATGGACTGAGAGGAGGGGATCGGGCATGTAACAGTATCTTATACCACAGTAGATATTTTAGCATTTATTCTTCTGCTGTGAAAGCCCATTTTTAGACATCTGTAACAACTAACTGTTAATTATCTAATAATTTCTGTCCTGAAAAATTTCCCCTATTTTCTTTTTGTTTGATATGTTTTGAAGAGCAATAAAACAAGTCTAAATGTTGGAATCTGCAATTATGCAAAACTTGAGAATGCAACCTTCATTTAGTCCACTGTCTTGGGTGACAGAAGCAGGAAAGTATTAGCTGTCTAGAGATATTATTACATAATAATATTACATAATAATATAATATCAGTTTAATGAAACTAAACCATAGTTGTCTTGATTCTGTCATATATTGAAGCAAGTTCCTCAGCTTGCCCTATTTATGTTTATATTTATATGACCCTTAGCCAAAAGTCTTTTGCATCCCTGATATAAAATGTCAATCTCCATATTTAAATTTAGGATAAATTCTGTACGTCTGGCTATATCAAGACTGAATGTGAAGAAATGTAAATTGCCTTATTTATTTAAATGGGAATTTAAATATAAATAATCTTACTTAATGGTGCCAGATAGCTTTGTTTTGAAGCTATCTGGCACCAGTACCTCTGAGACTTCCAAAACCCTCCTGGGAATCTGATTGAGTGACAAAAACTAAGGAGGAAAACCATGTTGACCTTTATCTGCCTCCATTTTAAAACCTTTAGCATCCTTCCTCTTACTGAACCTCATGGAGTAGAATTAATTGTTGCAATTGGCATATAGTAGAAGTGAGCCTACGACTAAGACCAGGACTCAAATGATCTATGGTTTCTTCTGATACTAGCCAATAATCTGGCATGTCTTTTTTGTCCTCTTCTTATCTGATGGATAAGACAATATAATTTGCTGACTAAAAATGATTCTGATTGTGTTTTCCCTCCTTTTATCCTCACTAGATAATATTGAATTCAATGCACAAATATCAACCTAGAGTGCATATCATCAAAAAGAAGGATCACACAGCCTCCTTGCTTAACTTGAAATCTGAAGAATTCAGGACATTTATATTCCCAGAGACAGTGTTTACAGCTGTCACTGCCTACCAAAACCAACTGGTGAGTGTTTTCACCCAATTCACTAACTATTGTCAACGTTATTCTTTTGTAAATTCTATTGAAAGAGGGGTTGAATGATACAAACATTCTCAGAGTGGGGTAGAAAAGACAAAATGATCTATTTTCCTTTTTTTTTATTGAAAAAGCTTTACATTACAATTTTTTTAAAAAACCCCTTCCCCTTCCCACACCCCAACCGCCACCGCCACCCTATCTTCCTTATCCCTCCCCATTCCCCCCCTTGACTTCCGCTATTAAACAAACATATATAACATTCAGTATTTAACAATTTTTTAGATGAGATCCAGCTAAAAAAACATAACCTTATTTTATAACCAATTTTAACCTTAAATAATAAAAAATTAATTTTAATCTAAACTTATAGGATCTATTTCCCGCTAAACCAATATATGACAACAAAAATCATATATAAAAACCTCTTAACAATCTACTTTAAAAAGATCTAGTAAAATAGTTTTGAGCATCATAAGATTTAAATTGAAATATCATATAAATATTATAAATATATAACATTAACTATAATTCCCAATATTCCATATATCAAATTCAAAATCAAACAGTACATAATACATTTCTCTTTAAAATTAAGTCTAAATATTAAAAATATAAATTCAATTGCAAATATAATAAAGATTATCAAATTCAAATACATTTCTCTTTAAGATTAAATCTAAATATTAAAAATATAAATTCAATTAAATGCTAATTGAAACTTCTTACTTTGATATTTATTCTTCATGTATTCTACCCATTTCTTCCATTCCTTGGCAAAGACTTCATGGGTCCGTTCTTTTAGGTATGCGGAAATCTTAGCCATTTCTACAAAGCTAGATATCTTCAATATCCATTCCTCTATAGTAGGTACACTATCCTTCTTCCAATATTGACCAATCAATAATCTAGCTGCAGTAATCATATGTAAAATTAATCTAGTTTCAGTTGATGAACAACCCTTAACTATTCCCAACAAGAAAAACTGAGGAGAAAACTCAAGCTTCTTCTTCAAAATATTCTGCATTACCCACCAAAGTTTAATCCAAAATGCTTTCAATTTTCTGCACGTCCACCAAATGTGGAAATATGTTGCATCCAAACAATCACACCTCCAACATTTAGGTTGAACATTTGGATACATACATGATAACTTTTTAGGATCTAAGTGCCACCTGTAAAACATCTTATAAAAGTTTTCCCTCAAGTTCTGTGCTTGTGTAAATTTAACATTCTGGACCCAAATCTTCTCCCATGTTTCCAACATTACTGGTTCTGCAAAATTCTGTGCCCATTTTATCATACAGTCTTTAACTAATTCACCCTCTGAATCTCTTTCTAACAGTAAATTATACACTCGCTTAATATGCATCGGCCCTTTACATTTTATCTGAGTCACCAAATCTTCTTCATGTAACATTAGTCCAATTTTCTGATCTTCTCTCCATCTTGCTTGAAGTTGAAAATACTGCAACCAAGTTAGGTTCACTCCTTCTTCCAACAGGGTGTTCAAAGATTTCAAACTCCATCTGCCCCCATCATTAAGAAGTATCTCTTTATACAACAACCCCCCCGAGTGACTTTATATTTGGCATAATCTGCCCAAGATCCAACCACAAAGGTATTTTGTAATCCAATTGAAGCTGGTGCTTCTTCCAAACTCTCATCAAAGCATGTCTTAAGATATGACTGTTAAATACACTGTCTCTCTTATCTTCATAAAGTAAATATGCATGCCATCCAAATTGCAAGTCATGGCCTTCTATATTCAAAATTTCTGTTTTTGTTGTTCCAATCCAATCTCCAACTTGTGTCAGCACTACAGCCTCATAATATAGACGTAGATTTGGAACTTTAAGGCCACCTCTTTCACGAGCATCTTGCATAATTGTAAGTTTAACTCTTGGTTTTTCCCATTCCAGATAAATTTATTTAAACCTGCTTGCCATTCCATCAGAAACTTATCACCTTTAAGCACCGGGATCATTTGAAACAAAAACAAAAATCTAGGTAGAACGTTCATCTTAACGGCTGCTATTCTACCAAGCAAAGATAGTTGCAGCTTCTTCCATATTTCGAGATCCTTTTGAATCTTATGCCAGAGTTCCTCATAATTATTTTGAACGAGTTTTATATTGGATGCTGCAACTTGGACCCCTAGATATTTCACCTTTGTAGCTATTTCAAAGCCTGCCACCCTTTCAAGTTCATTCCTTTGTGGTTCCAACATGTTTTTAACTATCATCTTAGTCTTTTTCTGGTTCAGGCTAAAACCTGAAACCAGACCATATTCCTCTATAATGTTTTTCATCTGGATGATTGATTCCAAAGGTCGTGTTAGGGTAACAACCAGATCATCTGCGAATGCCTTTGTTCTGTAATCTTTTTGCCTTACAACTATTCCATTCAGATTGTCCGAGTCCCGTAGAGCATTCAACAGCACTTCCAAAGTCAAAATAAACAGTAATGGGGATAATGGACAGCCTTGTCTTGTTCCTTTCTGTATGTTAAAATTGGTAGTTAAACTGCCATTAATAATAATTTGTGCCGTCTGTTCTTGGTAAATTGCCGAAATCGCTTGTATAAACTGATCCCCAAAATCCATTTTGTGCAAAGTCTTTTTTAGAAAATCCCAGTTGACTCGATCAAAGGCCTTCTCCGCATCCAAAAACACCAGCACCGCAGAAGTCTGTTTATTTTTCTCAAGATATTCCAATAAATCTATGAGTTGCCTGACATTGTCCTTCATATATCTACCTTCTATAAAACCTGCTTGGTCTTCGTGAATCACATCTTGAATAACTGGCATCAGTCTGTTGGCTAATACTTTAGCATAAATTTTGTAATCCATATTCAGGAGAGATATTGGTCTAAAATTTTCTGGTTTTACAGATTCCTCTTCTTTAGGTATCAGTGAAATAAAGGCCGTCTTCCACGAGGGAGGTATTTTACCCCCCTGCTGAATATTACAAAACAAGTCCTTAAGATGCTCAACCAATTCCACTTGTAAAGTCTTGTAATATACTGCTGTCAAACCGTCTGTCCCAGGAGCTTTAGATAATTTCAGTTGTTTTATTGCAAATAAAATCTCTTCAGATGTTATAGGTCGATTCAGTCTATCACTTTGTGTACTTGAAATTTTTGTAACTCTCATCTTCTGCAGATAATCATCAATGAAGTCCTTTTTAATATCAGCTTGATACAATTTAGAATAATAATCTAGAAAAGCTTGATGTATTGAGTTCTGTTGAAACACTTGTTTCCCTTTGTACTCAATAGTATTTATTATACGAGAACTTTGTTGTTTTCTCAGAGTATAAGCCAACCATCTGCCAGGTTTGTTAGCGTTGCAGAAAGTATTATGTTTAGCGTATTGCAGATTAGTTGCTGTCTGATCCGCCATCAGTATTTGAAATTGATCTTTCAGAAGTTTTATCGTTAAGTGTACTTTCTCATCAGTCGGATTTTTGATAAGCAATTGCTCTTTCTCCTTTATCTCTGTCTCCAATTCTACTCTTGACTTCTGACGTATTAATCTATATTTAGAATTCATATAAATCAGTACACCCCTCATATAAGCCTTACTTGCATCCCATACAGTCTCAATAGGTGTACCCTTATTCAAATTAATCTCAAAAAATTCTTTAACATGTTTCTTAAGGTCCATAATGTTCTTTTCATATCTAAATAAATTTTCATTCATTCGCCAAGATCTCCTCTCTCTTTTACCCAAATCCATCTCCATCCACACCGAACTATGATCCGTTAAAGTTCTAGGAAATATTTTTGTCTTAGTCACTGTGGTGAGTAAATCAGGAGTAATCAGCATAAAGTCAATTCTCGAAAAAGATTTATGTCTATCGGAAAAAAAAGTAAAATCCAATTCCTTGGGATGATTAATCCTCCATACATCCTTCAAATCCAATTCTTCTTTCAATGAAAAAAAAGTCTGTGGTAGCTTATTCCCCTTCTTGGCCAAAGTCTTTTTATCAAGCTTTGTATCAATCACCCCATTCCAATCACCCATAATCAAAAAAGACTTATAGTTCCACTGCAATACTTTATTATTCAGTACTTTACAAAAAATTTCCTGCTGCTGGTTCGGGGCATAAATCCCAATTAGAAGTATCAAAACATTCTGTATGTTTATTTCAACTGCAATATATCTTCCCTCATCATCCGCTTCTATCAGTTTAGCTGGTATTCTTTTAGAAATATAAAAGACAAGTCCATTCCTTTTCACAGAACTAGAAGATATAAAATGTGATCCAAGTTTTGAACTTAGAAATTTTTGGTCCTGGGTTCTAATATGGGTTTCTTGCAAACAAACAACATCATTTTTATATTGCTTCAGATAATGAAATATTTTTCTTCTCTTCTGTGGTGAGTTCAAACCGTTCACGTTCCATGATAAAAATCTACGTATCATTTTGAAAATGAGTGAAGCCCTTTGAGCATTTGACGAAGACTCTCTTCAACGGCCGATGTCTTCGGTCTCGCCCCCCCCACAGCTTCAGAATATAGTTTTTTCCCATTTGTGCCATTCTTTTCCTGTGGTATCCTTGACCTCTGTTGTTTCTCTAATCTTTGCTTTTCTGCTGCACGAGTTATACATTGATCTTTTGGTTCTTGCATCAACAAATCAAGATCGGGCTCCACCTCTCTTGTAGCTCTAGATTGCTTTGGTTTAGCCTCAAGAAGTTCCGTTAGAAAATCCTCTGAGAGACCTCCTACAGCACCTAGAGTTTCCTCCCTTACTGTTTCTTGAGTTGACTGTACTTCTTTTGGCAGAATCACTTCTTGAATCCCCTCTTCAAGATTCTTCTCCTCTGAGATATCTTCGATAGGTAAAAGTGTAGATGAACGAGGAGATATTGAAATTTTTTTAAGAACATTGTTGTAAAACTGTTCTGCCTTTTCCACAGAGTTAATACGATATCTTACTTCTTCATATCTCAGAATGATACCGACAGGAGCATCCCATCTAAATGGGATCTGACGCTTTTTCAACTCATTTACAAGAAAGCCAAAATCTTTCCGATCTCTTAACATTTTAGGTGGCAGCTCTTTGTAAACACCAATTTGGTTGCCTTCATGTTGAACAGTGGAAAGAAAAGAACCTTGCAAAATGTCATTTCTCAGTCTTCTCTCAGTAAAATAAATCACCACATCTCTTGGTAAGTTCCTTTGTCTCGCTATACGTGAGTTGACTCTGTACAGCTTGTCAATTCTATTAGCAATCACATCTGGTTCAACTTTTAAAATCTTAGCCAATACTTCCACACAAGTTGCCCTCAAGTTCTCTCTATTATTCTCCCTTAAACCTCTCAGTCTTATAGCATATTCCATATTTCGAAATTGTAACATCGTAATCTCCTCTTCTAGCCTCTGATTCTGCACCACCACCTTAAACATCTGTTCCTTTGCTTCCTTCTTATTAGCTTCCACTTCAGAATTTAGGTCTTCCACTTTTTTCTCAACAACCAACAGGGCATCAGTAAAAGCAGTAGCCACTTTAATTACACTCTGATGTAATGTATCAGTTTTTTCCTCCACCAGCTCCTTCATTTCCTTTTGATTTTTTTCCAACCTTTCATCCATTTTACTCATTTTTCCAGAAAGCTCTCCCAAAGATTTATGTATGTTTAATATAAATGCTTTCAAATCCTCTGTCTCGCTGTCCTGTGACTGTCTTTGAGCTGGCACTAACTTTTCCTTTGTTTGATGTGTGGGGGAATCCCCCCCCCCCCGATTTCTTTGAAGCCATGCCTGAACAGGATTTAGATCTTTGAAAAAAAGAAAGAAATCTTCCTCCTTTTCCTGTCCTCCCCAGGTTTACAGAAAAGGAATCAAATCCATTGTATTTTGCAGTTAAAAAGACTTGTAAATAGGCTCAGTAACAATTACAGGCAGGCACACTTTCGCTTTCTCCTTTCGCTAGCTCAACTTTAATCAGCTGCCATTTTCAACCACTTTCACACAGAGACAGCTCGCTTTCCACAATAAAAAAGTCCATTTAAAGTAATTAAAGTTCTAAAAAAAATTTCCAGATCTCACCAAATTCGTTGTAGATCACTTAGATGTGTATTGTAACAAGTGGAGTTACCCTCTCCGTCTCGCTCTGTTGTTAGAGATCCCACGCCGCTCAGAGGTTCAGCAGCTTAAGAAGGGAGCCCACACACAGAGCGCTTGCCAGAGCAAAAAAAAAAAAAACCCTGGTAGCGCTTCTGGGGGCTCAACCTAAAGCTGCCCACTCTGGCCCCCCCTTAAATCCAAAGGGGAGCTTTCCAAGCCGCTTTTCGATCGTAAAAGCGGCTCTTACAGGCGGCGGGGGCGGCGACCGAACAAACAAGCCGCCCTGCAACGGAGAGGACGCCAACCGGAAGTCCTATTTTCCTTTAATTACATATAAGCAGAACATCTGAGGGAGATTTAATTTAATTTTTAAAAAGGCCTGCAGCCTAATATAAGAGTACTTCTAGCTTCGCTCCTTCTCTTCTTGATCCTACATGTTATATTTGACAAAAACAATACATTAAAATACTTAGCCAGTGCAGAGTTTCAGTTCTGAGGGTCAAAACTGACAGTATTAATGTTTTTCAAAAAATTATTATTGGCAAGGCCTTACCTCACAATATGTTACTTTTCAATAAGAACACTTATCAATTTCTTATATAAAAAAATATTCCCCTTCTCCTCTATATTTTCAGTAATATTTGGCCACAGATCTTTGCCTAGACAACTGATACAGATCTCTTATACAAATTTGGGGCATATATCAGATTTGGGTATTTAGGTGATTTTTCTTCAGAATTAAAATTGAGATCCTTTTTCAGTCCGCTATTGCAGTTAACTAACATAAGGTAATTGTGGAAGTCAACACAAAACATTGATCATAACAAAGCCAGTGGAGAAACATCCTTAGAAGGTTATGTTTCAGTCCTCAGAGTTCCTAATGATTTTGTTCTGAAGTATGTATGCACGCACTTATGTTCATGCTAACTACAATATTTCTGCCAATTCTAGGATTTCTGCTATAATATTCCTGGATTCCTTTTGAATTATTCTCTTCCAGTCAGGAGACATATCTGATTGCTCAATTAATTGGATAAAAACTGAAAACTAGGAATATCTTGATTAGGAAAATTACAGGAACAGGCTGAGGGAACACAAGCCAAAACATTATGTATAGTGGTACAATCATTAGTATGCTCTGTTCCTGAATACTGTGCAACTGTGTAGGAAAGAAGTTGTCATATAGTTTGATGTATGCTCATTTTAAGGACACAGTGAGAATAATATCTGGAACCCTTAAATCCACACTGCTCTCATGGCTGCATGGTCTTTCTAACATTGCCCCTCCAGATTTCAGATGACAAACAACAGACAGTTTGAGAGCAGAATAAGATAAACATCCCATCAACTCTTAGAAATTTTCTAATATATAAAATATTAAACCATCTCTCACCAGACTTAAATCTAGGAAACCAATTTTGAATAACATCACAGTCTTACAATCCAGATGATGAGTAGCAGTTAAGATGGGTGACTTTTAATAACCACAATCAAACAGATCATACATATCCAATAAAAATCACTTCCAGGAATGCAGTTGCCCTGAAATATGTGGAGCCACCTGAATAGAATCAAGACAGGCCATGCAATGTGACTGTGATGCACTGGAAAAAATGATAAAATATATAGCTCGAAAATGTCTCCTCAGGAAATTTCGAGGCACCTGAGAAGATCTCACTGCAGCCACACCAGAAGCAATTAGATGGTTAGCTTCCTTAGATATCGAATCATAAAATGTATCCCATTGCAATTCTATGGTTCCATATTATAATTAATTTATCTTAATTTAATATGTTATCTGCTATACATTATTGTCCACATATTGCATACACACACACAAACATATGTCGTTATATATTTGCTGATGCTTTATTTAAACTACATTATTATATCAGTGATTGCATGACTTCTGCAGATGCCATTTGTTAAATAAAATAAATAAGACATATCAGATTAGTAACTCCTATAGCTGTGATGGCGAACCTATGGCATGCCTGCCACCTGTGGCACGCAGAGCCATGTCACCTGGCACGCCAGCTCAGCTCTGGCGCATATGTCTGTGCTGGCCAGCTGATTTTCAGGCATTCTGGGCCCACCAGAAGTAGGGGAAAAGGCTGTTTCCTGCCTCCGGAGGACCTGGGGGGTGGGGGGTAGGGAAAGCCTGTTTTTCTTTCTCACCTGGCTCCAGATCCTCTCTATGCATCTGGGGAGGGCGAAAACAGCCTTCCCCACCTGCCTCTCTAGGAGTCTCTGGAGGCTGGGAACAGCAAAAAAGTCACTTCCTGTCCAAACAAAAGTTGGAAAACAGGCCGTTTCGGGCTTCCAAGGTTGTGCACATATGCACAGGGGCAGGGGGGGGCATTGAATTATGCATGTGGGCACGCATGTGAGTGACCCCCCTCACTTCCCCCACTTTTGGCACATGATGGCAAAAAAGTTAGCCATCACTGTCCTATAGGAACACACTGCTGTAAATAAAGTCTTCTAAAGAAAGTTTTAACATGCATTAACAGAGAGATGGAAATTTGTAGTCCTCTTATTTTGTTATAATGCAGTTCTTATCAACACTTACCTTGGCTCACAAGTTGCTATACATTAGTTAGAAGTAATTTTTTTTAAGGTACTACATTGAAGAATGGGCCTTCAATTGCAATCTGAAATCTGCATTTTGATAGATAGATAGCTTTTATTGCGGTCAGAGACCAAATTAAATACATATAAAAAGGGGGGGGGGGGTAGATTTTACAATTGTAAAAAGATCATGCGACAATACACCATGTACTACCTCAAATACAATCTATACTATCAATGTTAGTGATCCTCTGCCATAGGAATTACCGGTCTCTTCCCCCGTTTTTTTTCCGCCGTGATTGCAGCAAAAAAATTTGCCACCTTTGAAGTTATATTAGGGTCTGCATCCTGGAGTAGGAAATAAAGGCTGAACAGATCAGGTGATCCAGGGAATCTCTGGGAAATAGGGGAAATGAATCTTGATCTTATGTCTCGGTAGTGGGGACATACGAATGTAATGTGAAACAGAGATTCTGGGGATCGGCCATCACATGCACAATAGGAGGATTTTACTCCCCCCGAAAGCCTACTGTCGAGGACATTCGAGGGGATCACATTAAATCTTGCCTTCATAAATGCGAGCCTATGTTTGATAGAATGTAACACAGAGAGGTAAGGTGGAGGGTGAGGCAAGGGAACAATTCCAAGGGAAAACGGTGAGCATGTTCCTGATCCGTTTGCCAGATTTAGTTGTCTGTCAATGTCATCCAGCCGTTGAAAGATCAATGATTTGGCAGCATCAGGGCCTAAAGTAAAAGCTTCAATGGGGGAAATCCCGATCTTCAAAAGCTTTGTATGGATATTATGGGCCCAGGGACTATGAAAAGGGTCCCGCCATAGGCATTGGCCTAGGTAATATCCTGGGAATCTGGTCCATAGGGACAACCAATATCCAATTGCACGTTTCCACATGATTGTAGCAAGTGAAGATATGCCCAATTCCAGCTGGATTGCGGCGTTAGTTACACAGGGAGGGACTCCCATCAAACGGCGTAGGAACTGGTTGTGGATGGACTCAAGAGAGTAGATGTTGGATTGGACCCATAGGGGGGCGCCGTAGGTGACAGCCGCTATCACCTTTGCCCTATAGACTTTTATTGCTGAGGGGATATGATGGGCTCCCTCAGTATGAAAAAAATGCAGGAGGGCGTGGGTGGAAATCTTAGCCTTATTACAGAGAGATTCAACCTGCGCAGGCCACTTGGTATTAGATTGAAAGAGGATACCTAGGTATTGAAATCTGTGGACCTGTTCCACTGGGCTGCCATCCAGGTTCCAGTGATAAATTTTCCTGCTTCTTGCAAATACCATGATTTTAGACTTGGAATGGTTTATATGGAGTTGGTTAGCAGAGCAGTAAGCAGAAAGGATTTTTAGGGCTCTACATAGGCCCACCCGGGAAAATGAAAGTATTGCAGCATCGTCAGCGTAGAGCAGGAGCGGACATCTGTAATCTGCTAATCTAGGAGCATGGATATAGACCATGTGATCCGAAAATGCCTTTCTCCAGTCACTGATGTATAGGTTGAAGAGAAAGGGTGCGAGTATACACCCCTGCCTAACCCCCTTGTTAATGGGGATAGTTTTGGTGAGATCCCCCTGCGGGGTAAGGCGCACTTTTGCTTCTGTCCCTTCATGCAGCTGGGATATCAGCCAAAGTAATCTTTTGTCAAATATATCAGTTCCTCAGAGAAACACATTTCCTCAATGGGATCTTGGGTCTGCAATCTTCAGGACTCTTAAGTACCTGGTAGGGAAATTGAAAAGTTACAGTCCTTACACATTTGGACATTGCCCAGTTGTTGGGGGGGGGGGTGAATATTTTTTTTAATTTTTAAAACAAAAACATAAAATACATCTTTTCAAAACGAAGCGTTTGTTCTGGTCACGTATTAAAGCAAATCATTAACAAATCTTATTTTTCAATTAACACAACTAAATATTTTAAACAAATATTTCCTTCAAATCTGTCTATTTAACTATGCCATTATCCCCAAAAACCTGTTATCTTAAACTAACCAATTATCAATCCATTTTCCTCTTTCATTTTGCCTAGATGAATATATTTTAACAATTTAAAGCATACAAATATATTAAACATTCCAAAAATCTTTAATTTCAACATACCCATTTTATTTCTAACTATTAGACTCAAAATTTATACTCTTTATTTCTATTATTAACTTAACTTTTACATCTTATCTTAACTATAACTTTCAACATACATCTCATTTAATTATCCCACCTCATTTTGTATTTTCCTAACAAAACCCAACGTTATTGTCCTTATCTTTGTTGTTAAACCGATCATTTTTATTTCTTGACTGTTAAACACAGCATAAACATTTGTTTTAGCTGTTGAACGCAACATATCCTTTTATTATTTTTTGGCTGTTACACAGCATGCCCTTTCTTATTTGGCTGTTAAACACAGCATATTAGTTTCTATTTTTTGGCCATTACACAGGATATTCCATTTTTTGGCTGTTCAACACAGCATGTTATAACTTTTTGGCTCTTAAACACAGCAAATTCATAATTGGTTTAACTATCTATCTCTACTTAAACCGTTCCTTGTTGTTTCCATCCATCTATGCATTGCTTTTCCACATAATCTTAGTTTTCTATCTCCTTTTTCATAATATTCATGACATTTTAACATTGATACATGGTTTGCTTAAAACATATCTTTAACAATATTTATAAATTGCTTCAACCTTTTCAATTAATCATATTTATCCTTATTCTTTTTCCTTAACATTTTGACACTAAAACATAATTCTTGCATCTAACATAATTTTACATGTATTAATTATTTTCTTTTAACATTCTTAATTTCTATAAAAACCTCATTTTTATTATTACAATCCATCTTTATTTTATTTTTAATCACTTTATCTTCATTTCCATGTCTGCAAACATATATTTCCTTCCATTTTCCAAATTTATTAATTTTGTTCTCCATAAATCAAGTTAATTCTCTTTTCTTATTTTTATTCTGGATATGATATATCAAATCTTTTTCTTTTGAGGCTACGCTTGATCCTTCTTCTATTCCTGCACCATACTTAAGTTATTATTATTTCAACTATAGGAGTTCTATTGTAGATTTCTTTTCTTTTCACTATAATCAAATGGCCTGCAAACAGGAAAAAAAAATCCTCCCCCACAGAATTCAGTAATTATTATCTGTAGAGTTCAGAGTTTCCCATAACAAAGGGAGATTACAAAGTTCCTCTTTACGCCAGATGGTGTTTCTCTGTAATCCACGTTTTCCATTGGTCATGCAAGACTCCATTTTATTTATTGTTATATAACTGTCCCATCTATTTCTTCTTCTTTTAATTAAAAAAAATCAAATCTTCTTTTTCCTTTTTAAAATCCAATTCAAATTTTTAAAGTGTTTGGTCTTTTAACCATATTTCCATATTAATTCTCTTCTGTTCCAAAATTAATAGTTACTCGGATCTTTATCTTTTTAAAGTTGTAGCTTTAAAAAATTTTTTCCAAAGCCCCTTTGTTGCATAGCCGTTGTTTTAGGCTACAGGTCTTCTAATTACTAATAATGCTCCAAAGGTTGTTGCAAGCCTGGGCTGTTATCACTCATCCAGCTTCAAAAAGCTCCGGCTTTCTCTGCTTTCCTCAAGCACTTTTCTTGCCCGGTTGTCCTAGCTTCGTGGCAGCTGCTAAGGCTGCTGCCCCCCGCAGCTGATTCACAGAGGGTTCCTTCTGCCCTCCGAGGAACTTGCCAGCTCCTCTCGGTCATCCGAAGCACCCCTCTTCTTCCCCCGTCCCTGCAAGATGGGTTCAGTCTGAAGACCAATCAGCGGCTGTTTGGCAGCCGGGGTTTTCGTGGGACTCATCAGAGCCCGCTATTTCCCCGACTGTCTCGCCACAATGTCAAACCGGAAGTTGACATTGCCCAGTTGTTGATGGATACTACAGAACACAATGTTGAAATGCATGTAACACAGGGGTAAAATGCTACCAGTTTGGACCAATTCAGGAGAACCTGTACCGATGATTGCCATCAGTTCACCAAACCGGTAGCAATAATCCCTGGTGGCCCCTCCCCTGCTTGCCTGGTTGCCCAGTCAGCCACTCACCGCTTCCGGCTCACACTGGGTTCTTCCAGCTGGCTCTGGGTTCTTCCAGCTGGCTCTGGGTGCTTCCAGCTGGCTCTGGGTGCTTCCGGCCCACCCTATATAAGAAAGCTTGGCCGCGACAGCACTTCCCAATGGTGAAGAAGCGAAGCGAGAGATGCAGAAGCCACCGGTGGCCAGCCAGGTGGCAGGCCTCTTGCGAGGGGAGAGGGCCAGGCCCAGCTGCACCACCACAAAGCCCTTGGCACTTTCCCTTCAGCCTGGGTGGCAGTGCTTACCCGGGCAGGACAGTACAGGTAGCCCTTCATTTTGGCGAAGACCAGGTTGCCACACTTGTAGTCGCATGGCCAGTCGGAACGGGACATGGTGCCGGCGGAGAGGCCAATGCAGCCCCCGCTGACGTTGCCCTGGCTGACCGATTGCTGCGCCTCCCCAGCAATAGGTGCACCGGGGCCAACTTGCCTGCCACCTCCGTCCACCTAGAGCTTGGCTTCTCCTGCCCTGAAATGAAAGTGAACAGCAGTGGAGGGAGGGAGAGTCCTTCTAAACGCAGTGCATGGAGGTGGCAGGCAAGACTGGGGAGGTATGGTGATTGCTCAGCCAGGGCAGCCTCCCTTTTCACTTTCTTCCTTCTCCTGAAACAAAAGCGAACAATGGCGGTGGTGCTTCTGGAGGGCATCGACTGTGCAGCACTGTTCAGGACATCAGCTTTCCCTCCTGGAGCATCACCGCAGCGGTGCTGACCCTCTCAGCCACTGCATCTCCACCAAGGGCCACCCGCCATCAGCCTTACCAATGCACTGGCTCCGTTGGAATGATGGACATGCTGAATATGCCAGCAGAGGATCTAGAAGGTAAGGCCAATACTGATGGGGGGGGGGAGGGAGACCCACTGTGCTTGGCTCCTCAGAGGGACATGCCGAGGCTCATTTGCCTTTTGGGTCTGACACACTTGGCTTCCATGCGGCCTTTGGGTGACTGCCACCTGCTTGCTTTCCCAGCTGCCTCCATCCAGCCCATGATGGGCCGGGCTGCCTGCCCCCCCAGAGCACTTTCTTCCTTCTCCCAAGCAGCCACTGGAGCCGAGACTGCTGCTCTGCTGGGGTGTGCATGGGCAGCCCCGGGAGGGTGAGCAGATGTAAGGCCGATGCTGGTGATCAAGAAGGGAGACCCATTGTGCTCGGCCGAAGAGCTGCCCTGGGAGAACATGGTGAGGCTCGCTCGCCTGTTGGATCTGGTGTACTGCGCTTCCATGGGGCATTTGGGCAACTGCCACCGGCTTGCCTTCCCCTCCACCTCGGGCCCCGCTGCCTGCATCCAGTCAATGACAGGGGACACACTCGGTGTACCCCACCTCACTACTCCCCCTTGACTCCAGTCCCCAGCCATGCAACCAGCGCACAGCTCCAGCTGCACCTCATCTGGGCTAGTAAGCCTTAATTAATCCTTTGCTGCCTGGTCTATTGAGCCCTGATTAGTCCTGGGCAAGCCCTGAATAATCCTGGGCAGCAATGTTGCTCCCGATCAGGCTTTATTACTTCAACTTGTAATTTGTAGCCTAATTATAAATGTTAGAGATTAAAGGTGCATTTTCTAAGATGATGTTTGCGTTTCTTTAAAAAAAAACCCACAAGTGTTATAAAAAAATTCACAGATTTTAAATAAAGGTACTGCCTAAATAATAGGAAGCTCCATTTTAGTCTAACTTTGGACAGATGGAAAACCATGTTTCTTCAACTCACTGCACTCAAAATCTCAGCAGTCTGGGAAATGCAAGGATGAGAGGCACTGCAATTCAAAGTCTGAACTTGCCTCCTGGTCGATATACAAATAGGGCTTCATTACGCATATATACTCAGGAGTAAGTTGCCCATATTTAACTTGGAGCAGGCTCTGCTTGATACCATAGTTGTTACTCTTGAGTAAATATGCACTTTATGCTCTGTCTTATGTCACAAGGCTACACCATTATGCAAGTGTTTAAGATCAGATATTTAGCTATGTTAAGATTAAGATACATTTTCATATTTGAGGCAAAGCAAATTCTTTTGCTTCCAGTTTAGCTATCCAAAGCCAGTCATATCTTTTTAATACCACAGAAAAAAGAAACAGTAAAATCCATTTATTCTTCCTCCTAGGAAACACACAATGATAATGCATTAAATACTGAAAAAAAAAATTTCTTTCCTGATGTATGCTGTCCTTTCCTAATGAAAGTTTACAATGGAACTTTTTGACAAACTGCTGTCCTTTAGATGTGATGGGACTGGGAGTATAAGTCCCAGAAGTCTACCAGTCATGCTATGGCTTGAAATTCTGGGAATTATAATATTAATATGCCTGAAAAGTGGGAGAATGAGAAAGGTAGTCCTGAACATCTGCACACTATTGATAGCATTTTGGAGTCTAATTCAGTCCTGAAGTCTGTCTGTCTGTTTATTAACTCAAATTTATATGGTCATTCATCTCACTGAAGATGACTCTGGGCAACATACATTAATCCAGTTTCCACATCTGGATTATCTGGATGGACTAGGTTAAATATATATTTTAATGAATATTATGTTACACACACACACACACACACACACACACACACACACACACACACACACACTTCAGTTAAAAACAATCTAATCAGCCACTGCTGGTGCATGTACAACAGGGGTGGGTTCTAATTTTTTTTACTACCAGTTCTGTGGGCGTGGCTTACTTTGTGGGCATGACTTGATGGTCATGTGACAATTCTTTAGGATTTAGCAGAGGTACTGGTCTACTAGACTTTTAACTGCTTGCAGAATTTACCAGTCTACTCATTTGTTTTTTGGGGGCATTGATCTACCCATTTATTTTTGCAGGCACCGGTCTACTCATTTGTTTTTGGAGCTACCGGTCTACCACTAAACTGCCTTTTACCCTTTGAAGCCCCGCAGCAAGAGTTTAAATAGCTTTTTTCCTTCTAGCGATCAGCTGGGACTCAGGAGGCAGCAATAGATTGGGGATGGGGCTAAATAAAAGGTAAGAATAACGTGGGGGTGGGGGCGGGGGGGGCAGAACCGGTTTGGTGACATCATATTGTCACCACTACAGGCTTGGCGGAACCGGGCGGAATCGGGAAGAACCCACCACTGATGTACAAGTTCTGTAGAACACTAGGCATGTACATTAATATAGCAGTTTTTAGAAGTGTTATTTTGATTGTGAAGCACATAACAAAAATACTGTTGAATTTCCCAATGGAAATTGGAAAAATACTGGAGATTGATTCTGTCATAGTATCTATGACTAATGAAGATGGAATCTCTCTTATTTTTTACCATTTCTTTCAGTGCTGATTTTTAAGGGGATGATTACATTTCTTCAGGTTGTTAGATAAGAGCTAAATACATTACATTTTCAACAAACTATCTCACATTTAGATTTAAAGGTCAGATATTTGTTTAAACAGTCAAGCCACTATACAATAAGAATTGAATTGTAGGTCAAATTTCATTTTGAGAAGCTTTCTTGGAAATGCTTTCTTCATTTATGTAAGAACTGATTTTTTCTCTTTTTCTTTTAAGTGTGGCTTCATAAAATATCTGTATATTATAGAATAGTATGAGCTAGAAGAGACCTTGGAGGTCTTCTAGTCCAACCCCCTGCTCAAGCAGAACCTATACTATTTTAGATAACTGACTATCTAGGCTCTTCTTAAAAACATCCAATGATGGAGTACCCACAATTTCTACAGGCAAGCTGTTCCATTGGTTAATTGTCCTTACTGTTAGGAAGTCTCATCTTAATTCCAGGTTGCTTCTCTCTTTGATTAGTTTCCAACCATTGCTTCTGGCCCTGCCCTCTAGTGCTTTGGACAATAACTTGATCCCCTCTTCTTTGTGGCAGCCTGTTAAATACTGGAATACTGCTATCATGTCACCCCTAATTCTTCTTTTCTTTAGACTAGCCAAACCCAAATCCTGCAGACATTCTTAGCATATTTTAGTCTCCAGGCCTTTGATCATCTTAGTTGCTCTTCTCTGAACTTTTTCCAAAGTCTCAACATCATTTTTGTAGTATGGTGACCAAAATTGGTTGCAATATTTCAGGTGTGGTCTTACCAGGGTTTTATAAAGTGGTACTAATACTTCATGTGATCTTGATTCTATGCCTCTGTTTATACAACCCAGGATTGTATTAGCTTTTTTGGCTGCTACTGCTGCACACTACTGGCTCATATTCAAGTGATCACCCCCTAGGACTCCAAGGTCCCTCTTACTGTTTTTGAGCCAGGTCTCGCCTAATCTGTATTTATACCTTTGATTTTTTTTTTCTGCCTAAATGTAAAACTTTGCTTTTCTCCACATTAAAATTCATTTTGTTGGATAGGGTGCATTGTTCAAGTTTGTCAAGATCTTTTTTGATTCTAAGGTTGTCTTCTGGGGTGTTGACTATTCCTGTGAATGATCTTTTAACTAACAGCATTAACCAAATTGCTTCCTTTTCTAAAGGCAAATTGAATTTTACTATAAAATAAAACTGTTAATTTTCCCCAGTAAGTGAATAGGAGTTTCTATTCAACAATAGCTTATTTATCATCTCTTTTATAGAAAAGTCTTAATTTATATAGCAGTTGTCAAATAATAAATAACTAAAACTAACTAAATACTGAATACAATACCATTTTTTATATTATCCCCACCTCTGTGTGGTTTTTTTGAACATACAGCATGGCCAATTATTTGCATTTATATGGCCAGATACTATGGAAAATTACCTTTATCCCCAAGGAGCTGAGAAATTACTTCTTGGTATAGTGGCCTTAAAGTACATTATATTCCAGGTAATTCCATTCTGTTTTCATTTAATAAATTTTTCAATTCACCATTTTGTTGACATTCTCTACATGGAAGAGTACACTTGATCAGATCAATTAACCTGATCTGTTTTCTGGCACATTTTGGCATTGAATAACTGTACTGAATTACACTGATTTATAGTGGTCAAAAATATACTAAGCTTTTTCACAATTCCTTACTGAAATTTGGGAAGGGCTAAATTTATGAAACTTAGGTTTCTATAAAATAGCTTGAATGTTTTTCCTAAACAAAGACTGCTTTTTATGTTTGCTTTCAGTAAAAGTAATTTGGATAGTTTAAGCACATGTAACATTTCACTAGAATATTTTTCATAATGCTAGTACATTCTTTAGAATAATTTAAAAGAAAAGAAAACCTTTCAAACATGCGAAGATAGCACAGTATTTTAGGGATTCTATTTAGTTTTAATAATGGCAGAGAGGAGTTGCATTCATGGAAGATCCAGAGCACATATTTCAGATAATTGTCAACTGTGCACAGCCCCAACATTTCCTTATATTTAGAATGCATCTTTTTTTTCATTTGTCAAGAATGTATTAGGTAATAAGTATAAACATAGATTGGATACATAAAATAGATACTAACAGAGGAAACATTAGGACAGGGATGGTAGGCCCGCTGGTGCTCTTATGCATGCCCCTTACAGACCTCTTAGGAATGGGGTGAGGTCAACAGTAAACAGTCTTAGGTTAAAATTTTGGAGGTTTTGGGATGAAACCACAGAGTCAGGTAATGCGTTCTAGGCAATATCTATATTTGTTTCAAAATGTGCTTTAAAAACTGCATTTCTTGTATATACTACTATATATTACCCTATTCCATAAGATTCCAAGAGATTCATAATAATAAAAACTGATAAAAACAAGTAAAACTGTAATGCTCTCTACATGGGGCTCCCCTTGAGGAGCACCTGGAGGCTCCAACTGGTGCAGATTGCAGCCATGCGGGTGGTTATGGGAGCAACATGGAGTTCCCATTTAACACCTCTCCTGTGCGAGCTGCACTGGTTCCAAGTGGTCTTCCAGGTGCACTTCAAGGTTTTGGTTGCCACCTTTAGAGCGTTCCATGGCTTAGGACCTGGTTATTTTACAGGACCGCCTGCTGCCACCAGTAGCCTCCCACCGGCCGGTACACTCTCATAGAGAGGGGCTTCTCCAGGTTCCGTCGGCCAAACTATGTCAACTGGTGGCCCCCAGGGGGAGCCTTCTCTGTGGGGGCACCTACTACCTGGAATGAGCTCCCCCCCGGAGATACAGAGGATCCCAGATCTACGCACCTTCCGCCATGCTCTCAAGACCCTTTTATTCCATCAGGCTGGCCTGGCCTAACTTTTTCCCTTTTAAAATGTAAATTTTAAATCTGTTCTTAACTATTGGGGTGTTTTAAATCTGTCTTGGGCCAAATTGTTTAATTCGGTTTTATATTACTTTTAAATTTTGTATTTATGTGTTTTATTTTGTGGCTGTTCATCGCCCTGAGTCCTTCGGGAGTAGGGCGGTATAAAAATCAAATAAAACTAAAACTAAAACAGAACAAAACTACATAACAATTCAATCCCAATTCCTGGAAAAACAACTAAAATCAAAAGAACTTCAGCAGAAAATAATCAACCTCTAATCAACATCCTTGGCAACAGCCTGCTATTTTCCAAAGGTTTAAAGATCAAAGAAGTTTGTAGTGTCTTCCTGAATGGTTTAGAAATAGACTCACTGAAATATAGATTGCTTTAATCAGGATGAATAATTTTTATTGTTTTAAGGGATTAACTCTTTGCAAGATTAAATAAGAATAAACTGTATCTCTAAATAGCAACTATTCTAGCTACAAGATGGTGAATGAAATGAGCAAATTTCCTTACAATTCCAGCATGAAGACATCATTTGTTAATCAATTTCTGTGATGAAAAATGCCACAATTCAATCGGAGATGGATTTGTTTAAGTAACATTGCTATATGCTGTAAGACTTTGTCATCTCTTTCTGTTTTTAGATAACCAAGCTGAAAATTGACAGCAACCCTTTTGCTAAAGGATTCAGGGATTCTTCCAGACTCACAGATATTGAGAGGTAATAAGGATCTGTTGTATATATGGATAGATTCTAAAGAGAATTCTACATTGTCCCCATGTATCATTTCTGGCCTTGGCTGTAAAAATAAATCTTCCAAGTTTTCTCAGGAAACATTTTCAAAGAAATGAAATAATGAATGTGCTCAATAAATTGTGATAGAAAATTGCTTCTAAGCAGCATAGACAGTATGTGTTCTCTGTAAATGGATCCTCCATGGTTATATCAAAGCAATAATGTGTTCACTGATGCATCTTACCTATTTTTATGTAATTTGTTTATCTGTATGTGTGACTAATGGACAAATGAGGGTGAGCTAATCAACATATTTTAGGTGACATGATTGCCAATTTGTGGTACTATGTAAGATTGCTTGGCTTTGATTCAAGTGTTTGATGTCATTGAGAAAACAGTTTTCCTGACTGAAGTAGAAAGTCAACAAGTCAGTTTGATATTTTATGTCTTCTAGCCACTTCAAAAGCTGGAAGAGGCTTTCAGTCTTCCACTCATGTATTGTACTCATGTAAAAACTTTTTTGGGTAACAAACTAGAGGCATTGGAAGAAGATCAGTGGTGGATTCCTCCCGGTTCCAATAGTGGTGACAATATGACATCAGTGAACCGGTTCTCCCCCCCCTACCCTCCCGTGTTATTTTTATCTTTTATTTGGCTCCACCCCCAATCTATTGCTGCCTCCTAAGTCCCAGTTGATGGGCTACAAGGAAAAATACTGTTTAAACTCTTGCTGCGGGGCTTCAAAGGGCCACCCTACAGCTGATCAGTGGTAAAAGGCAGTTTGGTGGTAGACCGGTGCCTGCAAAAATAAATGGGTAGACCAGTGTCTGCAAAAATAATGAGTAGACCAGTGCCTGCAAAAATACATGGGTAGACCAGTGCCTGCAAAAATAAATGGGTAGACCAATCCCTCAAAAAATAAATGAGTAGACCGGTACAGCTCTGCAAGCAGTTTAAAGTCTGGTAGACCAGTACCTCTGCTAAATCCTAAAGAATTGTCACATGACCATTAAGCCACACCCACAAAATAAGCCACGCCCACAGAACCAGTAATATAAAATTTTAGAACCCACCCCTGAAGATGCTTTATATACATAGCACCTACCCCAAAATATTAAGCTACTGAACTTCCAGAAACTGTCTTGAAGAAAATATGTAGTTTTCTTTAAGAATAAAAGGGGTGAATTCATGCAGCAGCTTTGAATATGTGTTTAGAGAAACTTTTGAAAAATATTGTTGAATCTTTCTACAGCAATTCTTGATGTCTTAATTGATTTCAGAATTAGCTAAAAAGCATTGGTTGTCCTTTTTATTGTATAGATTTTAGACTAAAACATGACAAATCCAAATCTTACAAGGTAATGTTCTCAGTGCATCCAAAGGTATCAGAGAATTGTATAGGAACATTCTTTAAAATTTATAATATATTTAAAATATAATCTTTTTATTAACCACATTTTTAGATCATCAGATAGTAGTTTCAGATTCTTTCAAACACTTGTTACTGCTTTACAGAAATAGAACAGCCAAGATCCTTATTTTAGTAACTACACAAATAGAACTGATTTCACCTACTTCCTTCACCTTCTAATGAAGAAAAACTACTAGCTTAGAAGCCTCTGCTAGCTTTTCCAAAATCTTCAATGAGTATATAATTTTAGAGGCAGCAGTAGCATAATAAATTTTTAAATGCAGACTACAAATAAATAAATTCCCAGTAACTACTTTGAAATAAATCTAACATAATTTATTTAATTTATTTGCAGTCCAAGTCACAGAATTTTAAATACTGCTTGCCATTAATATATGTACAATAGATAAGTAAAAGGAAGAAATCTTATTCATTTTTATTCATTTTATTGAATTTCTATACCACCCTTCTCCCGAAGGACTCAGAGCAGTGTACAGCCACATTAAAAAAACCAAACATACAAAATTTAAAAGACAATTAAAACAAATTAAATCCCTTGGCTCCACAAATTAAAAAACCAAGAATTTAAAAACGCCTAGTCCAAATTCTTCTCAAGCTAGTCCAGCTTGTTGAAAAAGTAGGGTGTTAAGAGCACGACCGAAGGTACGCAGGTCGGGGATCACGCGTATCCCCAGGGGCAGTTCATTCCAGAGGGCAGGTGCCCCCACAGAGAAGGCTCTCCCCCTGAAGGTTGCCAGTCGACATTGCTTGGCTGATGGCACCCTGAGGAACCCGCTCTGTGGGAGTGTATTGGTCGGTGGAAGGCCATTGGTGGCAGAAGGTGGTCTCGTAGATATCCGGGTCCTAAGCCATGGAGCACTTTAAAGGTGGTGACCAACACTTTGAATCACACCCGGAAGACCACTGGGAGCCAGTGCAGCTTGAGCAGGAGAAGTATTACATGGGTGCGACAAGTCGCTCCCATAATCACCCGCGCGGCCGCATTCTGAAGCAGTTGGAGCCTCCAAGTGCTCTTCAAAGGGAGCCCCATGTAGAGAGTGTTACAATAGTCCAGATGGGACGGGACGAGGGCATGGGTGACTATGTGCAAGGCGTGTCCCGATCCAGAAAGGGACACAACTGGTAGATCAGGCGGACCTGATAGAAAGCCCCCCTGGCCACAGTCGTCTAAAGACAGCCATGCATCCAGGAGGACGCCCAGATTGCGAGCTCTCTCTGAGGAGGCCAAATCTCACCCCTAATAGGCAGCGCTGGAACCACTGGCTATAGCGGGATGCTGGAAGCCACAGCCACTCCATCTTGGAGGGGTTGAATCTGAGCCTGTTTCTCCCCATCCAGATCTGCACAGCCTCCAGGCACCAGGACATCATGTCAAGGGCATCATTGGGGTGGTCTGGGGTAGAGATGTACAACTGAGTATCATCAGCGTACTGATGGCACTTCACTCCAAAACCACGGATGATCTCCCCCAGCGGCTTCACAAAAGGGGTGAGAGGGCCAACCCTTGTGGCATCCCACAGGCAAGGTGCCTCGAGGTCAACCTCTGTCCCCCTGGCAACACAAACTGCATCTGACCAGAGAGGAAGGAGAACCACTGCAACACGGTTCCCCCCAGTCCTAACCCCTGCAGCCAGCGCAGCATGATACCATGGTCGATGGTATCAAAAGCCGCTGAGAGATCTAATAGGACCAGGACAGAGGAATACCTCCTGTCCCAAGCCCTCCAGAGATCATCAACCAATGCCGTTTCCATGCTGTGACCCAGCCTGAAGTCCGACTGGTACGGATCTAGATAGACTGCTTCATCCAGATACCAGGGCAGTTGCTGCGCCACCACACTCTCAACAACCTTCGCCATAAAGCGAAGGTTGGAGACAGGATGACAGTTAGCTAATACAGCCAGGTCCAGGGACGGCTTGAGGAGGGGTCTCACCACCGCCTCTTTTAAGGGTGGAGGGGAAGAAACCCTCACTCAAAGAAGCATTTAGAATCCTCTGGAGCCAGCCTCGTGTAATCTCCCAGGAGGCCAGCACCAAGCAGGAGGGACACGGGTCCAATAAACGTGGCAGAGATCAACCTACCCGGAATCTGTCCACGTCCTCAGGAGCCACAGAGTGTTATCCTCCCAGATAACACTGTCAAGACCCACCTCTGTCACCCCATCTGAACCCACCCAATCGGAGTCCAAGCCCTCCCGAATCTGAGCGATTTTGTCATGCAGATATTGCACGAAATCCTCAGTCCTGTCCTGCAAGGGGTCTTCCCGCGCTCCCACCTGAAGTAGGGAGTGGGTCACCCTAAACAGGGCGGCTGGGCAGTTCTCTGCAGACACAATAAGAGCGGAAAAATAATTTGATTTTGCCACCTTTTTCGCCACTAGGTAGGTCTTAATATGAGACCTCACCAGTGTTTGGTCAGATTCGGAGTGGCTGGCCCTCTAATCACTCTCTAAGCGTCTTTTCCGGCGCTTCATCTCCCTCAGCTCCTCAGAGAACCAGGGAGCCAGTTGGGATCAGCACTGGGTCAGAGGCCGCAAAGGCACAACATGGTCCAAAGCTCCAGGGGCCGCCCTATCCCAAGCGGCCACCAGTTCTTCAGTAGAGTTGTGAGCCAGAACATCAGGGAATGGCCCAAGCTCCATCTGGAACCTATCAGGGTCCATCAGGTGCCTGGGACGGAACCACTAGTCGGTTCTGTCTCCCTGCGGTGGAGGAGAGCGGTTCGAAAGTCTAATTGGAGGAGTGAATGATCTGACCATGACAAGGGCTTGATGACTAGATCCCCTATTTCTAGATCATTCAGCCACTGACCAGAGACAAAAATCAATTCCAAGTGTTGCCCCCAGTGTGAGTCGGGCCTTGAACTAATTGGGTCAGGTCCATGGCCATTATGGAAGCAATGAACTCCTGAGCTGTCTCCAATGTTTCACTGATGGATGACAAATTGAAATCCCCCATAACCATAAGTCTGGGGGTAACCAACGCCACCCAGTCTATTACGCTGGGCAGCTCAGGCAGGGCTGTCGCTGCATGGTAGGCAGCCAGGTACGCAGTCGGCAAGTCCATCTGTACCCCATGACCCCACTGCACCAGGAGGGACTCACATCTGGCTATCTGAGGAACAGTGGCCTCCCTTGGACATACTTTCCTTAATAACAGCTGCCACTCCCCTGAGCCCTCAGCCGATGGAATGCACGGAAGCCTGGTGGGCACACTTTAACAAGGGGGACCCCCCCTCCTGGCCCATCCAGATCTCTGTAATCCCTGCCAGGTCCACACACCCCTCCAAAAGAAGATAGTAAATGAGGGCGGCTTTATTAATCACAGACCTGGCATTGCATAGCATCAGCCGCAGACCCAGGCCCCGGGGGTCCATGCAACCTGGGAAACAAGAATCAGCTTCACCTTGGGGACTGGAGCGCGCAATCGCTCTTAAACAGTGAGTGGACGCTCTCATAACATGATTCGGCCCCCTGCTGCCACCATATCTGCCCCTCCCACCCACAGTGTCGATCAAATGACATCCACTCTCGCCCCCTGGCACCCTAGCCAGACTCCTATCCCCGTCCTCCCCACCATGACCATCAGACCTACTAAGCTGCCCTCTAGCTGTATGAACCCCCCAGGTCCACTCTTACAACAACCCTCCCCCTCCCCTGGCTCCCTTAAAACTCTAAAAACATCTTTATAAAACCCTCAACCCCCTCTTTGCAACATGCCACCTCAGTGGATTCCAAAACCTGTCATCAAGGTAGGCCCTCGATAATGTGGAGGGCCAGGGCTGCGAGGGGGGGAGTCTCGCAATGCCAAAAGGTTAGCTGTGGTGTACATCCCAAAGAGCCAGGATGAGAGATGATTGGCACAGGTTCAACAATCCAAGGTGCTGGGACAGCATGAGACTCAAAGTCAGTGAGCTGAACTCCACTGCCCTCTCACGGCAGTGGGAAGAGTCCTGCGTTCTTCCATCACAGACAGAGGGTAGGTCTCCAAGCCACCCTCTCATAGTGGCTAATCCAGCTGGAATGGTAGTAGACAAAATGATGGTCCATCTCCTCCGCTGGTGCCTAACAACAGGTCCAACAGCTCCCACATAATAGTTGTCTCAGTTTCCATTCAGCTAGGGGTGCAGTTGACAGGAGCAAGTGGCTCCTGGAGGTAAATAGAAAGTTTGATCCTGCAGAGAGGGAGCAGTATCCATGGAAGGGGATGACGTGCAGGGAGGCCCAAGACCAGAGGCGTTGACCATGCCAGGTCTAAACCAGGCCTAAACCAAGCCATAAACTGGGAGGGGGGGGGGAGACCACCCGAGGCGACCAGATAATTAGTCCTAGGTCAACTTCCTACCTCTCCACCCTCAGAGTCTCATAGCCCCCAGCCTCAACTCTGGCCTCCAACCCCAGATCACACAGGGTCTCCAAGTCCCTGCCAGTTCTAACGTGATAAGGCCAAAGCGCTCCCCCGCACATCCCAGGACCTCCATTAGCCAGGGCCTGAGGGCCTGGGGGGGGAAGGGGCAATTCCGCAGCCCCCACTGCCGTCTGACCGCCACCGCCATCATCCTGACCTCCGCTGCCGCTGGCCCATGGAGAAACTGCTGCAACGGCTGCCCTCCGACTGCTGCAGCTCCCGTTCTGGCCTCCGTTGTTCTTCCACACAATCCAGCAAAAGAGACTGCCAGCGCTATCATTCCCCACGGCGCCTCTGCACGCCACCTCTCCGCACTGTTTTCAACCTCACCTTGCTCTTCCCGAGGGCGAAAAAGCCCTCAATAGGCTTATAAAGTTAAATTTTCACTGAAAGTATCAAATGGTTTCTATAAGCTAAAGCTATAAATAAAAAATGCTATTAGCTTCAAAACATCCAGGTATTGATTATTTAAGACTTCAATCTCCCTGTTTGAGTGGAGTTTATCATACTTAACTTTAAAATTCAGCTAAAGTAGATTTTACTGAAAAATGATCCATAAAATTAACTATTAGGACACAGTAAGAAAGGTCTTTTCTATGCATATATTATATGTAGTAAAAGCAATGGATTGCAACTTCAATACATTCTTTGAATGATGGACCTTGAGGACAACTTGCAGAGTTAATATGGTCTCAAATGCTGTTTTTGGAAACAAGCAATATTATCAATTTCGTTTATATGATTTGGCAAGGATTGTTAGCAGATTGACTTTTCACTTGAAAAGTAGATGTTTATGCTGCCTTTGTAATTTTAAAAAAACTCACGAATAGGTTTCCTAAAGCAAACACCTTTTTATATTATCATTTTGGGGCGACTTTAGCTTGTTTTCTTTGCCATGCATAACATTCTGCAGAACTCTCATTCATTCATGCGCACTGAGACTTTGGGTTGACACAAATTGTGTGAATGTGGGACAAAGCTTCCTATTTCATTTCTAGATATTTAAGTCTGCTCCCCCCCCCCAACTAGCCTTTAGGGAGGGAAGCAAATCAGATCAATTGATCTTTAGAGACCCAAAGAAATTAAATTAGGCTGGAGTCAGTTACTGCACTAAACCATCTAGTAATTGGATTGCTCCTTGTAACTGATTGAAAACAGCTTCCATCTGTAGCAATATAGGCTGGGCATCCTTACAACAAATCTGAGAAAAAAACACATCTTTTTATGACATGATGACAGACATTGCACTTTTCCAGCTTAATTGAATATGGTTTTATAAATACATGACTTTAACAATTTCAACTGTCTCATTTCAAATGTACAGTCTCATTAAGAACTTAAAGTAAGGCTCCACTTTGGAATTTTTGAGCCATATTGTCAATATCAGGGCTTCATTATGGACTGCTTCAAATAATGATAAAAAAAGAAAGTGCTTCTCAATATCCCCAGAAACCTTCCCCTTTATTACTTAATACGGTATATTTAACAGATTAAGATAAGCTCCCATAGGACTGGTACCAAAGGGAATCTGTTCACAATATACAATATAGAATTTTTGTTTTATTTGGAAAGTCAGATAAAACACAGATTTCTGTTCAGTGCTGGGTAGCATTTTGCCTAGTTCAGGTGGTTCTTGTCTCAGTGGGCTTTCAGCAGAACTACTTCATGAGAATGCTTAAAGAATACTTGATAATAACTGCAAATTTTATTTAAAGAAATTATTTAATTTATGAATTTGATCCAAAATAAAAACTCACAATAGCAAATAACAATAAGCAAAGAAAAGAGAAACAAAGGGTGAGAAACATTAGTTATTACTTCTGTAATGTTGTATATTCCATTCTCAGTAAACATAATATATATTTTCAAGATTCTGTTTTCAATGGATTTGATAGTAAATAAACATATTATTCACAATACAAATTCAACCAAGTTTCTTTAGCTTGAAACAACAGCCTTCCCCTCCTTTTTCTTTTATTTAATCCATGATCTGCACCCAAAGTTCCAGGGGTGAAATGCTCCCGGTTTGAATCAGACTGCCTCATTCGGTAGCGATGGCAGCGGGTGGTTTGGAGAACCGGTAGCAAACATCCCTGCCCCCTCCCCCCCCCCAAGCCCAGCTGAGCCGCACAATCATCAGAGGCCTTTTTTTATTTTTAAAAGCATTTTTTCTACAACCTCTTCGGCTAAAAAATGCTTTTAAAAGTTAAAAAAAAAACCTCTGATGATCCCACGGCTCACCTGGGATCGTCAGAGGCTTTTAAAAACATTTTTTCTACAGCCTCTTCAGAGGTTGTAGAAAAAATGCTTTAAAAAGGCTCTGATGATCCCAGCTGAGTTGCCTGATCATCAGAGGCTTTTAAAAGCATTTTTTTTACAATCTCTTCCGCCAAAGAGGTTGTAGAAAAAATAGTTTTAAAAGTTAAAAAAAAAAGTTGGCCACGCCCACCCAGTCCCCACCTCCATCAAACCATGCCCATAGAACCAGTAGTAACAAATATTACATTTCACCACTGCAAAGTTCCATAGTCAGAATAAATGATAAAGGATAAAGGATATTATAGGATGCCCTGGTTTTATTCCTGTACAGGGATAAAAATTTAAATTATTTATCCTCATAATTATAGATACATTAAAAATTGGATTAAATGGATATGTCTTTAACACATCTTTCAGATAAATACAGTTTACCAAATGGAACGATTTACAGATATTTAAACTACAGAGACATAGTTGAAATATAAAGGAGAGTATTTGTAGCTCAGGACCCTTATAGTTGAAACAATTTTTCAAGTTGGAGAATTATGTTCAAAATATTCAAATTAGTGTGAAAATACATATAGCAGGTAGAAAAACATTTGGTCAGTATGTCTATGGAAATTCTCAATCACCCAGGCCATGTTTGTCTCAAAGTTGCTTTTCAAAAGCATCTTTGAAGTCAGAACTGAAGGTTTTTTGATGAGAAGCAAAATGTTTTCAAGGAAAAAACAAAGAAAGTCCAGGTGCCTTTTTAAAAGCAGCTTTGGGACATTTGTTCAGTATAATAATTTTCTATATTTATCTATCTTACACTGATAATCAGAACTGAGTTAAAGAGGGCCATTAGGCTAGGAATGGACCAGTTTGATTCACCAATTCATGATTTTCAGAATAAAGATTTTCTTGTATTGACAAAATTATCTTTTGTCACTTTATTATTGCTAATATGAAATAAAGATGTTAATTTTAATGTTAATCGACCATGGTATCCTACTGCACCGGCTGGAGAGGTTAGGAATAGGGGGCACCGTGCTTCGGTGGTTCTCCTCCTTTCTCTCTGACCGTTCGCAGTTTGTGTTGGCAGGGGGGGCAGAGGTCGACCTCGAGGCACCTTATTTGTGGGGTGCCGCAAGGGTCGGTCCTCTCACCCCTTCTGTTCAACATTTATGTAAAACAGCTAGGCGAGATCATCCGTGGTTTCGGGGTGAATGTTCATCAGTATGCTGATGACACTCAGCTATACATCTCCACCCCAGACCATCCCAACGATGCCCTTACTGTGATGTCCTGTTGCCTGGAGGCCGTACGGATCTGGATGGGGAGAAACAAACTCAGACTCAACCCCTCCAAGACTGAGTGGCTGTGGCTTCCAGCATCCCGGTATAGTCAGCTGGTACCATAACTGACAATTGGGGATGAGACCTTGCTCCCCACAGAGAGGGCCCGCAATTTGGGTGTCCTCCTGGACTCATGGCTATCTTTAGAAGACCATTTGACGGCCGTGGCCAGGGAGGCCTTTTATCAGGTTCACCTGATCTGCCAGTTGCATCCCTTTCTGGATCATGCCCTAGTCACCTCCCGTATGGACTACTGCAATGCTCTCTACATGGGGCTCCCCTTGAAAAGCATCGGGAGGCTCCAACTGGTCCAGAATGTAGCCACGCAAGTGATTATGGGTGCATCTCATTGCGCCCATGTAACACCTCTCCTACGCGAGCTGCACTGACTCCCGGTGGTCTTCCGGGTGCGATTCAAGGTGTTAGTTATCACCTTTAAAGCGCTCCATGGCTTAAGGCCTGGGTACTTACGAGCGTTTTTTTGCCACCAATAGCCTCCCACTGACCAGTTCGTTCTCACAGGGACGGACTACTCAAGTCAGTCAAACTGTGCTGACTGGCGACTCCCAGGGGGAGGGCCTTCTCTGTAAGGGCTCCAACCCTTTGGAATGAATTGCCCCCGATATACGAAACATCCCTAATCTCCATGCTTTCCGCTGTGCCCTCAAAACCCTGATGTTCAATCAGGCAGGGCTAAGCATGTTAACTGGGAATGATTAAAATATTATATAATTCTGGGTTTTATTTAATTTGGGTTAAACTTTGCTAAAATTTTAATTATCAATTTTATGATGTTTATGTGTCTTTTATTTTTTCTTGACTTGAGTCCTACGGGAGAAAGGCAGTATAGAAATATAATAAATAAATAAATAAATAAATAAATAAATAAATAAATAAATAAATAAATAAATAAATAAATAAATTTCTGATTTTCCATATCTGTGATTATAAAACTAAGTTCCTTTTTTTTTTTTTTTTTTTTTTTGCTGCAATGATACCTGGAAAGCTCAGAGCAGCTTTATAAACTGCCCACCCATTTCTAGTCTGGCCCCGAAACTCATATCAAAAGAAAGAAAAAAATAGCTCGGTTTCTTCTTCCAAGCCAAACCCAGCCAAGGAATCATATGAAAGCTGGCAGGGAGTGAAATCAGAATTTAGGTACACATTGTATCTTCATTCTGAAGATTAATGATTTTCTGAGATTGAAGTTGTATAATCATTAACGATGAGAATGACTCAGTATGCATCCTCTTTGAAGAATGTGCCATTGACATATTTTAGGGCATAGAATTATAACAGCAGATATATTTACATTATTGTGATTTATACTTTTTCTGTATTTATTTATAAAAGATACCATTGTAGTAGTGCTTGTTACAACAAGATTGTGTAATTTAAGTCCTATATAGACATACGACTAAAGAAACCTTGTTTCATGAAAACTGATGGCAGATCAGTGATGATTTCATCATTAAATATTTGGAGGAGCCTATAGAGGTCGGAGGGATTTGGTTTCCGTTTGCAAATGATTGATATTATAGTTGGGCACTGAGATACTGTATTTAAATATATTATTTAAAGATTATATTTAAAACAAAGTGTTTATATTTCTATAAGTATATAATATATATTAATTCATTATGCATGTATATTCATGTTTTTATCTTACTGTCCCAAAGCTTATTCATTGCTCAGACCATCTTACTCAAGGAGGTGGGTTATAAATTGTTGATAAAATACTTGATATAGTTCTATGATAGCTGGATACTTAGTGAGAGGGTACTGTTCATATGACATGTGTAACTATGTGATGCAAAGTCTTAGCAGCAGCAGTTGTCAATATCCATGGTTAGTATTAACCTTTGTTTAGTGCTTCATGGGTTAGAAGATATGAATCAAATTCAGTAGCTTAGTTGGTGAAAAATGTAATAACTATGTTGAAAATGATGCATGAAAGCAGCCAATGTATCTGAAGTGAGGACTGTAAACTGCTAAAATTGATGAACTGTAAATTCTTGGTCAATGTAAGTTTAATAATTCATTTTCTAAAGATGCTTCTTCTCTTGTTCCTTTTACTTGTCTTCTTTTACTAGACACAATAGAAACAATAATTCATACCCATGATGTAACCAGTGCAGTTTTTCTTTTTTTCTTTCTACAATAAGATCTTCTGGAGATAACTCCAATATAGCTACTGTCTTTAATCACTTAAAAAGGCAATAATTCAATTATAGTATCCTCTGAGTAGCAACTGCCATTGCCTTTGTGTTCAGTTCCAGTCCCTGAAAATAAATTACTTCAATAAGATTCTCCCTCCATTCTTTACTCACATTTTTTCTACAGAGGCTGCACATAAAATATTAGCAATATTGCAAGGACAAAACAATTTTGTGCTTTAATTAGGAACAGAGGAGAAGGAGTATCATTGTAATGATATATTGTACTTCTTTTTTTATGCTAAACATAATACTGAATACACTATTTTTGTGCCATACTGAGTTATCAATGGGAATAAGCAATAGAGATATCTGCTCAACTAAAGGGAACACAAAACTTCTGTATGTAATGAACAAAGTATTTAATAAGGCTATTTCATTCATTCAGATCTCGGATGTCTTCTGCTTGTGTTCCCTTTATTTTTTTGAGCAGTATATATTTATTTATTTGTCATGAACATATTAGGTAATAAGTATAAACATGGATTGGATACATAAAAAAGATACAAATAGAGGAAACTATTTAATTAATAACTGTGCATCAGCTCAGATTATCTTTGGGGAATCTTGCTAGCTAAAATAGTTCTGTTCATAAACAGATCAATTCTCTAAATAATGAGTTGCTTCTTCTTCCTGTTTCTTAAAACTTGTCATTATAAGTATCGTTTTTCCTCCCAGTCTTAAAAGGAGACTCATCTTGTTGGATTTATTTCCTTGACTCTCAGTTATTAATAGTTTCAGAAATACTTTTGCCCATTAGAGCCTGTTTAGTAACACTAATTATCTGGTGAACGAAAAGTCACCCTAAGCAGTTACATTATACTGAATTTACCTGAAGTCAAGGAACATTTAAATTATGAGAGTTTAACATTACAGGAAGCGTAGAATCCATAGCAATTTGATTTAGGATTGAAAAATTTTCAGCTAGTTTTCTGTCTTTGCTGCTATCTAGTGGTTATTCCGATTTTTGCATGCCTATTCTGGTAGCTTTGTTACTGTCCTCGAAATCCAGATAAGTGTTGGTTTTGGTTATTTAGAATTAGATTTATTTTTAAAATGTATTTATAATTTAAGTTTAGTCTTTTGAATGACTAAAGGCATCAGAATGCAGACTATAAAGGGGTGAAAGCCTTTCCTGCAAACAATTTTGTTTCTTCAAGGCACTGACTATTGAAGCCAATCCTTGAAGAAAGGGATTCTTGAAGGAATTCAAAATTAATTTGTTTCCCATGGCATTTATTTTCCTTTGAGTTGTCTTTTTATAAAATTGTTGAAGACCTGGGCTGCACATTTCATATTTTAGTGGCTTGAGGTTTATTATTTATTTATTTATTAGTTCGATTTATATGCTGCCCTTCTCCGGAGACTCAGGGCAGCTTACAATGCATTAAGCAATAGCCTTCATACTTTTATATATACCTGCTTAGTAGGGCTTTTGGGGGCCCCTAAGCGGTGTTCTTTTTTACACAAAGTCAGCTTATTGCCCCCACAATCCGGGTCCTCATTTTACCTACCTTGAAAGGATGGAAGGCTGAGTCAACCTTGAGCCTGGTGAGATTTGAACTTGCAGTAATTGCAGGCAGCTGGCAACTAAGTGCCACCAGGCTCTTCACCAGGTTGAAATGTTTGTTATTGGTGCTCAGGTTTATATGAAAATAATCAGATTTTAAATAAATGTACTTCCAAATAACAGGAAGCACCACTTTAGTCTAATTCAAGATGGACAGAAATCTGTGATCTTTTAGCTGTTGCACCTCAAATCTCAGTAGCCTGCAAATGCAAGGATGAGAGCCACTACAGCAGGGGTGAAATCTACTTACCTTCCCTACCGTTTTGGAAGTGCATGCACTGCACATGCACATGCAGACCCTCTGTGCATGTGCAAACCTTTCTGCGCATGCGCAGAGGGTAAAAAATAGGTTACTTCCTAGTTAAAACCAGGAAGTAACAACGACCGAGTGGGTGGGCGGAGCCTTACACTACCATCACTACCGGTTCTCTGAACCATCTGCCACCATTGCTACCGGTTTGGCCGAACCGGTAGCATTTCACCCCTGCAAAAACTCAGTTCATGATTGATGTACAAATAGGGCTTCTTTAGGCATATTTATTCAGAAGTTAACTCTCCCATATTTATCAGAACTAGGTTCTTCCTCACATAGTTCTTACTCTTAAGTAAATATGCATCTTATGGCCTGCCTTATGCCACAAGGCTGAAGCATTATGCAGGTATTTGAGTTAAGCAGTACCTAGTTACAACTAAATTATGAGAGTTTTCATATCTAAGGCAAAGCAAAATACAATACTTTGCAGTTATCCAAGTCCAATAAAACAGTGGTACCAAATACCAAAAACAATGGTACCAAGTACCAAAAACACATGTAATTATGAGCATGTTTATAAATATCACATAAGCATATATTATTATATATGCTTATGTAATAGCCGCCTACTCTATAAGCTGCTGTGATCATCTTGAGGTTTCCAGGAACAAATTCAAAGTGCTGCTTAGCACTTATAAAGCCTTAGAGGGTATATAGTCTAGTTGTATCTGTAATTGTCCATCTCCATTGGTTTTTGTCCAGTTTATACAATCTGACAAAATTGCTATTCTGTGGATCTCATCAATTTAATAGGTCACCTATTAAGATCTTGGAAGTATGCCTTCTCTACAGCAGCACTGTAGAACATCATCTCTGTGGAGATTTGAACTGTTCTAATTCTGCCTGCCATAAATGAGCCTTAAAAACGTGGTGCTCCTCCCAGGTGCTACGCCAGGATAATTGCTGGGCCTCTTAGATTAGACATAGTATTGGAAAGATGGTTTTTGTTGTTCCTCTAGGACAGTATGGTCTTTTTAGATGTATATCTGTCTCATTGTAGGCCACCCATATTTATTTTGGAGTCAGTTGATCCTAGAAATGTGTTTTATAAATGAATTAAACAGTAAAATCCCTTTACTATTCCTCCCCATAGAAAGTTTGATGCTAATAATGTCTTAGATAACTAACATTTTGCTGCCATTCCCTGATGAAAGTTTAGATGTGAACTTTTCAAAGTATTTGATGATGTATCTTCATATTGTATTTCTTGCTGTCATCTAGTAGCTGTCTGGTTTTATATAGCACAGATCTGGTAGCTTTTTCAGAAAGATTTACTGTAGTATCACATGTTTATATGAATTTAATGCATAAACTGGAACATCAAGTTATTGATTCATATGATACTGTTTTCTGAGCTATTATTTTTTTTAGCATATGTCATACAAAGAGATCATGCAATCAATGATATACAAATTTAGTTTAAATAAAGCATCAGTGTGTTTTAATAAAGACTTTCTTTAAATAACCATTCTAAAAAAGAAAGGCTTTTTGATGAGTGAATACTCAACATAAAATTATATAATGAATTAATGAATAAAATCATATAATGAATGCAAAATTTATGAACCAACAGTATAGTTGATGATCTCATCTTAACAAAGCAAACAAATAAAGCAGAGAAATAAAGCAATTATAGTATTTTGTAGTTGTACTAGAACAAAACTGGGAAAGGAATCTGGCAAGGCTGTATACTATTGCCTTGGCTATTTAATTTATATGCAGAGCATATCATGAGAAAGGCAGGGCTAGATGAATCAAAAATTGGAATTAAGATTACTGGGAGAAATATCAACAACCTCAGATATGCAGATGATAGCACTTTAATGGCAGAAAGCAAAGAGGAACTAAAGAGCCTCTTGATCCGGGTGAAGAAGGAGAGTGCAAAAGTTGGCTTGAAACTCAACATTCAGAAAACTAAGATCATGGCATCCGTCCCTCTCAATTCCTGGCAAATAACTGGAGAAGAAATGGAGGTAGTGGCAGATTTTATTTTCCTGGGCTTCAAGATCACCGCAGCCAAGAAATTAAATGCCACTTGCTCCTGGGGTGGAAAGCTATGGCAAATCTAGACAGCATACTAAAAAGCAGAGACATCACCCTGCCAACAAAAGTGCATATAGTCAAGGCTTTCATTTTCCCAGTTGCAATGTATGGCTGTGAAAGTTGGAACATAAGGAAGGCTGAGCGCCAAAGAATTGAGGCCTTTGAACTATGGTGCTGGAGAAGACTCCTGCAAGTCCCTTGGACTGCAAGGCGATCAAACTGGTCAGTCCTAGAGGAGATCAACCTTGACTGCACTTTAGAAGGCCAGATCCTGAAGATGAAACTCAAATACTTTGGCCACCTAATGAGAAGGAAGGATTTATTGGAGAAGAGCCTAATGCTGGGAAAGATTGAGGGCAAAAGAAGGGGACGACAGATAATGAGGTGGCTGGATGGAGTCACTGAAGCAGTAGGTGTGAGCTTAAATGGACTCCAGAGGATGGTAGAGGACAGGAAGGCCTGGAGGAACTTTGTCCATGGGGTCGCGATGGGTCGGACACGACTTCGCAACTAACCATAACAACAACTAGAAATGTCAGGTATTCAGAGAATTTCACATAATAAATCACATATGTTATCATTATAATCCTATATTAGATAGAATAACTGAGGTAAAAAGAATGAGAGAGACATATAGAGACAGAGACAAAGAAGAATTGCCAATGGCTGATTAGTGATTTGTGGCAGTAGTTAGGTTTAAATTTAGTTTCAGCCAGAAGACTGGTGTTTGTTCTACAATGCACATATTTTTGTTTTGCAACCACAATGACTAATATTTTTAAAAAATAGTGAAAAGAAAACTTTTGACTAGCAGTCACAAACAACTGCAGTAAAATATGATCTTTGCTTTGAGACACTGATCACCTATACAAACTTCATTGTTTTCCTAGATCAGAATAGCCATTATGAACATTTTAATATAGGTTGGTGAAATGATAAAATAGTAAATTCAGAAAGATATTTTAAAAGTTCCCTTAATAGGAGTATAGAATAACATTCTTTAATTTTATTGTCATGTAAATTACATACATGCAGTAAACAATTGGATTCCAATAACATGACTATTTGAGCATGTAATTGGTTAAGTGCAAAGATAAATTTTCAGTTGGTGTATAGCATGGTGTTTTGTTTTTTACAGAGAAAGTGTAGAGAGTCTTATACAAAAGCATTCCTATGCTCGATCCCCGATCAGAACCTATGGAGGAGAAGATGAAATTCTGGGAAACGATAACCAAACAACACAAAGCCGAGGTAAGAGGAAGAAGCCTGAAGTACTCTTCAAAGAAAGGCAGTCTATAGCAGCGGTCACCAATTGGGGGTCTGTGGACCATTGGGGGTCTGTGAGAAAATTTTGGTGGTCTACGGAAAAATCATTTGCATTTTTTATATTGTACTAAATTAGGGGTGCTCAAACTACAGCCTCTGGGACGGATATGTGCAGTGAATGTTTGTGATGCTGCAGAGAGTTTCCCCCTTCAGAGTCTTTTTGTGTGGGGCAGAGGGGGGCAGAAATTCCAACTTGGGGTCTGCTTCAGCCTTCTGGTGCAGGACTTTGGGCGAAGGCTGGAGGGAAACACTGCTGGTGGCAAAGAGCCGAAAGGCCTTGTTCCAGTGGGACTGTCTCATGGCCTACGACTGGCTGACCATCTCAGCCCGCTGAATCTGCAGGTTCCTAGCCTTGCACTCCTGCAGGTCTTCCCTCTGCTTGGAAAGCCTATGCTCGTAGTCCTCAGTGAGGTGCTTCTGCTGAGCCTCCTTCTCAGCCAGACCCAATTTGAATTGAGCCAGCTGTTTTGCTAGCTCTTTCTCGTGGTGGCTGCTTAGCTCCAACAACTGCTTCCTGTTGGGGCCCTAAGGAGCCCAGGCAGGCAGGCAAGGAATGGCTGGGAGGGGAGTGGTGAGTAGAGGCTGGTGAGGTGCCCCTCGATGTGATTGACATCGAGTTGGCCATACCCACCCAGTAACATGCTCACCTAGCCACGCCCACCCAGACGGTCATTAGGCAGATCATATTAGTGGTCTGCAGGATTTAAAATTATGAATTTAGTAGTCTCTGAAGTCTGAAAGGTTGGTGATCCCTGGTCTATGGGACTCAGTCTGAATGTGAAAAAACTGCATTTGGAAAATAGAGGCACATCTCCACCTCCACCTCCACGCAGTAATGTTGTATCTCTTTGACTGTAATGTAACTTAGTCATTTACTTGCATTCATGTCCTACCACTTTCTAATTTTTATATCAATTCAATAGTCTACTATTTAGACAGAGTCAAACATTATACCTATAAGCTATCAAATAACGCATAAAAGTAAAGGTACATATGTGCTGGTCATTCCCCTCATACATATGTGTCTGTTTCAAAACCGAAGAGCCAGCGCTGTCCGTGGTCATGTTGCTGGCAGGTGGCCCCTATTTTTCTACTTGCATTTTTTACGTGCTTTTGAACTGCTAGGTTGGCAGAAGCTGGGACAAGTAACGGGAGTTCACCCCGTTATGCGGCACTAAGGATTCGAACCGCTGAATTGCTAATCTTTCGATCAACAAGCTCAGCGTCAATTCTCATATAGGCAGATGACACAATTTAGAAGATGAAGATGATGGGAGTCTTTTGTAAGCCTTTATTACTGTACCTTAACTTCAATAAAATGAATATTCATACTTATGTTTGCACAAAAGTAAAAAAATATATGCAAGATTGGTTCATAGATATGTGCAGCTATTTGAAACACATCAACACTGTGTTTCAAATATCAACAGATGAAGTGTTTTAAATATTCAAATAAATATTTCTCTTTTCATCTTATGCTTCCCTCAAATTGTAAGGAGCATATTGGTTAACTGTCTTTGTTCAGTTAAGAGGATGTAAATATGTTCCAGAAGCTATTAAGCTATTTGAGACAAAGCATTCAAAAGTACAGTGTCTTAGAAAGGTTCAATTAAGCTTGAGAATTGAATTTTATATATTCAATATTCTTAAATATGTATTTTAGAGGAAGCTATTTCAAATGGTATGTCTTGTCCCAAACAGGGAAACAGATTACCATTTTAATACTTACTTAAAATTTACAATTTAGTCCAAAAGGTAGGTCTAATCTTAATCTTCTTGGATATGAGGAATTGGACTATAAGCTTCTGCAATAAAGATAATTTCCCATCTGATTGTACTTACAATACTGCAGAATCTTTGTAATATTTTGCCTATGGCATTCTATACTTTGTAATACTATATCTATGGCATTCTACCATCTGCAAATCAATAGTAGATTCAGAAAGATTCCTCATTCTAGGATCACGATGGCAAACTTATGGCATGCATCCCACAGGTGGCACGCAGAGCCATATTAGTGGGCATGCCAGCTCAGCTCTGGGGCGCATGCGCGCACCGGTCAGCTGATTTTCGGGTCTCTGGGCCCACCAGAAGTAGGGAAACAGGCTGTTTCCTGCCTCTGGAGGGCCTGGGAGGGGGGATGCCCGTTTTTCTTTCTTACCTGGCTCCAGATCCTCTCTATTTATCTGGGAAGGGCGAAAACAGCCTTTCCCACTCCCTCAGAGGCCTGAAAGGCCCCATTTCCCAACTCCCGGTGGAATAGGAAGTGATGTTTTTTGCTGTCCCCAGCTTCCAGAAACTCCTAGAGACTCCTAGAGTGATTCCTAGAAACTCCTAGAGAGGCTCTGGAGACTGGACACAGCAAAAAATGTCACTACCTGTCCCACTGGGAGTTGGGAAATGGGCCATTTCAGTCCTTTGGAGGGTCTCCAAGGGAGTGGGAAAGGCTGTTTTTGCCCTTCCCAGATAAAATAGAGAGGAACTAGAACCAGGTAAGAAAGAAAAATGGGCCTACCAGGCCATCATGTGCCAGGAGCAGGGGTGGAGGGGGCTTGCGCACGCATGCATATGGGCACATGTGTGTGTGACCCTCTTCTGCCCCCCCCCCTTCCTGGCATGCGATGGCAAAAAAGTTAGCCATCTCTATTCTAGGAGAATCTGTTCTCTCTGATTTTGCAAAGAATCTTGTAGCTGGTTAATACCATATTTTTCGAAGTATAAGACCACCAGAGTATAAGACACACCTTAGTTTTTGGGGAGGAAAATAAGAAAAAGTGCTGATTGGTGGGTAGTTCGGCCTCCCAGAATACCCCCAATCAACTGTTCCCAGAGGTGAATTTTAGCAACAGGTCTGTTGGTTGTGAGCTCTGTGCCTTGCTTTTTTTTTTTTTTTTGCTTTTTTTTCTGCCTCTGAAACTTCTGAAACTCAATTTCAGAAAAACTTTTTTTTTCTGCCTCTGAAACAGAGCTTTAGAAAAAAGTCTCTGAAGCTCTGAGGCTTTTTTTCTGAAGCTTTGTTTGGAGGCTTTTTTTCTGAAGCTCTGTTTGGGGGCTTTTTTTTCTGAACCTCTGTTTGGTGGCTTTTTTTCTGAAGCTTCATTTCTGATGCTTTTTTCAGCCTCTGAAACCTCCTTTTGAGAAGCTGGGAGGGGCTACATTTGGAGTATAAGACACACCCAGATTTTCACCCTCTTTTTTGGGGGGGAAAAGGTGCATCTTATACTCCAAAAAATACAGTAGTTTCTCTCCTTAAAAATTTTCCATGGATGACTAAATAAATTTCTGTCCATTTTTCTCTCTATGAATCAGCAGCAGTGTTTGAGGTGCTTGACTTTTCCAAAGTAGCTTGTAAAGTAACTGATTATTTTTTCCCTTGGTAACTTTAACTGCCTATTGTAATATTGACTATATTGAACAATGTGTTGTGAATGTTAATTGTCTTTTTAACCTTTCCTTCCTTCCTTCCTTCCTTCCTTCCTTCCTTCCTTCCTTCCTTCCTTCCTTCCTTCCTTCCTTCCTTCCTTCCTTCCTTCCTTCCTTCCTTCCTTCCCTCCCTCCCTCCCTCCCTCCCTCCCTCCTCTTAATTTATTTTTGGGTAATCCATTATATTGTTACTGAACATATTTGCTTGCTAAGCAAGCCCAAAATAGTTATTAGAAAGCTTCGTTGAAGGTAGCAGAAAATGATGAACTGTGAAAATATATTTTGATTTCTAGATGCAGAGGAAACAGATCTCTTTGTCTAAAATTATCCACAAGTCTATTTGTTTCCTTTTTGGATTTCCATGTTTTCCTAAACACAACCCTGATTCTCCAGCATAATGAAGTCTTATTTTCAGTTATGCCTGAAAGCATTCTGGGAAAAATGACCTATATTATTCTAGAATTTCAGGGGGCAATATGGGTTCTAAAGTGTCATATATTTATGCATATTTCATAATTAGAGCCTCTTCTAACATAGCAGCATTGTATTTTCCATTTTCTACACATACTCTACTGGGATGTATGTGTTGCAGATAAATCTTTGGGTGCTGTTATATAAGGGTGCACAAGGACACAACAGTACCTAGAATTCTCAAATAACACCCCCCCTCCCAAAAATCAGATAATTTATACTTCTAAACACTTTTAAATGTGGCTATTAGTAATATTAAACAGATTCTTTGGCACCTGTTCAAATGAGTGTTGTCTAGAGTAATTGCACTGGCTTTGATTCTGTACAGTTAAGAATAGACCTGTGGATTAATCTCCTGGAGTTACTGATTATGCTATTATATTACAGTTATCTTTTGTGATCTTCCTGATATGCAGTGGCTACTTCAGGAACAGCTCTATATGCTGTCATCTGGCAATTTGCTCTCAAAGCTTACTTAGAATTGCTATTGTAGCTGTGTTATAAACATTACACAACTTCTTTGAATTCCCTAAAGATGTATATTGCTTCTCCTTGTTTGCAGGATCAGCTTTTACATCTGATAATTTATCCCTCAGTTCCTGGGTCCCATCCTCTTCAAATTTTCCTGGATTTCAACATTCACAGTCTTTGACTACTCTTGGTTCCAACAGTGTCTCAATAGCTACTCCAATTCCTCATCCAATTCAAGGATCACTGCCTCCATTTAGCCGCCTGGGAATGCCTTTGACATCTTCTGCCATTGCTAGTTCAATGCAGGGAAGTGGCCCCACATTCCCCTCTTTCCATATGCCAAGATATCACCATTATTTTCAGCAGGGGCCTTATGCAGCAATTCAGGGACTACGCCATTCTTCTACAGTGATGACACCTTTTGTATAACTGACCCAAAGCCAAGGAAAGGCAAGGTTAGGCACAGAAAGAATGATGGACATATTGCAAAGAGCTGAGAAGAAACATTGTAAGAATTGAAGAGGAAAACTAGCTTACATAAGATGATGAAGGAATCAAAGTTACATGAAAAATGTGCTAATCATTGTGGCTGGGAAATCTAAACCTAATTTTGCTAAATGGGTTCTGAATGTTGCAAGGATTCCAATTAATTGTCGGATTATGTAAAGGTGCATCATAACCACTAGATAAAAGACTATGTTCACGCAATGGTATATAGCAGTGCTGTTTCTAGATTTCCTTCTCAACAAAGGCAAAAGAGGCAATATTGGTGTAGTGATTTCATTGGGGGAATGAACATATTTAGCCATTGCACTTCTGTCTAGAAAAACAGAAGGAAATGTTATTCAACATTATCCTCTCCCTTTTAATTCCTTCAAATATCAATCCCTAATTAGGTGGGAGCCACAAATCACTGGAATTCCTTCTCTTTCAGTTTCATTAATTGCAGTGAATGAAAGTTATGCAAGTCAGCACACACATTTGTGAAAGTAGAGCATGCATGCATGTATTAATCTTTTTAGAATTGAATGATTTGTACATAATTTTTCTCCAGTGGATTATGCCCGATCAGTGCTCCAGACACTAAATATAATTCAGTGATAAAGCTAAATCAAAAAATCACAAAGTTAAATATTATTTTAGTTCAAACTCAGCATTGCTGAAGTGTATCAACATAAATACTGTACATACATATGTGCATAAAATACTTAGCTGAGAAACATTCATTGGGAAATCTTGGAATGAAGCAATCTAAACATTGGCTTCCTGGAATGGAACAAGATTTAAATCTCTTAAATAAAATGTGAACATAAAATAACTTTGTATCTTACACTGAATCTTTTCACTTATCTAGCAAATCGAAACATTACATACAGTTAAATTTTTAATCAGATAATTAAAGCAGTGCAAAGAAATTGTAAAACGGGATAGGCAAATCCAGAAGCAAGACTTCTAACAATATTTTAACTGGTATAGACAAGATTAATCTTACAGTTCTGATTTTTTTTTTTACCTATACTGCACTCATTCAGTTCAATGAACTCCCCAAAGTTTCTTTCAAAGAATAAAAATATACTGAAACGCTCATGGGCAGTTCTTGTAGTTACTTAGAGTAGATGTGCACTTGTCATCAACAGTTTGGGCAGTCATTGCTTTCTGAGTGCAGGAATAGATAGTATTTCCACTCTCAATCTATTACAAATATACTCTGCACCAAATTTTTCCAGCTTTGATTGAAACTGCAGTTTTCTGATTTGACTTAAGCTCTTTAGAAGCGTGGTCTTTAATGCTTCATTTCATTCTAATAGCAGACCCAATTTCAATTGGATGCAGTGCCTGGCATATTCCCTCCTCCTCAGCATCTAGTTACTTACCTAGTTTAATCTTAAATTTTCTGCTGGGCTGTTATGTTCTCTACTTTTAAAAAGATAATCTTGCAATTGATCCAATAATGGCCTGATAAAGCCATGAACCATTCTGAAACTTTGTCATGTTCCATTCAACCCTTATCAGGTAGGTGCCCTTGTGATTTCTGTTCTCTTTGCTTTACAATCCTTATTTTTTAACATATTAAAGTTGCAATATAAGAATCTTTTTTTTTTGTAAAACGAACAATTAGCAAAGTTTCCATTGACCTACAGAGGAATGTATGAACAAAAGAAAATCTTGTTCCTATTGCTTTGATTATTGTAGTATCAGACTAAAATAGAACAAGGGAAAAGGGGGGGAAAGGAGAAAATTCAGTATCAAACAAGAGATGATCTGGGAAGTGGAAATGAAGACATTCATGTGTATAAATATCTGGAGAGGAAAATAATGGCACAAAGATTAGTAAAGAGAGGATAAAAAGCAGACAATCGTAGCCCAGTCTCTGCAAACTTGGTGTCTCTTTATTCATGGAAAGCAGGGGAACAAATAATCAGATGTTTGTGGTGATCATAGTCCAGAGTGATCACTAGCTAGGCCCTATTATCAATTCATTGCAATCAATCGGATACCAGCAACTTGGGAATTGATCTTAGTTATAAACAAATGGAAAATGTATGAATATCTTGACTTCATACTGTATTCATCTTTTTGATGGTCTGCAGTCTTCCTCACTTCTCAGTCTTTAATTAAAGCATAAAGGAAGCCATCAGGAATAATTTCTTCACATTGGGCTTTTGCAACCGGGGTGCTCCTGGGGGCTATTATACATGGGGGCTATTCTGTTTCTGGTGCAAAATAGCCTGCATCCAGTCATTGCCTACTATCTGGAAGCAACTCATAGCAAACAGCCCCAAACGTACTTTGAAATAAATTTTCCATTCATTTTGTGAGGAACATTCTTTTTCATTCTTGTTTCATTTCTTTGATTTTGGCTAGAAGCCTGACTTACCACCATGTCTCTCTCAACAGACAAATTATAAACTAATCCTGTAGAAGTGGCAGGCAAAATCAGAAGACATGTTTGTTCTCTTGGTGTCAGCTATCCAACCCAACAAGTTTGAAATGTGACAAATATACATCTTATATTGATAATGATAATGATGATAATGATTGGAGAAAGTGGTTCAAACATTTCTCCTTCTGCTGAATAAATTGTTTCCAATTTCCTTGCCCAAAGAAATTTTGAAGCACCCTTTGAGACCAGCTCTTATTTTAAGTGAGAAGTCACCTGCTCATTTCGATATTATATTCTGAAAAAAGATTGCTAGCATCCAACTGCAATTCTGGATCTGTTTAAAATGCAAAGAAGGGTATTAAGATAAGAATGAAAGAGCTCTACCAAATAGAAAAACAAAGGTTTTTTTGTTTTTCTTAAAAAAAAAAACTCACAAAAGATTATCCCCAATTAGACCCATTATTGCCAATTTAATAGAATAGTAGGTCTCTTTCTCCCTGCTTGATATTTCTAGACAATGGTTTTATAGAAGCATGAAGTTGAAATCATTGTGTTAGGTTTCCTTTATATTCCTTTGCATCAGAATTTTAATGTTTTAAATTGAAGAGTATCGAAGGTCAACAGTCTCTTAAATATAAACTTTCTTCCCATCAGGCGTTTGATGTTCCATTTTTCCCCCACCAAGCTTCTAGCCCAAAAAGCAAAGTTTTGGTGGGTACTCAAACTGATAGGAATGGAATTCCTGATTCATACTTCTATTACATTTTTTTCTGAAATCTTTAATATAGGAAGAATGGGCAATCTATGCTTCCAAGCTCCATTTTGAGAATGCAAAGATAATGTCTCCGAAATTCACATGCAAAACACTGATTCATGCCAGCACAATTGTCTGGTGACAAAAAAATGAAAAATAGGTACATTATGTTAGATTTAACTTCTCCCTATTTAATTAAACTCCTTCAAAATAACAAAAGTTGTCCAAAATTTTTCTCATCTCTTCAGTGATGTATTATGCACCTTATGACTTTTAGCCGTCTTGTCCATAAGGAGTTAGTGGCTTTGGAATAAGTTTCAATTCTAATTACACTAATAATTTTAAAAATGCTTTTCCCCTTATCTTTGGAAGAATAAATAATTTTTAAAAGGTTTGTGTTTTGACTGATTAAGATCAGCATCATAGATTGACTCCATTCTTACAAAGTTTTTGTCTAGCTATTGCTCTCTGGCTGCTGTAAAAGGTGATGAATTAAATGGTTTTGTTGTGGATTGAACATTGCTGTGTTTGAGGTGTTTGGAAATCTGTGGAAATGGTATTGTACTTAATTTATGCTAATTTTAGGCTAGATAAAAAAATAAATATTGTTCAATTTTATTTTAAGCAATTTTGCAGTTTTGGAATGTAGAGATGAACTGCCTTTTTGATCTGTGTTTTCCTCATACTCTGTGAGCTGAATATTTTCCCAAATTAATCCCAGTTAGAATCCATTGCTGAACCAGGATCTCTACAGACACTGAAAATGTTGAATTAAAATTAATAGATTTAAAAACAGTTTTGTTTAAATTATTTCAGTTTGCTTTTATAGTGAAATCAAATTCTTTGGTTTTTGTTACTCATTTGTAGCAGGAAATATAATTTTGATATTTTCCCATGTCTTAATGGGGAATATATGTATTTTAATAGTAATAAAATTATTTTCAGGTTTGGTTAAAATTGTCAGGGTTTAGCTTTTTTATACTAAGCAATGAGTTAAATCAATAAATGTGTTTATTCATAACTTCGTTTAAAGGAATTTAGACACAAAATACAGATTGCTGTATTTTATCTCTGACATATTTTAAATTAGCATCTAGTTTCTTATTATAGCACCAGAAATATGAGGAAAGACTTTGTGTATGGAAACTGGAGATGATCTATCTTAGCAGAATGTACTATCAGTCTCCTGATTGCTGTGTTAAATTATTTTAATTAATTGTGTGAGCACATTCACCATATAAAGATGTGTGTCCATATGTATATTGAAGGTAATAGCAATTGTTTTATGAAAAAGGAGTCAAATACATAAATTAGAAAGCAACACCAACAAAAATATTTGTTTTTAAGTGCAATATATTTATTTCTGCCAAAATATGTCAACACTGTTATTTGAATTACTAAAGTGGTTTGTAAACACCTTAAAACAATTTATAAACAGCTTAAAATAATTATATATCATACAATTGTATATGTGTGAATGTGTGGATATTCATTTTCTTTCATTAAAACATTGGGATTTTAAAGTATAATATGTGTTGGAAGAAATATCCTTCTGGGTTCAATTCCAAGTGGGGAAAAAGACACTGGAAACATGGTGACTGTTTGGAAAGATAGTTTTAATGGTGGACAGGATTACATGCCTTGTTGTTGGGTAAAGAAAGAAAAGGGCAGAGATGCTGAGAGTGCCCTGGTTTTATGCCCTCTGTTGGGCCCCACCTTATAGTTTCCTGTTCCTGTATAAGAAATGTATCATATTGGCTGTCAGAGTCCCAGGGGGCTGGGGTCTTAGCTAACTTTGTAGGTTTCCTGGGTGATGTAATCTTCCCAGGTGCCATGTGGTGAGTTTGTTGCTAGATGGTTTCTATTATGTCCTGGCCTTTTGTGTTGCAGATGAGCTGGCTCAGGCCATAATGGCCCATTGAAAAAGGAGGGGAGCTGAATTTCTGCCTCCCTTTTAGGGAAAATATTCTGTGTTTTAGTATTTCCTAAAATATATCATTTTCTAGGAGAGGGGTGGGTTTTAACTTCCTACATATATATATTTTATTTTAACTTCATGTTTGGCTTTTAATTTATTTGCAAAACTTGTACCCAGGAGTGAAATCCAAAATTTTTCCCTACCGGTTCTGAGGGTGTGGCTTGGTGGGCATGGCAGGGGAAGGATATTGCAAAATCTCCATTCCCACCCCACTCCAGGGTGAAGAATACTGCAAAATCTCCATTCCCTCCCCTCCTGGGGGAAGGATATTACAAAATCTCCATTCCCACCCCACTCTGGGGCCAGCCAGAGGTAGTATTTGCTGGTTCTCCAAACTACTCAAAATTTCCGCTACCAGTTCTCTAGAACCTGTTAAAACCTGCTGGATTTCACCCCTGCTTGTACCTCTCCTTTGTCACTTCCTCCCAGTGCTTCCCTAGGAGCTATTATTTTTTGTATTTCTGTAAGTAAGAAAAATAGTTGAATCCAAACAGATTTAAATACGTATTTAATTTAATTTGCCTCCAAATCTTCAAAAGCATTTCCAGGAACTTTGTATTATTACTACTACAAGCTGAGGCCCTGCAGGATACTAAAAATGAAGTTTTTGACTTCGCTGTTTAGCTAGTGAGCTTATTCTTCATATTCCTGAATATTCACACCTTCTGTATACCCATGGATATTTGATGTCTATAGTCCATTGTTTTTGGTGAGGACAGCTATAATTAAAAATGATTATAAATGGTTCACTGCACATTTTATAGTGCCCACATTCTACAGGATGGGGAAAAATATCAATAAAATAAAGAAGCAAGAGTTGTTCCTATTCTTTTTTTAAAATAATCTTTATTCAACCCTTTTTAGTTTTAAAAGCACATTTCCATTTTTACAGTTTTCAATTATTGGTATCAATTCAAATTTCATAGTTCCAATTTATGGCCTATTATTCTATCCACCTTTAAATACATATCCACCTTTATATCCACCTTTAAATATATATCTTTTACTATGCTCTACATTTGTTCTTCTTTAACATCAATTTAGTATTTTATATATGTATGTGTGTGTATACTTACATATTTCTTATACCCTTTAGTATGTTTTATCATATTCATAAATATATAGAATTTTCAATTTAACATACTTTCTATATAGTCTTAATGTATTAATTTTACATCTAGTTTCTAGCCAGTAATACGACATATTCCAACTTTTGTAATACTGTTTCCTCTCTATCTTTCAACTCCATAGTTAATTTATCCATTTCTGCACAATTGAGCACCTTTTTTATTATCATTGCGTTTGATGGCATGTTTTCCTGTTTCCAATTCTGGGCAAATGTAATTCTTGCTGCTATTGTTATATGAACTATAATATATTGAATCTTTTTACTTATATTTCCTTTTATAATACCCAATAAAAACAAATCTGGCTTCATCTCAATTTTTTTGTTCTGTAGTTTCTTCTAACCATTTTTTGATTTTCATCTAATAGTTCTGGGCTTTCGGGCAAGTCCACCACATGTGATAGACTGTCCCTTGCTCACGGTTGCATCTCCAACAATTGGGTGATCTATTGGGGTATATTTTGGCCAGCCTTGCCAGTGGTAAATGCCAACAATAAAATATTTTATAGATGTTTTCCTTATATGATGCCGACATCGTTAATTTATAGTTTTTCTCCCATATTTTTTCCCAATGTTCCAAATCAATATTATATCTGAATTTTTTGGCCCAGGTTATCGTCTCTTTTACTGTTTCCTCCTCCATTTTATTTTTATTTTTTAAAAAGCAAGAGTTGTTTCATGAGCTAGTATCGTGATTCACTGACATTTATAATTTTCTTTTAAAGCTATTTAAATAGAGAATTCAAGAAAGGTCAATGGGTAAAATCATTCAGTAAATTCCACAATTTCATTAACATTCCTTATAGCAGTATTCTGAACTTCAGCAACATTAAGATGTGCAGAATTCCAATGTTTCCTGCTGGCTTCCCAAAGCAAAGTCAATGGAGAAGCTGGTAGGAAGTCAGAAGTCATGGTCAGTGAGGTCCTTGTTTAACCGATGGAAGGAGACATTTTAACTTTTGAACAACAGACGTTCTGACTTAACTGAATTCAAAAGGCAAAGAACTTCTTTGAAAGATTTAAGGAGACATTAGAGGAGATACATGTTAATCTACATGCAGCAAGTGCAGTGATGTGGAAGAGACTACTACGTTGGGTATTACAACTATAGACTTTGCTAAGTTCACAGCATAAACATGGGTTTTAAACGCATAACATGGAATAAAAATGGGGCAAATGTTCCCCCCAATAAATAAAAGGTATTTCATTATTTGAAAAACATAAAACAAGATATGATTTGTTAACAGGAAATGCACATAAGAAAGTTAAGAAATATTTGATTTATAAAAAATTTGGTCAATAATTTATTTTGGTAGAGACAAGTAAGAAAAATGTTTTATATATAACTCCACAACTATCAAAACTGATACTAACCAATGTCAATATGTAGCATATGTGTGGGGGATTTAGAGGGTTTAAAGATGTATGTCTATATGTCTATATGTATGTGTGTATGTATGTATGAAACTGTTCAAAAATACTGGCAAGCAAAATTAATACTTTTTTTTAAAGCTCTTAACTGAAATGTGCTCTCAGCCATGCATTTTATTTTATGCATGACTATTTTATGCATGAGCATTTAAAGATGAAAACAAAATTATTTTACTCTTGCTCTTCAATCAGCAGTTATTATTAAAATTAGCCACAAGGTGGCATTGCTATTCCACTGAAATCGTGTAGCTGAGTTTGAGGGTATAGACTTCAACTACTTAATATAAGTAACTTTATTAAAATGAAAGGACATTCAATAAAATGCAAAGGTACAGTGGCTATCTTGAATCATAACAAAAGTTTTGCTAATCCAGAATTCTATGTCTATATAATGATGAACCTAAGGAAATACGTAGGTAAGTGAAACAAAACTAGGCTTCTACAGGCCTTACGTAATACTCATTATCTTTCACCAGTGGCTATAACTTGATAGTTGCATTAAAATGTTATCATCCAGTCGATGAAACTGCACAAAAATACGTTAGCATAAAGTGTGCTGCCTTTATTGCTGATTCCGTTTCTGTTTTATTAATGAGGTCAGAGGCGGTGCTCTCCTTGCTGTTTTAAATTGGCTCAAATTACAGAAAGCTATTGGCAGATTCCTCTGATTTTACTTCTTCCCCTTCTTAAATATTTCCTATGAGCAAGATAAATGACCATCACCACTATTTTTAATTTGTGAAGTGAGGGTTAGCATCTGTGGGCAGGTGCTTAGAATGATTGGCTTAGCCCAGGGGTCTGCAACCTTAAACACCAGGAGCCACAAAACCTGGGTGATGGTCAACTCAATGTCACTGATTCCCACTCAGTCACATGACCCCCCCTAGCCATACCTACCCAGCCGGACATTAGGGTAGAAAACCTTTATTAAAAAACACTCTCACTCTCGTTCCTCAGCCAGCCCAGATTTTCAAAAAGAAAAAAGAAAAGGAATAGGGAAGAGCCCCAAGGAGAGCTCACTGGCTTTCCGAGAGAGGAGACAGAGACAGAGAGTGAGAGATACACACACACACACAAACCGAGACATAGAGAAAGACACAGAGAGAAGGGGAGACTGGGTGACGGATGAGCATCTTTGGCAAGGGTCCTCCAGCTTTTTCTGAGCCTGACCCCCGGCTGGGCATGTGAGGCTTGGCAGGGCCAGCCCTTTTCCTGCTGCCCTGAGCTGCGGGCCCATCCCACTTTCCGTTGTTCCCTCTTCACAGATCCCATTTTCACCCCACCAGCCCTTATGTTACAGAGGCCGGCATCGGTCATGACTGGGTCGAACCAGTGTCTCATGGCGGAGAGGTTATGCATCTCCCCAAGCAACTGAGGCATGCCCAGCACCAAAAGGGCCAGAAGCAGCTCCAGCAAGAGTGAGGTGCTGGAGAGTCAGCCCCAGCTGCTTCTCCATCCCCCGTCGCCCTTACCTTCTCAGGCCAGGCGAGGAGTGACTGTGAGGGGAGGCTGAGGGGTGGGGCCATCCAGTGATGGGAAAGGGAGCCACAGATGAGGGCTCAAAGATCCACATGCGCCTCTGGAGCTGTGGGTTGCTGACACCTAGCTTAGCCAAATGAGATTGTTTAACTGAAAAATCTCCAGACCTGTGATCTTTTGATCAAATTATTTCTGAACAAAGATTTATCACTCTTTTGAAATATCAAAAATCGCCTAGTTGACAGATCACAGATATGAAGGAAAGTTTCAGAATGAAATAGGAAGTAGCAACTGATACTGAGCACATTCCAATCTCAAGTATTGCTGCAAGAGAATGACAGTGATGGCAGCAAGTAGTTATAATTCATAAGTAATCAGAATAAGCCATTTTCACACCAAATAAAAGCAAGAAAATTATGGTCACACCCAATCTCCTTGACCTAAGACTGGTCACTCAGCAATCGTTTAAAGGTATGCTAGGTTTCCCCAGCCTGGCTCTCTTCTCTAGTTTAAAATTGACCTTTAGTGCAATACAAACTAGAACTCTGTAAATTTGTCTTAAAGAGAAGTCTGGTTAAAAAGATGCTAAACTGTCTAACTAAGCAGCCAATGTGAGATTTGACAAGCGCTTTGAAATCATATTTCATTATTTCATAATGAAAATCATTATGCAGGAAGATATCTTTGCAACAGCAGCTTTTTGTGCTTCCCTACAGTTGCAGCCAAAATAGTCATGAGTGCAGTGTATAGCAAATAGAAAGTTCATCATTACGTAAACAATAATTCAAAGTGGCAAGAGATTAGTAATGAAAAATTTTGGATATGGGGGGAAAGGAGGAGAGGGAGTTTTCAGAACCTTCTTTTCCAATTGCTATTTTCATACCCTCTCCTTCCCAGACCTTGAAAATCCAAATTTTTTATTCTACTAACTTGTTTTCCTTTTCATCACTTGCACCACGGTGTTGTGTTTAACTTTCAACTAAATAACTTGATTGGTTTTCAGCTATAGGCTTCATAAAATTGTCTGCCTACCTTCTGGTTCCTGAGTTTTACCAATCCATTCTCTATAGCAGTGATGGCTAACCTTTTGGCCATTGCGTGGCAGGAGCGAGGAGGGGGGCGGGGGAGGGTCGTGCGCACACGTGCCCACATGCATGCACACGCAACCCCCCCCCCCGCTCCTGGCACATGATGGCCTGGTAGGCCCGTTTTTCTTTCTTACCTGGTTCCAGATCATCTCTATTTATCTGGGAAGGGCGAAAACAGCCTTTCCCACTCCTTTGGAGGCCCTACAGAGGCTGAAAGGGCCCATTTCCCAACTCCCGATGGAACAGGAAGTGACGCTTTTTGCTGTCCCCAGCCTCCAGAACCTCTCTAGGAGTCTCTAGGAGCCTCTGGAGGATGGGGACAGCAAAAAAGTCACTTCCTGTAAAGCCTCCAAGGGAGTGGGAAAGGCTGTTTTCACCCTTCCCAGATAAATAGAGAGGATCTGGAACCAGGTAAGAAAGAAAAACGGGCCTTCCCCCCATCCCCCCTGCCCTCCAGAGGCAAGAAACAGCCTGTTTCCTTACTTCTGGTGGGCCCAGAAGGCCTGAAAATCAGCTGGCTGGCACACGCATGCGCCCCAGAGCTGAGCTGGCATGTCACTAATATGGCTCTGCGTGCCACCTGTGGCATGCATGCCATAGGTTCGCCATCACAGCTCTATAGCTTCAGTTTCCACTAGAACTATGTTTGGGATTTTACAAGTACAGATCTGAGGGTTTTAAAAGTATCCACATTTCTCAATGTTCAGAATCATTTATTTCAATTGGTCCTGTGCAAACTGATAGCCACCGAGTTATTTTTAAAACACTGATTGAGGTAGTTGTTATATTACTTTTCCTTTTGAATAAAAACATTGTTTTTCTCTATCCCTAAGTTCTCTTATTAAAAAATTAGCCATGGTTAATGAGACTGCCAAAATACATGGTGACTACACACCATTGAAGCTGACAAAAGTTATAATATAAAACAACTGAAAGAGGATGTACAAGATTGGAAAATGTAGAAAAAATTGGTCCATAGAATTGCTGAGAATAAGACATGATTGAATGGATAGCATCATCAAGAAGTCCCAATTCTTTCTTGCCGGCAAGGATAGCAAAGATGTTTAAAAACATGTCCACAAATGTTGAAAATGCAATCAGATACCAGGCTTCTATTACCATATGTGGTGGATATGTCCAAAGGCAAACTTTTTTTGGATGAAAATACATGATTAGAGAAAATGATAAAGCAACACATAAAGACAGAAATATTTTTGTTAGGTATATTGCCAGAAAAATATGATAAACTGAATGTATATTTAATATTGTTTTGACAGTAGCGAGAATTGTATTTGCATAACATTGGAAAAATGAGGAAATTCCTACAGATGAATATATAATTTAAAAAATATTCGACTGCGGAAATGGATAGGTTGTCATTAAAATTTAAGGACAAAGTAGACACAGAATATTTTTTAATTTGGGATTTGTTTTATCAATGGTTAGATAATAAAAGTAGAAATTAGAGGAATATTATTACATACAAGTAAAAAATACTCTTACTACTATTATTATGTATATATAAAATGACCCAGAGAATTCAGTTTACTAAATACATATATGTTAAAGAAAAATGTATAAATAAAAATTAAAAACAAAAAGAAGTCCCAATTCTCTAGCAACTGAATATAAAATTAATTTAATAAGTTTATATTGTGAAAAAAGTTAAAATCATAATGAGAAATCCATAATACATTAAACTGAAATGATTTTCAGTCATTTAATGAATCTGTAGATTCATCTGTAGAGTAGTTTAGATATTTTCAGTATAACTGAATTATAATAACATTTATATAGTTACATATATTTTACATATTTGATAGTGCAAGTGGAAAAACATATTTATCAGTCTAATCATTCTGTATACATATATTATGTATATATTATACATATACATTCACAACACATATAAAACATTAAAATATACAATAAAATGTAACAAGGGTAAGGCAAAACAATAAGGAGGCAATGAAGAATCATAGATACAAACCTCTACCTTAAGAGCAAAGGAAGCATTTTTAACAAAACATTTTCCTTAGCCTTCCAAAATGATGCCAAAATGAATTTTTGGAAGAAGGCTTCTCCATAAAATGTGATTTTGCCACATTTCCACTCCTTATTAAAAAAGAGGAATGGTTAATATTTTTATTACTTTGCTAATATGATTTACTAATGCATCCTTACAGTAATTGTCTCCAGGTTTCCAAATCTAGTGACCTCTCCATACACTGGATTGCTATTGACATTATCTGTCAACTAATTTTTATCCTGAAATAACATCCTTTGGGCTGGGGTTTGGGCTGGGCAGTGCAGTGCATTTTGCACTGGCTTCTTTCTCCAAGGCCAATTCCAATTGGTGTTGATAGGGAATGAGAGATCCAACACCTGCCCAATCTCTCGTAGTGTGCTGTAGGGCTTGATACTCTTTCCACTCCTGTAAACATCTACAGGAAGCTGCTGAGTGAGATCAACCATCACCATGTGTTAAGGTCTGATGAAAACTTTACATTTCCATATCTGGTGAACAAATGATGCTGTTATTACCCATTCAGGGTGCCTGGAGACTGTAGGAGCCTAGATGGGGAACATTAAGACTACAACTGAATCCTAGCAAGACTGAATGGCTTTCGGTGCTTGGAGCTTCAAGATCTGGGTCTTTGACATCTTTAGTTCTAGACAGAGTTGCACTACCTGATCAGACCCAGTTCGCAACTTAGGGATTCTTCCAAATTCATGGCTCCTGCTTGAAGAACAGGTGGCAGATATTGCTAGAAGAGCCTCTTGCACAACTTTGGTTTGTGCACCAGCTGTGGCCTTTCTGGATCAGGACTCCCTGTATTCAGTTACCAAAGCCCTAGTTATATCGTCTGGACTACTGCAATGAACTCTACATGAGTGTACCCCTGAAAAATCAAAGGTGCTTTTTGAAAATGCAACTGGACTGTTTTTTGAGAAAGATGTTTTGCTTTTCATTCAAGAAGCTTCATCAGTTCTGACAGAATGGTGCAGGCTATGGAAGGATTAGTTCTGAGAGCAGGGAAGGGGGAGTGGAAGGATCATATTTCTTTGCAGTCATCTGGTCGTTAGCATTCTCCCTAAGAGCTCTGATACAAATGAGTGCAAATGGGGGTGGAATCTTCTTGGAACTGCTGAAAGGACTGCATTGTAGACAGGAGATAGGTGGTGACTTACTCCTCTCCCTCTGTTGAGAGACAGCTATGACAGTCAATGTTAACATAAATGGCCTCTTTTACTCCTTTCAAACCAATGGTTCTTTCTATCCAAGTTGTGGGCTTTGCTGTCTTCAAAATAGTGAACTTTGTCTTTCAAATGCAGATTGACTACTGAATCTTGTCCTGGTAGATTTATTCTCCTAGATTGTCATTTGTGAAGTAGTAGTTTTGTTTCTCCAAAGTACAGATCTGCACATCTCATTGCATTGTATTGCATATATCACATTGCTCAGATTGTGTCTGGGTGTTTTATCCTTGGAGTGGACAAGCTTCTGCCTTAGTGTATTCTTAGATTTCGTTGGTTAAAAATCCTCTTGACCTTTGATTCCTAAACAAGACCCAACATGATGTTATTATTAATGAATTGGTATAGCTTTTCCACAAATAATTCAGTTCTCTCTCAAGAAGATTGAATTAAGTGGTATTTTTGTTCATTTAATTATAATTTCTCCATTTATTTTTTAGTACCAATCTTCTGTAAAACAGACAGACCCAAAACAGTGCACTATAATTAAAATCTAGGAAACATTACAAAAGGTTACATCATAAAAATATTCATTAAAATATTTGTTAAAAATCATAATAAAACATTGCATTATTGTTTTATATTACAATTTACAACATTCAGTTCCTGGAATTTATATTTATTTATATCTTCTAATAATATCACAACAAATTGAACAAAATAAATTAATTTTAATACTGTAATTATTATTGATATTAGGAAATAAATATTATCAAGTTTGTCACAGTAATCATTAGATATATTTGTGCTTTTTGTTGTTAAACACAGATCCCACTGGGAAAAAAAAGTTTCCCGTTAAATATATAATTTAATAGATGCATGATCTATATTCTCCATAGTATAGAAATGGGAGGTGCCAGGCTGGATTATTCTATGCTCTAGCTCTATGTCCTGAGTTGAAAACTTCTGAAGATCCGCCTCCCTGGTAACGTCTCTTCAGTTTTTTTCAACTCAGCACTAGCTCATGGTTGTAATTTTTTCAGCTCCTGAGCTGAGCTTTGAGTTTGGAATCCCTGGATTAGATTTCTTTCAATTTTCTGTCTTTTTCCCTTTGATTTGTTCATCTTTTACAGGTATTGTGCTGGGAAGGGCTCTGGGATGGCAGTTTGAGCAACGGGTGGTGGTGGTGGTGGTGGTATTTCTTTTATTCCCCCCCCCCAACCCTTTCCCTATTTATTTTTATTTTTATTTTTTATTTTTGATGCCTGGGGGATTTGCCAGGCTGTTTTTTCACCCTGGCTTCCCCTGCAAGCAGGATTCTAGGCGGGGATCCCTTTTAAATTTTTTTTTCCTTCCAGTTGAAACGCTGGAGCCCTGCCTGGGCTCTTTTGCCCTCCTGCGTGGTTCCTTTGATCCCCGCCTTCGTTCCTCTTGCCTTTTACTGTTTGGGGGGGTGTTTGCCGGCTGGCTTTCGCCCCGGTTTCCCCCAGGAGTCCAGATTGAGGCGGGGATCGCGTTTACAAGTCGCTGGAGCCGCGCTAGTGCCGTTTGCCTTGCCGCGCGGCTCCTTTGATCCCCGCCGGTCAGCTGTGAGGCAGAGCGGCCTTTTTTCCATTTTTTTCCCGTTTTGGGCCTCATCTGAAGCCATGCCAGCCTTCTACAGCCTGGGCGTCGGCTATTGGATTCCAAGCTCCAGGAGTGGTATTGGAGCTCAGTAGAGGGCAGTGCCAGCCGCCTGGGCCACGTCTAAGACTATTTTGAGTGGTTTGGGCCCTTTTCCCTCCCCTGTAAGTTGCGGCGGCCTTGTTCCCACACATTTAAGGCAGCCATTAAGTCCGGGCGGCTTTGATCCCCCGGCATTTTCTGAGGCACTTGATAGTTGGGGATGTTAGGCTGGTCTGTTACACAGGCTTATCATTATTGTTATTATGGTCTGCGGGCTTCCTTGGCAGCCTGACTTGACTGGATTCAGCCCTCTGATACATGTTTTTTTGTCTCTTTTTATTTTAGAATTTCTGTCAGAAGCGGCCATTTTGAGCTGCTCAGTGGCCATTTTGTCTGCATTTGGAAGTCTCAGGGGCCATTTTGATTGCATTTCAGAACAGTATTTTTGACTCCCTTTGCCCTTTTGAATTTCAAAGGAACTTCTGGCCTTTCATTAACTAATTTTACCACTATGGCAGATTCTGATACCCAGGTTACCTTTTCTGCTGAGGGCTCTTGGTCTCCTCCACATGGCAGAGCCAGAGCCTCCTCCAGGACAAGAACTGCCAGCATTGCGGCAGCTAATAAACTTAAGGCCAAGGCTAAGGCCCGCGCTGGTCTTTCCGAGGCTGAGGAAAAGACAGCTCAGGTCAGACAAAGGGCCTTGGACAGGGAATTTGCAAAGGCCTCTGCTGCCAACTTGCGTCAGACTCCGTCTCCGACCCCTGCCTCTGGACTTCTCATGTCTGCACTGACTACAGATGCCCCTGCTCCACCAGTCAGGTCCCCTGAGGTGCGTGCTGACTCGCAGTCCCGTCCAGGTCCTGCTGGGGCACAAAGTAAAATGCCTGAAGCCACCTTCACCCCCACAGCAGCCGGCCTCCGCCAAGGGGAAGGGGAGCAGCAAGAGGTCCCCAATTTTATGAAGGCATGGGTGCAACAGGCAATTCAAAAGGGCATCGCAGAGGGCATGCAATTGCAGTCCCAGGCCTTGGCCCAGATGTTTCCCTTCCAACCAGAGGTTCAGCCTCAGTACTAGATGGAGGTGCCAGAGGAGTACCAGCTTTCCTCTTCTCCATCTGAACTCTCAGATCTGGCTGAGGACTTTCGAGGGGAGGGTGATTTCTCTGATGCAGACCACGAACAGACCCCTAGACCCGCCTTTAAAGGCTTATTTAATCCAGCGCTTTTAAAGCCTCTCTTGTCTAAGGCTAGGGCTACGGCTTACCTGGGCCCAGATCCTTCGTTGGCAACCTTTGATGGTGGGGAACAGGATGATTACTTGTTCACAGAACAGGCAGTGGAGGCAGACACCATTCCCATCCCGGGAATGTTTCTGGACATGATACGGAGACAGTGGGCAGCCCCAGCTGTAGCTCCTCGGCCCTCGGGCATTGACAACCAGCTTTTCACTGTTGATGCAGATATGATTAATTTGTTGGAGGTTCCCAAAGTAGATACCCCGGTGGCGGTGCTAACATCCTCTTCAGTTCTACCGCCTGACGCTGAGGATGCCTTGAAGGCTGAGGATCGACGGGAGGAGACGGCGCTTCGTCGTGCACATCAGGCTGATGCGTGGGCGGTGAGAGCGTCTTCGGCATCCTCACCAGAGCATCGGTTCGGTGGCTTCACCAGTTGCAGGGCCATTTGACACCAGATGACGTTCGGGCCCACCAGGACCTTTCCAAGATCATTGCTGCAGCTGAGTATACGGCGGATGCCACCTTGGCAGCCACTAGATTCTCTGCCAGGGCCAGGGCCGTGACTGCTAGACGCATGCTCTGGCTGAGTCATTGGCGCATGGATGGGAAGAACAAGTGGAAGTTGGCTTCAGCTCCATTTGAGGGAGGTCTCCTTTTTGGCCGAGCCTTAGACCCTTTGCTCATTGAGACACGGGATAAAAGGAAGGTTCTCCCATCCCAGGGTAGGCGAACGGATTTCCGTTCCTCCCCCTACTACAGGCAGCCCTCCTTTCGTCAGGGGGGAGCTGGGCCAAGCTTTCCCCGTCAGCAGCGGTCCTTCCAGTACACCAGGCCTAATTTCCAGGCCAATAGACCGACTTTCTCCCGGGGTTGGCAGCAGCCGCCCAGTAAGCCCTACAGGAGCTCGGGCGGCAGAGGGGCTAGGAGATCTAAGTGACTGCCTGCCTTAGGCACCTATTAGGGGCAGGCTCACCCTGTTTGCGGACCACTGGGACGACCTGACAACAGACAATTGGGTAAGGGAGACAGTAAGAGCAGGGCTCTCCCTCGAATTCCTTTCTCCTCCTCCGAGGCGTTTCCTCTGTTGCCCCATTTCTGGAGACCCGTCCAGGCGGGGACTCATGGAATCGGCCATCCAGCATTTGCTGGATATTCGGGTCATTCAGCCGGTTCCACTGGAACAAATGGGTCACGGATACTATTCCATCCTTTTTGTCATCCCAAAGGCCTCCGGGGGGAGGGGGGGTAGAGGGCAATTCTAAATTTGAAGGGACTCAATGAATTTATCGTTTACAGGAGGTTCAAAATGCACTCCCTGCATTCCATCCTGGCTGGGATCAGGGAGGGAGACTTCTTAGCCTCCATAGATTTGACTGAAGCTTACCTCCATGTCCCTATTCGGCTGGAGCATCGTCAGTGCCTGAGATTTTGTTATTCAGGCCGCCATTACCAATATCTTGCCCTGCCGTTCGGCCTGGCCTCTGCCCCCTGAACGTTTACCAAGGTTCTCTCTGTTCTGGCGGCGTATCTCAGGTCTCTTCCCATCAGAATTCAGTGCTACCTCGACGATCTGCTCCTACAGGCATCCTCTCAGCGGCGGGCAGAACGGGACTTGGCCACGACAATAGGTGTGCTGAGGGACCATGGGTTCTCAGTGAATCTGGCAAAGTGCCAGCTTGTTCCTTCAACAAGGTTAGTTCACTTGGGGGTCCTGATAGACACAGAGGGGCAAGTGTCCTTGTCCCAGGACAGGCAGGACAGTATACGGGCACTGATTCAGCTGATACAAGGGAGCCAGACTGTGCAAGTCGACCAGTTGTCCCAACTGTTGAGGAAAATGATTTCTTGTTTGAACATTGTCCCCTGGACCAGGTTCCATGCGAGACCACTACAGTGGCTCTTGCTCCCATTTCAGAAGGCAGGCACGAGCTTGTCAAGAATCAGAGTTCGGGTGCCACCACGGGTGCTGCGTTCCCTGGATTGGTGGACTTCGCAGGCCATTCAGAAAGGGCCATTCACCCCGCGGAGTGGTAGTGACATCAGACCCCAGTCTGTTGGGCTGGGGTGGCCATTATGGGTCTCAGGTAGCTCAGGGCCGTTGGTCCCATCTAGAACTCTCCCAACAGATCAATTGGTTGGAGCTCAGAGCGGCTCATCTGTCCTTGCAGGCCTTTCTTCCACAGGTGGGGGGGCAGCATGTACTGCTCCTCACAGACAACACAACAACAAAAGCCCATATAAATTGACAAGGGGGGACTCGTTCCCGGCCTCTGATGCGAGAGGCGGAGACCCTTTGCTATTGGGCAGAGACTCATCTTTTGTCCTTGATAGCAGACCACATCGCAGAGACAATGTCGAAGCCGACTGGCTGAGTCGGGCCACTGTGGACCCATCGGAGTGGCGACTCCACCCCAGCCTGTTTGCGGAAATAGTCGACTGGTTCAGTTGCCCAGTGATGGACCTCTTCGCCTCCCCAACGAACACACATCTTCCCCGCTTCCTCTCCCGTTTTCCTGCCCTGGGAGCGGAGGGGACGGACGCTCTGCGCACTCTGTGGCCCAGGGGCCTGTTGTATGCTTTCCCGCCCCTACCTCTGATCCCAGCTGTCATTCGGAGGGTGTTGTTGGAGAGGGCGGAGATAGTGTTAGTGGCCCCTCACTGGCTGAGACGACCGTGGTTCGCCGACCTGGTCGACCTGTCCGTCGCCAGACTCTGGTGGATTCTCCCAGACAGTCTCCCTCAGTCAGGGTCCAGTAGTGCATCCAGACCCTCAGAGACTGCAGTTAGCCGTTTGGAGGTTGAGCGGGGGCTCTTGAGGAGGGAGAACTTTCCTAACAGGGTCATCCGGACTATGCAGGCGGCCAGGAGGCCTTCAACCAGGCGTATTTACGAGGCCACTTGGAACAGGTTTGCGATGTGGTGTGACTCCAGACGTTTGTGTCCAACTTCTGCTACCATCGTTGACGTGTTGGTATTTTTACAGGACGGGTTGGACATGGGCCTCTCCACCAATACCTTGAGACAACAGGTGGCTGCACTAGGATCCGTATTGAAATTTGGGGAGTGGGGCTCTCTAGCGAACCATCCGAGAGTAAAGTTTTTTCTTCATGGAGCGGCTAATTTAAAGCCCCCTCTGCTTCACCATTATCCCACATGGAACCTCTCCAAGGTTCTACTGGCATTGACTAAGGCACCTTTTGAACCGATGAGGGAGGCTAGCTTTTGTCTCCTCTCGTGTAAAGTAGCTTTCCTTGTGGCTGTCACGTCTGCCCGACGGATTTCAGAGTTGGCGGCTTTATCGGTGCGGAAAGACCTGTGTATTTTTCACTCTAACAGGGTGGTCCTACGGCTGGACCCTACCTTCCTTCCTAAAGTCAACTCCTTGTTTCACCAAGCACAGGAGTTGGTCCTGCCAGACTTCTGTCCTAGGTCCCGGCATGCCTTGGAGCAGACCTCGCACACCTTGGATATGAAGAGGGCCCTCCGTATTTACATTTTTCGGACCTCTTCTTTCCGGAAGACAGAGGCACTCTTTGTCTCTTTCCAGCCATCGACCCTTGGCCACAAGGTGACCTCTTCCATGGTGGGGAGGTGGCTCCAGACTTGCATCTCGACCGCATATGAGCTTCAGGCTCTCCCGGTGCCTCCAGGGATAATGGCCCACTCCACCCGCAGTGCTGCCACAACCACAGCATGGGCTACGCAGGCATCAGTCGAGGACATCTGTAAGGCGGCCACGTGGACTACTCCCATGCCCTTCATACCCCACTATAGACTGGACTCTTTCGCATCGGCAGAGGCGGCGTTTGGGAGACGTATACCAGAGAGGGTTCTGGAAGATCCGGGGTCGTCGGCCCAGGACAGTTCCCACCCTTAGGGCTGGCCAGTCTTTGGTATATCCCAGCCTGGCACCTCCCATTTCTACACTATGGAGAAGGGACGTTGGTCTTACCGTGATACGTTCCTTCTCGTAGTGTAAAATGGGAGGTGCCAGCCCCACCCTGTTTGTTTCTGCCTGGCCCGGCTCCCATGGTGGGGCATCTCTGTTTTTCTGTCTTCCAGACTTCGTACCATTTGCCAGGCTTCGTTGGCAAAACTGAAGAGACATCACCAGGGAGGCGAATCTTCAGAAGTTTTCAACTCAGGACATAGAGCTAGAGCATAGAATAACCCAGCCTGGCACCTCCCATTTTACACTACGAGAAGGAACATATCACGGTAAGACCAATGTCCCTTCTCTAGAAAATGCATGCAGAGATTCAACAATGCCATTCCAAGAGATCAATCCAGTCAGAAAGCAAAGTGTTTTAAAGAAGAGTTTCATAGTGTTATAGATTTTGTTTTTTGAACAATTCAGTATAAAAGCAGAATGATAAGAAGTTGATCTTCATGATAATTAGTAGTTAATTTTACTAATGCTACTACCCTGTTTACCCCAAAATAAGACATATCCTGATAATAAGCCCAATCGGGCTTTTGAGCGCATGGCAAATAAGGCCAAGCACTTATTTCAGGGTTCAAAAAAAATATAAGGGTCTTATTTTTTGGGGAAAAAAACAGTATTTCCATATATATTTGACATTCTTTTTCTTTTAGAATGTATTCTTATGAATTCTGAAAGGATTTCAATTTAGCATAGTGATTATATATTCTAAGCCAGTTGATAAATAAATACAAGGTTTTGTTTTATAAACTTCAGATTATAAAGCAGTTTACAGTTCAAAGTCAATTACAAGACAATCTCTTCCTCAATGAGAAGGGTCCTCACTCTGAAGAAAAGAATGAACATATGCAACAATAAAAAGAAAAAAGAAAAAAAGGCAGGGAAGGGAAGGGGGAGTAGAATCTCCATAAAATCATCTACAAAATAAGTCTTTATTACAAAGCCCAGAGACTGTTAAATTTAGAGTTAGATGATTGGCTAGAAAATACTAGGATTATTTACTGACTTTTGTAGGACTATGTAGATGCCCAACTGATTAAGAATGGACTCTTTAAAAAATAAAAATAAAAAAGCTGAAGAATGCAATTCAAATTCATAACGACTAGTTTGGCCTTCAGAAAAGATACCAAATGTCTCATTGTTAATCAATAATGTGGAATAGGAAGAAGTCCTGGCAGCAAACTTATTTTGAAGTGTATCTTTCTCCCTGATTGGCTATTTAAGAGCACTGGCTGCCCATTTTTACCTTTTCAACTAGCCTTCATTAGTAAGAAGGAAGATTCACGGATACTTTTGCACAGCTGTGAACACCATTATAACATTGGCTAAATGCCTATCTGAAGTGGGTCTCTGTTTAATCTGAATTTTGTCTATCTTTGTTGGTTTGTTTGATAATTGTTAATCGCTAAGCTGCAAAAGTACAGATCTACATGCCAGGTTCCAATACCACCTTGACTCATGTACCCATTTCAAACAAAGGAGAAGATGGAAAAGGGATAATAACTATTTCCATGGAAATAGCAGAAGTAATATCACCTCAAAGAACCAAGAAACTGATAAAAGGACTGAAGAACGAACAGTATATCTCCAAAAGATTTGAGTATTGAACAGGACCATGTGATGTTTTTTTTTTAATTGAAAAAGTTTTACAGTACAAATTTTAACCACACATTTTCCCCCCTCCCCCCTTCCCCCCACCCTCCCCCCCTGACTTCCATTATATGCAAACATAAGTATATATCAATCATTATCAAACATTAAACATAGGTGAGATCCACAATATTTAAATCCAAAATCCATACTAATAAAAGAAAAAACTTAAGCAAATAATAATAACCAAACCAAATATAATATATATATTTAACATCATATTATATTATAAGGACCATGTGATGTTTTAAGACTGAATCTTCTCTGCCCTTACATAAGGTGCTAGGGCAGTAAAAAAAAATCTACCAAAAGTTTATAATATAAAATTAAAAAGGATGTTCCACAATTAAAGTTTGGCTGGAAAAGACTCTCTAGAACAGGGGCGTCAAACTCGATTTCATTGAGGGCCTCACCAGGGTTGTGTTTAACCTCAGGGGCAGGGTAGGTGTGGCCAGGATGGGCGTGGTCAGTTCAACATCATTCATGTTGAGGGCACCTATGCTGGCCCAAGCACTCTGCCCGCAAAAAATGGCTCCACTTTTGATTGCAACGGCCTCCTCCAATCCTCTGCGAGTGAAAACAGAGGTTGGAAGCACTATGTGCAGCCCTCATGAGCTTCATTTTTGGCTGCAGAGGGCTGCAGGAGGCCATCCTGTTGTAGAAAGAGAAGACTGAACAACATTCCTAGGTCAGACAGAGACAGTTTAATGCACAGTTTCAGAACCAGATTTGTATCTGCAATTCCGAACAAAGAAGAGTTCTGATACAACTGTTTTTATACATATCCAAGACAAAGGATTCTGCTAGCACAGCAAGTTTCCATATATGGCTTATATACATTTGTTACATTATAATTGACACTTTCTAATTACTAAATTTCTTCATCTATTTTCTAGTTCATAAGATTATCTTTAGCTAACAACCTCCTCAGTCCTGTGTAGATTTATGGCTTGCCTTTGATGATAAGTAACTTTTTGTTTCATATAGATGTCCTTGCATTCTTGACAACTAAGCCTTTCAAAAGATACATTACCAAGAATGGAATTTAGCTGACTTAGTATAATCTCCAAACAAGCACTTTTCTTTCTTATAATAATGTGAATAGAGAGGGTCCTCCAGTGTTCATATAGCTGACCCTATACCATTCACATCATTCACATACATTAATCCCAGCTGACAACAGAGCTCAGGAGCCCATTTTCTCTGGCAGAGCTGTCGGGCCACCACAGGCACCGACGCAAGTGACATCAAGCTGGCCACACCCACCCCAGCCCCCTGAGGTCAAACACAACCCTGATGTGGCCTCAATGAAATGGAGTTTGACACCACTATCCTATAGTTTTGATACCCCTGCTCTAGAATCTTCATCAGAGTGCTACAGGAAGAACCACTTATTTTGTCATACCACTGATACCTTGCCTTTCCACACTGTTAAGTAGATCAATACAGATAGTCCTTGACGTATTAATATAATTAAGCTTAAAATTTCTTTTGCTAAGTGAAATATTTGTTACCACATTTTATGACTTTTCTTGCCAGTTAAGTGAATCACTTGTTAAATTAGTAACATGGTTGTTACGTGAATCTGACTTCACAATTGCTTATCTGAAGGTTATAAAAACTGGATCACATGACCCTGGGACACTGCAATAGTCATAAATCAATCAGTTGCCAAGTGTCTGAATTTTGATCACATAGGGAAGCTGCAATGGTCATAAGTGTGAAAAACTGTCACAAATAATTTTTTTCAGTGTCACTGTAACTTTGAACGATCATTAAATGAACTGTTGCAAGTCAAGAACTACCTGTATTCAAGATGCCTTTTTAAAAAATAGATGCCCCCAGGTGGCATCTGCATAGTGGCAATCTGCTAAATGCATGTTCCTCGGTGCCAAACAAGTTCCTTGACTTCCCATCCGTTTTCATGTATTTTTCCTTTGAAATAAAGAAGGAAGAAGCTGTCATGCTAAAATATTCAGAGCATTGTTTGGAGGCTAAGGTAGGGTGAGGAATAGGAAATTGGGAGGAAGCCAAGGTTAGGCTACGGGAAAAGGCTTTATAGTACATGAGTGCTTTATAAACAATTGTTTTGTGAATAGATATCCGGCCGAAGCAGCCATTTTGTTCTGAAAATGCTAAATGACCCCACGAGGAGTCCCCAAAGGACGGAAAATCTTTGTGAGGAAAACACCCTTACCCCAGAATTAGGAGGGGGTTTCTTTACTCCATACAGTAAAGAGAGCTTTCGTCGTGCACACATGCACCAGAATCGATTTCCTCGTTTTGCAAATCAAGCAATAGTTTGGGACTCGACTGTAGCTTGAAAAGGAACAAAAGAGATGCGTGGGAGAAGCACCATCACCACGGCTAGAAGCACCATCACCACGGTGCGTGACCCTAGTGACAGTTGGCGGCGCGCGACGTGCCTTTTCTCGGCCGTTACCTTCCCGTGTCCACGGCAACTGTTAGCGCTCCCGGTGGGGGAGGAACGACCCATCCAATTCAGCTGAGCCCGAAGCCCAGCATAGATAAACTATCCCGCCTTCGTTTCCTGTCATCTGCCCTTTGGGGGCCTGTCCGCTTGTCCCCTACTTCGGGGCAATGAGAAAAGCGGGCCGGCCTAGACGAGGAAGCGCCAAAGAGTCGCCGCCTCTCAATCTCGCCAGTGGCGGGGGCAATAGCCGCGGCAGGCGAGCTCCTCCTTCTCCTACGCGCCTGCCACCTCAGGAAGAAAAGTATCGGGGCCGGAGCGGAGATACGGAGCCCGATCGCAGCGCCGGCCACGACGCCGTGAGCGAACCAACCGCCGCTGTCTTCTTACTCCGCGGGCTGCAACAGTCGCTGGGGAGGCAGCTTCCCGGTGGGACCTCTCCTCACGCAATGAAGAGGGGAGGACCAGGCAGGAAAGGGACCAAAAGCGACACTCAGAAGCAAGCGAAGCGGGACCGCTTGGCCCACGAATTCGGCGAGTGGCAAGACTGGCTGCGCGGTGAGAGACCTGCAGTGGGGGGATCCTAGGGTCTGGAGCGGAAAAGCAAGAACGGAGGGAAGGACTGACTCTGCCGCGGGAGCTCCGGTTTAGTCAAATGTACTTCCTGCAGTCCGATCTCCGCCTGCCTTCTTAGAATAGGGGAATTGAGTTCGATGGAACTTCTTCCCACATGAGGGTAGGCTGTAGGGTTAGTGGCGCTTCCTTCTGAGTCCTCCGAGTCATTGTGGATGTGAAGATCAACCTGCCAGGGACCCCTTTGAAGTTTATAATTGTCGTTGGCGCCTGTATCAATGGGGAGTTACACAAAACACCATTTTTGGGGCGGGGCAAGGTTTTATCAAAATACTTTTCAAATGTTTGACAAAATGAAAATAATTGTGAGTAGGGGATTCCCGCTTTCCCTGCCCAAACTTTGCTTTTTGGTGGTCTTGGAATCAAACTTCAAAAATAAACAGGATGGTGGGGGAAAATGCTGTTGTAGATAAACTTTAAGGATCAAAATGAGATTGGTCAGTTTTATTTTACATGAAGCCATACTTATTATACAGTATTCACTTTTCAATACTTGTATGTGAGATGCAGGTAAAGAGGAAGAAGTGAATAAAAGGCAGAAGGTAAAACAAGGGGCTTCTATAACTAGTTTTGACAATACCATTCATTATACCTTTACATTACTTTCTGTCTTTGCAGATCATCCTTGTTTCCACCTGATTTGTACCCTGATTCATATATTGCCTTTTCTCTCTTTTTCAACATCTCATCAATTCCATCCAGCCATACATTTCTTGTTTTCTCATTCATTCATTCATTCATTCTAATTCATTTTTTTTGGTAAACCACCTTGTACATTTTGTGTTTAATGCATATTTCATTCACTTTTTGTTTACAATGCTCACTTTAATAAGCCATTCCCACTGCATTCCTTGTACTTTCATACTTGTTCTTACATATATATCTTTCATTTTCATATAACAAAGTGGACAGAGCCTTAATGTTAATGCAAACACTTTTACTTTTGGCAAATATTTCTATCAACAAACCAGATATTTCCTCTGCCCCTTCCACTAGCAAATACAAAAAAGAAATTACTATGGAAAGGCCTTTGATTCTATTGATATACTTAGAAAAATGGGAATCCCAGAATATTTAATTGTGCTCATATGAAATGTATACACAAGTCAAGAAGCCACAGTATGAACAGAACATGATGAATAAAAATGCTCCAGCTTGGCAAAGGATTTAGACAATGTGTACACCCTTAATTTATTCAGCCTACATGCTGAATATATATTAAAGGAAGATGGATTGAAAGATGGGTGTGGATTTATTGATTGATTAATTTGTCAAGCGTGTATAAAATAACAAGTATAAATATGATTATGAATACAGGAAATGGATAAGAATAAATGGGGGCAGTAGGACAGACAGTAGGCAGGTTGGTACGCTTATGCATGGCCCTTAACTTACTTCAAGTTAAAGTTAACTTAATTTAAACTTAACTTAAAATGAAAGGAAGAAATAACAACCACTACTATGTTGTTATCATTCTGATATCTGAAAATGCAAATGATTTGCAAGACCTAATAATAATGTTAAAAATGAGATTTAAATTAAGAGAACCAAACTAATAACAGGCATAGCAAGCAGTCTTAGAATTGATAATAAAAGTATCAAAAGTATCAAAAGGGAATCAATCATCAATACCAAAGGAAGAATTTGCTATCAACTAGCCTGTGATATGAAGTCCTTGGAAATGATATTTAGATGCCATAATATACCTACAAAGATAAGAAATGTGTTCCCTGCAGCAGCAAAACCTGAACTTTGAAGAAGCCGGAAAGGATGAATGTTGATGAAATTGATAGAAATGGATAAACTGACTGAAATGCTGAAATGGATAAACTGACTTCTTTGGTTAATGAAAGGACAATATTAACCTTTATTGGTGTCTGGAAACACCTTATGGACTTTTTCATGAAAAAACCTTGTCATTTATAGTTTTGATTATTAGTTAAGATAGATTGTAGGAAGAAGAGGGACATGATGCGACTTTAAAAAATAAATGTTAAAATGTACATATATTTAACTGCTAAGAGGAATATTGAAAGCCATTTGTGTTATATTTTAGTTTGGACACAGTATACAAAGACTTAGTTCCCTGGAGAAAGTATAATTCTGGGGAAAGTAGAATGAAAAAGGAAAAAAGAGAATCATGATGCAACTTTTAAAAAAAGAAAAGTTAAAATATAATTTTACTTAACTGCTGTGAAGAATATTGGAGCTGCTACTTTTATCTTTATATCTTTATTTTTTCCTTTTTTTTCTTATTGCACTTTTAGCTTTTTCTTTTATTTCGTTTTTCATTTTTGTTTCTTTTTTTTCTACTCTATTTTAGTTTGTATTCTTATCACTGTTAAAATTTTCAGTAAAAATTACTAAATTATTAAAAATTACTAAAGATGAATAAGAGGATAGGAAGAGTATTTAAGTTTTCGAACTTTGATGATGGAGAATCCTGAGCTTACTGTGGACAGCCAAAAAAAACAAACTAATGGTCATTAAACAGATCAGTCCATAATTCTCAATGGAGACACCAATCATCATACTCAGATTAATTTATTTTCAACATATTATGCAAAGCTTAACTCCCTGAAATAGGTACAATACTGGGAAAAGTAGAAGGAAAGAGAAAATGGGGATTGGCAGCCAGTGGATGAAACTCAGTTATAGTGGCAGTGACTCTACTTGTGAAAGAGCTGAAGGTCCATGTTAGGAATACACGAAGAAACTCTCTGTATGTGATTGCTAAGGGTCAACATTGACTTAATAGTGGATAATCAAAATCTTACAGCATTTGCACATTTTTTTAAAAAAAAATCTCCATTTTTAAATGAAAAGCTATATTTTGTTGGTTGGTTTACTATCCGCTAATGAGTAGTTTTGTTGTGATAGGATAGGAAAATGGGAGGAGGTTCTTTCCATTAATGCAGGCCTGTCAAACTGGTGGCCTGTGAGACCGTCACGTGCAGATCCTGCCCACCCCGGCTCTGTAAAGGCAAAAACTTCTGTGATATGTCACATGATACAGTTGAGTTTGACACCCATGCATTAATGGCATATTATTGCCTAATCTCTCATACCACATAGCCTGTCCCCTTTTAGGAGAGTCTTCTCACCTTTCAGTATAGCCTGAAGAAGAATGGAAAGCTGGAAGAATTGTAATGGGACAAAGAGTCCAAGAAGTCTGTTTTGTATCCTATTTAAATGTAAGCTAAATCTCACAACTTTTTACAGTAAGTATATATCAATCATCCTACTGAAAAAAATGTTATTAGTGTTAACAAAGGTTGTTAACTCTGTTTTAGTATTATTGAGAAAAGAACTAGATTCAATATGAGGAAGCAAAAAGTTAGCTTTCCAAATATAATCTTTTTTGTGAGGTCAATTCTTTTAAATACATTTTATAAATTCTATAGATTAATAGTAGGTTAATGACGTTCATTTTCTTTTTATATAGATACTCTGAGAGAAACAGGATTCTTTATTGCAAGAACAGATAGCAAAATATGGCTTACACTTATAATGGGTGAGAATTTTACAGTTCTTATTTTCTTACAGGGGTCATGCAAAAGTCAGTCCTGTTGGCTAAATTTATTCCCAAATAAGACTATATAAGCATACAAACTAAGATTTTGATGTTGATACCCTGTTGGCTCCACAGACATAATGCAAGTAAATTAATTGGATATTTAAGTGAAGGATATTTTCTACAAAATCTGTAAAATAATACTTTTATATGGTAGCTGAATCTGACTCCTGAAGAAAAATATGAGTTTTATGACACTTTATTCTTGTTATTAAGGAATGTAATAATATATGACAAAATGAGCAGTTTTTCAAGTGATATAAAATATATATATTTCATTAATAAACTATATAGTTGCATTTATATTTGGAATTGTTAGTACTAAAGGCAATAGCTTAAGGCTGATGATTGTTGGTGTTAACCTTAATTTTTTTAGTTATAGATCCAGTAATTATACCTTTGAAATTTTCTATAGTTGTATTACAAAGATATATCCAAACTACAAGAGTATGTGTGCAGTATTCTCATGGACTTTATATGTATATATTTGAGTCTATCCTGTCTGCTCTTTTTTTGCTCCATAGCAGAAACTGTATGGATACTCGTGTGTTTTTTTAATATATAAAATTGGCTTCATGAGAAATTAGATGCATCCTAACTATAACACTGTAATACTTTTAAACAGCTAGTATATGAAAGCAATAATGCATCTATTTCATCTGTTTCAATCTAACTTTTAAAATTGTATGTCTTAAATTAATACAGTATAAGAATGACTTGTATAACTATTCTACAGAAAATATAGCATGCCTTGTACAGAGAAATTCTGTGCAAACTTTTAGAACTGTTACATATATATAGCTCTTAAGGATTGGGGCTACATTTTAAAAAAATAATTTAAAAATTATTAAGCTTATGTTTTGTTTTATTTTTCTTAACAGCTGCTATTGCAGGAATCCTTCACTGGTAAGTTCATATTCAATAAACAAAAATGTTTCATCAATGTGTAATTACAGTAGCAGTATCTCTATAATTTATGTCTTAAGTCCCTTAGCATTGGGTAGGCCAGAGGTTATAAAGTAGTGATGGATGGGGTTTGTGTGCCTTCCACTCCTTCTCTTTTAGACTGGACTCCTCCTTCCCCTACAGGCAGTCCTTGGGTTAGATGCCAAATGGGATTAGAATTGCTATTGCTAAATGATGTTGTCATAAAGCATGACCACACTGCTTAGTGACAGCAGTCCCAGCTACCATCACAACCTCAGGATGCACAGGTCATTATGCAGGAACAGATGGGAATTCCACATAAGGAACATGTGGGGCATGTGTGTGCTATGGGCGAGCACTAGAAAGTATGAGTTGATCTGCAGAGGCCATAGACATGTTAAAATGAAGATAGGCAGGCCGCTGCTATGAAGTAGGGGATAGTGGACTCCTTGGGAGAAAAAGCAGGAGTATCTTACTTGGACAATATACAATCTTTCCTACCATCTTTCCCAATGATTTTGTTTGTGAAAAGCTGCCAGTGGCATTCCTGTAACACAGCTCACTGTGAAGCTATAATTGTGAACTAGGCACTGAGCATTTGGATCAGATCATATGGGGAAGCTACAACAACAGAAATTTACAGGATTTAAGTCCATTTTTTTCTCCGATTATATTTACTTAGTTTTCTCTTCCTCTCAGTATGCAAGGAAGAGGGCAAAATATCCTTCCTGATAAATATAGATCTTACTGAGCTGACACTGGGAAAAGCTTTTGGAGCTTGCTAGTTCACAGTTCTTTCTAGTGCCACTCCACAAAGAGAACAATTATCTCCAAATTTCTGGGGAAGTCAGTACTGGCTCTATGCTGTCTGTGACCAAAGGTTTACTCAGCTTTCAAATAGCCTGTGTATAATTTAGGCCATAATTGATATGTTCTTACTTTTTCTCTGTATTTTTGAATTCATTTACCATATTTTTCAGAATATAAGAGGGTCCTGATTATAAGACACACCTTAGTTTTTGGGGAGGAAAATTAGAAAAAAAATATTCTGCCTCTGCCTACCAGCATCCATTGGTATTCATCTGGCTAGCGTCCTGTCAGTGTGTGAGAGAGTTGAGGGCTGTTTGGAAACTGAAACAGTATTTGCTGTGTGAGCAACAAGGAGACAACAAGGAGCCTGGGTGTGGCTTAGCTCAACTGTTCTGTACTAAAATAGCATGCTGTGCTGATCTCTGAAACTGAAACTCCTCTGTTTGTGTTTTCCTTGTATTTACTAACACGTTAGAAAATCTGCTTTTGGTATTGTATATTTACTTCATGTATTATATTATATATAAAGAGAAGTTATTGAATCCTGCTGAATCAGTTAATTGTGTGTGCTTTCTGGATGTTTTTTTGCTGCAAAATCTGATACGTCCTTGCAGCAAATAGCAAACATCCAGGTCAGCTTCAGCACATTATTTCATCCTGATTCAGTATGAGCAACTGATTGGTGGGTGGATTGGCCTCCTGGAACACCTCCAATCAGCTGTTGCAGGCTGCAGGGATTGCCACAGACCATCGCCTCCTCCGTGCCTCGGGTTTTTGGATACATTCGGTGTATAAGACGCACCGAAATTTTCACCATCTTTTAGGGGTGAGAAAAGTGTGTCTTATACTCCGAAAAATATGGTATATAATAGGCTTCCTGTTTTTACTTCTTATTTTTTAATTGCATTCACATTTTTTCTCTCAGGATTCACTTTTTATGAAGGCCAGGGAGCCAGACTGTTCCCTAATAAGTTTTTAGGTAGAATTCTATCACAGATCCTATCTATGATGTCTTCGCAATACTTCCTCTTATATTATTTATGGACTCAATTGCTTCATTAGAAGTATAAAGTATAGAGGTTCTTCTAATTAGCCCAAAACTCTAGTTGTTATAGAAATGAGGAACAAATCCTTTTAAAAACAAAATGTGGCAGGATTTTCAATCCATTTCACCGTATAATTCTTCTCTCTATATATTTTTAAAAATAGTAGTTTATGCATAATAAACTATAATAAACATAGTTTGGTCTCTTTAATACAACATTAGTCCATTGTTGTACTAGTAGTTCTGCAAGATTGTTACATTCAGTTCTTAAACATGCAGATTTAAGAATTCTCAAGTAAAAAGGCTGTTAATTTGTTGCATGCCTATATTTGAAGGAGTAAACAGTATTTCATGCTGAGATGAAGGCTTTCTAATTTAACTTGTCTTTGTTGTTGCTATTTTTAACAGCTAATAATAACATAATAATGTTGGGTTATATTTTAATCTAGAAGATTCTACTCAGATATTTTCTAAAGTCAGATATATTTCATTTAATACAACAATCTCCATGTTTGGAAGTTTACATGACTCTAAATGTCACATACGTTTCATGTTTATTTTCTTATAATGGACTGGTTTGTGTAGAGCAGGGGTCTCCAACCTTGGCAACTTTAAGGCTTGTGGACTTCAACTCCCAGAATTCTTCAGCCAGCTTTACTTTGCTTTGCTGGCTGAGGAATCCTGGGAGTTGAAGTCCACAAGTCTTTTTTTTTGTAATTTTCTTTTATTTTTTAAAAACATAAACATAAAATACATCTTTTTAGAACGAAGCATTGATCTAGTCATAAATTGGTACAATCACAAATTCATCTTTAACAATGACTCATCTCCACTAATCATCATCTTATGAAAATAATAAAAAGTAAAACAGTGGGGGAAAAACACAATAACTCACTCAAAACAATTACCTTTCTATTATGCCACCTCAAATCTTAATTTCAAATAACACAACTTAATGTTTTACACAATTGTTTCTCTAAATTCTATTTTATAATACCATTATCCAAGAACCCGTTACTTAAATCTTTAAACTCTAACTCAATATTTCATTATCTTTTCTTTTTATTTAAATGAGTGTATCTTAAAAATATAAATCATTACTATTAGGATAAACAATATCTTAACTATCACTCACAGCAAATCCTCTTCGTTACTATTTATCTCAACATAACCATCCTAATTTACAAATAATCACAACATAATCGTTTTTAATTATTTATCACAGCACAGCACATCATCTTCATCTTAATCCTCATCTTTTACTTTTAATCCCAATGTAATCATTTTTATTTTTACTGTTAAACCCAGCATAATCATTTATTTTTACTGTTTTTTTTATTGAAATGTTTTACAAACAAAAAATAACATTTTTCTTCCCCCCACCCCTCTTCCCACCTCCCCTTACCCCCCCTTCCTCCTCCTCCCTCCCCCCTCCCCGACTTCCCAGAGCAGAATACAAGGTATTAGAGAAAAAAAGAAAAACAGTTATAAACTAAATTAACCTACCCATCCATAAACTAAACCCCCCCAAAAAGAAACCTTAACTCCCTTATAGATAACCCAAATTATCATTACACTCATGCATACACAATTTGATATCTTCTTGTCTTGTATTTGTTTTGAACGTAGTCTATCCATTTTTTCCACTCCAAAATGTATTTCTCTTGCGTATGATCCTTCAAGTATGCTGAGATCTTCACCATTTCAGCTAAATGTGTTACTTTCAATGTCCATTCTTCTGTAGTAGGCACAAAGTCTTCCAGTATTGAGCTACCAACAGCCTAGCTACTGATATAAAGTTGAAAATCAATTTAATCTCTAGTACTATACAGTCAGTTATACCCAATAAGAACAACTGTGGAGTAAATTTCAGTCTTTTTTTCAAAATATTTTGAATTACCCACCAAACTTTTATCCAAAATGCTTTGATCTTCTTACAAGTCCACCATATATGATAATAAGTTGCATCATCGGAATCACATCTCCAACATTTGGGCTGCATATTTGGGTACATACATGACAATTTCTTGGGATCTAAATGCCATCTATCTATTGCATGTCTAGGGTTTGCCCATATAGGTATCTTATAGTTTAACTTATATTGATACTTTTTCCAAACTCTTAACAAAGCATTCCTTAATATGTGACTTTTAAAAATCTTATCCACTTTTTTCTCATACAATAAATAAGCATGCCATCCATATAGCAAATCATATCCTTCTATATTTAATATCCTTTCTTCAATTAAATTAAACCAATCACTAATTTGCACTAATACAGATGCTTCATAATACAACCTTAAATTAGGCATTTTCAAACCCCCTCTTTCACGAACATCCTGTATAATTTTTAACTTTACTCTAGTTTTTTCCCCAGACCAAATAAAAGTATTAACTCCTTTCTGCCATTCTTTCAAATTCCCATCTTTCTTAAGGACTGGTATCATTTGAAACAAAAATAAAAACTTAGGTAATACATTCATTTTTATTGCTGCTATTCTTCCCAGTAAAGATAATTGCAATTTTTTTCCAATTATCCATATCTCTTTGTACTTTTTGCCAAAGAACTTCATAGTTGTTTTTGAATAACTTTGTATTTGAGGCTGCAACATATATTCCCAAATATTTAACCTTTTTGGCTATTTCAAATCCTGTTATTCTTCCTAACTTTTCCCTTTGCAGTACAGTCATATTTTTAGCTATAATCTTAGTTTTATGTTGATTTACTTTAAATCCAGAAACCCTACCATATTGTTCTAATATTATCCAACATATATGGAGCTGCTTTTATAGGTTGAGATAAAGTAACAACCAGATCATCTGGAAAAGCCCTCAGTCTATAATCGTGTTGTCTAATTACTATTCCTTTCAGTTTATCAGATTCACGTATTTGATTTAACAAAATTTCTAGAGATAAAATAAATAGCAACGGCGACAAAGGACAACCCTGCCTTGTTCCCTTCTCAATCTTAAAACAATCTGTTAGGCCTCCATTAACAATTATTTGTGCTGATTGTTCTTGATATATTGCTTTAATTGATTGTGTAAATTGATCTCCAAATTGCATCTTGTCAATAATTTTAAACAAAAATTGCCAATTCAATCAATCAAATGCCTTCTCTGTGTCCAAGAAAAAAAACGCTGCAGAGATTTGGTTGTTTTTTTCCAAATAATCCAGTAAATCTATAACTTGTCTTACATTATATTTCATTTGTCTACCTTTTATAAACCCTGATTGATCATTATGAATTAATTGTTGCATAACTGGCATCAATCTATTTGCCAATACCTTGGCAAAAATGTTATAATTAGTATTCAGGAGTGAAATTGGTCTGAAATTTTCTGGCTTAGCATTCTGATCATCTTTTGGAATCAATGAGACAAAAGCTGTTCTCCAGGAGGGTGGAATTTCCCCCCTGATTGAATCCTACAAAATAATAATCTAAGTGGTTCAATCATTTCAGACTGTAAGTTCTTACAATAAACAGCTGTCAGTCCATCTGTTCCTGGTGTTTTACCCACTTTTAACTGCTTAATTGCTAAACCAATCTCTTCAGAAGTTATAGGTTGGTTCAAACCTTCCCTCTGTTCCATTGTTAATTCAGAACTACTATTCTCCTATAAATATCTATCAATATCTGAACCTTGTATTGAGTCTCTTGCATATAATTTTGTATAATACTCTAAAAATGCTTTTTAAATCATATCTTGTTGATAAACGTCTTTACCTCTAAATTCTATCTTACTAATAGCTCGTGATTTTTGTTTCTTTCTCAATGTATAAGCCAACCATCTACCTGGTTTATTGGCATTACAAAAAGTATTATGTTTTGCATCCTGCAAAGTAGTTGCTACCTGATCAGCCATTAACATATTAAATTGCCCTCACAATACATTTATTGCTTCTTTTACTTTTATATCTCCTGGGTTACATATTAATAATTGTTCTTTCTTTTTTATTTCCTCCTCAATCTCTTTCCGCATCTTTGTTTGCTTTAATTTATATTTATTATTCATATATATCAAAACTCCCCTCATATAAGCCTTACTTGCATCCCATACCATTTCCATAGACGTACCCTTATCCATATTATTAATAAAAAATTCTTTCATTAACTTTTTAAGCTCATTCATATTTTTTTCATATCTAAATAAATTTTCATTCAATCTCCAGGACCTCCTTTCCCCTCTTTCCTGTTCCAATTCCAACCAAACCGGACTATGATCAGTTATACTCCTAGGACATATCTTCATCTTCTTTACCCTAGGGAGAAAATCATTTGTGATTAGTATAAAGTCAATTCTGGAAAAAGATTGATGTCTATCCAAAAAAAAAGTAAAATCTTTTTCATCCCTATTCCGCTCTCACCAAATATCCCTCAGTTCCAAATCTTCCATTATATCAAAAAAAGATTTTGGTAATTTTGCACGTGTAGAAACTTTAGATATGCTCTTCTTATCCTTTAACATATCTATAACTCCATTCCAATTACCCATTAAGATAAATGATTTATAATCCCAGTGTATTATTTTAGAATATAAATGTAAAAATTATCTTGTTATTGATTTGGGGCATATATCCCAATTAAAAGCATCTTGCCATTTTGGGTTAAGAGTTCTATTGCTATGTATCTTCCATACACATCTGCCTCAATTAAATTAGCCGTTAATCCTTTCTTTATGTAAATAACAATTCCATTTTTCTTCTCTGGAGCTGAGGCCACAAAATGAGTCCCTAATCTTGAATTTATTAAATATTTTTGATCTGATAATTTAATATGTGTTTCTTGTAGACAAATAACATAATTTTTAAATTGTTTCAAATAATGAAATATTTTCTTCCTTTTTTGTGGTGAATTTAAGCCATTGACATTCCAGGAAAGGAACTTAGTTGCCATTCTTGGCACCTTGAAGCTTTAAGAGCATTTGCCGAATTTCATCTTGCATCTTACTCTTTGGCCTTGCCCCTCTCACTGCTTCTGTTTTTTGAGATTCTTGAGATTCTTGGGTTAGGTCTTGGACTTGTAGTACTTGCGACTGTTGTTTTTGTTGTTATTGTTGTAGTTGTTTATAAGTTGCTCAAGTCAAACGCTGTTCCTTTGGTTCCTCTAACTCTAGCACTGGCTCTTCTATACTCCTCAATGGAAAAGGAAGCTCTTCTTGCGCCTTTCTTCCAGCTGCTACATCAGCATAAGTTATCTGTTTTCCATTTTTCTCTTGTTGAGGTATCTCTATTTCTTTTTTATCCTCCTTGGGTGGTGGTGAACGTCCTGCCTTCAAAACATTGAAATAAAAATCTTTGGCTTTCCAGACTGTATTCAAGCAATATCTCTCTCCACCATAGGTAACTATTAGACCTATTGGAGCATCCCATTTGTACATTAGTTGTTGCCGTCTCAGCTCTTCAACCAAAAAGCCAAAGTCCTTTCTATCTCTTAACATTTTAGGAGGAATCTCTTTCAATACCTGGATTTCTTGATCAAACATCTGGATTTTATTTTTGTAGGAAGCTTGTAATATGTTATTTCTAATTCTTCTATCAATGAAATAAATCACCACATCTCTTGGCAATTGCCTTTGTTTTGCCACCCAAGAATTGACCTTATAAGCTTTATCAATCTGATGTACCACGTCATCTTTTCTTGCTTCAATAATTGCAGCAGTAGCCTCTGCACATGTGTCTCTTAAGTTCTCCTGACCATTCTCCTTCATTCCTCTCAGTCTGAAGGCAAACTGCATAGATCTATATTGAATCATAGTAACCTCATTTTCCAGTCTTTCATTTTTAGTCATTACATCACCCAATTTAGCTTCCAAATTTAAATTGGACTCATTGATTTCTTCAACTCTTTCATCCAACTGAATCAGGTGCTTAGACAGACCAGATACTGCTAATAAAATATCATCTCTTATATCGTGCTTTTTTGCAACAACATCCTTAATTTTCTTTATTTCTTCTTCAAATTTCTCCAATTTTTCTTCTATTCTGCTTCTGTTCTCTCCTATCATTGCTGTTTGATTATTCATAGCTTCTGATATAAATTCTTTAAGATCTTTAATAGGGGTTTCTTGACTTTTTGAGTCTACAGGAAATTGAGCTTTCTGTGTCACAACTGACACTATAGGAGAACCCCCTCCTACTTTTGGAATTGCAGGTTTAGTTTGCTTGGAAGCCATTTTTATACCTTCTTTCTTAAAAATCTTTTTTTTCCTCTTCTCCCCCTTTACAAGTAAAAAAGTCTCAAAAACAACTTTCAGAGGCTTTAAAGTTAATAAAATTTTCTCCTCTTTTAAAACAAATCACTCTCTTCAGTCTTCCTCTTTCCAGCAGCTTCAATAAGTCCAATACAGAAAAAGCCTCAGCCGAGACTTTTACTGCTAAGTTTCACTTTCATTGTTGTTACAAAGGCACCATTAGGAAAAAAACCTCCACTAACTTGACTGCCATTGGAAACAAAGTAACTTGGATTTAGGTATTGGTTCTTTCTTGCATGCACACTTGCTTCTGCTCCATCTGCTATTTAACTTCTTTTAATCTGCTTGTTGAATGCAAAGGCGGTCGCTGCGTCTTGCTCTGCCTAAGTAGAGTCATCCTGGCTTTGGAGCCTCCTCGGGTTGAACGGGGAGCTAGTCCTTCCAGCCCCTGGAATCACTCCAAGGGGCTTTTTGAACCGCTCTACCCCCCCGATTGCTCTCCTCGCCTTCTTCTCCTGAAGGCGAGATTCCGAAGCCGTCAGACAGCCGATTTTTGCTGTCAAAACGGCTTCACAAAGGCTCGGGACTGGCGGTCAAGAAATGACTGTCCACAACGCGCTGTGGTGCCAGGCGGAAGTCCCATTTATTTTTACTGTTATTCCCAGCAAAATTATCCTTATTTTTACTCTTAAACCCAGTATAATCATTTTTGTTTTTGCTGTCAATTCCAGCATCATCACCTTAATTTGCTGCTTATCCCAGCATAATCACTTTTTTTGTTTTACCATCCACCTATACATTATTTATTCATATTCAATCGCATTATAATTATAATCTTTATAATAATTTAACAATGAGATTTAGTTATTACACCAACACATCCTCATATGAGTTAATAAATTTCTGTTAACATATTCTATTCCTCTCATCTTTTAATTTTTTATATATATCTATAACAAATTCTTCTTATATTCATATTCATTCTTATTCATCTATAAAAACCTCCTTTTTATGATTACTTTCCATCTATACATTGCTTTTTTATCTTTAATCACATTATTGTGATTAACATCAGCTGTCTGCAGTTACTGTAAGTTTGAATCTCACCAGGCTCAAGGTTGACTTAGCCTTCCATCCTTTCTAAGGTAGGTAAAATGAGGACCCAGCTTGTGGGGGCAATAAGCTGACTTTGTACAAGTATACAAAAGTATGAATGGTATTGCTTAATGCATTGTAAGTCGCCCTGAGACTCCGGAGAAGGGCGGCATATAAATCAAATTAAAATAAATAAAATAAACAAATAAATAAATTTTTATCTTCTTTTTGCCCAGCTGTGTGTATCTTATTTCTCATTTCCTTGTCTATCATCATATATTTCATTTCAGTTTTAAAGTTCTCACTTTTAATTCTCCATGTATCAATTTAGTTCTTTTTCTTACTTCTACTTCAACCAAAAATTACATCTTTTCTTCTTTTGTTCCTGCACCATTTGACTTCTTTTGTTCCTGCGTCAATAAGTATCAATTATGGGAGTTCTGTTATATTTTCCCTTTCTTTTCACCAAAGTCAAGCCGCTTGCAGACAAAGAAAAAACATCTCCACCGCCAAAGTCCCACAGTTGTTATCTGTAGTATTCACGATGTTCCCAAACAAAGAGCAAGTTACAATGTTTCTTTTTGAACCAGAAGATGTCTCTCTGTAATCCACAATTTTCATTAGTCACACAAGTAGCCATTCTGTTTCAATTATTTAACGTTCCTACTTTATTCTTTCCTTCTGGATTTTAAAAATAATAATTCCTTTTTTTTCTTTAACAGTCCAATTCAAATTTAAAACTTTGCTCATTTTTTGAACCTAGTCTCAATATTTATTTTTCAGATTTGTTCAGTTCAAACATCAATTTTGTATCAGGTTCTTTTCTTTTAAAAATTACATCCTAAAATCTTCTATGCCCCATAATTCCACAGCCGCCTTTTTAAGGCTAGGGGTCTTACAAATAAAAAATGATTGCTCCAAGTGTTGTTTCGAGCCTAGGTTGGTTGTCACTCACCTGGCTTCAAAGAACTTTGTTCCTTTCCGCTTTCCTCCAGCACATCTCTTTTCCCGGCTTATCCCAGCTTCATGGCAGCCGCCATGGCTGCTGTCCCCCACTGCCGACTTTCAGAAAGTTCCCTCCAACCTTCAAGGAGCTTGCCTGTTCCTCTTGGTTGTCCGAGGGGCCTCTCTTTCTATCCTGCCCCTGCAGGACGGTTCTGGTCCGAAGACCCATCTACAGCGGTTCGTCAGCCAGGGTTTTTGCAGAGCTTATCAGAGCCCACTAATTCCCCAACTGTCTTGCTGCGACGCCCAAAGTCCACAAGTCTTAAAGTTGCAAAGGTTCGAGACTCCTGGTGTAGAGCATATGAGACAGTGGTGGGATTTAGCCGGTTCATACCAGTTTGGGAGAGCTGGTTCGTACCAGTTTAGCCGGTTCGTACCAGTTTGGGAGATTAGTTAACTTTCTGAGCAGTTCAGCAAACCAGTTGGAAGAAATCTTCCAACAGCCTTTTGTTTTCCCCACTTTACAGGGCTAATGCTGTCAGGAAGGCAGGAAGGAAACATTCTGGTGTGCCTCTGGATTGTTTCTAGCCTAATCCTGTTTATTTTTAAGTGTTTTCAGAAACTGCCACTCCGGTTAAGCCTTCTACATTGTAAGAGTCCTTAATGATTCTTGGCAGTATGCCCAGACTAACCGGAGCTGCTTCTCTGGAGTTTTTTGTTGGTTGGTTGGTTGGTTGGGTTTGCTGGTATTTTTTATTAGGGGGTTTGATTATTTTAAAAGTTTTTTACACTGCTTGGGGTGAACTTTTGGGGTGTACTTCCAAGAGGCAGGATGCAAGCTTGGCACTCTGTCTGATTTTTTTACTGCCTTTCTGGAGGTATGTGATCTTTCCTTAAATCTGGATGATTTCCTTAGGGGATATCTTGTGAGGAGAGTGAGACTAGCTGATGCCTTTGAGTGATGCAAATGGATCTAATGATTGCTTCTCCTGGGTGGGAAAGGATGCTTTGTCAGTTCACTGAGCACAGGAGTCTCTTGTCTATGGGGATTCTTCAGTAATCCAGGTCATGGTTATCCCAAAGGTGCTTTTTTCAAGAAGCAACTGAACTTTCTTGGTTTCCAGAAAGTCCAGTTGTCTCTTGAACAATCACCTTTGGGAGATGAGTCTCTTACATTGTTTCAGAGTAGCCAAGACACATGGTTGCTCACTGACAGTAAGCGGATCCTCTTTCCAATTAGTTTTAGTTTTTTCTCATGATAATAAGGCTTTCTAATCTAATAATTGATATTTAGGGCAGCTTTTTGCAAGCAAAGAAGCTTTTTTGTATTTTTGTATAGATAATCCTTGACTTACAACAGTTCATTTAGTGACTATTCAAAGTTACAATGGCACTGAAAAAAGTGAGATGACTATTTTTCACACTTATGACCATTGCAGCATCCCCACAGTCACAAGAGGCGAGGCGAAGCACCCCTTGATGTGAGTGATGTTGAGTTGGCCACACCCACCCAGTCATATGACCACCTAGCCCCGCCTACCCACCCGGTCATTAGAGCCGGTTGTTAAATTATTTGAATTTCACCTCTAATATGAAGGATGATAGTACACCTAAATTGTAAAAATATGTGCAAATGATTGTAATGAAGGTGAGTAGACTCACTAGGAAAAAGTAGAATGTTCTACCACTCCATGGCAGGATTCTGCATTTTTGTGATTATGTTTTATCCAATAATCTCTTTACTCAAGTGACTCCTGGCTCCTCCTTTTGATTTATTGCCAAATATGTATACTTTTAACAGGTATCACATAACAACTCTCTTTGAAAATGATCGTCACTTTTCTCATCTTTCAACTCTGGAACGGGAAATGGCATTTCGAACTGAAATGGTTAGAATTTATAATTTAAGTGATATCACTACTTTTAGACATATTAATTCTATAATAAGGATATCAAATAATATGTCCTTTAAAAAATTTTAAATGTAAACTACCATGTATTTGCGAATCAAAAAGATACTGTATTCATTTAGATGATTTAGAATTTTTTTTGTTCTTAATATTTTATATGGTGTTTGCAGTTTCACAGATTACTTGTCAGTTTCTTTTACTGATGCTAGAAAATTTTCAAATACATGCAGCTTCTTTAGATTATATCTTTACTAAATTAATTTGCCCTGTAGAGTCACTGGGAGTCAAAACAGCCTATAAATTACATAAATAAATAATTTCAATAAATATGGTGTAGTGGTTAAGGCAGCAGGAACCCAAGATTCATACATAATTGGATAGAAGAAAAATATACCTATAAGACAGAGGTCTCCAATCTTTCTGACCAGTGATGGGTTTCAAAAATTTTTGCTACTGGTTCGGTGGCTGTGGGGGGGGGAGCCATGTGATCGAGTAGGCATGGCCAACTTGACTTCACTCACGCCCACTCAGTCACAATCCTCCCGCTACCTAGTCATGCCTCCAGGAAAAGATAGGAAATTTTTTGGTATTTACACCTATCTACTTCCCTCCCTTCACCAGTTGCCTCAGTTTCCCCTCCTTTAATGGCCCTAGCCCTCCTTCCTCCTCCTCTACCACCTTGGGCTGCTTATCTTTTGTGGTGGCTGGTCCAGAGTCCGGAAGGCAAGCTGACCGAAATTTTCGGCGGCTCCCAGCAAGCCTCCACTGTTGGAAAGTGGCTGGCAAAGAAGGCTCCATAGGAGCAGTCCATCGAAAAGTATCGGAGGCTGTGGAGAAAGCTGCCATCGCCGCCATATTCTTTGTGCATGTGCATCCCATTGGACTTGAAGACCAATAGGATGCATGTGCGCAAAGAACATGGCGATGAACATGGTGGATGGGGCGAGCGAGTGGTGACCGGGGGACTGATTCGGGGGCGTGGCCAGCCAACCATCGCTACCGGTTCAGTGACCTTGACCAAATTTCTGCCAACGGTTCATGTGAACCGGCTGAATAAGACCTCTGTTCTGACACCAGGGACCGTTTCGTGGGAGACAATCTTCCATGGATTGGGGATAGGGGATGGTCTCACATGCAACCTAAATTCCGCCCGTGTACAGATGAAGTTTTGCTCACTCAGGCACACTTGTATGGCGTGATTGGTGGCTCCTACTAGGAGAGATATTTATATTTTAAATAAAATATATTTTAAATATGTTTTAATTATGCTTGGAATAATATTTATGGAATTTAAATTAGTAATGGCTAAATATAGATTCAGTTATTTTTAATTTATTCTATGTTAATGTTTTAGACTGCTTGGGAAATTAAGAAGAATTTAGAACCTCATAATAGTAGTACAAGCTAGTTAGGAATATATTGATTGATTCTTTAGGTTCATATCCTGCCTTTCTTGCATGATCTCAAATATCTTTCTTGCTATAGTTAAGTGAATTACCATGTTGTTATGTTAGTAATAGTTTGTTATGTGAACCTGGCTTCCCCATTGATTATGCTTATCAGCAGATCACAAAAACTATTCATATGACCCTGAGACACTGCAACCATTATAAATATGAATCAGTTTTCAAGTGGCTGAATTTTGATCATATGACCACGGGGATGCTGCAGTGGTCGTAAGTGTGAAAAATTGTCATAAGTAATTTTTTCAGTGCCATTGTAACTTCAAATGGTCACCAAACAAACTGTTGTAAATTGGGTACTATGCATAGTTTATGTAGCATTTTTCCTTACCCATTTATATCCCGTGTTTATTATGTTTATAAATAACATAAATTGGTAAAAATACATAATACTCCTTCTTCCTCTATTTTACCCACAATAACCTCAAGGCTCCCAACTGACTTTTATACCTAAGAATGGACTAGTATGCAGTCTCCTGTTGCCTTAACCACTAAACCAAACTTGCTTGCTCCTACATATATTTTCTATAGCAATACCTGATGGCTGATGTTAGAGACTGACTATAGACTTCAACTCGGATTTTGCCAGACCTAGTTTAACATATTAAGCAAGTGTTGATATGTTACAGATAATATTTGTTTTAATCTTGTTTTATTCCATTTTTGATTTAGAATTAGTAAAATTACTTCAATAGATATTATTGTATTTATTGCTATAGCAAATTATTTAAATTCAAATGTACAAATATGAAGCAAATTATAGTTTTAAATACTAAACATTTAAATATTGTTTTTAAATATATTCACTTTAGGGTCTCTATTATTCCTACTTCAAGACTATAGTTGAAGCACCATCATTTTACAGTGGAGTTTGGATGATTATGAATGATAATCTAACTGAATATCCTCTTATAATAAACACACTGAAAAGATTTAATCTCTATCCAGAGGTAAGCCACTTTTTAATAACAACAATGACGACAACAACAACAACAACAACAATAATAATGCAATGAGAAAGATGAAACAGTAGATCACTTTATTGGTGTCTGTAGCAAAATCTCACAGACTGATTATCTACAATGTCATGATCAAAGTCATACATTGGAAGCTTTGCTAGAAGTTTGGGTTCAAATGCAACAAAAATTACTGGAAACACCAAATTTACAATTCTTGAAAATGAACAAGTCAATATCTTGTGGGACTTGCAGATCCAGACAGACAGACTTCTGGCCCACAGCACGCCTGACATTGTTATTGTGGAAAAGAAAAAAGTCTGCTTCATTGATACTGCAATACCAGGTGATGCAGAAATTGAAGAGAAACTGCTAGAAAAAATAACAAAATATCATGATTTGCAAATTGAAGTTGAGCAATTATGGAGGAAGAAATCAATAGTTGTACCAATCGTAATAGGAGCACTTGGAATAATATCCAAAGGGCTGCTTAGATACATGGAAATTTTGAACTTATTACACCTGAATGTTCTGACATTGCAAAAAACCACATAACAGAAACATTTGCTGTTAAGTTAGGAAAAATTGTTGAAGATGGTGGATTTGATCTTGATAATGAAGAATTGATAAAAGCAAGAATATCAAAAGAAGGATACAAATACTTAGGAAACTTCTGACCTGCTGCACAACCAAGTCAAGGAAACTACTTCAACAAAATACATAAAGTGAGTCCAGAAAATCTTGAGATCAAAGCTGAGTGGAGGATAATATCATAAAAGCAATTGACACTTGGGCAGTGCCTAATACAATACTCAGCTGGAATAATTGATTGGATTCACTAGAACTTGATAAGTTGAATCAAAAGACAAGAAAACTAATGACAATGCTCCCAGAAAGTGATATTGAACTGTTAAGTTTTTAGCAGTCCCAGACTGAATTGAATTGCAGATTAAACCATAATAATATTAGTAATAAAATAATAATAACTTCAACACAGAATTAATTACATGTAGTTTTTAAAAGTAGTATCTTTTGTTAGTATCTGAGACTTTTAAAAAGTAGGAAGTGAATATACAGGTAATCCTCAACTTACATCCATTTGATTAGTGACTTAACAGTTACGTTGGTACTGCAAAAAAAAAATATTTCTGACCATGGCATGTGATCAAAATTTGAGCAGTTGGCAACTAGCATGTATTTATGATGATTGCAATGTCCCAAGGTCATGTGATTGCCATGTGTTACCTCCCCAAGTGGGTTCAGAAAACTAAAGTCTATGGAAGAAGCTGAACTTGCTTAACAACAGCATCATTCACATATCAGCTATGGCCAAAACGGATTGCATGTAACTTACTAACAATCGCCTCGCTTAGCAACAGAAATGATTTTCTTAAAAATCCTAATTTGATCAATTTTATTTGGTCACAAGTCTAAGAATTCCTCTATTATAAATATAATACCATATATCATCTCAGCTTCACATGATGAATCCACAGAGAAGAAAATATTTCTGTGAAAAATACCTATTAGTAAAATTTCAGTCTTGTGTAAATTCCAGAAGAATTACTTTATTGTCTTCAGAATATTTAGTGTGCTATCTAGTTTATTGTTAAACAACTTGAAAGTTTGCAAATACGGCTTTATGTTTTTAACAGGATGCTTGTATAATGTCAGTTACCATTTTGTAAAAAATACACTAAAACTTAAAATGAAGTTTCAGGAAGGAAGAAAAAGAATCTTAAAGTATTCAGATACTGATGAATAGCCATAGAAAGATTTCTTTTGATTGCTGAGGTAAACAATGTTCTTTTGAAATTATAATCCTATTTTCTGCACAGGTTGTGTTAGCCAGCTGGTACCGCATATATACAGGGGCAATGAATTCTTTTGGCATTCAGACACAAAAGTGTTGGACTGTGAATAGAGGGGAAGGTCTGAGTCCTGTTGAAAGCTGTGAAGGCAAGTATTTCGTATTTATTCATTGTGAACATTGCACAAAATGGAGTGTGAAATAATATAAAAATTCCTTTTTGAAAGGTTATTAAGAATTAGAATTTGTGGTTATCCATGGTCTAATTAAATATTTAGTTAATCAATTAACATTTGACTAATTTGTGCATATTGCAGAAATCTTAATATAGAAATCTTATTTTCAGAAAGGGTAATACTTAATAGTAGCTTGTTAAAAGGAAATAAAGAAATTGGCAGATATAGGTATATAAATAATTTAGAAACCTGAAATTATAAAAACACAACATGTATCACTAGATTTGAGTCCAAGCAGCATCACACTAATACTGGTGTCAATGGGCAGCCCTCTGAGGTCTACCTAGGCTGTTTCCTGTTTGACCTTTCATTTTTTAAAAGTTTAGTATTCTAAATTAAAATAAAATCAAATGGAAGCAAAATACAAGCCATTCAACATTATTTTTGTTTATTACAATGTCTTGATGCTACATAATCTTTCATTGCAAATAGAAATTATGGATGGTCATATTAGAAAATGTAGAGTTTTATGGGAGATAATCAAGAAAACTCAGAGTTGAGGACTAAATTAGAAAATTAAGAAGAAAAAAAACCAGAAAGCAGCAATAGCAAACCATTTCCATATTGTCAAGAATAATATACACATCCATTAAATCAGCATGAATTCAGCTCAAAAGAGGCCACCTTTAAACTGACAGTAGTAGATTATATCCAGCAGCATCCTGGATATGAAATTCTACAAAACCATGGATATGGCATTGCAATCCAAGTTCTTTCATTTGATTGCAGTTTAGGTGCTTGACAACTGTCTTATACTTAAAATTGTTGCAGTGCCTTTTGATCACATGATCATGATTTGCAACCTTTCCAGTTGATTGGTCATTTAATAACTATGATGATTTGCTTAATGGTCATGATCATTTCCTTAACAACTATGATAAAAATAAATCCTGTCCAGAAACATTATGATTCTCTTACTGGCCAGATTACTTACAACTGAAATTCATACCAATTGTGTCAATGAATACCTGTAAATATAGAGTTATGTTAAAAAGTGACAGTGCAAAAAATAAACTGACTAAAAATAAATAACCAACCCACAACTGTTTTTGTTTAGAGGCTACATAATATTTTTATTGACAAAAGTAACGACTTTAGATATCTGGAAGATGTATTCCCTGCCTCAGGTAGGAAGAGAGCTCAAATAAAAAATGCAATACTGACATTATGGATAGGGCTACAGTTATTTTAATATGATCTAAACCATTTTTAAGAAGCTGAGTTATTGAAAATTACGTTATAGCTGCATTTTGAAATGGAACTCTGGGAGGATGATACTGCAATTATTCTTTTCTAGAAATAGTGCAGTCTAAATTCATGAAGGATTTCAGATCCTCAAGCATGTTCTTCCTCCTTACAGATGAAAGCTGGTTTAGCATTGTGCCGAAACCCATAAGGTGTTTATCTGAAGGTATCAAAATTCTTATCCCGAACACTGTCAGCATCTTCACAACTTGACTATATTTTCTGCTTTGATTTCATGATGTGGTAGTTACCACTGTGAACATGTGTCTTCCAATAAGTATTTCATCTGGTTTCCCTTCCTCTAATAAAGCACATACATATTTTACTTGAGGAGCTTACAAAAGTACTTATAATGTTCCTGGCAGACCATAAAGTTGTGCTGGTCTGCTAAGAATGAACTTGAGATGGCTTCCAAATTATTGTGTTGATCACAAAAAGTTAATAAATAGAAAAAAATTGTGAACATATCCTGAAATGAAATAAGTCTAGGATTATAGAGAATGAAAACAAGACTCAGAAAATGTTGAGTAATAATATACACACAAACAAAATCAATAATATAATGCATTTTCCTGACTAAATCTTACTTACCCCATAAGCAAAAGTGGTTATTTGTTTGGTCTTTCTGTAGGTTCCTGGAAACTCCATCCTTCACTTAGAAACTTTTTAGAGGATGGTACAGCCCTTTTGTGCCAGCTCTAGTCCATATATTTTTTTTCTTAATTATCTCTTCAATTTTTCTTTAGTTTTTGATGAGGTACTGAAATCTCCAAATACATTTTCAGTGTTCTCAATGTTTTCTTATTTATTTATACTTTATATAGAAGAATCTAGTCTACTAGTTTATTAATTCCTCATGTTCCAGTTAAAGTGGCATAATGGAGCTTTTCAAACATCATCTTCCTCTAAAGAGAGATACATTAGTTTCCCCCTATTTTCTGTCATCATATAGAATTACTCATAATCCTTGACTTACAGCCATTCATTTAATGACCATTTGAAGTTACAGTGGCATTGAAAAAATTGACTTAAAATCTTCCTTATGACATAGAGGTGTTTAACCTTCCCAAGGTCAAATTTGGAAATTTGGCAATCACCTTTTATTTATGACGATTGTCGCACCCCAGGACTACTTAACAACCTTCTTGCTTGGCAACTGAAATTCTGGTCTCAATTGGCTAATAAATTGAGGATTACCTGTAATTAACGTTGAATACTTTCATACATGAGCAAGCTGCTCCAAGATAGAGAAATGCTGGGAAAAATGCATTGGTAGCAAAAAAGAAGAAGAAGAAGAAGAAGAAGAAGAAGCAGAAAGGAGTAAGATATGAGTGGACTGCATTTTAATTTAAACATGACAAAAAGCAAAAGGAGAGATACGGAAGGAACTGGGATAATCAGTGGTGATTGGGCACATGGGACATAGTAGAGATGGAAAGAAAGGGACAATGAAAAACCGTCTTCTATCCAATAAGTGCAGTAAACAATTCATCTGGGCAAAATCTAAAAAACCCAAGAGGTTCCAGATTTTGGTGTGACCAGATCATAATGCACCCACATTTGGTAGAACTGACAAGCTGTACATGTTTTGTGCATGGAACAATGCAAATTTTTCACTTATCTTTATTAAGTTATTTTGTGAAGTTGCCTTTGGAACCTATTAAATAGATACGTTAAATAATGCAACTTAAACATAAAGAATATTTAGTTATATAACAATATATTAATATATGCAGAATTTTTGCACAGTGGAACTTAATTTAAAAATCAAAACATAAAGTATTTTATTTCCATGTGAATTGCTATTTGATAGGATTAGGAGACCCTGCTTCTTTTTATGTGGCTATGATATTTCTTCTAAATGGATTGATGGTGTCAGTTTTCTTCCTATATGGCACATATCTAAGGTAAGATAACATTAAAAAGAATTGTTTGCTAAGTGGATAATTGTAATTATTCTGCATTTTGTTAAATATGCACTAAATGTGAAAATTTGTACACAAACTTTACATTATTTCAGAATGTCACAATTTATGGGACATATACACAATTCTTCAATTTAATTTGTGTGGGACAGTTTGATGTTAGAGAATTATGGGGCTAGGGAATATATTTTCACAGATATATTGATTCACCCATGGAATTTACAGCTGATAGACTACGGTACAATGCTTGTTTTTAACATTTTTATAGTTGATATTTATCTTTTTTCTTCCAATGATTACAGTGAAAAGAAAATGTATAATAGCAATTCCAGTCTAGTGAAAGACATTCAGAAAAATGAATAAGAAAGCTAGGTGGTTGAATTTGCACTCTGGCCCTTAAGACTTTTATTGTAATACCTTCATTCAGCTGTATTTTTCTGTCTTCAGTTATTTGCTTTCACACAAATAACTTTTGTTTATACGCAAATAACTTTTATTTGCCCACAATCCTTGCTCCTTTCACCAATAAGGCATATCTTTGCTTGTTAAAGTTGGCTTTTTCATAGGAGATTGTGGTTGTGAAGATAGGGCTGTACAATAATCAGAATGCACTTCTGCTGATGTAGCGAGACTTCTTTGTTTTTTCTTATCACACTTAGGTGGCATATATTTCATTTTTTCCTGCAGAGTGTTGCCAACTTGATAGAGCAGTGATGGCTAAACTTTTTGCCATTGTGTGCCAAAACTGGGGGAAGCATGGGGGGGGGTCATATGCGCGTGTGTCCATGCCCATAATTCAGTGTGCCCACCTCGCCCGCTCCCCCTGCATTTGGCACTTGATGGCAAGGTGGGCCCAATAGGCCTGTTTTTTGCCCTCCCCAGGCTCCAGAGGCTTTCTTGGAGCCTGGGGAAGGTGAAAATGGCCTCCCCCCCCCAGAGGCCCTCCGGACGCCTGAAACACCCCATTTCCCGACTTTCAATGGGACCGGAAAGCCAATTTTTCACCTTCCCCTGGCTCCAGAGGCTTTCTAGGATGCTGGGGAGGATGAAAACAGCCTTCCCCACCCACCCCTAGAGGCCTTTGGAGGCCGAAAACAGCCTGTTTCCCAACTTCCAGTGGGCCCGGAAGGCCTGAAAATGAGCTGGCTGGTGCACGCATGCATGCTGGAACTGAGCTAGCCTAATGCACGCATGCCCACTGATATGACTCCGCGTGCCACCTGTGGCACACGTGCCATAGGTTCGCCAGCAGGGTGATAGAGCATATCTGTACAATATAAGTGAAAGTGAGGAGAAGATTTCATTTAGTGATAGATACTTTCTACAATAGAAAGGCACTTCTGCATGTAAATCAAAAATTAGTACTAACATAACAACTTCAGTGATTCGCTTAACTCTGGCAAGAAAGTAATACTTTTTAACATGACATGATAATATTTTCACACTAGCTTTTTATTTTTTATTATTTGATTTGACTCAGGTTTCACATTATTACTGTTTTGTTCATAATTATTTCATTAAATATTAATATAATAAAACCCTAAGAAATTAACCCAAATTTCTATCCTTTTATAGTCAGGTAAAAATTACATGTTTTTATTTATGTCAGAGAGCATTTTTACTGCTTAGTATTTAATAAGATCTGTATTTTACGCATTATAAAATGCACTTCCTCCCCCCTCTCCCAAAAGTGGATGGAAATGCCTGTAAGTCTTATAGAGCGAATATTGCAACGGGTGGGAGGGGGGTTGGTGCCTGCCATTGCTGCCGCCAGTCGATCACTGGCAGGAGCACTGTAGCCTTTGCTGCCGAGCGGCTGATCGGCGCTTGGATCAGCCTCCCGGAATACCGCTGATCAGCTGTTTTAGCCCCCACTGCCTATCGCCCAGTTCGCCGCTGTTCACTGCTGCTGAATAGCATCAGCGGTGATAGGGGGAAAACAGAGATCAGTGATGGCGATAGGTGGCGGCAGTTATCAGCAGCAATAGCCAACAGCGATCGGTGACGGCAATAGGTTGCAGTGGCAATAGACGATGGTGGTGATAGGAGGTGGCGGCAATCCCTGCTGCCTAGAACAGCTGATTGGTGGTATTCTGGAAGGCCGATCCAACCGCCAATCAGTTGCTCAGTAGCGAAGGCTACAGCGTTCCCCGGCAGCAGCTCAGCTCAGTTGACAGGTGCTGGGGTTGCAATAACTTGCTGAAGCTCACCAGGCTGCTTGCTGCAAGGGCACTAGCCAGATGAATACCAGATAGATGCTGGGAGGCAGAGGCAGATTTTTCCCCCTTGTTTTCCTCCTCTAAAGCTAATGTGCACTTATGGTCCAGTATGTCTTATAGTGTGAAAAATACGGTATGTAAAAACAATTTTGCTGATACAGTTCTTCACTTATGGTCATTAATTCAGCAACTGTTCAGAGTTAACAGTGTTGCTGAACGAAGGGACTTATGGTTGGTCCCAAAGTTATGATGGTTGTAGGGGCCCCATGGTCACATGATCAGAACGCAGGCATTTGGTGACCTGGTTGCATATATGACTGCAATTCCCAACTATTTCTAAGCCCTTTTGGCCCCCTGCGCTCCATTGTCCCTGATGTCCTAGATGATTTTCGCTATCTTCTTGCTCTCTCTACTGACCAAGCCTGGTCCTTTTCAATGCAGTTGCTGATTGATTAGACTTTCTTCCCAAGGTCATGCAAAGCAGTTTCCTTATGACATCAGGGGAATATGGCCTCGCTTACTTAGCAGCTGCCTTTCAAACGGTGAGCATACTTCGTCAACACTGGAAGAAAGATGATTGTGAAAAATTGGTGGATTGGTGGCGTGTAGGACAGCAGGAGCCACAGGGTGACAAGGGCAAGTGAAGATGAGATTGGACTGGGATAACCGGTTTCCTAGGGCTCTGTAGCTTTGTGTCACTCTGTGAGGGTTGGAATACAACAGCTTTACACCATACTGCTGAGGCTTCCTGAGATTCTGTGGCTTCGTACCATGCAGTACGAAGACTGCATGGTACTAAGACAGTTGAGATTTCCAAAGGTGGCTTAGTACTGCCTAGAGCGGCTCTGCATCAAGAAGCCCCTGATCCTCAGCCTGACAAGCAATCCCAGAGCCACATAGTTCTGAACTTGCTTGCCAACTTGCAAGCTAGCACACAGGACAGACAAAAAGACAGAGTTTGGGAATGGGGGGAGGGGGAATAGGTAGTTGAAGAGGAGGCAATATCTTATTTTAGAAAAACTGAGGCTGTGGGTTAGGAGTGACCAAGTTGGCAGAAGCTTGGATTGGTGTGCTTGCTTTACTAACAATTGCTGAAATTCATTTAACTACGGCAACAGGAAGTGTTGAGGTTGCCATTGCTAAGAGATGTGATCATATGACATTGTACTCTATGATTGTATCTAGTGATGGAAATTCTAGTACCAATTGTGGTTATAAGTGAAAGACTACCTGTAATAGAAAAGGTAGCATGAGAATAAGTAAAAAATGTTCTGTAAATTTTATATTTGAGAATATAGCTAAATTAGTCTTTGTTTGTCTTTGAAGTTCAGTTATTGCAGTTTAGTATCTCTTCTTGATTAAGCCACATTCACTGTTCTCCAAAAGCTATAAATCACTTATATTACCAGCATTGCTTATTTGCATATAGATCTTCATTTATCATGTTAAAAATAACTTTCCGCTCTATTTTTAACCATTGACAACCTTCTCAGCATCTCTATTATGTGAGCGCCATTATAATCAGTATGTATTGTCCTGTCCCTAAACTGTGGTTTTCTTTTTCTTTCCCACTTTCCAGAATAGGAAGATTGGAGAGAGGGGTTGCAAGAAAATAAGTGTATAAGAATATACACTTCAAAAGCAATGTGATTGCACCAGCAGCAGAAAAGAGTTAGGCTTAGAAGAGATTGCCTACAGAAGTTGCTTTCCTCACACCTCCACATCTTCCAAGAGCAGAGAATTTGGAGACAAACAGGTTTAAAGAAAATAATGAGATGCAGTCACATTGCTTTTGATGTGTACAAGACAATAAGTAGGCATTCTAGCATTCAAAAGAGCAGGGGAGCAGTTAGGAGAAAATAAAAACTGAAGGAGTGAAACTCAGTGGTTGTTCTGACCTAGGCTTCCTGATATAGCAAAAAGCACACAATTAGTCCCAAAAACCTTTTTTTTATTTCAACGGCTGTGAATTACTTTCATTCATAGCACGTGCTGAATCACCAAGAGGTTATAAATAGTCCAACAGAAGTCTGCCACAGTCCTTTGGATAAGGCTGATAAATACCCACCTTTCTCTTCTTTGACATGCTGCCAAAGACCTAATTGGCAATTATCTTGGCAAGGCCACATGGAAACACAGTAAAAAACGGAGCTTCAAAGTACAAACTGATGCCATCCACAACGTTGCTTCCTGCAAAGGCCCACATGCCTTTGTTCTTCCTTTATGTCTTATGGGAGGGGCCAATCATCTCCAAGCCTTACTTCCGAGTCATCCCTTTTCTTTTAACTGTTCTTGCCTTCTGGCAGCTCTGCGCGTGTGCATACTAGGAACAGGCTCCCCCTGTTCTTCTGCCTCTCTGATGTCCGACTCTGGAGGCTGTGGAGTCTGCACATAACTCCCCAATGGCCCTGGCCCACTCTCTGCCTCCGACGCAGAGCCCTTTTCCTAGCCTTCCCCAGACTCCAGGACTGGCCCGTGTTCCTCCCCAGCTTCCTCACTGTCCGACTCTGCTGCCAGCTCCGCAGGCTGCTGGTGGACCACAACACAAGTCTTGTCACTTTCCCATTGGAAAGCACAGTCATGGTCATGTGATTTCACACAGCAACCATTTGCTTAATGGTGTTAAATTGCTGGTCCCAATTGCTGGTTTGTTAAGTGAAGACTTCCTGTACTGGAACATTTCTGCATGCAGGTATTCTTCAGAAGGGAGTAACAAGGGAGTTCAAAACATTTTTAGTGTAAAGTACATGAAATTCAGATAATTGTTTCAAATTTAAAGCAAATTGTTCCATCTTAGTTGAGAAATATTCTGATGCTGTTCTAATTGTTATGCTATACAAAGTGATTTTGATGTTGGAAGACTTTAGAATAACATAAAGCATTAGTAAGAACATTTTAATATTTTTTTTTCATTGTGGCAAAACTGGAATACTGCATCCAGTTTTGGTCACCAAGATGTAAAAAAGATGTTGAGACTATAAAGAATGCAGAGAAGAGTATCAAAGTTAATTAGGGGACTGGAAGCTAAACATATAAAGAAAATAAAGACATAAAGAAAACAAAACATAGAGAAAAGAAAATTGCTGGAATTGGATATATCTATTTTAATGAAAAGAGGGACTACGGGTAACATGATAGCAGTGTTCCAGTAGTTCAGTGGTTGTCACAAAGAAGAGGGAGTCAAGCTATTCTCCAAAGCACCTGAGGGCAGGGCAAGAAGCAATAGATGGAAACTAATCAAGGAGAGAAGCAATCTAGAACTAAGGAGAAATTGCCTGACAGAACAATTAATTAATGGAACAACTTGCCTCCAGAAATTGTGAATGCTCCAACACTGGAAGTTTTTAAGAAGAGATTGAGCAACCATTTGTCTGAAATGGTATAGGGCACTGATGGCGAACCTTTTCGGCCACGAGTGCCCACATTGGAATGCGCACATGCCACAGCCCTGGAAACTCGAAGACTAGCTGCATGTGCACCGGAACACACATGCACACCAGCCACCTGGTCTTCTGGTTTCCAGCCACACATGTGCACCAGCCACCTGGTCTTTGGGTTTCCAGCATGCGCATCCATGCCGGCCAACTGATCTTTGTGCGTGCTGAAGCACTGGAAACCCAAACACGAGCTGGCTAGCGCGCATGCCCACAGAGAGGGCTCTATGTGCCACCTCTGGCATGCATGCCATAGGTTCACCATCACAGGTAAGGGTTTCCTGCCTGATCAGGGGGTTGGACTAGAACACCTCCAAGGTCCCTTCCAATTCTGTCATTCTATTCTAATTGAACAATCTGTTTTGAACTGAAATATAATGTTTAAAGCTTGAAAGTACAATAATAAAACGTTTTAATCTAGATTAAATTGTGATGTGATATAATTTAATTTATGCTAGAGTTTATATATGTCTAAAGTCACAGAGGAAGTCAGGATAAAATTTCGGAGAGGACGTGTTTTATAAAAGATAAGCATTAACTGTGAAAAGTGTTTATGTTTCTAGATTCATAAATTCATTATTTTGCTTCTGAATTGTAGGTCATGATTCTAATATGTGCCCAGAGTTAAGACTTTCATTCAAATGGTTGCACTAAGTGACACTAAAATTTAATACTATAGAAAGAAAATCCAAATATCTATCCTTTTCTTTAAAAATTCTAAATGCCCATTGTAATTGCCCATTGATTCTAAATTCCCATTGTATACTGTTTTTCGTAATGTCATCTGACTCTTGGATTGGTTGATGGGTAAAAGGCATTCCCACTGCCTTTTAACTGCAATTTTTCTTTTTAACTGTTTTAATTTTGTTAATTTTTTTTACTATGATTTTATAATTTTATTTGTAAACTGCCCAGAGTTATGCAACTGTGGTGAATAATATAAAATATTAATAGAGATAGATAGACAAACAGAAAGAAAGACAGACAGACCAATCTGTACCATTGGGAACTGTGTCACCATTTACTTCTATTCTCTCAGAAGTTATCAGATCAGATCTTTTGCAGCTTTTTGATGCTATTGTAGGATGGGGCAGCATGAACTACTACTTCAGATTGCAGAGTCGTAGCAATACACATTGTGTGAGTGCATGAAAGAATGAGAAATAAAGAATCGTAGTTTTTATTTTCAGTTTAGTTTAATAATATAAGAAAGCCTTGCTGAATAAGTTATAAGTCCATTTATTTCTAGTATTCTTTCTCATATAGTGGCCAATAGTTGCTTGTAGCAAACTGTTTACTGTGTAAAAAATTTTTCTTTTTGACAATCTTGAATCTTCCTTCGTTTAGATTCAGCATGTGACTCTTGTCTCACTATTATATGTGTGCAAAAAAATAACTTTCTTTAAATAAAGGTCTAATTCTTTAAATGATGCATTAAAAACAAGTTTATTTAGTGCAATATGCAGAAATAAATGTACAGGTGAAATTCGAAAAATTAGAATATCGTGCAAAAGTTCATTTATTTCAGTAATGCAACTTAAAAGGTGAAACTAATATATGAGATAGACTCATTACATGCAAAGTGAGATAGTTCAAGCCTTGATTTGTCATAATTTTGATGATTATGGCTTACAGCTCATGAAAACCCCAAATTCACAATCTCAGAAAATTAGAATATTACAGGAAATCAATAAAACAAGGATTGTACATAGAACAATATCGGACCTCTGAAAAGTATAAGCATGCATATGTACTCAGTACTTGGTTTGGGCCCCTTTTGCATCAATTACTGCCTCAATGCGGCGTGGCATGGATGCTATCAGCCTGTGGCACTGCTGAGGTGTTTTGGAAGACCAGGATGCTTCAATAGCGGCCTTCAGCTCTTCTGCATTGTTTGGGCTCATGTCTCTCATCTTTCTCTTGGCAATGCCCCATAGATTCTCTATGCGGTTCAGGTCAAGCGAGTTTGCTGGCCAGTCAAGCACAGTAATCCCATGGTCATTGAACCAGGTTTTGGTACTTTTGGCAGTGTGGGCAGGTGCCAAGTCCAGCTGGAAAATGAAGTCAGCATCCCCATAAAGCTCGTCTGTGGAAGGAAGCATGAAGTGCTCCAAAATCTCCTGGTAGACGGCTGCATTGACCCTGGACTTAATGAAGCACAGTGGACCAACACCAGCAGATGACATGCACCAACACCAGCAGACTCCCCAAATCAACACAGACTGTGGAAACTTCACACTGGATTTCAAGCATCTTGCAGTGTGTGTCTCTCCATTTTCCTCCTCGCTGCTGCGCCGTTCCACCGATTGGGTTCCTTTCCGTTCTCATTGGATCGACTGAGTGCCATTTAAATTTTCCTCCACAGCTAGTCCCGCCTCCTCCTCACTGCGCATGTCCAGTCTTTTCACTCAGTCATTGGTGACTAGACTGGTGTGCCATAGCTCCGTGATTAAAAAGAAAAAAATCCTGCGCAAAAATAGCTAGTTTGTAGCAATAACAGCTGAGACGAAAGAGAGAAAAGAAGAAATAGTAGCGGCTGAGGCGAGCGAGCGTTTTCCCGGCTGGGGCGCTTGCAGCCGTTTTCTAAAACTCATTTAGAGCTGACGATCTACAGGTCTGTCAGTTTAAAATCTCAGCAGCCGTTAGCCGCGAGCGAGGAGCTGGTTACCTGGCTCGCCAGCATAACCGCCCCGCTTTTTCCGTTAGCAATTTAAAAGCGGCATTGGAGTTCTTGCCTCGCCGGCAATCTCCTAAAGCAAAGCCTTTGTGTGAATAGTCTGATCGCGTTAGCGATAATAAAAGGCAATTTAAAGGATCAAAGGCTCAGCGCAGTTAGCGCTTTATTGTTAGAGGAGAAAGCACCTCATTATCAACCGCCATTCTGAGGGAAAGATCAAAGGCGGAATTCAAATAAAAGCCTCTGATTGCTTCTGAGGCCATTGAAGATAAATAGCAGAATCGCAACCAAGAGGGTGACAGCGATTTATCTGCTGCTAGAACTACAATCCTGATTACAACCGTTCAGGGAAGTACATATTTATTTCTTATTATTACTTAATTTATTGGGGTGTCACAATAAAAAAAATGGAAGGAGATGATTTATCTTCAGATTTAGAAATAAGTCATACCCCACCCAGAGCAGTCTCTCCTCAACCCAAAGACAAAAAAACAAAGAATAAGTCTTATGACCAAACTTCTTGCTCAGGCCCCAAGGGGGCTGGGCAGAAGAGCAAAATGTCAAAACAAGATCAGCGCAGACATAAGGCACTAGAGCGCCAATTTGCAAAGGCTTGCGCATCACAGTCAAATCCTAATGTGGGGATTGAGGAAAATATCAGGGTACAATCACAGGATTCCCACAATACCTTACACAAAATACAGGAAGAATCTTCCAATTTAAATGACATAAATTATCCAGATCAGACAGATCCTAATAATCAGACCACTACAGTGGTACAGGATCCGGGATTTTATAGGGGATTCCAGTCAGGACCCCAAGCTACTTTCACACCAACAGCAGCTGGCCTTAGAAGTGTAGATAATTCTTCAACAGGCCAAGCTTTAGATTTACAATCAATCTTTGCTCAAACCTTTTCCCAAATTTTTCAAACAGGGTTACAACACACTAGTTTTCCAGTAGCACCTATGCAGGTTCCCAGAGGTAACAACATGGAACCTATGCATGAAACTCATTCCACAATTCAAAACAATTTAGAATATAACCCAGTAGACATGGGAGAGGAATTTTTAGAAGAACTAGAATTGTCAGATGACAATGAAGATATAACTGATAGACCAGCATTTCAAGGCCTGTTTAAACCCTCCATGTTCAAATCTCTTCTTCGCAAAGCTAAGATAGCTACCAATATGGATTTAGGTCTACAACAATCCACTTCAAATAGCAATTCTTCTGAATCCCACAGCAATGTTTTTCCATTACCAGCTCAGGAATGTGATTATATCCCTAGCCCAGACTTGTTTACACAAGTAGTAAAAAAGCCATGGGAAAAACCGGGATCTTTAGCAGCACCCAATAACTTTGATAAAATGTTATACTGTGCTTCCCCAGATTTAGACACAATACTACAATTACCATCAGTTGATGAACCTGTAGCCAGTTTAACATCACCATCTGTATTAGTTAGTGAGGCAGGGGATGGATTGAAACAAGAAGACAAAAAGGCAGAAATAACTTTCAAGAAAACACACCAGGCGGCAGCCTGGGCTATTAGAGCTGCTATATCAGCATCATTTTTTAACAGAGCATCACTGGTGTGGCTTCGACAACTACGCACTAGAATAGCACCGGATGATGCCAGATCACAACAAGATATGGCAAAACTCATAGCTGCAGCTGAATATTCAGCTGATGCATCATTGGATGCAACAAAATTTGCATCCAGAGCTTTAGCTTCGGCTATTACATCCAGAAGACTATTATGGCTCAAACAGTGGAGAGCCGATATGAAATCTAAATGGAGGTTAGCCACCGCACCTTATCAGGGCAAATCGTTATTTGGAGATTCATTAGAATCAATTTTAGTGGAAGGAAGGGACAAAAAGAAAGTACTACCTTCTTCATACAGACGCCCAGATAGGAGATTTTCTCCTTATCCTAGGCAGCCATTTCGTCCGGAACAGGGACCCAGCGGTCCATACTTTCCACGAAATTACACACAACAGTATTCAGCATTCTCAGACAGAGCTTCATTTCGAGATAGAGGAAGAAGACAGACTACATTCAAACGTCCCTTTAGAGGAACGGGATATCGCCCGTTCCGCAGAGGGAAATGACTTCCCAAAAACTTCTCCCCTCGGTGGAAAAATCCAGCTGTTCTACCACCAGTGGGAGAAATCAACAACAGACAACTGGATAATACAAACAGTAACACATGGTTTACAGCTGGAATTCATTTCATTCCCCCCATCAAATTTTGTTCAATGTCCAATACCATCTCAGACAACAAAGAAAGATCTTATGGATCTAGAAATCAAACACTTATTGGAAATACAAGCCATAGAGACTGTACCAACAGATCAAATTGGCAAGGGATTTTATTCAATATTATTTCTTGTGCCCAAAAATTCGGGGGGTTGGAGAGGTATTCTCAATTTGAAACACCTAAATATACACATCAGATACAGACGCTTCAAAATGCATTCCCTGGCCAGTGTCCTGAAAGGAGTAAGACAGAACGATTTATTACAATCAATAGACTTAAAGGAAGCGTATTTACATGTGCCAATACACCAGGCACACAGACAATTTTTCCGGTTTGCTTTTGCACACAGACACTTCCAATACAGAACAATGCCGTTCGGACTGTCATCAGCGCCACGGATCTTTACCAAACTGATGGCAGCTGTGACAGCTACTCTGCGAGAACAATCAATCAGAATTATATGTTACCTGGACGATCTATTGATTTTGTCAACAACATTAAATCAAGCAAAATCAGACAGACAAACAGTTATACAAACATTACAAGATCACGGGTTAACCATCAACTGGGACAAAAGTCATTTAAGCCCTGTGACAAGACTGTTACATTTAGGAGCAATAATAGATTCTTGTCAAGGTCAGGTATACCTTTCACCAGACAGACAAGACAGTATTCGATTAATGATTTCACAAATAATTGTGAAAAGAAAGACGTCTCTTCTAACATTATCACAACTATTAGGAAAACTAATAGCTTGCATAAATATAGTCCCTTGGGCCAGACACCACTCCAGAAAATTACAATGGCTGATGTTACCTTATCAAAGGAAGGGAACAGCCAATTCACAGACCAAAATAGTGGTACCTGCAACAGTCAAATTATCTCTCAGGTGGTGGATTTCACCAGCTCTGACAAAGGGAACGTTATTCTTAGATCAGACCAGGATCAAAATAACAACAGATGCAAGTCTATTAGGATGGGGAGCTCATATGGAGAACCATCTAGCACAGGGAACCTGGTCCGAGGCAGAGAAGAAACAGAGTATAAATTGGTTAGAACTCAGAGCAGTCAGATGGGCTCTTCAATATTTCAAAGACCAAGTAAAAAGGAAACATGTATTAATATTAACCGACAATATGACAACCAAAGCCCACATAAACAGACAGGGTGGAACAAGATCAAAATCACTTATGGAAGAGACGGAAAAATTAATGATATGGGCAGAGAAAAACATCATATCGATAAAAGCAGAACACATATCAGGGATATCAAACAAAAAAGCAGACTGGCTAAGCAGAGACAGCTTAGATCAAGCGGAATGGAAACTGGATCCAGACATTTTTCAACAGATAATAAAAAGATTTGGAACACCAATAGTGGATCTTTTTGCCACACAACAAAATACACAACTCCCAAGATTTTTTTCCCGATTTCCCAATCAAAGGGCAGAAGGCCAGGATGCACTAAGGTCCAAGTGGCCAAAAGGCATATTGTATGCCTTTCCTCCAATACCAATAATTCCTCTAGTAATCAGAAAAATGATGATGGAAAAGGCAGATCTAATCATGGTGGCACCGTATTGGCCACGAAGAGAGTGGTTTGCCGATCTCAAAGAACGATCCATCAATCAACCATGGAGGTTACCAATAAAGAAAGAATTGTTAAGACAAGGAGAAGTATATCATCCAAACCCAGAATGGCTCAAATTAGCCGTCTGGAGATTGAGAGGATACGATTAATGAAAAGAAAGATTCCGATAGATGTAATTACCACAATACAAGCAGCAAGAAGACCATCAACAATTCGAATCTACAATGCTTCTTGGAAAAATTTTGCATCATGGTGTGCAAAAAATCACACTGATCCAACTTCAGCACAAGTGGTTGATGTACTTAAATATCTTCAAACAGGTTTTAAAAAAGGACTAGCTCCATCAACCCTGAGAAGACAGGTGTCAGCACTATCAACTGTTATTTCGACAGAAGAAGGACATCCATTATCACATGACGAAACAATTAAGGCGTTCTTACATGGAGCAGTAAATTTAAGACCACCAACGGTACACAGATTTCCAACCTGGGACATGAATTTGGTTCTTCAATCATTAACATCACATCCATATGAACCAATAAAAGAAGCATCATTAAGATGTCTAACAATAAAATTAGCATTTTTATTGGCTGTAACATCAGCTAGAAGAATATCAGAACTAGCCGCATTGTCAATACGACAGGATTTATGTATTTTTTTACCAGATAGAGTGATAATGAGAATGGATCCAACTTTCATTCCAAAAATTAATTCAAAATTTCACAGAGAACAGGAAATAATATTACCTAATTTTTGTCCAGATCCAAAACACACATTAGAGAAAAAATGGCATACATTAGATGTACGCAGAAATTTGAAATGTTACATTAATAGAACATCTGAATTTAGAAAGACAGAAGCATTATTAGTATCATTTTTACCATCATCAATGGGACAAAAAGTAACATCAACAACTATAGGCAAATGGATTAAGGCATGCATAGTAGCAGCTTATAAATTAAAAGGATCAGAAGTACCAAAAGGAATAGTACCTCATTCCACACGTAGCGCTGCTACTTCAATAGCTTGGGCAAAACAAGCATCAATCGATGAAATTTGTAGAGCAGCTACATGGTCATCTATAACAACGTTTATAAAACACTATAGATTAGATGCCTTTGCTTCAGCAGAAGCTGCCTTTGGTAGAAGGGTTCTACAGGCAATAATACCTAGTCAAGAACAAAAGATGGACAAAATTCCCTCCCAAATAGAGTAGACTTGGGTATGTCCCAATCGGTGGAACGGCGCAGCAGCGAGGAGGAAAATGAAACGTTGGCTTACCTGAACGTTCATTTTGTCCTCGCTGATGCGCCGTTCCGGCCCACCCTAGTATAATCCATCATTAAATTGTAGATAGGGTGTTTGTTATTTATATTCCTCTACAGCTAACAATAAAAAGAATAAAGAATAAAAAAGTTACAGTGTCAAAATAAAAGAAACTTCGTGAAAAGACTGGACATGCGCAGTGAGGAGGAGGCGGGACTAGCTGTGGAGGAAAATTTAAATGGCACTCAGTCGATCCAATGAGAACGGAAAGGAACCCAATCGGTGGAACGGCGCATCAGCGAGGACAAAATGAACGTTCAGGTAAGCCAACGTTTCATTCTTCCTCCGGACTCTGGGTCCTTGATTTCCAAATGAAATGCAAAAGTTGCTCTCAGGACTTCGGACCACTGAGCAACAGACCAGTTCTTTTTGTCTTTAGCCCAGGTAAGACGCTTCTGATGTCGTTTGTTGTTCAGGAGCGGTTTGACAAGAGGAATACCGCATTTGAAGCCTATGTCCAGGATCCGTCTGTGTGTGGTGGCTCTAGATGCACTGACTCCAGCCTCAGTCCACTCCTTGTGAAAGTCCCCAACACTTTTGAATGGCCTTTTCCTGACAATCCTCTCCAGGCTGCAGTCATCCCTGCTGCTTGTGCACACTTCCACACTTTTCTTTTCCACATAACTTTCTATTAATATGCTTTGATACAGCACTTTGGGAACATCCAACTTCTTTTGTAATTACCTGTTGAGGCTTTCCCTCCTTATGGAGGGTGTCAATGATGGTTTTCTGCACAACTGTCAGGTCAGCAGTCTTTCCCATGATTGTGATTCCTACTGAACCAGACTGAGAGACCATTTAAAGGCTCAGGAATCCTTTGCAGGTGTTATGGCTTAATTAGCTGATTAGAGTGGGACACTTTGAGCCTAGAATATTGAACCTTTTCACAATATTCTAATTTTCTGAGATTGTGAATTTGGGGTTTTCATGAGCTGTAAGCCATAATCATCAAAATTATGACAAATCAAGACTTGAACTATCTCGCTTTGCATGTAATGAGTCTATCTCATATATTAGTTTCACCTTTTAAGTTGCATTACTGAAATAAATGAACTTTTACACGATATTCTAATTTTTTGAGTTTCACCTGTATTCTACAGAAAATATTGTTGTGGATAATTAAAAAATTAAGATTGGAATCGCAACATTCCGTGCCTAGCGCATCAGGTGGCTGTAACTGGGAAGAGACAAATAACCTGATCCCAAGCCATAAAGGACTTGAAAGGTGACAACCAGCACCTTGAATTGCACTGGAAGCAAATCAGAAATCAATGCAACTCCTGCAGTAGAGGTGCCAACCTGGGTCTGCATAAAACCATTTGACTGCTACATTTTTAAAAAGTTTTTTTATTTTAAACATAATTAAAAAGACATACAAAGACATACAACAACCGTAGTTTCTTTTTCAGCTACTTAACAGTGATCCATATCTTACTCTATATTAATATTTACAGATATTAATCTGTAAAAAAGAAAGAGAGAGAGAGAGAATTGACTGCTACATTTTGAACCAATAGGAGCTTCTGGATGTTTTTCAAGGGCAGCTTCACATAGAGAGCATGTTGCAATAGTCAAGACAGGAGATGACTAGGATGTGAATGACTGAAGAGGGATTGATGGTCCAGGAAAGGATGTAATTGGCATATAACCCATAGTTGCGCAGAGGCTGTCCTAGCCATAACTGCTATCTGCTCCTTGAATTTTTGAGTCCAGGAGAATCCCCAGATTATGCATTGGATCTGTTTGGGGTAATGTCACCCCATCCAAAATCAAAGGTGGCAATTCTTCATGGATGAAGGAGTCACAAACTCAGAGCTATTCTGTCTTGCTTAAGTTCAGTTTCAGCCAGTTGCTGCCCATCCAGCCCTTAAAAGTCTCCAAACACTGTTGGGGGTTGGGGGTGGGGGGTGGATCATGGAATCACTGTTTTACTTATATAAAAATTTAAAGCAGATTATTCATAAAATGAAAGTATTTTTATTTTGTCACTTAAGCTTGTCTGAAAAAGAAAATTTTACTCCCCCCACCCTTCTCTCCCTTCACAGTGGGAACAGATTTGGAGGGTTACTTACAGTGGCATGCTACTTTTTCAACCACGGGGAGGTATGTCTACAAATTAATAGTTATTTTAAAAATTGAATTAATGTTTAAGATTTAAGTACTTTATAGTTAAACTTTTAAAGGATGTACTGTTGGAAATAAATTGAGATGTTCATATTTTCTGATTTGATCAAATGAATTTAGTTTTATTTCAGAAAATGCTTTGGAGTACGCAGAACACCAACGTAGCATTTGGCTGAAACTCTTTAAATCAGATGCACATTTTGTTGCTTAAACAGTATGCTTCAAATCACACAATTATGTTCCTGCATTTTCAGAAAATAAAATAAAATAAAATAAAATAAAATCTGAAGCCCTGTGAGCTCTGCTTGCTATGCTTCTTATCTGTAAAACTAATTCTATTCATATTTATTTGGAAATGAGTTAGCTTTGGGTGCAATTTTGATGAAAACTGAAAAAAACTATCATAAAATGAGATTACATGATCTCATTTGCAGGATGCTGCAAATGATGCTTTATGCTGCCATGTTGCCAATTTACCATAGGGTTGGGTTGCGATCATCATAACTATAGATCCAGAGCATAAGTCCCTTTTTTCAGATAGATTGTAACTTTGAATGATGGCTAAGTGAAGAGTCAAGTGTTACCTGTGTTTGTTTTGCAATTTGAGCTTCATTCATTGCTTGTATGACCAAAGTATCTCAATATCATTCTGATGATTAATCTATTTTGCATTTAATCCACTTTACCCATATTGATGAGGAAAAAAACCCTGACACTGACAAGTTCTAGTTTGTATATCAAGTACCAAGCAAACAACAAGTACTGAGACAAAATTTTCTTGTCAAAATGCATTAAGTACCCAATTCAATGAATTTCAAAACAGTTGAGTACTGAGGTACCACTGTACCTTGTTTTAACCTTGATCAAACAAACTTTATATTCTTTTACTGTTACTTTACTGTTTTTACTCCTAACAGTCTTAAGCTTTAGTTCATTCAAATATGGTTTTGATTTTCTTGATTTCTTGTTTGTTCCATCCCACAGACTCTTTAAGTCTTTAAGAAGCTGCTTTTGTACATCTAATTAAAAAATATTGTCCGGGTCATTATTTTGGTTTATCATCTGCATAATGCTTTTGAATTTTAAAACATCAGTCAGTTTCTTTTATTGATCCAGTGAAACATCCTTTTTCAAATCATTCTCTTAGTCTGCCTATTGTAAATCCATTTCCAACACCATCTCTAACTTGCCAGATAAAATTTGTTCTAAAACTGTCATTTCTTCAGTAACATCTTTTTGACTTAGTCTGCCCATAGAACTAGACATCATTACTGACATTATTGATATCATAGCTACTAATTTTGACATCATTTTCAAAGTCTTGTTTGGTATTTTCATTATTACAGTATTTTGCAATTTATCAGCTTGCATTTTTCCCTCTATCTAAAATCTTCAGTCCTCTTTAGTATCCAGTTCATCACTGGATGTTTATATGTTTATCACAATGATATTTATTTATCACTATCTTTCAAAAACTCAAACAAATTTATTACCCACAGTAATAACTGGTAGTTGCTCAGAGGTTCTTGAACAGGAGTTCCACAGCCTTGTGGAAGTGAACACAATTTTAGCAGAATTGCATGGGGTTATGGGCACCTGGCAGAGTGGAATGGATGAGAGAGAGGTGGAGCTACTACATCATCCCTGCAATTTGTCTTAATGGTGAATGACCATGGGGATGCTGCAGTGTCATAACTTTGAAATGGGGTTGTAAATTATAGATTGCTTTTGGAGGGATGTTATAACTGAACAATCAAAAAGTGACCAGTCTGTTCAGCATGAACTATGTGTATTTCATCACTCTTATCTTTAATTCCATTAACCCTCATGGCTTCTTATTTAGACCTTTTCACTAATTTCTAAAATATTTTATTTTCAACAAAATGATTTTCTCTGCGTCAGTTTCTAATTATCTTGTTTTAAATTATTTCTTCTTCTTTTTTTAAAATTTGATTTATATGCCGCCCTTCTCCGAAGACTCAGGACGGCTTACAGTGTGTTAAGCAATAGCCTTCATACTTATGTATATTTATACAAAGTCAGCTTATTGCCCCCACAAACTGGGTCCTCAATTTACCTGCCTTAGAAAGGATGGAAGGCTGAGTCAACCTTGAGCCTGGGGAGATTCGAACTGGTGTAATTGCAGACAGCTGGATGTTAATTACGGTGCTTTAGTCTGCAGAGCTAAACCAGGCTCTTTCCCCATTCTCATTGTCATCAACCTATTTTTGTAGCAATAATCCTAATGTTTACATTTTTTTCTTCTATAGCCTTATTCATTTCATCATTCTACCAAGCATCCTTTTTTCATAAATATAGTTACCTTAATTATATACATTTTTGAGATATTCAGTAACATAATAACTTCTTATTCTGTAAGAGCAGCTTCACTTGCCATCGTATTTCCATTAATTCTGTTATGAGAGTTAACTATTTTCTAACATTTTTACATAGTTTTTCTTCCTGCAGGTTGCTGAAGCCAATTTTCTCATATTCAAAAGTAGATAACATAATGCTAGGTTTGGCCTTATATCAAAACAAGGAAAAATATTATCCCTCATAAAAAAGAATAATTTTAAGCCTAAATTTATGTAGACTAGATAGGCTTTGGAGGACCAAGAATCTGAGCGTTGATTGCAGTGCAAATAGAACTCTTACTTGATATAGATATAGATTACATATACTGTAGATATAGAGTAGTAGCTGAAATACATGATAAACTTTTAAGTTTTTCAAAAACTCATGAGAATATTTTCTTATCATTTTGTGCTATTCTAGCTTGTCTGGAAAAACATGAGATCCACATATACTCAAGTTTCTTTTGCTTCTTTCCTTTTCTTCCATATCTACAGATAGTCCTCAACTTACAACCATTCATTTAATGACTGTTAGAAATAACAATGGTACTGAACAAAGTAACTTATGATCGTTTTTCACACTTATGACCATTGTTGCATCCCTATGGTCATGTGATCAAAATTTGGATGCTTGGCAAATGGCATGTATTTATGATAACTGCAGAGTCCTGAGGTCATGTTGATCACCTTTTGGGACCCTCTGACAAGCAAAGTCAGTGGGAGGCCAGATTCAGCCAACAGCCATGTTCCTAACTTTCAAGTCAGGGAGTAGAGGGTTAAGACTAAAACATCTCTTAGAAAATAACCTGAGACTTCCAACAAAAAAAAGTGCATGTCACTTCATAAAGGGCCAAAAACACTTACATTTTTAATTTTTTTTCCTTAAGAAAAATTACTTTTCAATTTTTTTAAATTTCTTTTTTCAATTTTTAAATTCCTTGTTCCAATATTAATCTTTTTTCTTTTTAAAGTTGTTTATTAATAGTACAAAATTAAAAAAAAACATTGGACATAGATATGATGTCACTGGTTCCAAACATCTTCCATCACTTTGCAATAATATTAGTACTCATATAAACATATAATTCTTAAACTTTGTTCATTATTTAAACATAATATAATATTAATAATTGATCACAATTCCATTAAAATTAAGTGGAAAGGGCAAAAAAAAGATAAGGAGGTGGGCCCTAAAAAAAGCAATCTCAAATCAAAATGAATTTAAATTAAAGATGGATGATCAAATGAGTTTGTTTTTTCATAGTAATAAAAAAGAGGATACAAACAATCAGAACCTTTTATTAGGGGCATCATACATGGCCAAAGTCAACAAACAAAAAAGACAATGGCAAAAAAATTTAGAGAAAGGTCTTAGCAAACTGTAAAAAGAGCTACAGAAAGAACCCATAAAACGGGAATTGAAACAACAAATAAACACAATTAAACACAAATTAAATATCATTGAAAAGGAAAATATAGCACAACAAATTAAAAGCATTAAGCAAAATTTCTTTGAAAATGCAAATAAGCCAGGGAGATGCTTATAGACTAAGAAAATGGAAAGAAAAGAACCAGATTAGTAAATTACATAACAAAAAATGAAAGTTAATTTATCAAAATGAAGCGAAGAGAAAGGTAGCGTATGAGTTTTTAAAAAAACGTATATGAGGATAAGGAGAAGATAGAAGAAGGTAAGATAGTGCAATACCTAAAAAAAAAATAGAATTGCCCAGAATGTTGGAGGAAGGTAAAAATTTATTAAATAATGAGATAAGAGCATGGAAGATAGCTGAGACAATCAGAAAACAAAAAAGTAACAAAGCGCCAGGCCCCGATGGCCTACCTTCAGAAATCTATAAAAATCACCAGGAATTATTAAGCCCACTGTTATTAGAGGTTTATAATGATGTACTTAACGAAGCTAGGATACCTGAATCGTGGAAAGAAACAACAATTACATTGATTCCCAAGGAAAATTCCAATTTGACTTATATTAAAAATTACAGGCCGATATCCCTACTACATTAGGATTATAAAATCTTTATGACAATTATGGCAGACATACTAAAGAAAATTTTAGGGAATTTTATTCATACTGATCAAAATGGCTTTCTTCCCAGAAGGCATATAATGAACAACCTTAGGATTATCTTGGATACCAAGATAATATTGATATAATATTATGAAATCCACAATGAAAAACAGATGGCATTGATTTTTATCGATGCGCAAAAAGCACTCGACAACGTTAAATGGGACTTCATATTAGAAAAATTAAAACATATGGATTTGGGGGGAAATTTACAAAGATGTTTAAAACAATCTACTTTTTCTGTCCCCGTCGCACACACACACACAAACAGACAGCCAGGAATTAATGAATCAAACAGTCAGGAATTCCTTTAAGATAACAGGCTTGGCAGTGAACCATGAACTGCCTGCTAAAAGATTTTACTCACTAAGAGAGTTTTTCCTCCTCAGTCTGATATACCAAATTAATTCCACAAAGCAAAGAATTGTCCAAGTCCAGTCCAAAGAAATCCAAAAAGAGCTTCTAACAGGGTTCTAGAAACACGATATGACTTCCGAGCTTTTCAGTTTGTCCGTCACAAGGCCTGAATAGCTGACACACACCCTTTTATTCCTTGTGGGGTCTGGTCCAGTGACTCAGCTCAATCTCTGGCCTGCCCACGCCTCTTTCTCTGCTGCATGCTTATCTTTCTGACACTGTCTGGGATCCAGCCAAAACTCATCCCCCTCGCTCTCTATCTGCGGCTGCTCCGAAGTGCCTTGGTCCTGGCATATCTCTTGGCCTTCGGAGGAAAGCTGAGGCATTGCCAGAGAGGGGGTCCTGGAGAGGGAGGCCTTGCCAAATCCTCTCCTTCACCTTCTGAGTCCTCTCCCTCTGTTAGGGCAGGCTCGGGGGTCGGAGTCACAACACTACTCCAGACAAGAAGCCAGAGTGGTGATAAATGGGGAAACGACAAAGAACTTTTCAATCCAAAAAGGTACAAGGCAAGGTTGTCCATTATCACCACTGCTCTTTATTATATCACTAGAGGCTTTAATTAGAACAATTCGAGAAGACAAATCAAAGGTTTAAAAGTAAGAAAAGGAAGTTTTAAGGTACAGGTATTTACGGACGACCTTGTATTCATTATTTTTTTTCAAAAAATTTTTATTTGTTTTTAAACATCTTAAACATAAAATACATCTTTTAAGAGCTAAGCTTGGTCTGGTATTAGATAAGTACAATTGCCCACACTTCTTTAACCAATTTGATTCCAAATTTCATTCATTTACATCTTTCGCATGTCGCGAAAAGGGGATTGAGGGGTTTTTTAAGTACTTTTTTAAGGGGTGTTTTAGGGGGTTCTGGGGTGGGGGAGGGTGCGGGTTTGGGGGGAAACCCGGGGGGGAAAGGGACAGGCCCGACAGTCTTTGATGCCACGGGGGGCTTAGTTTCTGGAGGCAAGAGGGCTCTCAATGAGCCCTCTGTTGAGGGTGGTGTGATAACTATGTTATGTGGGAGGGGCAGATATGGCGAGAGCAGGGGACCATATCATGTGCGGGGGGCGCGCACTCGCTGTCTTCGAGCGATTGCGCGCCCCGGTCCCCGGAGCTATTCCTGTTCCCCGGGTTGCTTAGAGTCTCAGGACCCGAGGCTCCGGCTGTTGTTGTGCAATGCGAGGTCCGTGGTAAACAAGGCCCCCCTCATATGTGATCTTCTTGAAGAGGGGGATGCGGACCTGGCCGGTATTACCGAGACCTGGTTGGGCCACGAGGGGGGGGTTCCCCTCGTGGAGATGTGTCCACCGGGTTTCCTTGCATTCCACCAGCCGAGAACCCAGGGCAGGGGTGGGGGAGTAGCGGTCATTATTAAGGAAGGTCTGGGTCCGAGGGAGGCCACTGTACCTCAGATAGCCGGGTGTGAGTCCGCCTTTGTGAGATGGGGTCCCGGTGGGCAGATGGGTCTGTTAGTCACGTACCTGGCTCCCTGCCACGTGGCAACGACCCTGCCCGAGCTTCTCAATGTTATAGCCGAGGTGGCGGTTGATACCCCCAAGCTTATAGTCATGGGGGATTTCAACCTGCCATCTATCGGCGAAACATCTGAGATGGCTCGGGAGTTCATGGCTTCCATGACGGCCATGGACCTGACCCAGGTAATTCAGGGCCCGACTCACATTGGTGGACACACCCTGGACTTGGTTTTTGTCTCTGGTTAGTGGTTGAGTGGTCATGATATTGGGGATATAGGTGTTGAACCCTTGTCATGGACTGACCACTCGCTCCTTCGTCTCGACTTTCTGACCGTTACACCTCATCGCAGGGAGGCAGAACCAACTAGGTGGTTCCGCCCCAGGCGCCTGATGGATCCTGATAGATTCCAGACGGAGCTTGGGCCATTTCCTGAGACACTGACACGCGACTCGACTGAGGACCTGGTGGCTGCCTGGGATAGGGCAGCTGGTGGGGCCTTGGACCGGGTCGCGCCTTTGCAGCCTCTGACCCGGCGCCGAACTCACTTATCTCCTTGGTTCACCGAGGAGCTGAGGGAGATGAAGCGCCGGAAAAGACGCCTAGAGAGTGGTTGGAGGGCTAGTCGCTCTGAATCTGACTTAACACTAGTAAGAGCTCATATTAAGACTTACTTAGTGGCAATAAAAGCGGCGAAATCTAATTATTTCACCGCTCTTATCGCGTCATCAGATAATCGCCCAGCCGCCCTGTTTAGGGTGACCCGCTCCCTCCTCCATCTGGGAGCGCGGGAGGATCCCTTGCAGGGACGTGCTGAGGATTTTGTTCAATATCTGGATGATAAAATAACTCAGATTCGGGATGAGCTGGCCACTGACTGGGTTAGTCCGGGCGAGGTGACCGAGCCCAGTCTTGAAAGTGTTATCTGGGCTGAGTTCGATCCTGTGGCTCCCGAGGACGTGGACAGGATCCTGGGTAGACTGAACGCTACCACATGTTTATTGGACCCGTGTCCCTCCTGGTTGGTGCTGGCCTCCCGGGAGGTTACACGAGGCTGGCTCCAGGAGATTATAAATGCTTCTTTGAGTGAGGGTGTCCTTCCGCCTGCCTTGAAGGAGGCGGTGGTGAGGCCCCTCCTCAAGAAGCCCTCCCTGGACCCGGCTGTTTTGGTAAATTATCGTCCTGTCTCCAACCTTCCCTTTCTAGCGAAGGTTGTTGAGAGTGGTGGCGCAGCAGCTCCCCCGGTACCTGGATGAAGCTGTCTATTTAGACCCGCTCCAGTCCGGCTTCAGGTCTAGTTACAGCACCGAAACGGCATTGGTCGCGTTGGTGGATGATCTCTGGAGGGCCTGGGGTAGGGGGTACTCCTCTATCCTGGTACTGTTAGACCTCTCAGCGGCTTTTGATACCATCGACCATGGTATCATGTTGCGCCGGTTGGAGGGATTGGGGGTGGGGGGCACCGTTCTGCGGTGGTTCTCCTCCTACCTCTCCGACCGGTTGCAATCGGTGTTGACGGGGGCAGCGGTCGACCCCAAGGCGCCTAGTGTGTGGGGTGCCACAAGGGTCGGTCCTCTCGCCCCTCCTGTTCAACATTTATGTAAAGCCGCTGGGTGAGATCATCCGTGGTTTTGGGGTGGAATTCCATCAGTACGCTGATGACACTCAGCTGTACATTTCCACCCCAGACCACCCCAACGATGCCGTGGAAGTGATGTCCCAGTGCCTTGAAGCTGTGCGGGTCTGGATGGGGAGAAACAGGCTTCGACTCAACCCCTCCAAGACCGAGTGGCTGTGGCTGCCGGCGTCCCGATATAGGCAACTGACTCCATCGTTGGTTATTGGGGGCGAATCATTGGCCCCCACGGAAAGGGTGCGCAACTTGGGCGTCCTCCTGGATCCACGGCTGTCTTTAGAGGAGCATACGACAGCTGTGGCCAGGGGAGCTTTTTATCAGGTCCGCCTGATACGCCAGTTGCGGCCCTTTCTAGATCGGGACTCCCTACGCAGTCACTCAGGCGCTCGTCACGTCTCGCTTGGACTACTGTAATGCTCTCTACATGGGGCTCCCCTTGGGATGCATCCGGAGGCTTCAGCTGGTACAGAATGCGGCCGCGCGGGGGATTATGGGAGCGACAGGGCGCTCCCATGTGACACCTCTCCTGCGTGAGCTGAATTGGTTGCCGGTTGATTTCCGGGTGCGTTTCAAGGTGTTGGTAATTTAAAGCGCTCCATGGCTTAGGACCAGGGTACTTACGGGACCGCCTTCTGCCACCTATTGCCTCCCACCGGCCGGTTCGCTCCCACAGAGAGGGCCTCCTCAGGGTGCCGTCAGCCAGACAGTGCCGGCTGGCGACCCCCAGGGGGAGAGCATTCTCTGTGGTAGCCCCCACCCTCTGGAACGATCTCCCTCCAGATCTGAGAACTATCGCTGACCTCCGGACCTTTCGTCGGGCTTTGAAGACTCATCTCTTCCAACTTGCCGGACTTGCCTGATCCCTCCTATTTTTAAATATTTTAAATTATTTTTAAATTTTTAGAGTTTTAGAGTTTTTATTCGGTATATTTTCAGCCTAAATTTATATTGATTTTAGTACGTTTTAACTTATTGTATTGTATTGGTTTTAAATTGGCTGTTCACCGCCCTGAGTCCGGAAGGAGAAGGGCGGTATAGAAATTTAATAAATAAATAAATAAATAAATAAATAAATAAATAAATAAATAAATAAATAAATAAAAAGAAAAATCAAATCACCAATTTTTTATCATACAATCTAACATCTTATTCTAAACACTTGGCATTTTATTGTATCACCATAAAACTTAAGTCACAAAGAAACACAGCTCCTTTTTATTTATTTGGAAATCTTTCATTTCCAAATAAACACCGTTCTAAATTTTTATCATTTTGTCGATCAGAATTCCATATATATTCCTTAATCTTGAGACCCATTTCATCAAGTCTATATTTTAACCTCTATTGATTTACATCTAATTTCCTTAATCTTGTCATGAAATACGCTTCGCATTTTACATAAAATCACTTCAGAATTGGTTCATATTATCATTCATTCCAGGTTTCCATCCATAATTTTATCTAGTTCCCAATCTACTTTATTTTGGCTGATTTCCAGCATATTCTCCATTACTCCTAAATCTATTATTTAGCTGGTTCATAACTAAATTAGTTATTTTCCACCATATTCTCCTCCACTCCTAAATCTATTAATTAGCTGGTTCACAGCAAACTGTTTTCCAGCAAAATCTCCTCCATTCCTCCCACTAATTGCCAGCATAATCTCCTCTACTCCTAAATTTGTTATTTAGCTGGTTCATAGCATTTTAGTTTAGCTGTTCTCCAGCATAGTATCCTCCACTCCTTTCTCTGATTACCAGCATAATCTCCTCCACTCCTAAATCTATTGTCACTGATTACCAGCATGCTTTCCTCCACTCCTAACTCTACTTATTTGGCTGATTCACAGCATTTTAGTTTTGCTGTTCTCCAGCAAAATATCCTCCACTCCTTCCGCTGGTTACCAGCATAATCTCCTCCACTCCAAGGTCTATTGTTGCTGATTACTAGCATGCTTTCCTCCACTCGTACATATTATTTTAAATGTTTTATTTTAGCTGGTTCACAGCATATTGCATAGGTTGCTTTTTCAACATATTCTCCTCCATATCTCCCGCCAATTTAAAATAGAAACGTGTTACAACAAATATTTTCTAACATATTCTCTCCTGAATTGTAAGTTTTCCTTAAATTCGTCCCATTTCATATTTATTAGTTTTCTATGAAAGCAAATTTTTATCCACCTTAAAATCAATTTTCTCTAATTATTAAATCTATAAATAACTCCTGTTCATATTCAAAATTCATTTAAATATTTAAAACATCATATTCTCATTTAATCATTTATATTTTTGTTTCATGACCAGATTGATATATGTGTATATATGTAGTCAAATTTAAAAGTAATGGAAATAAAAAGTAAAAAAGAAAGGGACAACAAGAAAGAGAAGAAAGAAAAAGGGAATGAAGAGGAAATGGGAAAAAAAAGAAAAAAGAAAAGAAAGAAAAAAAGCCACCTCCTATTAATATTCAAGCTTCATTCAAAAATTTAAACATTATATTTCTTTTTAATTAAGCTATTTTATTTTTCTTATCTCACAACCAGCTATATTCTATTTCTTCCTTTTCCCATCTGTCCAAAACTGTTCCTTTTCAAGTTCAATATTATCAAAATTAAAAACTCTGTAAAGTTTAGCTCTTTTGTAACATCTATTCCATATATAATATCATCGTCCCTTCTTTTGTTGCTGCACCATTTTCTTTTGTTGCCATGTCTACTAGTTCAATTTTAATTGTTCCATTTTATTTCTTCTTTCTTTCCATCAATAAAACCACCAATAGACAGATTGAGAATCCCCAGAGTCAAATCCCCTTGGTTGTTCAGAGTAATCCAGTTTAGGTAGCAAGACAGATTGTTTCTCTTTTAGGCCAAAAGCAATCCACAATTTACACTTTCACTTCTTCATGGCAAGCCACCATTTTGTCCATTATATAATTGTCTGCTTGTCCTTTCCCCTTAGTTTTTAAAGATTCCTTTTATCACCTCTCCCCTCTTTCTCTCTCCAAGAGTAGTCCATTCCAATTTAAAGAGATTTCAAAGTTTTGTAACTTTCCAACAGTCATTCCAAATCGGTCCATAATAGAAATAACTCCTTGATGAGTCTCTTCCTCCTGCAAATTATCTTACTAAGTCTTTTTGCCCCAATAATCCGTAGCCGCTAATTAAGGCTAAGGGCTCACTTGTAAAAGTCCATTTTTTGAGCGCTGTTCCCGCCTGGGTTAATATCACTCACCCAGCTTCCAAACTCTTCGTTCTTTTTTCTCCAATCTTCCTCCTGCACAGTGCTTCCCTGGTTTGCCCTGGCTTCAAGGCAGCCGCCATGGCTGCCACATCCCCCCCGCCAACTCAGAGGGTTTCCTCGGCCCCGAGGAACTTGTCCATTCCTGTCGGCCATCCAAGATGTCCCTCTCTTTCCCCTGTCCCTGTAGGGCAGGATCGGTCCACAGATCTGTTGGCGGCGGCTCAACAGTCGGGGGTTTCACGGGGCTCATTAGAGCCCCGCTATTTCCCTGACTGGATCGCTGCAGTGCCAAACCGTGATTTTGTATTCATTATTGAAGAGCCTGTACAATGTGGTCTTAGGCTGATGGAAGTGCTGGAGGACTATGGGGAAGTAGCAGGCCTAAAAATAAACAAGGATAAAACAAAAATAATAGTTAAAAATATGACTGAAGAGCAAAAAAAAAAAAAAAAAAGAATTGGAAGGAAAGATAAATATTCAGACTAGGAAAAAAATAAGATATTTGGGAATTCAATTGACAGAGAGATGCATCACACTTAAGATAATTATGACAAATTAATGACGCAAATTAGGTTTGATTTGGAAAAATGGGGAAAATAACAGTTATCTCTAATGGGCATGATAGACACCATCAAAATGAATGTCCTTCTGAAAATGTTGTTTTTATTTCAATGCATATCAATTCGGCTCAAAAAAGATTTTTTTATAAATTTGGACAGACTCATTTCAAAATTCATATGGCAAGGGAAATGACTGGGAATTAGATTTAAACTATTACAAAATGCTAGAGAAAGAGGAGGATTTGGTCTACCAGACTGGACAAAGTATTATCAGGCAGCAGTGTTGGTCTAGCTAAGGGAGTGGATGCATCTCAAAAATATAAGACTATAAGCCCCCCCCCCCATGCCCAGCTGAGCCACGCGATCATCAGAGGCTTTTTTTTTTACTTTTAAAAGCATTTTTTCTACAACCTCTTCGGCTGAAAAAATGCTTTTAAAAGTAAAAAAAAGCCTCTGACGATCAGGCAACTCAACTGGGATTGTCAGAGCCTTTTAAAAGCATTTTTTTTAACAATCTCTTCAGAGGTTGTAGAAAAAATGCTTTTAAAAGTAAAAAAAAATGTTGGCCACGCCCACCCAGTGACATTACCCCCCACCAATCCATGCCCACAGAACCAGTAGCAACAAATTTTACATTTCACCACTGGAATATACTGATAGAAGGATAAAAACTATTCAAAACAAATAGACCTGACAAAAGAGGAGGTGGAGTTGCATTATATATAAAAGATCACTACATCTCTACATAAAACCAAGGATTAAAACCTCCTAGAATCCATATGGGTCAATATAAAAGGGGGGCAAATTACATTGCTATAGGCCAGAGATTCAATCTCGATTTCATTGAGAACCACATCAGGGTTATTTTTGACCAAGGGGGCTGTAGTGGGTGGGGCCAAAGTGGGCATGACTTGCTTGATGCCACTCATGTCAGGGGCACCTGTGACAACCTGAATACTCTGTGAAAATAGGCTCCCAAGCTCCATTTCTGGTTGCGATGGCCTCTTGCAACCCTCTGCCAGTGAAAACGGAGCTTGGGCGGGAGGGTCCATTTTGCTGGAAGAGGGTTGAAGGAGACTTTTGCAGCCGGAAATGGAGCTCAGGAGCCTGTTTTTGCTGTCAGAGGCACCTCAGGCCAGTCCTTCACTGTTTCCAGGGTAGCCCCATGGGCCAAATCTAAGCACCTTGTGGGCTGGATCCAGCCTGCGGGCCTTGAATTTGTACCCCTGCTATAGGTGTATACTACAGGCCACCCAATGAAACCAAACAGAAGAAATTGATGAACTCTTTGCTAATCAATTAACAAATATATGTAGAAAACATACCACAAAAGTAATAGGAGACTTTAACTACCCTGATAACAACTGGGAGACAAATTCTGCAGCAAGTGGGAGATCGAACAGATTCCTAACTAACTTAGCTGACAACAAAGTCAAGGAAATACTAAAGAGAGAAGATAGCAAGGAAGTAGCAGGCAGTAGAGAGAAAGCAGAGCTGCTTAACTCATTCTTTTCATCAGTCCTCACACAAAAGGAAACTATTGCCCAACCTACCAAAAACATAACTGTAAAAGACTAGAAATAAAAGTTAAAATAAGCAAGAAAATGGTAAGAGAATACCTGTCAGACCTTGAGGAATATAAATCACCAGGACCTGATGGAGCACCGGGGAATTACCAGACAATTGGAAAAGAGCTGATGTGGTTCCTATCTTCAAAAAAAAGGGGGGGGGGGAACAGATCCAGGAAACTACAGCCCAATCAGCCTAACAATACCTGGGAAGATACTGGAAAAAATAAAAAAAACACATCTATGAACATCTAGAAACAAATAAGGTTATAACTAGTAGCCAGCACGTATTTGTTAAAAATAGATCACGCCAAACCAATCTTATTTCATTCTTTGATAAAGTCACTAAATTAGTAGACCAGTGAAATGTTGTGGATGTAGTATACTTAGATTTCAGTAGGACATTTGACAAAGTAGACCACCACCTACTTCTTGTAAGCTAGAAAAATGTGGAAAAGACAATATCACCCACCAGATGGATTTATAGCTGGCTGACAAACCTTACTCAATGAGTAGTCCTTAATGGTACTACATCCACATGGAAAGAATTAAGCAGTGGGGTACCACAAGGTTCCATCTTAGGCCCAGTACTCTTCAATATCTTTATAAATGATTTAGATGAGGGAATAGAAGAGGAACTCATCAAATTTGCAGATGACAGTAAACTGGCAGGAATAGCCAACACCCCAGAAGACAAGCTCAGGACCCAAAAAGATCTTGAAAGACTTGAACAATGTGCCCTATTCAGCAAAATGAAATTCAATGTGGTGAAAAGCAAAGTTTTACACCTGGGCCGAAAAAACTGTAACAGGGACCTAAACATGAGTTAGCAGTGTACAGCAGCAGCCAAAAAAGTTAATACAATCCTTAGTTGTATATAAACAGTCATAGAATCAAAATCATGTGAAAATCATGTACAACTTTACAAAGCCTTGGTTAGACCACGTCTGAAATACTGCATCCAGTTTTGGTCACCACATTACAAAAAAGATGTTGAGTTTTTGGAGAAAGTGCAAAGAAGAGCAACTAAGATGATTAAAATCCTGGAGGCTAAAACATATGAAGAACGGTTGGAGGATTTGGGTTTGACTAGACTAAAGAAAGAAGGACTAGGGGGGACATGATAGTATTCCAGTATTTAAGAGGCTGTCACAAAGAAGAGCGGGTCAATTTATTTTCCAAAGCACCAGAGGGCAGAACAAGAAACAATGGATGGAAACTAATGAAGGAGAGAAGCAACCTGGAATTGAGAAACTTCCTAACAGTGAGGACAATTAACCAGTAGAGCGGCTTGCCTTCAGACACTGTGGGTGCTTCATCACTGGAGGTTTTAAGAAGAGAATGAATAGTCATGTATCTGTATAGGTTCTTCTGCTTAAGCAGGGGCTGGACTAGAAGACCTCCAAGGTCCCCTCCAGTTCTATTCTGATTCTGATTCTTTCATCAAGATTCACTATTGACATTTTAAAAAACAATAGCTTGTCCCATATTCATGACTCTTCATCCCTGAATCTTTTACAGATTTTTTTTCTTTTCATTTTAAACAATCAAATTAATTATTGTTTTAGATTTGCATAAATTCTTTTTTTCAGAAGTATTTATAATATATATTTGCATATATATTTGCATATATCAGTTATTGGAAACAAATAGGCTTTTACCTAAACATATACTCAATGAATTGTCACCAATCTTACTCATGCTTTGAGTGGCTCAGTAACTTTGTATTCTCTTATTTTGTTTTTCCTTTCCAATCATGTTACGTAAAAGAATATTTTCCCCAAAAGAATGTTGCTGAATAATTCCAAAAACTCACATCTGATTCTTTCATTATCATTAGTTTAAATGGAGCTTAAATGGAGCTATCACTAACTAAAATAGATTTTTATTTTTATTTAGTATGTTGCTCATCGGTCATGCCAATATTTAACATGATTCGTAAATCTACTCAACAATACTTGGTAATATTTGTAGAAATATCTGTTTGGTAAATGTCAGTGGATTAAATTAGCTATATAATTAGGAATGTAACCATTTACTGGTAAGGAAATCTGCAAATCTGATTATTAGCTATCAAATTATGTACAGCATTGAATCTGGGATTCTAATTTATACTATTGTTGTAATTCAAAGCTGATATGCTTATTATCAATATATGTATAATATTAATTGCCATGGCCGTCATTAGCTATAATTAATCTTAGTTTTCTTTTGAAGCTATGTTCCCAATTTAGAATAGAAGGACTCATTTGGCTTATTGGGAAAATGGAATAAAAATTCCAGGAAGAAAAGTAGCTGCAATATTCACCTGTAAAGTAAAATTACAGTATATTTTTCTTATTAATATTGACAAATTTTCTTACATTATGGACAATTTTTTGAGTCTTTTAAAAAAGTTTTTTCAATAACTGTAATTCAAAATCTAGATAAATATATTTTCCAAAGGCTGATGAAGGAAAAAAAGAACATTAGAATATGTAACAAATTACTTGAATTCTTATTTTCAGAGTACTCGTGTGATGTGGACTCCTCCTCTTCGTGAAAGCTTTTCTTATCCCTTCCTTGTGGTTCAGATGTTATTATTAACGTACATTCTCAGGTAATTTCCATTCTTAAATATAGAAACAAAATCTTCAAACATGATACTAGTTTATGCATTCATAAGTTATAACATGGTATTACTGCTATGTAAATAATTTGCTTTAATTTATGGTACATATATGTAATGGTATAGATACAAAAGCAGGAAGATGCTCTGAATTCATATTTAGCTGCACCTTCCTATTACAGCCATTACTATATGTTGTCTTTTCTAGTCTCTTCAATCTAGTATCCTTCCGTCATCCTCAAACAAAGATGATAGGGTGAGAGAGATAGTTCAAAATGTTGGGGCATCATAAAATTGGGAAAGACTAGAAATCTCATTTGTAATTGGTCCATAGAGAACCTGTGCCTTTTATTGGGAGAAAAGTTTACATGTGACTAAATACTAAGTTTTCTGTATGTTTTCTTAAAAGCTATTATCATTTCTCTTTCATGAGGAATGATTAGGATGATCCTGTGTACATCTAAATGTAGTAAGAATTTGTGTCAAAAAATATTTTTACCTCTGCTAAAAAGGAAAAGTAATAAAAGATATCCTATCAGAGGAAGTGGGGAAATGAAGATCAGACTAACATTAAAAGAAACATGTTTTGAAAAGTGGTATTTTATGAGATTTTAAAACAAATCAGTGTTGAGCCAAACTTTTTATAATGATTATGATTTGTTGCAAAGTCAGCCAGCTGTTTAGACTGGATTTAGGATTTTTATCCAATTATTACGTAATTATTAATTATATTACACATAAATAAAGGGTGTGTGTGTGTAAGGTTCTTTTTTCTGTTTAACTTTATGGTATTAGATATCTGTTTTATGAATTTTTATAGATTGTTTTAAAGCTTAACCAGAGTTCAAGTCTGTTGAAAAAAAATAACTATTGTTATTTAGATAAATTAACAGAGTCATTATTGTTAATCAATCTCTTATTCTTTTCCCCAAGGACGCAGAACGTTAATAGAAGAAGCTTGATTGCACTATCTGTTTCTAATGTTCTATTCATGCTTCCGTGGCAATTTGCTCAGTTTGTTCTTTTAACGCAGGTAACATAATATCAATAAATATTTTTAGAATTTTGCATACTCCTTTATCAGTGGTGCAATGGTTCAGCAATTAAAGCCACTGAGCTTTCAGCTGGAAAATTGGCAGCACAGGTTCAAAACCTGGTGCTCACAACAGGGTGAGCTCCTGTTACTTACCCCAGCTCTTTCCCATCTAGCAAATCAAAAGCATGCAAATGTGAGTAGATAAATAGATATCACTTTGATGGTAAGGTAACAGCATTCGATGCACCTTGGCATATAGTCATGTTGGCCACATGACCATGGAGATGTTTTCGGACAACGCTGGCTCCCTCGACTAAGAGACAGAGATGACAACTGCCTTTACCTTTATTTTATCTTTATGTATATTTGTTGTCTCAAATAACTATTGAAAGAAGAATAGAATGCACGTTATACATTTAACATCTAAGAACAATAATAATTTCTGATTTACCATGAATGTGCCAGAGCCAGGTCAAAATTATAAAAAGATTACAAGGTTCTTACATTCTTGTTCATCTAGAATTGCTATTAAAAGGAAAAATTTATATAGGCTCCTTCTGAAAAGAAATAAACAATAAATTGGGAAAATTTGCCCAGATTACCACAGATAAACATACTGCAGTAATGTTTGACTCATCTACCTTTTCTAAGAATTCCCTCTGGATCAAAAGATTTTTCAGGTTACATCTCCGTCAGCATGACTTGAGCATTTTCAAGCCCATTTTGGTAGCATCAGTTGCGTTCCCACTTCCCAAAAATATACAAAAGTGAGATTTTGTGACTTTATCTGAGAACACTAAACTTATATTTCTACTAAAAATAGGGAAGGCTGCTGTGAAAGATTGAAATTTTGCAGACCAACACAGACATATCAATTGCATAATTCAAATACCATCTGTTTTGTTTAAAACCATTAGCATCCCCAGTCTTTAAAAAAAGTGACTCCCCCCAAAAATATTACCTTTTCCTCACTTATTTTGGTGAGCATTGTAAACAAAGTCTCTGTGAAACTAAGTCTAAAAGTGGCTGGTTGCTTGATGCAATATAGTATCTTAGTAGTGAAGCAAGCTGGAATTCTCTAGCATTTAAATAAATTGTATACTTCAATCTATGGAAATATATTATTAAAAATGTCTTCTATCTTAGCCAATGCTCTAATCATAAAGTAGTATAAGAACAACTTTCAATAATTTGATATAGTTTCTAGAATCTGTTGTTCTCATTGTTCCAGTATTATAGCTATAAACGCATAGAGTGAATGACAGCTTATATATTGGCCCCTTTTTCACTTTCTTTTTAAATGCATGGGTGTAAATCCTGTCAAGGCTGAAATTCCACCCACTCTTGTCAGCTAATAGAACCATTATCATCCTACTGGATGCAGTTGATATATCTCTTTGTTAAATATCTTTAGTAGTTAGATCTTGCTCTCATAATATGGATAAAATGGCCTTGGCATCAGATATGAAAAGAATACATTTGTTCTGTAGAAATGGTCTTCCATTTCACTACTTTTGGAAAATTTATACAGAGTATGGAGTGGAAAGCCAAACATCTTAGAGTTTTCTGTTTTGCATGATGAAATGTCAATAATCATGTCCTGGTGACAGTTCAGATATGCAGAATGAAACTGAGTTGTCTAAGTCTGTATAGTTCTGTAAATATTGCTCTGAAGCAGCCCTTTCAGATCCTGAAATTTCCCAATCTATGATCATTGCTAGGAATTCTGGGAATAAGAGTTCAGTTGTTGGAAAACAGGTGGAAATTTGGAGAAATAGGTGGAAGTTCTCAGTATTTCAAAAATTAGATATTGTACTGTAAATTATGAAATTAACCAATTAAATTGTAGTACTTCTGTTGTTTGCACTTTATATGATAAAACTGTGTAAAATTTCTTTTCTCTTTTCATTTTTTCAGTTTATTTTCACAAAATGAATAATTTGGAGGTTTGATACCTTTGTTTAAAATATTTTAGATAAAATGCACTGTATTTTTTCAATTGCAGGTAGCATCTGTTTTTGGTGTATACATTTTGGGATTTATAGATTCAGCCAAACTACAGAAGATATTGTATGCACATATGGTAATATTTCCTTTTTATTTTTAACAATATTCTTTGGTAAAACTGGTTTCTGAATGTTTGTACTTATAATTATTCCCCAAAGAATGTTGTTGTTGTTTTTATTAATAATAAAATGTTATCTCACTTTTTAAGCAGTAGTGGGTTTCAAATTTTTTTTATTACTGGTTCTGTGGGTGTGGCTTGATGGGCGTGGCATGGCTTGATGGGCATGGCAGGGGAAGGATACTGTAAAATCTCCATTCACACCCCACTCCAGGGGAAGGATACTGTAAAATCTCCATTTCTTCCCGATCAGCCATTTCTTCTCTGCTGGGAGGCAGAGAATAGATGGGGGTGTGGCCAGTCAGAATTTTTACTACCGGTTCTCCAAACTACTCAAAACTTCCACTACTGGTTCTCCAGAACTGGTCAGAACCTGCTGAAATCCACTTCTGTTTTTAAGATAACATTAAGTGTAAGGGAGGTGTTCTTGACAGAAATATACAGAGAGCTAAAGCATTCTTTAATTCCTGTAAATCAGAATAGCATTCAAAAGAGACTCAGGCAGGCTCCTCCCTTACCCATTGGAATAAAACAGGAAGGGAAGATAAAGGTCACTCAGGCTTGCAAGATTTTATTAATACAGATAGTCCGTAACCTATGACCACAACGGAACCTGCAATCATAACTTGTGACAGTTGTTAAGTGGGTCACCATGTGACCCTGCCCAGTTTTACATCTTTTGCAACAATAATAAGTAAACACATTAGTCATTAAGTGAATTCATTGTTTGTCCTAGTTGCAGTCATAAGGCAGATCACATCTGATTGCAATATTCTGTGGTCACATATTCACTGCTTGTTAACTTCTTGATTTCCCCTTGACTTTATTTGTAAGAAGCAGCAGGGATCACAAATAGTGATCAGGTGATTATAGGATACTGCAAGGTAGTTGCATGCAAGCACCCAAATTGCAGTTAATGACCACTGAGATGTTGCAATGGTACCAACTGTGAGGACCCCTCCTAGGTCCCCCCCAGTTAAGCACTCTTGTAAATTTGAACACTCACTGAAAGAATGAAAAGAGGATGATGAGAAGAGAGAAAAAAGAGCTTTAATCGTCATTGTATCATTAATCCTCATTGAATCATTGAATCAACAGTCACTGAAAGAGTGACCGTCGATTCAATGATTCAGTGAGGATTAATGATTCAATGATGATTAATGTTCATTTTTTCTCTCTCTCCCCATCATATTTTAAGTGCTTACAATCCAGTTTCAAGAGTTGTTTAGTTGCTGTTTTTTTTTAAATAAACAAACATGGTTGTTAATTTGTTTATAAATTGAAACCCGAAATGTCATCATAATATAAAGTTAGGAAAAAAATCTCAATTATTTTACAAGATTAATTATTTCTGAATATTTTGTCAAATTATTTTAAATATTTTAAATAGTGTATAAGATAGCATTTTATACACTTTGTTTTTAAAAATCTTGTAGTGTAGATACTGTACATAATTGTCATGCCTCTGTAATCTTAATTAACATCTTTATGTCACATCAGGTATCACTTGCTGTATGCTTTGTCTTTATGTTTGGAAACTCTATGTTGATGACATCCTATTATGCTGCCTTTTTGATAGTCAGCTGGGTAAGTCTTAAACGAATAGCCAATAATGATTTACTTAGTAGTCAAGTTATCTAAATTGAATATTTCATGCAGCTTACGCAGAGCCCCAAATTTCTATTTTAAAGCAACACATTTTAAAGTGAATTTTGCCCCCTTTTATGACTTTCCTTGCCATACTTGTTTAAGTGGATCATTGCAATTGTTAAGTTGAATCTGGTTTACCTATTGACTTTGCTCATCAGAAGGCTGTAAAAGGTGAACACATGACATGAGATCACTGCAACTGTGATGAATCTGAGTCAGAATCTGATCTGAGTCAGTTACTGGGACTAGAGATTTGTTCCAAATTGAAATACATGCCCTTGTCCATTGCCATGAGTTCAGGTCTCCTTGTCTAACCATTCTCTTGTGTTCTTGTAATCTTGTGGTTAGCTTCCTCCCCTTTTGTCCTACATAGTGACAGGGCAATCGGTGCAAGGAATCTGGTAAATTACATTAGAAGTTTCTCTCACCTTCAAATAGTCTTTGTTCTGCATGCTTTATCTTCTTATGGTAGCCTACTGCTACCAGAAAATAAGCCCTACCATGTTTTTGTGAGTGCACCCAATATAAGCCTTACGGCCAAAATAAGCCCTACTTAAGCACCTTAAGCCTCCAGTCCGCCCATTCCATCTGGTTGCTTGTGATGCTGTGGCCGTAAGGCAAGGCAGGAGGATGGAGGTGCCCTATGTGCCTCCCAGCTGTTTACCTCAGGGCCCCCACAGCAAGGCCATCCATACCCTGACACCTGTGTTGCCTCGCAGTGGCAGCTCCACCAGTTGTGTCCAGTAGTACCTCGTGTGGCCGCTGGCCCACTTCTTCTGCTTGCTAAAGAGACTGCAACAGAGCAGGAGGCTGAGCAGTATGCTGATGCCGTGGCTGCGAGACAAAGCAGGTGTCAGAGCGTGGATGGTCTAGTTGCGGTGGCCCTGTGGTAAGCCAGTGTGGGGTACATGGGGCAGCTCTATCCCCCTGCCTCACTGTGGCAGCATTGGCATACTGTGCAGCCTCCTGCCCCTCCACAAGCAAGCAGAAGAAGTGGGCCTCCCATGTACTCTTGGGGAGGAGACATCTCCTGAAAAAAATCCCTAGCGCTTATTTTGGAGTTCAAAAGAAAATAAGATTGGGACTTATTTTCTGGGAAACATGAATAGTAGTGCCACCATACCTTCTTCACATTTAAAAGAGAAATGTATGAGCAATTAAAAGGGATGCCCATGGGATCATTCCCAATATCAGGAGTCACTGAAGAATCAGTTCTATCAGAACTAGAACACTGTGCATTTCATAATTACATATCTAAAATTTGGCATGAATGACATCTTTTTCATCATCAAAAGAAATATGCTCAGAGACTTTCATACCCTACTGAACTCCATTTTCCTGGAAAAACAATTCATAGTGGAGGGGGAAAAATGGTTAAACGATTGCCATTTTTTTGATGCGCTTGTCAACATACAGGAAGATCGAAGCCAAGAAACCATAATATATTGCAAGGCTACCAACATTCCATGCATTCTGTGTTTCAACAATAACCATCAATTGTCCACATATGAAAAGAGTTGCATCAGAATACTATATGGCAGAATGAGAATCCACTGTAGTACTCAGAAAGTATAAGAACTGCAGAGCAAGTACCTATGTGAACAATTTAAGCAGAAGGGTACTCACAAGCATTTATCATAAGATGCCTGAGCAGCATGCTGGAGAGAGAAAGGTACAAGAAAGAAGGTATACCCTACCATAATGAAAAACATTTCAGAAGCAGTAGAATGCAGCTTCTGAAATCTGCAAGTAGGCATTGCCCACCGCCCAGAGTCTATCATATAAGGTTAAATCATGCAGTAGAAAGACTGTTCGGAGGTTGGGGGAAAATGTCTAATGTAATTTACCAGATTCCATGTATGGATTGCCCCTGTGGCTATATAGGACAAATGGGGAGGAAGCAAATCACCAGAATACAAGAACATGAGTAGTTAGATGAGAAGACCCGAACCCATTGGTAGTCTCACATTGCAGTTAACAAAGGCATGCATTTCAGTTTTGCAGTTACTAAGATTGTTGGCCAAGCAGGGACAAAAATAACCAGAGAAATTATTGAACTCTGGGAAATGGACCCCTTTTCAGTTAATTAGAGTGCTGATTTACCACCATCTTAACAGGTACTTAAGAGCTGAGGATGCAATAGCAGAAGGAAACAATCAGTGACTTAATAGCTGGCCATCAATACCCCAATCAACAACTAAAAGCCGCACACAACCAGGCATCAAGTAAACATTATGCATAGCCCAATGCACACATCCTGGAGACTGAGAAGTTCTCTGAGGATAGGGTCCAGCATAAATCCGAAAACTTGGAAGAACGAATCTTTGGTATTGGGCACTGACTCAGATTGGCTTCTGAAACTTTTCCCTGGGACATACATATTTGCCTTCATTTATGAAATATGAGTTATATTTCATAAATATTTATAAATAGCTAAACATTTGAATTTTGATCACTTGGGGATCTGCAATGGTTCTAAGTGTGAAAAATGGTCATAAATCACCTTTTTCAGTGCTGTTGTAACTTCGAATGGTCACTAAACAAACTGTTATAAGTCAAGGACTACCTGTACTGTAAAAAACTGGCTTATGTATTTGAAGACAAGAAAGATTTCCATTTTAGAAATAAGATTTCTTCAGAAATATGGAACATAGTTTAACAGACAAATTATTTTTATGAACATTCCTGTTCATGGACAAAATTCTTAATATTCTGTGAATCTATCTGCCATGCTGTTAAAGCAGATTGTCATCTCATGAACTTCATAGAATAAATAATAGCTTGTTTGTTGTTTATCTATTTGGGGTTTTTTATCCTGCCTTTATTACTTTGTATAAGTAACACAAGGTGAAGAAGATATCTAATACTTCTTCCTCACCCCCCCCCCCCCCCAACAACTCTGAGATGAATTGGGTTTAGAGAGAGTGACTGGTCCAAGATTATCCAGCCAGTTTTCATGCCTAAAATGGAACTAGAACTCACACTCTCCTGGTTTCTATATCACCACCATAACTACTATTCCAAACTGCTTTGTTAATGTAATATATGATTAATTATATAATAATTACTATACAATTATAAGTAGTCTTCGACTCACAACCATCATTACAGTGAAGTCGTGATGGCTGTTAACTAAAGTGCCTACATGTCTCTTTTACAACAACATCCGCCCCCTCCAATCTCTGGTCTTCCTGTTCTGGTTGTTAAATGTGTGGGTTGTTAAGTGGATCATGGAGTGCCTGAGGAACCTGGGCTCCCTGAGGCACCATGTGCTTGCTTCCTTGGTCCTGCTTCCCATCCCACCAAGCCCCACATACTTCTCCTCACCTCGTGCCATCCATTGTGTACCTTTCAAAGATCTCAGGAGCTCAGGTTAGTGAAGGAGGTAGGCTGCCCCATTCATGGGCCATATGGTCAATCTTGGAAGTGGCCACCATTCTGGGGGCAGCAGCATTGAATTGTAGGTACTCCAAAATGGTCGTTACTTCTGGGATCACACCCATAGACCAGGAATAGAGTGGTTTGCTCTGCTCCCTTAACACAAACTCTGGATCACTGCAGAGCTTTACAGAGTTCATATTAAGGAAGCATAGCACACCTCTGTGTTCCTGGGCTATATGGTGTAATGCTGGAAATAGCCACCATTTTCTGGGGGATACATCAAATTTTGGGCACTCTGTAAATGGTGGCCACTTCTGGGATCATGCCACACCATCCAGGAACAAAAAAACTTAGGAAAACTCTGCTTTCCTAATGGAAGCTCTGGAAAGCTCAGCAGCGATCTGCAGCAATCCGCAAGTCATATTAAGGAAGCAGAGGAAGTCACTCCGTTTTCTGCCACAGGATAGTAGTGAAGGACCTGTATATTATATTGTATGATTTGTGTAATTAACAATACCTAATTAAATAGTGCACTATTCTAAAGTTGCTTTTGCTAATTAGCTGCTTAGATCAGCCACATGAGGAATACTGTACACATGCTTTCTACCAATAGATCTCTATTCTAAATAATCTTAAAACTGCTAAATTCCATTCTGGAACTAATATAATAATATAGCTATTATTACACATAATTTTATATATAGTAGACCAAACTGACTACTCTTGATAAGTTTATGTAGATTGCTACGAAACAGCATATTTTTTTCTAATGCTCACAGATTGGCTACATGGAATAATCTGTTCCAGAATTTCACCCAGTATCACTATCAGACTCTTAGTCTGTAGTCCCCTTTTTCCATTTTTTGAAGATTTTTTTTTTAAAAAATCAATCTTTTTCCATTCATCTTGAATTATGCTTATTCTCTATGATTTTTCAGATTCCAGAAGTTAGCCCCAAGATGATATCTGAAAGCTCTTTCAAGATTCTTAGATGTAAATGTAGTGCTTGAGATTTAAACCATTTAATAGAAGCCAATCTATTGCCATCTCTTTATACACCATGTTTCCCCGAAAATAAGACAGGATCTTATTTACTTTTGACCCCCAAAATATGGCCTTAGTATTATCGGGGTGTGTATGTGTGTGTGTCTTATCCCTAAACCTCGCCCCTGGAGGACCAGCCAGCTGCTTGCTGGTGCCGCTCATGACACTGCCTCAAGCAATCTTCTCATGCAAACAGCATGAGGTGAGGAGGTAAGGCAGGGGGGGCGAAGGGGGGGGACATGCCCCCCCACACACTTGCCATCCATAGGGAAGTGGGGTGCTTTTCTTTTCTTTGAGCAGAAAGTGGCCGTGACTTGGAACAAGCAGGTTTTCTGGTCTTGGGAATGCCGGGGTAAACGAAAGCAGACTCTGGAGTTCAGGCATGAAGCTCAGGTGGCTGGGGGGGAGGACAGCGGCTGGATCCCCCCTGAACATTCTCACAGGCGCCAGATTGACTCCGCCCTTCGGCCAGGGGGGCAGACGCATTTCTTCCTCTTCCTCCTTCCCTTCTCTGGCTTCTGCTCATCAGGATCGCCTGGCTAAGTTGAACGCCGGAGCGGCTGCCCCGGGGATTCTGGCATCCTGGCATTATTGTCATCGTCATTGTGGCTGCCTTCCCCCCACCCCTTTCCACCGCGGAGCGTTTAACCCAGTTGGTAGGCTCATTGGAGCAGCTCCCTCACCACCACCCTCCCCCTAAACTGCTCCATTTATCAAATCTCGTCTGGTCTAGTCCTAACGGGTTGAGGCCGTTTCAGCATCCAAGCCAAACACACAAAAAGGTTTGCCAAGGGCGAGGTTGGGTTGTGGACGAAGGCAGAATGTGAAGGCAACCACCCCAACCCTCTCCTGGCAACTCCAGGGCCGACCGAGAGACCCCCTCCCTGTTCTTCCTCCTCTGCCACAGGGCTTTTGACATCCACGGGGGCCGATCACCACCCACCCACGGGGGGCTCCTTTTAGCATGGGGAGCAGCAGGACATCTCCATGCCCTCCCGTTGTGTGGAGCCGGGCGGGCTGGGAAGCAAGGCGGGAGCTCCTGGTGCTGCCTTCCAGTTGAGGGAAAGAGGGAGGCTGCTTGAAAAATCCTCTTGTTCGGACTGCGACCTCCCCTTTTTTCCTCCGGTCCCCTGGGCTCCCTCATGTGGCTTGCGAGAGGCTCCCAGTTGCAGCTCGCCTTTTCAGGAGCAGCCGCCCCCATTGGAGACCCATTTCTTCCCTGAGCCGAGGCCAATTGGGGGCGGTTGCCAGTGAGAGAAGTTTCAGCAAAGAGGTCAGGGTGGCCGGAGCCACTTTTCACTCTTGGCTGGAGAGCGCAGTTGTGAGGGGGGGCTCACACCGGAGCTCTGGTGCCAGTCCCCCTCCCCCCAGTCCCAAGTTGACCAGGCTCGTGCTGCAAGTTTTTTTGCGGCCGCTCTTTGCGGCCGCCATTAAGAGAAGGGGTGCGTAAGCTGCAGTTTGTGGAAGTGGCCTCCTCAAGGCTATTCCACATGGATGGCAGGGGCGCATAGGGCATGTTCCCCTCTCCCCCCTCTCCAGCCTCGCCTCCTCACATTGTATTATTTGCATGGCAGCTGCGCATGCGTATAAGTATTGGGGGGGCTTATTTTCAGAGGGGGTTGTTATTTTAGCGCATGCACTCAAGAGGTGCATAATAAGTCCAATTGGGCTTATTATCGTGACATGTCTTAGTTTTGGGGAAACACGGTACCTTGGACCATACTCTCCCCATTGTTGATTATTTTGGGCGTATTTGAGCACAGTTTACATTTTGAAAAGAAGCAAAGTAATTATTTGTTACTGTCCTACCATATTCTTATAGCTATATGTCCTTTTACTATAGGTGTAATCAAACATTTCTTTTTATTTATCTTAACTTCCCTAATGAACTTAATTTTCTCAAATCTGAAAAATCTTTATTTTTTTTAACATTATCTCCATTTCTATTCCAAGTTATGTATTTAATCTATATTTAAAAGTTTTATTTTTTATTATAACATGACATTACAAGACATACAACATTTATATATATACTCTTTTAACAGCTATTTCATGATGATCTTCTTCTAATATTCACATTCTCCCCCTTTTCCCTTTATATTATTTCAATTTCTTCTTGTCCCCTTCTCTTTCAATTACAGTGTATTTCTTAACATTCATATTAATTTTATATTTTCTATACATTGACATATTCATTCTTTCCATTTTTAAATTTCACCCCTATTTTTCTTTTCCATTATTCCTATTCTCCAGCCACTTATACCATTTGTGCCAGATTATATAATATTCCATATCCTCCCTTTCTTTAAGCTCTTTTGTTAATGTATCCATCTTGGCACATTCTAAGGTATTTTTTATCAACTCTTAGGGTAGAATAGAAATAAAAAATATGAACGATTACACTAGGATTAACAGCGAAAGAATAAAAAAGAGAAAGTGATGGAGAATAATAGGAAATACAGGGCAAAAGATAAGAGTGCAGGAATATAAAATGCAAATAAAAAGATGGGAGAAGAAAAAGAAGAAAATGAAAAAAATGGAAGAAAGCGAGAAGTAAAGATAAAAACTTGGTGTAGGCACTTAGAATTAAAATGAATTATTGCAAAAGTTATAGAAATAAATGAATGTCAGAAAAGGTAACAATTGAGATTATGATTTACTTAGAAATAAGAATAATTTGTGACAGATGGAGTATCTATGAAATTGTGAATTAAAAAATGAATTGGTAAGGAATGGTGATATGTTGAATGCACTTAGAATTAAAATGAATTGATGGAAAAGTTATAGATATAAATGAATGTTAGAAAAGGTAATAATTGAAAAATTACGAATGGTATTAGGTCTTAGAAATGAGAATAAATTGTGACAGATGGAATATCTATGAAATTGTGAATTAAAAAATGAATTGGTAAGCAATTGTGATATTTGGAAGGTATTGAGTGGTAACAATGGAATTAGTTAAGTACTGCAATAGTTGGATTATTTGAATTAAGATTTACACCTAACTGATTTTTTATTGAATATTCTTTTTTAAAAAATATATTTTTATTGATTTTTTAAACATAAATATAGACATAAGCAATACATACGTAACAATTCACCCACCACCACCTCACCTGTCCCTCCACCAACAATGATATTAACATATGATGTTTTTACTGTCAACAGATTGTATAATTCTTTATATATGCATTATAGGAATATATAACATTATTAGAAATAATATTGCACTTCACGTGTTTTATATATATGTTATTTCTTTTATGCCCTAGTTCTTATCCTCTGTTTTTGTTTCAGTTCTTCTTTCAAGCCATTTATGCCATTTGTGCCATACTCTGTAAAATTCACTATCCTCCTTATCTTGGAGTTCTAGAGTTAATTGTCCATTTCGGCACATTCATTTACTTTTGTGATGATTTTGTCTTCAGTTGGGATTTGATCGGATTTCCAGTTTTGTGCGAATAGTAACCTCGCTGCTGTTAAAATATGTGTTATGAGGTATCTTGTCTCTTTGGTACATTTGGTTTCAATCATACCTAATAAAAACAACTCTGGACTGTTACCTAATTGTATATCTGTTACTTCCTCAATTATTTTTTTTATGATTCTCCAAAACTGCTGAGTTCTTTTACATTTCCACCAAGTGCGGAAATAAGTCCCTTTCTGTATTTTGCATTTCCAGCAGGTATCAGCGGTGTTTGGGTGCATTTTGGCTATTCTGGCCAGTGGTAAATGCCATCTATAAAACATCTTTATTAAATTTTCTTTATAGGCTGTAGCTTTTGTCATTTTGAAATTCTGTGACCATAATTTCTCCCATTTTGCCAATTCAATGTTGTGTCCTATGTCCCTTGCCCACCTGATCATATTGTCCTTTACTGTTTCTTCTAATAATTTATATCTGAGTAAATAGTTGTATATTTTAGTTATAATTTTTTGATGTGGTCCATGTAAAATCTTATCTAATTCATTTGGGTTGTTTGCAATTCCAGATTGTTTTTTGTCCGATTGATATCTTGAAAGGATTTGGTTATAAGGCCACCATTCGATATTTATACCGTGGTTTTGTAGTTGTTGTCTGGACATGATTTGATTTTCATTGTTTAATAAATCTTGGTAATGTATCGCTTTCCCTGATTCTAAAGTGTTTGGATGGATCTGTGCCTTCTTTGGGGACCACCATCTTGGAATTTTCCAATATTGATCTTTTTTAATTTCTTGCCAAATCTTGAGAAGTGATGCTCTGATAATATGTCGTTGAAAGTATGTGTGTCTTTTATCCGGCCCATCCCATAAAAACGCGTGCCGTCCGCGTGTAAGTTCAAATCCTTCTAAATATAATAATCTTTTATTTTCTAATTTTATCCAATCTATAATCCAGGTTAATGCAGCTGCTTTATAGTATAATTCCCAATCTGGTAACGCCAGGCCTCCCTTGTCTTTTGTATCTTGCAATGCCTTTCTTTTTATCCTGGCCTTCCCTTGCCATATATATATGGCATAGTTAATTTGTTCAGTTTTTTGAAGAATTCCCTTCCTGGGTTTATTGGAATTACTTGATACAGGTACATAATTCTTGGGAGTATATTCATTTTGATAGACGCAATTCTGCCCATAAATGATAATTGTAGTCTGTTCCATGTTTCCAGATCCTTTCTAGTAATGCTAGTAGTGCTAGTAATTTTGTGTAATTGTCATCTTGTTGTTGTTTTTGTTGTCAACCAAATACCTAAATATTTTATCTTTTTTACTACCTGAATTCCCAATTCCTCTTCTAATTTCAATTTTTGATTCTGCGTCATGTTTTTAGTTAATATTTTAGTTTTTTGTCTATTAATTTTAAGACCTGCGACTTTCCCGTATTCTTCAATTCTCGTCAACAATTTGGGTCCAGATATAATTGGGTCTTTTAATATAAAAATTATGTCATCGGCAAATGCAAGTAATTTATATTCCTCCCCTCTAATTTTTAGACTTTTAATTTCTTCATCTTTTCTTATAACATTTAATAGTACTTCTGAAACGATTATAAATAATAATGGGAAAAAAGGGCAGACTTGCCGTACTCCTTTTTGGATACTAAATGGTTGGGTCATATCGCCGTTTATTGCTATTCTTGCTGACTGTTGCGAATAAACTCTTTTTATCAGTGAAAGGAATTTTTCTCCGCAGTTCATCTTTTCCAATTGGGTTGTAAGGAAGGACCAGTTTACATTATCGAATGCCTTCTGAGCATCGAGTGAGATTATGGCATTCTCCTCACGGCGGGAACGGCAGTCAGGATGGGCGGTGATTGATGTGAGTTGTTAGGACCGAGTCTGCACAATTAACGAAGCCCCGCCTCCTTCCTGCAGTTTTTTCGACTCGGTTGAGTAGGACAGATGTGTCTTTAGTGATTCTAAGCTATTATAGCTTTAATTTGAATCTGGCTGAATTCTGGCGTGAAGAACACCTTGTTTGAATCCGCCGAAGACTGCTAGAAGATAGGGATTGCCGGCTGGCAGTCCCTAAGCGCACGAGAGCCAGCCTTTTCAGCGAGCGGTTTTCCCTTTGCGCTATTGAATCGGCTCCTTGTTAATGCTGCAATTCAGGCTCTGCCTTGCACCAATCAGGCGTGAGGTGATTTCCGCGCCCCTTGGCGGCCACAGCACAGCTGGGAATTGGGGAATCGGCTGCCGGACGACCTTATTGGCCATAGCCGCTCTTCTCCTGGGCACAGTGAATAGCGGTTCTTCCCCTGCCTCATATGGAGCTTTATTTACTGCGGGCGGCCATTTTGCAGGCACTTTGACTAGCGCTCTTTCCCGTCTCATAGACAGCTTCGGTTATTGTCGGCGGCCATTTTGGAGGACACTTTGAGTTCAACTTCAGTCAGATCCCAACCTCTAGATGCAGTTGGTCAACCTCAGGAGAGAAGCTTCCCCCTCTCGAGATAGTCAGGCCTCAAGTTCAGTGGAAGAAGGGGCCATAATTGATCAGGATTTGTCAGAAGACAAAGACCTGGAACCCGATCACCCCTCCTTTGTGGGGTGGTTCCGTCCTCAGATGTTGCATAAGGCCCAGGTCACCACTGGATTGGGAATCGCCCCCAACAAGCCTAAAGATCCATTAGCTGCTGCTGCTTCCACAGCTGCTCTCTTTGAGGAACCTTCCATTTCTACAGAGACAGTGCCTGCACCTAAATTATTCTTGAACGTTTTGCAGAGACAATGGAAGCTTCCTAGTTCGGGGCCTTCTCCAAACTCACTGGATAAGAGGTTTTATAATCTAGCCTCTGAATATTCTAGTTTATTACAGATCCCTTCCGTGGACACCCCAGTGGTAGCTCTCTCATCACCTTCCCCAGTCTCAGGTCCTCCTGAGGAGTCCTTGCGCCCAGAAGATAGGAAGGCCGAGAGATCCTTCATTAAAGGGCACTAGGCTTCGGCTTGGTCGGTACAGGCGGCTTCCGTGGCTTCATTTTTTAATAGAGCTACCATCCTTTGGATTAAGCTCCATGCCCATTAGGGTTTTATTTTATCTTGACGATATTCTTATTTTGTCCCGATCTCCCCTCCAAGCCCAACGGGACATTGAGGTCACTCTGTGGGTTTTGCAGGAACATGGGTTTTCAGTAAATTATAACAAAAGCCATCTTAATCCGGCCACTAGACTTCAACATCTAGGAGCCATTATTGATACAGTCACCTCGGACATTTTCCTTTCCCCTGACCGCATTTCCAGCTTAATTGCATTAGCTAGGAGAGTTCAACGGCAATGTTCAACTTCCCTCCTCACTTTGTCTTGTTTGCTCGGCAAAATGGTGTCTACCTTTGGCATCGTTCCATGGGCCCATCTACACAGCAGGGACCTGCAATGGTTCCTCCTGCCCTTTCAACGCTCCCGCAGAATCTCATCTGGAACAAGAGTGATCCTGTCCCCTCGTGTCCTTCAGTCCCTCTCTTGGTGGACTTCCAGCGCAATCTCCAGAGGCAACAAATTCAGGGAACCTCACAGACTAATTTTAACAACAGATGCCAGTCTGTTGGGGTGGGGAGTGCATTTGGGCCACCACCTGACACAGGGCCAATGGTCTCCCCACGAATCTCGCATGAGCATCAACGTCCTGGAGCTTCGTGTCATCTTCCTCGCTCTGCAGAGCTTTCATCACCTGGTCAAAGATCGAGACATTCTTGTTCTGACCGACAATGTATCGGCAAAAGCACACATAAACAGGCTGGGGGGAAACTGGTCGCGAGCTCTGATGAAAGAGGCCCTCAAACTAGGCACTTGGGCAGAGACCAATTTGAGCTCCATCAAAGCTGCACACATCTCGGGGATAGAGAATCAGACAGCCGACTCTCTGAGCAGGTCAGTCATCGACCCCACCGAGTAGACTCTTCACCCAGACCTGTTCAGGGAACTCTCGGACAGGTTCAGTCTCCCTGCAATAGACCTGTTTGCCTCCAGAACCAACCACCAACTTCCAAGGTTCTTTACCAGGTTTCCAACTCCGGGAGCAGAAGCGGTAGATCCCCTTCGCACCAAATGGCCCTCAGATCTTCTCCTCTACGCGTTTCCGCCAATTCCTCTAATTCCTGTAGTTATTCGAAAGCTGATACAGGACAGGGCAGAGCTTCTCCTTCTGGCCCCCTTCTAGAGTCGGCGTCCCTGGTTTGCAGACCTGTTGTCCCTCTCGATACAGCAACCGTGGCAGATTCCCGACGACCGAATTGTCCTCCTCCAGGGGTCACTTCAACACCCAGAAACCCAATGGTTGCGCCTAACCACCTGGAGGTTGAGCCGTTCCAGCTGAGAGAATTGCCTTTGTCCTCAGGAGTAATAAGCATAATCCAGGCAGCCAGGAGGGACTCAACTACAAGGATCTATGAGGCTACCTGGTGCTCTTTCTCTACTTGGTGCCGAAAGCATCTCGTATCCCCTACTTCTTCATCAGTGGATCATATCTTGGAGTTTCTTTATGAAGGTTTTTTATCAGGCCTCTCTCCCAACACATTATGGCGTCAGGTGGCCGCTCTGTCATTGGTTATCTCCTCCGGTTCCAAGGATCCCCTTTCTCACCACTCCCTAATTAGGCAATTCCTCCATGGGGCTACTAACCTTCGGCCACCGATGGTCCATCGGTTTCCATCCTGGGACCTTCCCAAAGTTCTATCTTCTCTCACCAAGCTTCCCTTTGAACCCTTGAGAGAGGTTTCGCTTCGATTTCTATCACTAAAGGTGGCCTTCCTTGTTGCGATCACCTCAGCACGTCGTATTTCGGAGATGGCATCCTTGTCGATCCGCAGAGAACTCTGCATCTTCTATCCTGATAGAGTCGTGCTTCAGGTGGACCCTTCATTTATCCCAAAGGTGAACTCCCTGTTCCACAGATCGCAGGAATTAATACTTCCTAACTTTTATCCGCAACTACGCCACCATTTGGAAAAACTATGGCATATGCTAGATGTGCGACGGATCATTAAAATATACATTTCACACACCTCTTCATTCCGCCTCACGGATTCCTTGTTTGTCTCCTTCCTCCCATCGATGCTGGGGTCAAAAGTTACTGCACCTACCTTGGGCCGCTGGATAAGAGCATGCATTTCCTCCGCTTATGAGGCTCAGTCTCTTTCAGTTCCACGAAACATCACAGCCCACTCCACCAGGAGTGCGGCTACATCGGCTGCCTGGTCCACTCGGGCTCCTGTCGAGGAAATTTGCCGTGCTGCTACTTGGGCATCTCCTAGTCCCTTCATCAGGCACTACCGGCTGGATGTTTATGCCTCGGCAGATGCAGCTTTCGGTAGGAGGGTCCTTCAAGGTGTTCATCAGGTCTCCCACTCTCAGGGACGGCCTTGTCCCTCCCGACAGGACGCCTTACTTTGGTATGTCCCATCCTGACTGCCGTTCCCGCCGTGAGGAGAATGGCCGTTGGTACTCACCTGATACGCCCCTTCTCTCTTGGGCGGGCATGGCAGTCAGCCCCACCCTTCCAGGCCGTCCCCGGTCTATGGCACTAGGGAGGGGGGGGGGTGTTGTACTAATAATTTTTGTTCTTTATTGTAGACACGTTAGTCTGTTGCTTCGTCCTCGTCTCCAAACTGCAGGAAGGAGACGGGGCTTCCTTAATTGCGCAGACTCGGTCCTAACAACTCACACCGATCACTGCCCATCCTGACTGCCGTGCCCGCCCAAGAGAGAAGGGGCGTATCAGGTGAGTACCAATGCCCAATTTCTTTGTTTATCTTCTGATCGTAATACTCTAATACATTTATAATCATTCTTAAGTTATTTTTAATTTGTCTTCTGGGTATGAAACCGTTTTGATCTGGGTGTATGTAGTTATGTATTATTGTTTTGAGTCTTGCTGCCATTATCATCATAAGTAATTTATAGTCTACGTTAAGCATTGAGATGGGTCTATAATTTCAAATTTGTGTTGGGTCAGTGTCTTCTTTATGAATTAGCGTAATAATAGTTTCTGTCCAAGAGTGCAGTATTTTTGCTGTTAGTAGGGCCTCATTGCAAACTTGCAACAAAATTTGATCTATTGCTTGCTGACAATATTTGTAGAATTCAGCGGGGATTCCATCTGGTCCCGGTGTTTTGTTATTCTTCTGGTTTTACGTGCTTCCACTAATTCAAACATTGTTATGGGGCAATTTAAGGTTTCTCTCTGTTCTTCCTCAAACTGTTTCATTGTAGTCTTATCCAAATATTTTCTCATTTGTTCTGCCAGTATATCTTCTTTTTTGTAAAGATCGTGGAAGAATGCTTTTACTATATTTTTCTTTTCTAAATGTGTATGCTGTAGAGTTCCTAGATGATCTTGGAATTGATATATAGATCTATTTTCTGCCAGTTTTTAAAATTTATACGCTAACCAATGTCCAGTTTTATTAGCATGTTCAAAATTCGTCTGTTTTGCCATTCTAATTCTCTGTGCTAATTCTGACTTTGTGTTTAGATTCAATTTATGTTTTGCTAAATTAAGTTTTTGCTGTGTCGTTTTGTTGTTCGGTTGTTGCAATTTGGCCTCAAGTATCTTAATTTCTTCTGTTATATCATTGCTAAGTTGTTGTTTTTCTTTTCTCCTTTTTGCTGTATATGCTATAGTTAGGCCTCTAATGAAAGCTTTTGATGTATCCCATAGATTCTGTAACAATGTTTGCTCTTTTTTATTATTTTGAAAAAATATCTTCATTTCTTTTTCTATCATTTCTGTATATCCCTTTTCCTTTATAATGTTTATATCCATTTTCCACCGTCTCTGTTTTCGGAAGCCCTTCTAAATTACTTTGAGGGGATTGTGATCAGCCCATATGCCTGGCATAATCTCAATATCTTGTATTTCTTTATGTAGTTGTGGCGTCATCCAGGCCATATCCAGTCTGGACCATGATTTGTATGGGTTAGAAAAATACGTATATTGTTTTGTTTTTGGGTTAATTTCTCGCCAGGAATCATATAAGCTTAATTCCTCAGCCAGATTATGAAATGTTTGTGGCAATACTTTCCTTTTAATTTTATTTCCTCTATTATTATGATAATCTTGTTGTATTTGATATCGAATTGAAATCACCAATGATGCATATATTTTCATAATCAAATTCTTTTACTTTATCATGTAATTTTTTATAGAAGTCTGTTTGATTTCCATTTGGGGCATATATCGATACTAGCAAAATTATTTTTGTTTCTAATTTAATTTCTATTATCAGCACCCAGCCTTCCATATCTGTATAAATTAGCTTCGATCTTAAATGTTCTTTTACATATATTACCACTCCTCTTTTCTTACATTCAGCTAAGGATGTGTATAGTATTCTTAATTTCTTATTTTCTAGTAGTGTTTTCTGTTGTTTTTTGATATGTACTTCTTGTAGAGTGATAATATCTGATTCTAGTTTCCTCAATTTGGTAAATGTCTGTTGTCTTTTGTTGGGTGAATTTAAGCCATTAATGTTTATAGATGTGAGTGTTAGTTCTTTTTCCATTATTGTCCTTGTTTACTTGTCAGCTGCTTTGGCTTTAGTTGTGTTTCTTGTTACTCTTTGAATGATCTCCACTGCTCCTTCTCTTCCTTGTCCCCCTTTTCCTCATTCTTTATCTCCGTTTTTTGTTGTTCATATATCAAGATCAATAGAGCTTTGATCCTCTTTACTCTCTCTATTTTCCTGCTTCTCTTCGTATCCCAGGTGTTGGTCTAGGAAATCTTGGGCTTTTTCTATGTTGTCTACTCTAAATTTCCTTCCTTCCCACGTTATGAGAATCCCTTCTGGGATCAGCCATCTGAACTTTATCCTCTGTTTGTTCAATCGTTTAGTTAGGAAGTTATAGTCTTTCCTTCTGTCTCTGGCCCGTTTAGGTACTTGCTTCAGTGTTAGTACCTCCCTTCCTTTGTACATAACTGTTTCCTCCCTCATTTTCCTGTAGATTTCTTCTTTTATTGTTGTTGGTTTTTTTGTGAATCTTACGTGGACTTCCTTGGGAAGCTTATTTCTTCTTGCATAATTTGTGTATGATCTATATATTTCATCTATGCCATTCCTTATTTCACTTTTTTCTTTATGAGTTGCCTTTGAGATTAATTCAACCATAATTTCACCCAGTTCTTCCTCCCTTTGTTCTACATTTTGGAATCTCAGGTAAAAGGATGCCTTCTCCATCTCAAGATACGTTAATGCATCCTCAGTTTCTCGATTTTTTATCGTTTGTATGTTTTCCATCCTCTCCAACCTCATATTTGTGGCTTCTGTTGTTTCTTCTACTTTATGGATTCTTTTTTCATTTTCTGTAATATTTTGTTGGATTGTGTCTATCCTCTCATCAATGTTTTTAATATCTTCTTTTATTTCTCCCACATCTTTTTGCATTTGTTCTTGATTTTTCTTCATTTCATCATGATTATGGGTCATCTTCTCCTCCATCCTTTTTATTCCCTCTTGGATCGTAGCGAGGGCTGCCTGGATATTTTGCATTCCTATTATGGTATCTGCTTTTTCTTTTTCTATTGCATCTCCTGTCTTCTGATATGCTGGGGATGATATCTGTACTGTCTGTGTTGGAGATTTCTTTTTAGACATTTTGGTAATAGCCCATGAGCTTGATGTTGCCATCTTTAATATGCTAGTTATTTTCAATATCTTGAAATTATCGGCCACTTTTTTTTTTTGGTGTTTATATCTTCTGCCTTATGGTGTTATTACGTACTTATTTATCAATATTTGTAGGATATGGCTTAATATAGTAAATCAACTTATTTAGCAATTAATACATAAGTGGGGGCGACAGATCAGATATAGGAACAGTGGAGAATAATCAAATCTTTAGGAATTCATTGGTTTTCTTTTAAGTTCATTAAAACCTAAAATAGATATTTATCTAACACATTTATCATAATAACTATATTATCAGGGCTTACTGTGATTCTATATGATTATTCCAATTAATTCACTTCAAATATATAAACTTATCCAAAATACTCTAATATTCTTCAATTGATTTACAATTATTTCATAATTTATCTATAAGTTACCTTCAAATTTGTAAATTAATTCAATTCTATAGACTTATCCAATATAATACAAAGAGGCCATCTCTGAAATACGGCAGGCCGAAGTGACCGCCACGAGGAAAGCTACCCTTAGGGAAAGAAACCGAAGAGACACCTCATGCAGTGGCTCAAAGGGAGATTTTGTAAGAGCCAACAGGACTTTAGGAAGGTCCCACGAAGGAAACCGATGCACAGTTGGAGGCCGAAGATTGGTTGCGCCCCGAAGGTATTGTCTAATCAGAGGGTCCCTCGAGATCGAATCCGTGGAACCGCAGGAGAGAATTGAAGCCAGGGCAGCTACCTGACGCCGTAGCGTATTAGGCGAAAGTCCAGACAAGAAGCCTTCGTGAAGAAACTCCAAAACCTGGAGTGCCAAAGCAGACGTGGGCCAACTATGATGCTTACGGCACCAAGCGGAGAACGAGCGCAGGTAGCCTCATAAATCCTTGTAGTAGAGTCCCTCCTGGATGCCTGAATAACGCTAATGACCCCCGAGGAAAGAGGAAACTCCTTCAGATAGAACCACTCAGCCTCCAGGCGGCTAGACGGAACCATTGCGGATCCGGATGCTGGAGAGGGCCCTGTAGCAGAGCGATCCGGTCCTCGGGAATCTGCCACGGCCACTGAACCGAGAGGGAGAGAAGGTCCGCAAACCAAGGACGTCGACTCCAAAAGGGAGCCAGAAGAATCAGTTCGGCTTTGTCCTGTATTAGTTTCCTGATGACAGCGGGAATTAGAGGGATTGGAGGGAAGGCGTACAGGAGGAGATCGGAGGGCCACATGGTGCGAAGGGCGTCTACCGCCTCCGCCCCTGGAGTGGGATACCTGGTAAAAAACCAAGGCAGCTGGTGGTTGGACCCTGAGGCAAATAGGTCTATTGCCGGCGTGCCGAAACGAAGAATCAGCTCTTGGAATAGAGCCGGGTGAAGACTCCACTCAGCCGGGTCGATGGCTGATCTGCTGAGAGAGTTGGCCGCCCGATTTTCCACTCCCGAAATGTGCGCCGCCTTGATGGAGCTCAAATTGGTCTCTGCCCAGGCCCCTAACTTGAATGATTCCTCCATCAGAGCCTTTGAACGAGTCCCCCCGAGCCTGTTCAGATGAGCCTTGGCGGAGACGTTGTCGGTCAGGACAAGGATGTCCTGCCCCTGAACCAGATGCTGGAAGCTCTGAAGTGCCAGGAATATGGCTCGCAGCTCTAGGACGTTGATGTTCATCTTGCTCTCGAGGGGGGACCAAAGACCCTGAGCCAGGTGGGAACCCAAGTGAGCACCCCAACCCGAGAGACTGGCATCTGTTGTTAGGGTTAAACGACGAGGCTCTCGAAACTTAAACTGCCCTTGCATATTGATTCCGACGTCCACCAGGACAGGGACTGGCGTACTCGGGAAGACAAGATTACCCGTGTTGCGGAGGCACTCCTGCGGGAGCGTTGAAAGGGGAGGAGGAACCATTGCAGATCCCTGCAATGCAAACGGGCCCACGGCACTATGCGAAAAGTGGACACCATCTTGCCGAGTAACCCCGACAAGGAAAGGATAGAAGTCGAGCGTTGGCATTGCACTCTGGTGGCAAGGGCCTTGAGACTTGCAATGCGGTCTGGGGAGAGGAAGACCTCTGAGGTGACAGTGTCAATTACGGCTCCAAAGTGTTGGAGGCGAGTGGTAGGGGAAAGGTGACTTTTACCCCAGTTCACTGAGAAACCATGCTCCTGTAACACTTGCATGGTAACTTCTATGTCCCTTTGGGCTTGGAGGGGGGAGCGTGACAAAATAAGGATGTCGTCCAGGTAAAATAAAACGCTAATGGGGATACTACTCAAATACGCCATAAGGGCAGCCATAATCTTGGTAAAAACCCTAGGGGCTGAAGACAACCCGAAGGGAAGGGCCCGGTATTGAAAATGCTTCCCATCGTAACAAAAGCGGAGAAATTGGCGGTGTTCCGGTAGAATGGGAACATGCAGATATGCCTCCGTTAAATCGATTGAGGCCAAAAGGTCCCCTTCCCGGATGGACATCAATATTGTGTGCAGGGAGTGCATTTTGAACCGGTGGTATGTTATATGCCGGTTCAAGGATTTCAGGTCCAAAATAGGGTGCCAATCCCCTGAAGGCTTCTGGACCAAAAATAACCTGGAGTAAAACCCCTTCCCGTATTCAGACCTCGGTACAGGCTGAATGGCTCGGGAATGTAGAAGATGCTGAATTGCCGCTTCGACCCTAGCCCTCTTGTCCCTGTTCAGGGAAACTGGGCAACGCAAAAATAAATGGGGAGGAGTGGATTTAAACTCTAGTCCAAACTCAATAACATTCTTAACCCAACTATCAGAAGTCAAAGACTCCCATTTGTGAGAGAAAAGGGCTAGACGCCCCCCTATCACCGAAGAGTGAGGCAAATTAATAATTCTGTCTGAAGGGACGACCCCGCCCCCCCCACAAGAGGAACGTCTGGGAGGAAAGCGGGGCCCCGGTCTAACCTGGTTTTCCTGCTGGGAAGGGCCCCTGGACTGGAAGGAGCGTTGATATCGCTGTTGGTAATAGCCGCCATCGGAGGGGCGAAAGGAGGATTGACGAAAGGAACCAGGCCCCCTGACCTCCGATCCTCGGGACATGGAGGGCAACACCTTACGATGATCTCGGGATTCAATTAGCAATGGTTCCAGAGGCGCCCCAAAGAGTTTATCCCCTGCATAGGGAGATGACGCCAGCCTCCACTTATTGCGGACATCGGCCTGCCAATTCCTAAGCCAAAGCCAGCGGCGAGAGGTGATTGTTGCTCCTATAGCCTTAGCGGAGAACCTTGCCGCGTTTAAGGTGGCATCCACCGAAAACTCGACTGCAGCTAAGATTTTATTCAAATCCTGGTGAGAACGTACGTCCACAGCAGGAATCTGGCTCTGAAGCTGCTTAATCCAGAGTATGGAGGCCCTATTAAAAAATGAGGCCGCTGAAGAGGCCTGCACCGACCAGGCCAAAGCCTGGTGCCCTTTAATAAATGATCTTTCTGCCTTCCTATCCTCTGGCCTGAGCGCTTCCTCCGGGGGACCCGATGTGGGGTTAAGAGCTGAGAGGGCCAACACCGGAGGATCAACAGCTGGAATTTTTTTTTTGATGATATCTTTAGCCTTCTTTTCTTTATCGAAAAAGTTTTACAATACAAGAATTTTTTCATTTTCACCCCCCCTCCCCAATCCCCCCTCCCCAACCCCTCCCATCCTCCCTCAACCCTAACCCCTTCCCTCTCCATCCCCCCCTGACTTCCGCTACAGGTTTAAAAAAAAAAACAAAGTTTAGAACAAGAGAAAAAGAAAAAGATTATTAAATATTCAAATTCTAAATTAAACAAATTTCAAAAGAGGAAGAGAAAGAGAAAGAAGGAAAGGAAGAAAAAAAGTAAAAAAAACCCAGACATTAATATATTTCTAAAATAAACAGTATTATAGTAAAAAAAACCATTAATAACCATTATAATTCTATCCCAACTACACCCCTTAACTAAAAAAAAACCCCAAAAACATAAAACATAAGAAATATATATGCATATATAATTATAATCATACAGTTATATCATAAAGAAAATTATCTTTTGTTTAATTCATTTCTCAGTCTCTATAATCCAAATTTCAATCTTCTCTTCAACTTGATTGAAGTCAAACATATTTCCTCACATAAATCCTGCTTCAATAATCTTCATCTTGCCGCTGCCCCCATCAGCAAAGTAAAACATTTCTCCACACAACCCCCCGAGTGACTTTATATAAATAATATCCAACCACGAAGGTATTCATACCTCTAGGAAGATTCATTCAAACGAACTTATACTGTACCTAAAAATAGGCTTTTGCAGCCTTAACATTCAAGCCTTGAAGAAAAAAAAAAGAGAAGAAAAAACCAACTAGGAGCTGCATTCCCAGATGTTCCTTTAAAATTCTTTCAAATCCTGCCACCCTTTGCAATTCAATCCTTCGGGTTATAAGATATTTTCAATTTCATAGTCTTCTCCTAAAAGATGAATTCCACAAAGAATATATAATTGGGTAACCAGTGATCGCTGCTAATTTTGCAGCAATCTATCAACACTCAGGATATCATGTCCAATCCAGGATAAACTTCATAGTAAAAATTTTTATAATCCATTTTAATATATAAGTTTAATGTTAATCCAACTCAGAATAAACTTTTAACAAATTGTTATACATCTTAAAAGAATTTTTATAATCCATTGTTTCCAAATCTTTCAATGCTTTCTGATTCAGTATCAAACGATTCACGATGCTCCTTAAATTTATCATCTGTGGTTTCCAGTCGGATTTCCTCATTAACTTCTAGTTCCTGTCGATTAGCATCACCCCCCATTTCTTGAAGAGTACTGGACCTCTGCTGCTGGTCATCTCGAAGTAAAACTTTGTTTTTTGAATCTTCCTCCAGCAGTTCAAGGTCCTGTGATCCCCCTCCAAAGTCACTGAGGTGTTCAATTTTCTCATTGGAAAAATCCATAGTAGAATCCTCTGGACAACCACCAAATTCTCCTTTTACTTTTAACACACTTTGATTTTCTTCTTTCTGTTCACATTTTGTTGACTCTGTTTTTGATTTTTTATTCTTGAGATATTCTGGTGCTCCCTTAAAAATATTTTGGTAAAAATATTCTGCTTTTTCAATAGTATTCAGACAATGTCTCACACCATGATATCTAAAAATTATACCAACTGGAAAATCCCATCTAAATGGGATATTACTTCTCTTCAGTTCCTTGACCAAAAAATCAAAATCTTTTCTGTCCTTTAAAACCTTTGATGGTAGCTCTTTAAAAATACTGATTTGTGTATCTGCTACCTGCACTCTATCAGAATAAGACTTTTATAAAATATCATCTGTCAGTCTTTTATCAGTGAAATAAACAACAACATCTCTAGGCAGATTCCTTTGTTTAGCCAGACGTGAATTAACTCTGTAAACTTTCTCTATAGAACCCAAAATTAGTTCATCTTGTAGCTTTAATAATTCTGCAAAGGCCTTTGCACAAGTTATTCTTAAGTTTTCTCTGTTGTTTTCTTTTATACCTCTTAGTCTAATTGCAGATTTCCAGAAGTTTCCCTTGTAATTCTTGTATCTGGGATTCAAATTTACTACTAATCTCAGTCACTTTCTTCCCCATTGCAGCCACCGCAGTTGAAAGATCTGAAGCTACTTGAGCAATAGTTTGACTTAGTTGGTCATATTTCCCAGAAACCAACTCCTCAAGATCCTTCTGTGATCCTTTTATCTTATCTACCACACGCTCTAAGGACCTTGTAATTAACTCTTTTAGATCCAGTTCTGTAAGTCTCTGCAAATGAGACATTTCAACTTTATTCATCTGGCTCAAGGGGGAGCCCCCCCTTCCTTTAAGTTTAGGCATCTTTGCTTTTGAAAAGGACCAAAAAAATTCCTTCTTACTTCAATAGAGAGAAAAAAAAGGGGAAAAAAAAACAGAAGAAATCTATTTAAATCAGCCTTTGTTCCTTTAAATTCTTTTTCTGTGACAAAATATTTCTTTCAAAGTCTTTCAGGACTGAACTCTACATTCCATTTCCGCTCTCACTTTCTTTCAAGCAGAGCCAATCGCCATCTTAAAAGACTTTCACTTTTCTTCCTCTCCTTCCCCCTTCCCCTCCTTCCTCCTCCAGAAAATTAGTAGAGAAAAATCCATACTTGCTTTAATTTATCTTCTCTCTTTTCCAGCTTGCTCCAATTCAATTCAATTCAATTGTGGTGTTGCTCCCAGCGTCTTGCTCCGCTAATTAAGTAATTAGCGGAGGACCCTCTCGGCGCGGAGCATACTCTGGGGGTAGGGAGGGAGCCATCTCTCCGAGCCTTCCCCAGGACAAAGGAAAAATTCCTGGGGCGACTCAGGGGGCTCAACCTCACCCCCAGAAGCTCTCCCTGCTCCTTCCGTTAAGGAGCAGATTTTTCAAGCCGCCTGCCTGCTGCGCGGCGGCTCTAACACGCCGAGAAGCCGGTGGGCATGAAAAGCCTGCCGACGACGAGGAAGGCGCCACTGGAAGCCTCTCAACAGCTGGAATTTGAAGAAGACTAACATAGTCCTGTGCCAGATTATAAAACCTTTTATCTAGAGAATTAGGAGCCGGGCCAGAAGCTGGAAATTTCCACTGACGCTGTAACACGTCAGAAAACAATTTTGGGGCCGGAACCGTTTCAGTAAAGGTGGAGGGCTCCTCAAATAAGGCTGCCGTAGAACCAGAAGGACCTGCAGTGTCCTTGGGCTTGGCTACTGGAACCCCTAAGCCGGTAGTGACCTGTGCTTTATATAATAAGGACCGGAACATTTGAGGGCGGAACAAACCCACAAAGGAGGGTTGATCAGGCTCTAGGCCTTCATCCTCCGATAAGTCCTGGTCAATTATAGCCCCTTCTTCCACTGAACCTGACCCCAGGCTGTCCCGCGAAGGTGAAGCCGCAGATAGCTGAAGCTGAGCCTGGTCCTCCAAAGGTTGAGACTGTACTAAGAGGGCCTGATCGCTGAGATATTCAGACACCCGGGAGGAAGACCTCTCTCTAAGACCCTGAGCAATTCCTTGACGTATGGACTGTGAAATGAGTTGAGCCAAGGCAGGTGTAATTGTCAGGCCTGGGTTGGTAGAAGTTGCCTGCTGTGACAAATCTGGCCTCTGCTGATTGGACCCTTCCTGAGGTGAAGAGTGGTCCTGGGGAGGGGCATTAGGAGCCTCAGTCACTGCCTCCGCAAATACAGTAGCTGCTTCAGGCACCATTAATACATCCCCCTGTACAGAGATATCAGGTGATAAGGGGGGTAGGATAGCCTGCTGGGGGGCCGCATCCTGTGATGTGGGAGCAACAGGTGGTATGGTGGCCGAAATCCTTTTTTTATGCTCCGAGACCCCTGCCGCCTTGTTGAAGGCCCGCTCCATAGCCTTATGGCGATGTTCCTCCTCTTTGGTGTATTTAGGGGCTGAGGAGGATCGTTTCTGTGGTGGTCTAGCAGAGGTTTGGCCCCTAGGTCTCTTACTCTCTGTGTGGGCCGAGGATCCCTCCCCTGGATCATTGTCTCTTGGCCGTTTGCCCCTGGTCTTGAGGGAGGCCTGCTTTAAAATGGCGTCCGCCATGCCTTTTCACTCCCACAAATGGCCGCCGGCACAAACAAATGATGAGATGGGTTTAAAACCCGTTCTGTCACTCACTGTGCTGTCCGAAGGCCCCCGAAGGCAAGAACGGCGCTCCGGTGTGCCCGGCAGGGGTTTGCAAGCCCCGCAGCTTTAGCGCTCCCAGAAACGGCGCGGAATGCTCCTCGCGCTTCTCTGCTGCCTTTTGCTAGCCTCGCGGCTTCAGCGCAACTGCCAAACGGCGCGGAATGCTCTTCGCGCCACTGTACTGTCCTTCGCTAGCCTCCCAGCATCAGCACGATCAAAGCGGCGCGGAATGCTCCTCGCGCCTCTCAGCTGCAGGGCAGAGCCGGAATCGCAGCGAAACGAAGCGGATCGGTGGGCCGATGGCTAGGCCTCCGAAGAAAGGCCAGGAACTGCCGGCCGGCAGCCCAACCGCTGAGCGGTCTTCAGCGGAGCCAGAAAGCTGTTGCTCAACGCTGGCAGTCAATCAAAACAGGTCTAAATTTAAAATCTTTTTTTTTGTTTTGTTTTAAATTGTCCAAATTCTGAAGAGAAATACTAGACACGTCTATCCTACTCGACTGAGTCGAAAAGCTGCCTATCAGAGCAAGGAGGCGGAGCCTAGGAATTTCTGCAGACTCGGTCCTAGCAACTCGTACTGGTCACCTCCCATCCTGACTGCCGTGCCCGCCTGTTCGAGAAGGGGCGTGTCAGGTAAGTACCAACGCCCATTCTCTACTTTTATCCTCAATATATCATTTTAATTCTTTTTCTTGCTTCTGTGCCAAGCACTATACATCAACCTCTTTCTTCTTTAATTCCTGTGCCAGTTTATTCTTCTTAAATTAATATTATACCAATTATACAAATTCCATTATAATTTCCCCTTCTTTTCACCAAAGACAAGCCACTTGCAGACAAGGAAATCATCCTCTGCCAGTTCCCATGCTGATTATCTGTAGAGCTCACAGTTTTCAAAGCAAAAAGCAAATTACTTTGTTCCTTTTTAGACCAGAAGGTGTCTCTCTGCAAACTGCAATTTCCCTTAGTCACACAAGTATCCATGTTGTTTCAATTATATAACAATCTTTTTGGGTGTACTTTTCTCTTTCTCCCTTGCCTTTGGCTTCTCTTCTTTACTCAGCTATTTGCAAAGCTTCCTCAGGCAACCATTTTGCTTTCTTGCATTTCCTTTTCTTTGGGATGGTTTTAGTTGCTACCTCTTGTACAATGTTGCGAACCCCCGTCCATAGTTCTTCAGGCACTCTGTCTATCAGATCTAATTTCTTAAATCTATTTGTCACCTCTACTGTATATTCAGGGGTATGATTTAGTTCATACCTGAGTGGGCTAGTGCTTTTCCCTACTTTCTTCAATTTAAGCCTACATTTTGCAATGAGAAGCTCATGATCTGAGCCACAGTCAGCTCCTGGTCTTGTTTTTACTGACTGTATAGAGCTTCTCCATCTTTGGCTGCAGAGCACATGGTCAGTCTGATTTCTGTGTTGACCGTCTGGTAATGTCCATGTATAGAGTCGTCTCTTGGGTTGTTGGAAAAGATGGTTTGCTATGACCATCGTATTCGCTTGACAAAATTCTATCAAACTATGCCCTGCTTCTTTTTCTACTCCAAGGCCTGTTATTCCGGTTATCTTTTGGTTTCCTACTTTAGCATTCCAATCCTCCATGATGATAAGGACATCATTTTTTGGTGTTAATTCTATAAAGTGATGTAGGGCTTCATAGAACCAGTGAATTTCATCCTCTTCAGCACCAGTGGTTGGGGCATAAACATGGACTACTGTGATATTGAATGGTTTGCCTTTGATTCGAACTGAGATCATTCTGTCATTTTGGGGATTGTATCCCAGTATTGCTTTCCTACTCTTTTATTGACTATAAAGGCTATTCCATTTCTTCTCAGGGATTCTTGCCCGCAGTAGTATACCTGATGGTCATCTGAATTAAATTCACCCATTCCTGTTCATTTTAGTTCGCTGATTCCTAAAATGTCGATGTTCAGTCTTGTCATCTCTTGTTTGACCACATCCAGCTTGCCTTGATTCATGGATCTTATATTCTCCATATGGAGAATAGATATTTACAGCATCAGTCTTTCCTTTCAGCACCAGATGCATCCATAGCTGAGCATCCTTTAGGCTTTGGCCCAGTCACTTCATTCTTTCTGGTGCTACTATTACTAGCCCTCTCCTCTTCCCCAGTAGCATATTGGACACCTTCTGATCTGAGGGGCTTATCTTCCAGTATCATATCTTTTTGCATTTTGGTACTGTCCATGGGGTTTTCATGGCAAAGATACTGGAGTGGGTTGCTATTTCCTTCTCAAGTGGATCACATTTTGTTAGAGCTCTCTGCTATGACCTCTCCATCTTGGATGGCCCTGCATGGCATAGCTCATAGCTTCATTGAGCGATGCAAACCCCTTTGCCATGACAAGGCAGTAATCCATCAAGGGACATGTCAGGCCCTGCCTCTCCTTCTTTCTCAAGAAAGTATAGACTCTTGAAACATGGTATTTTAAAAGGAACCTTTTATTGAGAAGAAGTGATAGCAGGATAGGCGAAGCAGACTCTAAATTCCCTCTCTCCTTATTACATTCCAAAGAAGGTGAGAATACTGCAGGGCACTTAGCGCCAGGAAAAAGGTTATAAAATACAGCTTATCCCCATGCTCCCCCCTCCCTCCATTTGAATGGCAGTATCATGTTAGGGATGTGACATGCCGCCCTCCTTAGAAAAAAGATAGAACCACCTATAAGAGATAAAGAAAAAGAGCCGTTATGGTGTTTTAGCAAGGTTTGTGCGGGTATTGAGTGTGGAATTTCTTTGTGTGTGTGTGTATTAAAGATAAAACATAAAAACATCATCATTCCAAACAATCAGAGACAGTATATCAATTGGTTAACATCCTTTTGTGCTCATTCCCATCTTCAAAGTATCAATATATGATCAAAGCTTATTTTCTTTAAGAAATATTTCCCTTATTTTATCTCAATTTCCACTTCATATTTCATAGTTTATCTCCATATTTTATTATCTATCCATTGATAAAATAAATCCCATATCAAATAATATTGTTTATCTTCCTGTTCTCTTATTTCAAATGTCAATTTACTCATTTCAGCACAGTCCATCATTTTATTTATTTATTTATTTATTTATTTATTTATTTATTTATTTATTTATTTATTGGTTCGATTTATATGCTGCCCTTCTCCGGAGACTCAGGGCGGCTTACAATGCATTAAGCAATAGCCTTCTCCCAATTCAACAATAAAGCCTCACGTATCTGATGCCTTCTAAAATACCATTGTATTTTTGTTCCTTTCTACCATAAAAAGGCATGCCATCCCATCAACAAATCATGTTCCTCCAAATTCAGTAATCTGGTGTTTCTCAAAGTTATCCATTCTTTAATCCACATTAAACTTATTGCTTTTTTTTATTGAAAAAGTTTTACAATACAATTTTAACATGCCTTCCCCCCCAACCCCCCACCCCAACAACCACCCCCTCCCCTCAGCCCCCCCTCCCCCCCTGACTTCCACTATTAAACAATCATATATTACAATCAACAACCAACAACTTTTTAGGTAAGATCTGGCTAACAATAAAACAATTTTAAACTTATTTAGTACAAAAAATATTCTAAACTTTTAAAATCTATTACCCCCCCCCCCAAGATATATGACCACATAAATCATTTATAAAAAATCATAGAAAATTTTCGCATACAAAATATAACACTTATCTTTTTTTTTTAAATGATAAAATAATGTTGGGCATCTTAAGTTTTGAATTAAAATATCATATAAATCCCACAATTTACTCTTAATAATATTTCTTAATCATTCAAATATAAAAATCATCGTTAAACAGAATAAACCAAAAAACATCAAATAAGATAACAAATTTAACCTTGTAAAATAGAAAGAATTAAGCTATTTTTAAGAAAAATATATCAAATTTAAACAATACCAGATCATAAAGATATAAATCCAATTATATATTTAATAAACATTATTATAACTCAAATGCTACTTGAAACTTCTTACTCTGATATTTATTCTGCATGTATACTACCCATTTCTTCCACTCTTTAGTAAAAGCTTCATGGGTCCTATCTTTCAGGTATGCAGAAATCTTAGCCATTTCTGCAAAATTAGACATCTTCAAAATCCATTCCTCTATGGTAGGTACACTATTCTTCTTCCAGTATTGTCCAATCAGTAATCTAGCTGCAGTAAGCATGTACAAAATTAATCTCGTTTCGGCTGATGAACAGCCCTTAACTATTCCCAACAAGAAAAACTGAGGAGAAAATTCAAGCTTCTTCCTCAAAATGTTCTGCATTACCCACCAAAGTTTAATCCAAAATACTTTCAATTTTCTGCACGTCCACCAAATATGAAAATATGTTGCATCCAAACAATCACACCTCCAACATTTAGGTTGAACATTTGGATACATACATGATAACTTTTTAGGATCTAAGTGCCACCTGTAAAACATCTTATACAAGTTTTCCCTCAAGTTCTGTGCTTGTGTAAATTTAACATTCTGGACCCAAATCTTCTCCCATGTTTCCAACATTACTGGTTCTGCAAAATTCTGTGCCCATTTTATCATACAGTCTTTAACTAATTCACCCTCTGAATCTCTTTCTAACACTAAATTATACACTCGTTTAATATGCTTCGTCCCTTTACATTTTAGCTGAGTCACCAAATCTTCTTCATGTAACATTAGTCCAATTTTCTGATCTTCTCTCCATCTTGCTTGTAGTTGATAATACTGCAACCAAGTTAAATTCACTCCTTCTTCCAACAGGGTATTCAACGGTTTCAAACTCCATCTGCCCCCATCATTAAAAAGTATCTCTTTATACAACAACCCCCCGAGTGACTTTATATTTGGCATAATCTGCCCAAGATCCAACCACAAAGGTATTTTGTAATCCAATTGAAGCTGGTGCTTCTTCCAGACTCTCATCAAAGCATGTCTTAAGATATGACTGTTAAATACACTGTCTTTCTTATCTTCATAAAGTAAATATGCATGCCATCCAAATTGCAAGTCGTGGCCTTCTATATTCAAAATTTCTGTTTTTGTTGTTCCAATCCAATTTCCAACTTGTGTCAGCACTGCAGCCTTATAATATAGACGTAGGTTTGGAATTTTAAGGCCACCTCTTTCATGAACATCTTGCATAATTTTAAGTTTAACTCTTGGTTTTTTCCCATTCCAGATAAATTTATTTAAACCTGCTTGCCATTCCATCAGAGCCTTATCACTTTTAAGCTCCGGAATCATTTGAAACAAAAACAGAAATCTAGGTAGAACGTTCATCTTAACGGCTGCTATTCTACCAAGCAAAGATAGTTGAAGCTTCTTCCATGTTTCAAGATCCTTTTGAATCTTATGCCAGAGTTCCTCATAATTATTTTGAAAAAGTTTTATATTGGATGCTGCAACTTGAACCCCTAGATATTTCACCTTTGTAGCTATTTCAAAGCCTGCTAACCTTTCAAGTTCAATCCTTTGTGGTTCCAACATATTTTTAACTATCATCTTAGTCTTTTTCTGGTTCAGGCTGAAACCTGAAACCAGACCATATTCCTCTATAATGTTTTTCATCTGTATGATTGATTCCAAAGGTCGTGTTAGGGTAACAACCAGATCATCTGCGAATGCCTTTGTTCTGTAATCTTTTTGCCTTACAACTATTCCATTCAGTTTGTCCGAGTCCCGTAGAGCATTCAACAGCACTTCCAAAGTCAGAATAAACAATAATGGGGATAATGGACAGCCTTGTCTTGTTCCTTTCTGTATGTTGAAATTGGTGGTTAAACTACCGTTAATAATAATTTGTGCCGTTTGTTCTTGATAAATTGCCAAAATCGCTTGTATAAACTGGTCCCCAAAATCCATTTTGTGCAAAGTCTTTTTTAGAAAATCCCAATTGACTCGATCAAAGGCCTTCTCCGCATCCAAAAACACCAGCACCGCAGAAGTCTGTTTATTTTTCTCAAGATATTCCAATAAATCTATGAGTTGCCTGACATTGTCCTTCATGTATCTACCTTCAATAAAACCTGCTTGGTCTTCATGAATCACGTCTTGAATAACTGGCATCAGTCTGTTGGCTAATACTTTAGCATAGATTTTGTAATCCGTATTCAGGAGAGATATTGGTCTAAAATTTTCTGGTTTTACAGATTCTTCTTCTTTAGGTATCAATGAAATAAAAGCCGTCTTCCACGAGGGAGGTATTTTACCCCCCTGCTGAATATTACAAAACAAATCCTTAAGGTGCTCAACCAATTCCGCTTGTAAAGTCTTATAATATACTGCTGTCAAACCATTTGTCCCAGGAGCTTTAGATAATTTCAGTTGTTTTATTGCAAATAAAATCTCTTCAGATGTTATAGGTCGGTTCAATCTATCACTTTGTGTACTTGAAATTTTTGTAACTCTCATCTTCTGCAGATAATCATCAATGAAATCCTTTTTAATGTTATCTGCTTGGTACAATTTAGAATAATAATCTAAAAAAGCTTGATGTATTAAGTTCTGTTGAGACACTTGTTTTCCTTTATGCTCAATAGTATTTATTATACGAAAACTTTGTTGTTTTCTCAGAGTATAAGCCAACCATCTGCCAGGTTTGTTAGCGTTACAAAAAGTGTTATGTTTAGCGTATTGCAGATTAGTTGCTGTCTGATCAGCCATCAGTATTTGAAATTGATCTTTCAAAAGTTTTATCATTAACTGTAATTTCTCATCGGTCGGATTTTTAATAAGCAATTGCTCTTTCTCCTTTATCTCAGTCTCCAATTCTACTCTTGATTTCTGTCGTATTATTCTGTATTTAGAATTCATGTGAATCAGTACACCCCTCATATAAGCCTTACTTCCATCCCATACAGTCTCTATAGATGTACCTTTATTCAAGTTAATATCAAAAAAATCCTTAACATGTTTTTTAAGATGCATAATATTCTTTTCATGTCTAAATAAGTTCTCGTTCATTCGCCAAGATCTTCTCTCCCTCTTGCCAAAGTCCATCTCCAGCCATACCAAACTATGATCCGTTAGAGTTCTAGGAAATATTTTTGTTCTAGCCACTTTAGACAATAAATCAGGAGTAACCAACATAAAGTCAATTCTTGAAAAGAATTTATGTCTATCAGAAAAAAAGGTAAAATCCAACTCCTTCGGATGATGAATTCTCCATACATCTTTTAATTCCAATTCTTCCTTCAATGCAAAAAACATTTGTGGTAATTTATTCCCCTTCTTGGCCAATGTCTTTTTATCAAGATTTGTATCAATCACACCATTCCAATCACCCATAATAACAAAAGACTTATAGTTCCACTGCAATATTTTGGTATTCAATAATTTATAAAAAATTTCCTGCTGCTGGTTTGGGGCGTAAATCTCAATAAGAAGCATCGAAGCATTCTGAACATTTATTTCAACTGCAATATATCTTCCTTCATCATCCGCTTCTATCAGTTTAGCTGATATTCTTTTAGAAATATACAAGACTAATCCATTCCTTTTCACAGAGTTAGAAGATATAAAATGTAAGCCAAGTTTTGAATTTATCAAAAAAATTTGGTCCTGGGTTCTAATATGAGTTTCCTGCAAACAAACAACATCATTTTTATATTGCTTCAAATAATGAAATATTTTCCTTCTTTTCTGTAGTGAATTTAAACCATTCACATTCCATGATAAAAATCTTAATGTCATTTTGGGGATGACTGAAGCCCTTTGAGGGCTCGCCTAAGATTCTGCTCAACTGCGGATATCTTCGGTCTCGCCCCTCCCACTGCTTCAGAGTATAGTTTCTTTCCATTTGCACTATTCTCCTCCTGTGGCATCCTGGACCTCTGCTGGCTTTGTTTCTCTAATCTTTGCTTCTCTGCTGCTCGAGTTATATGTTGATCTTTCGGTTCTTGCAACAACAAATCGAGGTCCGGCTCCACTTCTCTTGTAGCTCTAGACTGCTTTGATTTTCCCTCTGAAAATTCTGCAAAAAGATCCTCTGAGAGACCTCCTGCTGCTCCCAAAGTCTCCTCCCTTGCTATCTCTAAAATTTCCTGTAATTCTTTTTGCTGGATCAGTTCTTGAGTCCCCTCAACAATATCCTTCTCTTCAGAAATTTTTTCAATAGATAACAATGTAGATGAGCGTGGGGGTGTTGGGACTTTTTTAAGAACATTGTTGAAAAAATGTTCTGCTTTTTCCACAGAGTTAAGGTGGTATCTCACATCTTCATATCTCAATATAATACCAACCGGAGCATCCCATCTAAATGGAATCTGACGCCTTTTTAATTCATTTGCCAAAAAACCAAAATCTTTCCGATCTCAACATCTTAGGTGGCAGCTCTTTATAAATCCCAATTGGATTCCCATCATAATGAACAGTGGTGTGGAAAGAACTTTGCAAAATATCATTTCTCAATCTTCTATCAGTAAAGTAAATCACAACATCTCTTGGCAAATTTCTTTGTCTCGCCACACGCGAATTAACTCTGTATAGCTTGTCAACTTTTTTATCAATCACCTCTGGATCAACTTTTAAGATCTTAACCAATATGTCCACGCAAGCTGCCCTTAGATTTTCTCTGTTATGTTCCCTTAAGCCTCTCAGTCTTATGGCAAACTCCATATTCCGAAATTATAACATTGTAATCTCCTCCTCTAGCCTTTGACTCTTAATCTCCACTTTAAAAAACTGGTCATTTACTGCCTTTTTATTAGCCACCACTTCAAGATTTAAATCATCAACTTTTTTCTCAACCGCCAGCAAAGCATCTGTAAAAGCAGTAGCCACAGTAGAAACATCCTGGCTTAATTTATCTGTTTTTTCTTCCAACCTATCCAATATTTCTTTTTGATTTTTCACCATCATTTCATCCATTTTACTCATTTTTCCAGAAAGCTCTCCCAGGGATTTGTGTATATCAAATATGAAAGTTTTCAAGTCCTCCATCCCACTACCTTGTGACTGTCTCTGGGCTGGTACTGATGCCGTGGCTGACTTTTCTTTTGTTTGATGTGTGGGGGATTCCCCCCCCCCCGCTTTCTTTGAAGCCATGCCTGAACAGAATTTAAGTCTTTGAAAAAAAGAAAATCTTCCTCCTTTTCCTGTCTTCCCCAGCTTTACAGAAAAGGAATCAAATCATCAAAACTTTCCAGTTAGAAATCTTACTAATATAGTCAGTTAGAATTACAGGCAGGCTTAGACAAACTGTTGTACTTTCACTTTCCTCACTTGTTTCGCTTTAATCAGCCGCCATTTTCAATCACTTTTACACAGAGACAGCTCAATTTCAAAGTTAAAAAAAAATCCTTAAATATAGTTAAAGTTCTGAAGAAATAATCCAGATCTCACCAAATCCTTTGCTAATTAGAAGAATGTATATTGTAGCAAGTGGAGTTGCTCTCGTCGTCTCGCTCCATTTAAAACGGAGATCCCACGCCGCTTGGAGTTCCAGCAGCCTGAATAGGGAGACCTTTCACAGAACGCTTGCCAGGGCAAAGGGGAAGCCCTGGCAGCGCTTCTGGGGTCTCAACCTCACGGCTGCCTACTCTTATCTTCCCTTCCGATCGAAGGGAAGATTTACAAGCCGCCTTTGGGATGAAAAAGCGGCTCTACAGGCAGCGGGGGCGGCAGCCATAAATCTAGCCGCCGGCAACGACGAGGACGCCACCGGAACCAAACTTATTGCTTGATAGTACAATTCAAAATTAGGCATGCCAAAACCACCTCTAATTTTAGCATCTTGTAACAATTTTAATTTTATTCTCGCCTTTTTCCCCTGCCAAATATATTTCAATATCATTTTATTTAAATCTATAAAAAAATTCCTTACCTAACTTGATTGGAATTGTCTGAAATAGATACAAAACTCTAGGCAAAATATTCATCTTGATTGAGATCCTACCAATCAAAGATAGCTGCAATTTTCCCCATTTCCCCAAATCTTGCCCTATCTGTTGTTTTAGCTTATTATAATTATTATCTTTAAGTGCGCTCCATCTTGGTGTTAAATATATCCCCAAATATTTTACTTTATTTGTGATCTGCCCTTTTGAAATCTCCATCAATTCCTCTTTTTGCTTTTTCAACATATTTTTAGTCATTATCTTTGTTTTGTCTTTATTGATTTTCAATCCAGCTACTTTCCCAAATTCTCCAATAGTTTCTAACAATTTATTTATTGTTGTTAATGGTTCTTTGATGATAAAAACCAGGTCATCTGCAAAGGCTTGTAATTTATATTCTTTCTGGATTTTCATGCCTTTTATCTCTTTTTCTTCTCTAATATTTCTATTTAAAACTTCTAAAGTCAATATAAACAACAGTGGGGACAATGGACATCCTTGTCTAGTACCTTTTTCTATCTCGATAGGATTAGTCAGTTCTCCATTTAACATTAGTTTTGCCATCTGTTTAAAATATATAGCTTCAATTGCCTGAATGAATTTCCTACCAAAGCCCATCTTTTCCATTTGGAGTATCATGATAACTAATTTACATTGTCAAAAGCTTTTTGTGCATCTAAGAATATCAGTGCCATCTGCTTTTCAGATGTGCTTCATAATAACCTAAAGTATCCAGAATTATTCTTATATTATCTCTAATTTGTCTTTGGGAGGAATCCATTCTGATCTGTGTGTATAAAATTATTCAAATATCTCTTGAATCTTTCTGCCAATATTGAAGCAAACATTTTATAGTCAGAACTTAGCAGGGATATTGGCTTATAGTTTTTGATTTGTTGTGGGTCGGTGTCTTCCTTATGAATCATTATATTATATACCTTGGTCCATGATTTGGGTATTTTCTTCTTTATCATCACCTCGTTCATTACATCCAATAATGGGAGACTTAGGGATTCTTGTAGTGTCCTATAATATTCAGCAGGCAAGCCATCTGGCCCTGGTGCCTTTCCATTCTTCTGTTTCTTAATTGCTTCTGTTAATTCCATCATCATAATGCTCCCCTCCAACAACTCTTAATATCTTTGGGAATCCTAGGTAATTTTGCACCTTGTAGATACCTTGCCACTTTTTCTTCCTCTATCATTTCTCTCTTGTAGAGTTGTCTATAATATTCTTGTATTATTTTTCCCATCTCTTTCCAAAGCAAATTTCCAAATTTGCTTTGCCCTTGTTCATCTATTAATTGTGTTATTTTTCTTGATTCTCTTTCTTTTTTCAATTTATATGCTAACCATCTTCCTGGTTTATTCACATTTTCAAAATAATTTTGTTTAATACTTCTTATTTTTTGGGCTAATTCTTCCTTCTCCAGTAGATCCATTTTGTGCTTTATTATATCTATTTTCATTTTAATTTCTTTCTTACATGGATCTTTCTTCAGTTCCTTTTCAGATTTCTTATATTCATCAATTAATATTTTACGAGTTTGTCTTTTCTTCACATTTCTTTTCCTTGTATAGTCTATTATTAGACCTCTAGCATAAGCCTTCATTGTATCCCAAAGATTTTGTGCTGATGTGTCTTCTTTCTTATTCTCCTTGAAGAAAAAAGTCAGCTCTCTCTCCATTTTCTGTATAAAATGTTTCTCTTTTAGAATTGTGTTATTTAAAGTCCATCTAGATTTTCTTCCTCAACCTTTCCAAGTAACAATCACAAGATTGTGGTCAGCCCATAAGTTTGTCTCTATTTCCACGTGTTCTATTTTCAAAGTCAAGTCCATTGTTGTCCATTTCATATCAAGTCTAGACCAAGATGAATGTCTATCAGAGTAAAAGGTATATTGTCTATTTTTCACATTTCTCTCTCTCCATACATCTTTCAATTTCATTTCCTCTATCATATTAAAAAAAAGTAGTGTCTTTCATGTCTTACTATTTTAAGTGTTTTATAGTCCAAGTTCTTATCCACTATTCCATTAAAATCCCCCATCATGCATATATTGTCATACTCCATTTCAATTATTTTCATGTGCAACTTTCGATAAAAGTCACTTTGATTATTATTTGGGGCATATATTGCTACTAAAAATTTTTCATATTATTTTCAGTTATTTCCACCATCAAAATTCTACCTTCTGGATCTGCATATATTTGCTCCGCCAATATTGAATTCCTGATATATAAAACAACTCCCCTCTTTTTACTTTGTGGCAGTGATAAAAAGGTTTTTCAATTTGGGTTGTATCAATAATTGTTTGTGTTGCTTTTTAATATGAACTTCTTGTAGACAGATTATATAAAATTTTAATTTCTCTAATTTATGAAATACCTTTCTCTTTTCCACTGAATTAAGTCCATATATATTTATTGAAATTAATTTCGTTCCTTCCATATTCAGACTTTATATGTAGGTTTTGTTGCTCTAGTTCATCGTTCTTCACATTGTTCCTTGTGTTCCACAATCCTGCCTATAGCACTTTCTGTTGATTCTATCATTGCCAATTCCTCTTCTGTAAATTTTATTGGCACTACTGTAGTTTGGGTTTCCATTTCCATTTCCGCTTCCTTGTCTTTAAGAAAATCTTCATAAAAGGATCTCGCTTTATCAATTCTATCCAATCTATATCTTTGAAGTTGCCATGTTAAAATTAAACCTTCTGGTATCAGCCATGTGTAGTTAATTCCTTTTTGGATTAAGATTTTAGTCAAAAATTGGTATTCTCTTCTCATCTCTCTCACTTTTCTTGGTATTTGTTTCAAAACCACCACTTCTTTCTCCTTGTATTTCAAAGTTTTTTCTGTGGCCACCTGAAGAATTTGTGCTTTAATCAGTTTTTTAGTAAATCTTATATGTACCTCTCGTGGTAACTTGTTACCCATTGCATATCTAGTGTAGACTCGATAAATCTCGTCCACACCATCTATCATCTTCTCTTGGGCAGTTTCTAATGCATCAGCCAACATCCCAATCATAATTTCTGCCAGATTTCTCCCTTTTCTTCCTCCACATTTTGAAATCTAAGGTAAAATTCTGCTTTATCCATTTCTCATCCAATTAGGCCGCTCCTTTCTCTTTCAACCTCTCCCAGCCGATTATCTGTGTCTTTTATTTTTTCCTCCTTTTGATCATCCTTCTCCAATTTTTGCAATCTTTCTTCATATTTCGACATTGTTTGCTGAATGCTGACCACTTTTTCATCTTTTTTAAGTAGTTGTTGTTCCATTCTTTGGATCTTTTCATCTGTTTTAAGTAGTTGTTGTTCCATCCTTTGAACTGTTTGAAGTTTCGTCTGTATCAATGTGTCTTTGTCTTTATCTTTCTCTTGCTGAAGCATCACCTGGAAGGTGCTTTGGCCTCCAGATGGAGATGAAGAAGGCGTAGATGCAGCAGCTCCCACTGCATGACTTTTCTGCTCATTTTATTCAGTGATCAGCCAAGGTCAAATCCAAAAATTAATTGAAAAGGAGAAGAGAAAAAAAAGCATATGTGTGTGTGTGTGTGTGTGTGTATACGTATGTATGTATGTATGTATGTATGTATGTATGTATGTATGTATGTATGTATGTATTTCTTTATGCCAGGGATTTTCCTACGTATATCAAGATGTTTCATAGCCTAATTTTCAGTGAAATCTCAATTCACCAGCTTTTAGGCCTTCAGCTATTTTGCTATCTGTTTGAATTTATGAGGAAGACTGGGATAGATCTATTTCTACCTCTTTAGGTTTCGTCAGCCAGCCACGCCTCCTTTTTCTTAATTCTGCCCTGTAACAGTCAAATATTTATTATTTTATTTTCGTAGGTCTTTATGTGTATATTTCTTTATGCCAGGGATTTTCCTACATATATCAAGATGTTTCATAGCCTAATTTTCAGTGAAATCTCAATTCACCAGCTTTTAGGCCTTCAGCTATTTTGTTGATATACGTAGGAAAATCTCTGGCATAAAGAAATACACACATAAAGACCTACGAAAATGAAATAATAAATATATGTATATGTATGTATGTATGTATGTGTATATATGTATCTATGTATGTATGTATGTATGTATGTGTATGTATACACACACACACACATATGTACATCTATATCTATATATGAAAAAGGAGAAATCAAGCCATTAGGAGCGAGTCCAAAAAAAAAGAAAAAGATAAAGAAAGAAAAAACAATAACAACAATTTAAAAAAAGGAGGGGGGGGGAGAAAAAGCGACAAGTCTGCCAAAATCAAGGGGAAAAAATAAATAATAAAATAATATAAAAATCCAAATTCAAGAATCAACAATGAGTCTTCAGGCCCTTGAGTGCCTTAATCCAATTCTGATGTATAAAATCTCAAAAAGAAGGTCTCCCAACACATTTGTACCCAGAAAACATACGGAAAGTTGTCTCTTAGCCAAACCACAAACAGAAAAAAAATTAAATTAACTGCCCAAAAAAAAGACTAAAAGGATTTCTTTTTTTAATTTTCAGGACTCCTACTTCAAATAAATCCAACAAGTATATCTGTGGAAACAATACAGATAATTCCACTTCAGATGTTCTCTTCGCACACTTATCAGTCTGGAAGTTCAGAGTCACTTTGTTATGGCTACAATATATCTCTCTGCTTATTGCTTATATATACATAGCAACAAAGTTCCTTTCTTCTTTTTTCCCCCTTTCCAGCAGATGGCAGCACTACACACTCTCCTAGCTTTCCTGCACTTTAAAATCCAGACCTTCTTTAATAGAAATTAGTAAAAAAATTACAAAAAAATAAAGAAAGAAAAAAAGAAAGAAAGAAAGAGGAAAGGTTTCAATCACAAAAAATCAGACCCAAATCAAACAGTCATTTTAGAAAGTCAGGGCTAAGAAAAAAAAGAATACCAATATTAATCTCTTCTCTTTCAATCCAGTCCCAGTCAGTAGTAAAAAAGTAACTAGTTTTAAAATCCTCAATTAAATAGTTGGATTAAATAGTCATTGACCACCCCAATGATGCCCTTGATGTGATTCCCGGTGCCTGGAGGCCTGTGTGGATCTGGATGGGGAGGAATAGGCTCAGGCTCAACCCATCCAAGAGCGAGTGGCTGTGGTTTCCGACATCCTGATATAGTAAGTTGGCGCCATCGCTGACAAATCGTTGGCCCCCACGGAGAGGGTATGCAACTTGGGCGTCCTCCTGGATTCACGGCTGTCTTTAGAAGGGCACTTAACAGCTGTGTCTGGGAGGATTTTCCATCAGGTTCGCCTGATTCACCAGTTGCGTCCCTTTCTGGATTGGGACTCCTTACTCATGGTCACTCATGCCCCCATCATTTCCTGTCTGGACTATTGTAACGCTCTCTATATGGGGTTCCCCTTGAGGAGCACCCGGAGACTCCAACTGGCACAGAGAGCAGCCACGCGGGTGGTGATGGGAGCGACATGGCGTTCCCATGTAACACCTCTCCTGCGCGAGCTGCACTGGCTCCCGGTGGTCTTCTGGGTGCGCTTTAAGGTCTTGGTTGCCACCTTTAAAGTGCTCCATGGCTTAGGACCTGGGTACCTGCAGGACTGCCTACTACCACCAATAGCCTCCCACCGGCCAGTACGCTCTCATAGAGAGGGGCTCCTCCAGGTGCTGTCAGCCAAACAATGTCGACTGATGACCCTCAGGGGAAGATCTTTCTCTGTGGGTGCACCTACTATCTGGAATGGGCTCCCCCCGGAGATATGGAGCATCCCGGATCTGCGCACCTTCCGCCGCGCTCTTAAGACCTTTTTATTTCACCAGGCGGGCCTGGCCTAACTTTTCTTCCTCTTTTAACATTTAAATTTTAATCTGTTTTAAATTGTTCGGAGTGTTTTAATCTGTCTAGGCCAAATCTATTTAATTTGATTATATCTGGGTTTTTAAATTTTGTATACATGTATTTTTATTGTTGGCTGTTCACTGCCCTGAGTCCTTCAGGAGTAGGGCGGTATATAAATCAAATAAACTAAACTAAACTAAACCTCTCCTGCGTGAGCTGCACTGGCTCCCAGTGGTCTTCCAGGTGTACTTCAAGGTATTGGTTACCACCTTTAGAGCACTCCATTGCTTAGGACCCGGGTATTTACGAGACCGCCTTCTGCCACCGGTAGCCTCCCACCGACCAGTATGCTTCCACAGAGAGGGCCTCCTCGGGGTGCTATCGACCAAACAATGCTGGCTGGCGGCCCCCAGGGGTAGAGCTTTCTCTGTGGGGGCACCTACCCTCTGGAACGAGTTGCCCCTGGAGATACGGCAGATCCCAGATCTACGCGCTTTCTGAACTGCCTTAAAGACGTTTTTGTTTCATCAAGCCGAGCTGACTTGACCTACTCTTTTAAATTGTTCTTAATTTAAATTGCTAAAATTATGGGTTTTCATATAGGGCCGTATAACTATGTGCCAAATTAATTTAATTGGATTTTAATACTCTTTTAAATTTTGTATTTTCTGTATTTTACTTGCTGATTCACCACCCCGACTCCTTCGGGAGAAGGGCGGTATATAAATATAATTAACCTAACCTAACCTATAAGAAAACCATTTTAAATTAGATTTGCCACTTAATTTCTCTTATTTTTGCTCTCTAAGTCTCTTATCTCGCAGGGTGTTCTTTGTATTAGTGGGGGGGGGGGGAAACTCTCTCACCAAATCAATTTACTGTCATTCTTTTTCTTCTATGGAGCTGTCCAGCCTCAGCAGCTGCAATGGCTGCTACCCTGCTGCCAGAAAAAGGGCTTTCCTGAATCGACCAGGGACTTTGTGATGTCCCTGGGATCGACAGGATGTGCCCTCTGCTACCATAGTCAAAACTAGAATGTGGGGCCCGAGATGGACTGTTCTGCAGTGGGGCTATTGGCGGGGATTCTGGAGCCCCAGAATCACCCATCCGTTTTGCCGCGACATCAACTTCCGGTCCCCTGTGGAATTTCTTTAAGAATTGGGGGGGGGTTGTTTTGGTCCACCCACTCATTTTGGAAAGGGGGTAGGTGCTTCCATGCTACTAGGTATTGGGTTTTTCCTCAATGGATTCTAGAATTAAGGATGTCTTTGATTTCAAAACGTTGCTCAGCCTCAACCATTATGGGTGTGGGTGGTGCAGAGGTTTGTGGTCTAAGTGAGGATGTGACTTCTCTTTTTAACAGGCTAATGTGAAAGACTGGGTGTACTTGTCTGAGTGTTTTGGGGAGTGCTAATTCTACTATCACTGGGTTGATGATCCTAGTGATTGGAAATAATCCCATAAATTTTGACCCTAATTTCTTTGAGGGTTGTATCGTTTGCAAGAATTTTGTGGGTAAGTATACTCTGTCACCTATTTGGAAAGGTTTTGGTTGTGTTCTTTTGTCTGCTTGGTGTTTAAATGTTTCTCTAATGTCCTTTAGTGCTAATTTGACTACAGGCCAAGTTTTTTGTAGGATTTCCATCTATTCCTTCAGGGAGGGGATTGTGGATATTTTTCCATTGGTAATTCTAGATTGGGGGTGAAATCTTGGCCTGTGGCTACTTTAAAAGTGGTGTAGCCTGTGCTAGAGTATATGGAATTATTGAATGCCACCTCTGCAAAGTTAACAGTTCAGTCCAGTTATCTTGTTGATAATTAATAAAACACCTTAAATACTGCTCTAACACCCCATTCATTTTTTCACAGCCCCCATTGTTCATCAGATGATAGGAGGAGCTTAAGCCTTCGGCAGTGCCAAGTAGTGTTAGGAACGCCCTCCAAAATTTTGGTGTGAATTGGACCCCCCCCCAATCAAAAATGATACTCTGTGGGACTTCCGGTTGGCGCCGCCGTCGTCGCTAGACAGTCTTTTTATGATTGCCAGCCCTGCCGCCCGTAAAGAGCCGCCTCTACAGCTAAGAGGCGGCTTGAAAAACTCCCGTTCTTGAAGAAACATGAGGAGAGCCGGCGAGAACAGGTAGAGCCCCCTGCGAAGCTCCCAGATTGTTTTTTTTTGTTTCTGGGGAGGAAGCAGGGTGAGGCTCCCTATCCAGCTCGCAGAGGCTCCGGACTCTGGGGACAACTCTGCACTCAGCAGAGCCAGACGACGCGACCAACTATAACAGGGAAAACCAACTGAATTCTTCAAAACAAGCAGGGTGAAATCTGGACTTAAAACTAAAAACCACAAGTATTTGTGCTAGCCCTGTTTTTGGATTTAAGAAAGGAGAAAAAGTGAAAGTATATTAAAATGGTGTCTGGCTTCAGTGGAGGAAAAAAGCTGAAAGCAAAAGTGGACATGCCTGAGTGTTTCGACGCGTTCTAAAGCATTTAAAGTAACAGTGCTTGTCAGGAAAAAAGGGAAAAGTTTTTTTTCAAGTGATTTTCATCTGTTCCACTTCCCTTAGAGACTGGATTAAAGCTGGGGAAGTTTTTTAAAGGATTCTGTGGTGGAAAGGGGGGGGGGGAAGACTTCCTTCCTAGAAAGAATAAGATTGCATAGTATGGCTTCAAAACAGACAAAGCCAGCTCCCAAAGCTGCAGGGGGGAGCTCCCCTACTCACCAACCAAAAGAGTAGCCATTAAATTTGCAGACTCAGAGCCAAGAACAGGAAATTGGATTTAAAGATTTGAAGGAATTTATTGCTGTGGCTCTGATGAATCAAAATGAAGCGATGGACCAGAAATTTGAGAAATCTCAACAGGAAATTAAGGAGGTGGTTCAAGAAAAGTATGACAAAATGAAGCGAGATATACTGACAGTTGTGACTGGTCTGTCAGAAGTGGTTGTTGAGATTGATAAAAAAGTGGGAGAGCTTGGTTCAGAATTGGAATCTAAAATGAGGGAAGCTGACAATAAAATTTCTAATGTGGATAACAAAACCCAAAGAATTGAAAATGAAGTGACCATGATGCAATTCAGATTTATGGAGTTTGCTCTAAGACTGAGAGGAATAAAAGAAAACAACAGAGAGGATTTGAGAGTGGTTTGTGCTGATGCCCTTGCTGTGATGTTAAAGGTTAACCCTGAAAATGTCTTCTGCAAGATTGACAAGGTCTACAGAGTGAATTCCCGGATGGCAAGGCAAAGGCAATTGCCTAGAGATGTGGTGATCTATTTTACAGATAGAAGAATGAGAAATGATATTTTGCAAGTCTTTCATTTCTACTGTTCAAGTTGATGGAAAGGAAATTGGGATCTACAAAGAATTGCCGCCTAAGATGTTAAGAGATAGAAAGGATTTTGGATTCTTGGTGACTGGGTTGAAGAAACAACAGATTCTATTTAGATGGGATGCCCCAGTTGGTATAATACTGAGATACCAAGGAGAGAGATATCGATTAAATACTGTTGAAAAAGCAGAAGAATTTTATTTTAGTGTTCTTAAAACTGGTGCAGCATCTCCACGTACATCTTCAGTGTTAGCTATAGAGGAGGGCGATAAAGAGAAGGAATTTGAACAAGAGTCTGAAGAACAGCGGAAAGAGATGGAGGTGGAGGCAATGGAAATGCAAGGAGCAACAGGGGGCTTTTTGGATGAACCATTGCTGGATTTTTCCTCAGAGGCCAGAAGTGGGCCACCAAGAAATACAAGAGAAATGGCATTGGACCTCGAATTGTTGCTGCATGAACCTAAAGATCAGCGTATAACTTGAGCAACCTACAAGCAAATTTTAGAGAAACAACAGCAGCAGAGGTCTATGCCACCAAAAGAGAAGAAGAGTGCCAATGGTAAATCACAGGAATCTGAAGCTATGGGAGGAGCCAGGCCGAAGACTACCACTTTGGAACAGAAACTTCAGCAAATGCTCTTAGCGCTTCATGAGCCCACAAATGACAAGTTAAATTTTTATCTTGGAACGTGAATGGACTGAATTCACCACAGAAAAGAAGGAAAATATTTCATTATTTGAGACAATTTAATAATGATGTTATTTGTTTGCAAGAAACCCATATTAGAACACAGGATCAAAAATATTTGATAAATTCTAAATTAGGTGTACAATTTATAGCTTCAAATTCGGAAAAAAAGAATGGTGTTGTGATTTACATAAATAAAAGATTGTCAGCTAAAATTATAGAAGCAGATGATTGTGGAAGATATATAGCAATCAAATTAAACACACAGAATGGTCCAATTTTGGTGGTTGGCATTTATGCTCCCAACCAACAACAAGAAAATTTTTATAAATTATTATACTCTAGAATATTGCAATGGGATTATAGAACTGTCTTACTTATGGGAGAGTGGAACGGAGTAATAGATTTCAAAAAAGATAAAAAGAGCTTGGCAAAGTCATGTGCTAAACTACCACATATTTTTTTCAATATGAAAGAGGATTTGGGATTGAAAGATATATGGAGAGTGCACAACCCAAAAGAACTGGATTTTACCTTTTTTTCAGATAAATACAGATCCTTCTCCAGGATTGATTTTATCTTAATTATGGCTGATCTACTTTTAAAAACAAAGAAAACAAAGATATTTCCGAGGACTCTAACTGACCATAGTCTGGTATGGATAGAAATGGAAATGGGAAAGAATGAGAGAAGATCATGGAGAGTAAATGAAAACTTGTTCAGATATGAAAAGAATGTAAATGAACTTAAAAAACAAATGAGATTTTTTTGAAATGAATTTGAATAAGGGTACCCCTATTGAAATCGTTTGGGATGCGAGTAAGGCGAGTAAGGCGGGGGGTACTGATTTACATGAACTCTAAACATAAATTAAATCAACAAAGGAAAAGATTAGAAATGGAAGGAGAGATAAAGAAAAAAAGAACAATTACTTATAAAAAATCTGACAGATAAAAAATTACAAGAAATTATAAAATTTATGAAAGATCAATTTCAAATACTTATAGCGGAACAAGCAGCAACTAATCTACAATTTGCAAAACACAATACATTTAGTAATGCTAACAAACCGGGCAAGTGGCTGGCTTACATACTGAGGAAACAGCAGAGCTGTTGTCTTATTGGTAGTATTGAGTATGGAAGGAAGGAAGATTTTCAACAAAGTCTAATTAAAGAAGTTTCTTAGATTATTACACCAAATTATACGCCAAAGATGACATACAGAACTTATGGATAAATACTTAGAAGAAAGGAGAGTCACAAAAATCTCTAGGGAGCAAAAGGAAAGAATGGATCAACCAATAACAACAGAGGAGATTATTATTGCAATTAAACAATTGAAAACAGCTAAAGCTCCAGGCACAGATGGTTTAACAACGGTGTATTATAAAACTTTACAAGTAGAAATGATTGAACATCTTAAAGACTTATTTTGCAGTATACAAAAAGGGAGTAAAATACCCCCTTCATGGAAAGCGGCTTTTGTCTCATTGATACCAAAAGAGGAAACAGGTTCTACAAAACCGGAAAATTACAGACCAATATCTCTCCTGAATACGGATTATAAAATTTTTGCAAAAATATTAGCCAACAGATTAATGCCAGTTATGCAAGAGGTGATTCTTCATGATCAAGCAGGATTTATAGAAGGCAGATATATGAAGGATAATGTGAGGCAAATTATAGACTTATTGGAACATCTTGAGAAGAGTAAACAGATCCCTGCAGTGCTGGTGTTTTTGGATGCGGAGAAGGCCTTTGATTGAGTTAATTGGAACTTTCTATTAAAGACTTTAATAAAGATGGACTTTGGGGACCAGTTTGTTCAGGCAGTTTCAGCAATTTACCAAGAGCAAATAGCACAAATTATCATTAATGGAAGTCTAACTACAAACTTTAGTATAGAAAAAGGAACAAGACAAGGTTGTCCGTTATCCCTACTGCTGTTTATTTTAACCCTAGAAGTCTTGTTGAACAAAATACGGGATTCGAGTACTCTGAATGGAATAGCTATAAGGCAAGAGGATTACAGAACAAGGGCATTTGCAGACAATCTGGTTGTTACCCTAATACGGCCGATGGAATCAATAATTCAGATAAAAGATATTATAGAAGAGTATGGTATGGTATCAAGATTTAGGTTGAATCAGAAAAAAACCAAGATGATAGTCAAAAATATGTCAGAAGGTCAAAAGAAGGAACTTGAAAGGAAGGCAGACTTTGAAATAGTAGCAAAGGTGAAATATCTAGGAGTTCAAGTTGCAGCTTCAAATATAAAACTTTTTCAAAATAATTATGAGGTGTTGTGGCGAAAGGTGCAAAAAGACATGGAAACTTGGAAAAAGCTGCAGCTATCTTTACTTGGAAGAATAGCAGCAGTTAAGATGAATGTTCTACCTAGATTTCTATTTTTGTTTCAAATGATTCCGGTGCTTAAAAGTGATAAACACCTGATGGAATGGCAAAAAGGAGTGAATAAATTTATTTGGAATGAGAAAAAGCCAAGAGTTAAACTGAAAATTATGCAAGATGTTCGTGAAAGAGGTGGCCTTAAACTTCCAAACCTACGATTGTATTATAAGCAGCAGCGTTGACACAAGCGAGTGATTGGTTTGGAATGATAAAGACTGGAATATTGAATATAGAAGGCCATGACTTGGAATTTGGTTGGCATGCATATTTATTCTACGAAAATAAAGTTGATAAAGTATTCAAGAGCCATATACTCTTTGATGAGAGTATGGAAGAAGCACCAGTTTAAATTGGATTATAAAATACCTTTGTAGTTGGATCTTGGTCATATTACACGGAATATAAATATAAAGTCGCTCAGGGGGATTTTATATAAAGAGGTACTTTTTAATGATGTGGTAGATGGCAATTAAAAACATTAAATACATTTTTGGAAGAAGGGATTAATTTAACTTGGTTACAGTATAATCAACTTCAACTGAGATGGAGGGAAAATCAAAAAACTGGTTTAATGTTGTATGAAGAGGAATTGGTAAGACAGATAAAAGAGAAAGGCCCAATGCATATCAAGAGGGTTTATAACATTTTGCTAGAAAGGGACTCTGAAAATGAACTGGTTAAAGATTGTATGATAAAATGGGCGCAAAACTTTGAGAACCAGTTATGATGGAAACATGGGAAAAAATATGGGTTCAGAATGTTAAATTTACACAGTCACAGAACCTGAGGGAAAATTTTTATAAAATGTTTTATAGGTGGCATTTAGATCCTAAGAAATTGTCGTGCATGTATCCTAATGTTCAGCCAAAATGTTGGAGATGTGATTGCTTAGATACTATATATTATCATATATGGTGGACTTGCAAGAAAGTGAAGGCTTTTTGGATTAAAATTTGGTGGGTTATGCAAAATGTTTTGAAGAAAAAACTCCAATTTTCTCCTCAATTGTTTTTACTGGGCATAGTTAGGGATTCTTAATTGACTGACACAAAACTGATATTATATATGATTACTGCGGCTAAGTTATTGATTGGTCAATATTGGAAAAAAGATGTTATGCCTACTATTGAAGAATGGACTTTGAAGGTGGCCAGTTTTGCAGAAATGGCAAAGATATCAGCATATTTAAAAGACCGGACTCAAGAAACTTTTGTGTGGGAATGGAAGAAATGGATAGACTATGTGCAGAATAAATATCAAACAAGGAAGTATCAGATAGCTTTTAGCTAAATGTTATGTAGAAATTTATAGTATAGACAGGGGGCAGAATAGTTTGGGGGTATTGAATGATATGGTATGATTTGGATTTCACCTTGGGAAGTCATGGGGGGAGGGGAGGGGAAGGGGGGGAAGTAGAAAAATTTATGTTTGTAAAACTTTTTCAATTAAAAAAAATGATACTCTGTGGAGCTCCATGTAAACGATAAATGTGTTTCAGGAATGATTTTGCTAAGGCTTTGGCTGTTGGGATCTTTTGACAAGGAATAAAATGAGCCTGTTTAGAAAATAGGTCTGTTATCACCTAAAGAACAATGTTCCCTGTGCTCTCTGGCAATTCTACTATAAAATCCATAGAGATCTCTCTCCAAGGAGCTGAAGGTTCAGCTACCATTTATAACAGTCCTGGGATTTTTCCTTGCTGTCTCTTTGCTGAAGCGCAAATAGGACAGCTAACCACATAATTTTCGATGTCCTTTTTCTGTGATGGCCACCAGAATTGTCTTTTGATGAGATGCAATGTTTTGACAAATCCAAAGTGACCAGCCAGTTTAGAATTGTGGCAGCATTTCATAAGGTCCAGTCTTTGGCTAGAAGGCACATAAAACTCCCATCCATGCTAAGTCCTCTTTCATGAGGAGAGGTTTTTGTGGTTTAGGAACCACTCTTCGTTGCTTAAGGCTTGCTTAAATGCTTGAGTGGATACATTATTGGTAGTCCCTTCTTGTTTGGTTTGTGAGCTACTGATTACTTTAGCTGCTACTTGATTATCTTGAATGATTGATCTGATTACTTCAGGCTTTGCATTGTTGTATTGCAGTTTCCTAATAGGGCATCTGCTAAGAAGTTTTCCCCCCAGGGATACACTTAAGGATAAAGTCAAACAGTTTGAAATATTGAGCCCACTTGACTTGTTTTGGAGAGAGTTTCCTTAGGGTCTTTAGAGCTTCCAAATTTTTGTCATCAGTCCAGACTTCAAAAGGGATCTTACTTCCCTCTAAGAATTGTCTCCACGTGAGGAGTGCCGAGCAAACTGCATAGGCTTCCTTTTCCCAGGTAGCCCATCTCTGCTCAGTTTCTGTTTTTTAGACGTGTAGGCGCAGGATTATAGCTGTTCCTGCTCGTTTGTTTGCAATAGGACTGGCCCTATTGCCACATCACTTGCATCTGCTTGTATTACAAATGGTTTCTCTGGCTCTGGGTGTTTTAAAACTGTTTCAGCCAAAAAAAGCCGCTTGAGTTTCTCAAATGCTGCTTGGCATTCCATTGTCCAGTTCAATGGCTGTTTAGGTTTTGGTTTCCCCTCCCGTTTTGTTTTTAGGAGGTTGGTTATAGATAGGGTGATTTGCAGGAATAAACTGATGGAAAAGTTAGTAAATCCCAGAAAGTTTTATAGTGGTTTTTTTTAAGAAAGTTTTTTTTTAAACAAAAACTACATAAAAACATCATCGTTCCATACAATTGCAGTGTTTCGATCGAGCAAACATGGCAGATTTTCCCCAGATATTGATCCGTCTAATTGGTAAAATTTATTTATTTATTTATTTATTCGATTTATATGCCACCCTTTCTCCGGAGACTCAGGGCAGCTTACAGTCGTTAAGCAATAGCCTTCATACTTTTGTATATACCTGCTTAGTAGGGCTTTTGGCCCCCCGTAAGCAGTGTTCTTTTTTATACAAAGTCAGCTTATTGCCCCCACAATCCGGGTCCTCATTTTACCTACTTCGAAAGGATGGAAGGCTGAGTCAACCTTGAGCCTGGTGAGATTTGAACTTGCAGTAATTGCAGGCAGCTGGTGCTATTTAACAGCACTTTAGTCTGCTGCGCCACCAAGGCTGAGTTCAATTCAGTTCAAAGTGTGATTGGGTTTCTTATCTCCTTCGATTTATTCTGTTTCCCTACTAAAATGGGCCTTATCAGGCACCTGGTGCATTCCAAGTCTAGAACAGTAGAGAGTTTTACTTTTCTTTCTTGACTGGGTATAAACAGTCTTCTTGTTGTTGTTAGTTGCTAAGTCATGTCCAACCCATCGCAACCCCATGGACAATGTTCCTCCAGGCCTTCCTGTCCTCTATCATCCTCTGGAATCCATTTAAGCTTATGCCTACTGCTTCAGTGACTCCATCCAGCCACCTTGTTCTCTGTCGTCCCATTCTTCTTTTGCCTTCAGTCTTTCCCAGCATTAGGCTCTTCTCCTGTGAGTCTGTCCTTCTCATTAGACCAAAGTATTTGAATTTCATCTTCAGGATCTGGCCTTCTAAAGAGCAGTCAGGGTTGATCTCCTCTAGGACTGACTGGTTCGATTGCCTTGCAGTCCAAGGGACTCGAAGGAGTCTTCTCCAGCACCATAGTTCAAATGCCTTAATTCTTTGGCGCTCAGCCTTCCACAGCCATACATTGCAACTGGGAAAACCATAGCCTTTACTATACACACTGTTGTTGGCAGGGTGATGTTTCTGCTTTTTAGTAAGCTATCTAGATTTGCCCTAGCTTTCCTTCCCAGGAGCAAGTGTTTTTTAATTTCTTGGCTGCAATCCCCATCTGAGGTGATTTTGGAGCGCAGGAAAATAAAATCTGTTACTACCTCCATTTCTTCCCCATCTGTTTTCCAGGATAAATAGTCTTAGGGGGAGGGTAGCTTCCTAGTGGCTCATCTTCTCAGTCGCTTTGAATGAAAATTGGCTCCTCCGGTTGGATTTCTGGAGTTTCGATCCCCAAGGGATGGAGGTCCTGAAACTCAATGCTTGCCTTGCTTCGCAGGGCAGTTTCCTTCCCTTGGGGGCTTGGCTTTGTGGGTCCCCCCCCATAGGCGGTCTGATTTTCTCACCAGCATCTTCGAGCGGCACTCCGAAGCTTGGTGCCCCTCCTTCCCACACTTTAAACAGGCCAACAATCTCAGGGCGAAGGGAGGTGGCGATTTGAATTGCTCTTTTTTCCAGCCTGGATCTCTTCCAGCCTCGGCTCGGTCGGTACAGGTTCCTAACCATGTTGATCGCAGTTTCCTCCACGCTGAGGTACCAGACAGGCAGGCGATCCAGTGCTCCTCTGGTGACTCAGGCATTGTAGTGGTCATCGTTTAATCCATCTTTGAAGCAGCTCACCAAAATGTCTTCCAGCCAGTTGACGTGGCAGGCTAGATCCCAGAACTCCTCAGTGTATTCAGCTATGGATCGTCACCCTTGCTTCAAGGTTTTGATTCGGTCTTGGGCTTTTTGGTTGGCTAGGGTCTCCTTGAAACGGTGATGCAGAGCCATCACAAATCTGTCAAAGTTTCTCAACTCTGTGTTGTCTACGTTGTGCAGGATGACCATCCATCTGGCTGCGGCTCCTTCTAATGTGAGTGTCATGACTCGTACTCAAGTGCTTTGGGTTTGAAACACGCACCTGTGTTCTTGCATGTAGGTGAGTACATGTGCCATGAAGAATCCCAGCTGCTGTGGGTTTCCATTGAATTTCACTCCTTGAGAGTGGTGCCTGTCTCTCCAACTGTGGTCCCCTGGGCTGACCTGGTATATTTGCAGTGGCTCAGATCGCAGGGGGAGATTAGTTGCAACAGCAACTATTCCAGTGGTGGTGGCTTGATCCCCTGTGGCTGGGTTTGAGGTAATCACCTGGGTGTTGTTTGCGGCTTCTGCTCCTTTGGGTGGCAGTTCTGGTTTCCCCCTCAGGTTGATGTTTTCTAGCGCCTCTATTAGCAGCTAATTGATGTGGTGCTTCAGCCAGTCTCCTGGTTTCTTCGAAAGTTTCCTCTTGATCAGACAGGGCTTCCAGCTCTAATTTCCAGCCGGGCTTTCGATTGCCTTGGGTTAGGGTGACTCCTTATGTTCTCAGTTCCAAGCTGCCTCTCTTTTTTCCAATTCCGAGCAACCATTGTGGTTTCTGGGAGTCCTTTTGGAGTATCCCCATCTCCATGACTGGGTATAAGGAGCATGCTTCAGGTTGAGCGATGGTGGAGATATCTGCATAACATTCTATTTCTCCTTGTTCACTGCTTTGCTCAGACTTTGTTGCAAGGTCCCCATGGTAGTGCAAAAATGTGCTTCTCTGGGTTGACCTAACTTTGCAGAGTCTGCTTTGTCAGAGCGGCAATCAGCCCCGTTACCTTCCTGGGGTAATTGCCTGAGTTAGAGATGAATCGTGGCATTTTCCTTGTATATACGTTGAAAAAAAACCCCGAAAATACATTCTAATGAAAAACTCATATTTATTTGTAAAGAAATAAGAACATCTCACTATCTAAATTAAGTTATATCTTGGAAGCTTTCCCGGCTACCTCTCTTGGCCAGAGAACAAAGAAAAAGTTTTAGAGAAGAAGAAAAGGAATGTAGACGTGCGCAGTAGTTACTGATAAGGTTTTGGCAAACTACTTTAAGTCTGAGAGTCCAAAAATAAAAGCTCATGCGGTAAATACAAAAACGCAATATGTGTAGATACATACTGCAATTTTACAAAACCTTGTTTCACTAATTGTTTGATATTTCTATAACAGATGTCAATGTGTCTCGACCTAGAACCTGTAAAATGTGATTCAGAAATATAAGCCACTGATTCATTGTCTTCCATCACTGTGATTCGTCAGATCGGACGTGTCCAGATATCTGTGACCAAAGTATCAAACCACGTTAGATATTTACATGCATCTGAAACACAAGCATATTCAGCTTCAGTAGATGAACAAGAAACCAAATTCTGTTTATGCACTTGCCAGTAAACAGGACATCCATTTAAGAACATCATATAACCTGAAGTACTTTTACGTGATTTCTTATCACTTGCCCAATCAGAATCTGTATAACAACATATTTCTGCATAATCAGTATGTGTTGGTTCTAACAATAATTTCATATGTTTAGTGTGCTTTAGGTATTTCAATAACTTCTTAACACATGACCAGTGAAACTGTTTTGCATTACCTATGTGTTGAGACAAGAGATTAACACTAGGTGCAATGTCGGGTCTAGTCCAACTACTAATATACAACAGTGATCCAATAACTGAACGATAAAGTGTTTGGTCCTCGAACTCAGGACTTGATTCATGTGTCAAGTTGTGAAAATTTGTTTGCATGGGTGTCTTTGTTGTGTTAGCGTCCTTCATGTTGCAATGATGCAAAACTTGTTCAATTTTATCTTCTTGTGAAAGACTAAACCCCTTCTGTGTTTTGTCAATCTGAACATCTAAATAAGTGCTAATGTGACCTAAAGATTTCAATGTGAAGTATCTCTGCAAAGCTTTAGCAAAAATCTCACTCATCTGCTTATTTGGACCAATATAAACAATGTCATTAATATAAACAAGAACTATCTCATACGTATTGTTAGATCTTTTTGTGAACATGCACTCATCAGTTTCAGACTTAATAAAGCCCATTGAATTTAGTTTGTCAGTAAGACATAAGTACCACATTAAACCAGACTGTTTCAGACCACTTTTGTTTAGAAACCAGGTATCCCCTTCTTGCTGTCGGAATCCTGGAGGACCTCTCACGTAGATTTCTTCATCTGGGTCAGCATGTAGATAAGCGGTGTCAACATCGAACTGGAAAACTTCTAAACCAAGGATAGTTGCAGTGGCTAAAGCAATTTTTACACTTTCAGTTCTGACTGTTGGTGAGTAGGTATTTGTGTAGTCCTCAGGACAACGTTGAGCGAAACCCTGAGCTACAAGTCTGGCCTTGTACAATGACTCACCATTTGGTTTCTTTTTGATTCTGTAGACCCATCGAGTGCCAATGATCTTTTTATTTGCTGGAGGTTTTGCAGGCGTGAACACCTTAAATTTCTTTAGACTGTCCATTTCAGCTTGCATTGCATCATACCACTTCTCTTGCTCTGAATCAGGAAGATGTTTGATTTGTGTGAAATTATCGGGAGGAAGTGTAACATTATAAATCAAAGGCAAGGGTGTTTTTGTCAGTTGCCATGAATATCTCTGTGGAGGGATTCCCTTTGTGGCCCTCTTGGAACGCCTCGGAACAGTCGTCCATTCTTCTTCCATTTCATCCTCGTCTTCATCATCGCTAGCATCCGCATCTGCGGCTTGCGAAGACGGAACATCATGTTGAGAAGAACTAGTGGATGGAACATTTGCCTGTGAATATTGGTCATCAGGCTGCCTGGCATCAGCAACATCATCTCTAGGAAAATAAACTCCAGGATCATTGGAATGAATCCTGGACCAGTCAGCATCTTCCTCAAAATTAGCAGATTGGGAAGTCATTATTACATGTTTAGAGTCAATAAATTTGCTCCATTTTGAGTTGTCATCAATACCCATAAATCTCAGTCTCTTTGCTGCTGGACCTCCTTTCCTTCTTTGAGCTAAGGGAATGTTCACCATAGCGTATAAACCAAAAATATTCTTGAGGTTCTTGAGATGTGGCTTGTAGCCATACATCATGAAGAAAGGAGTTTGATTTATTACACTACTCCAAGTACGGTTGACAATGTAATTTACATATTTAAGAGCTTCACCCCAGTATGGGTTACTGAGGTTGGCATCTTTTAGGAGACAACGCATCATGGTTTGCAGGACCCCCTGTCTCCTTTCTGCGACTCCGTTATGAGCCGGTGTGTAAGGGGCCGATGTCTGATGAAGAATTCCATTCTTACACATCCAGTCCTGGAAATGCTGAGACATGAATTCGGTACCATGATCACTATGGATTCTGGCGATGCTTACTCCGTGTTGGGTAGAAACAAGAGCTGCAAAGTCTTTAAAGATTTGAAAGGTCTCAGATTTTTCTTTCATTGGATATACATATTCATATCTAGATTATCAACAATTAATTATCAACAATTGTTAAAAAATATTTTCTGCCACCAAGTGTTGGCGGAAATGGACCAACTATGTCAAAAATGCGTGTTGACAGGCATATAGCGTGTTTTGGAATGGCTGCTGCTTTGGATTTGCCTTTCTTGCAGGCAGCACAATCCAGAAACACCTTACACCCCTTTAGATCCAAACCTTTTGCGAACTCTGGCATTTTCCTAAGAACCCAGAAACTGGCATGCCCCAATCTTCTATGCCACTTATGGATACACCTGGAATGCAAAGGTTTACCAGTTGTTGAATTTTCAACATTAACAGTTTTATGAGGAACCTCAGGCTTGCTCTGAGCAACCTGTTTCCCAATTTTCCTTTTGTTGGCTTTAGGAGCCTTTGGAGTAGCAACAGATTTCTCACTGGGACATCTCTCTCTGGGCCTGTGCTCTCCTCTTTTGGAGTCTGCATACTTGCCTGTGCTTTGTGGCTTAGACTTTGGTTTTAAGTAATAAACACCACCAATTAACATGGTTTCAGCAACAATATCTCCATCCTTAACTATGTAACTTGCTTTCTCGAGGTGGTGAACCTTGAGCTTTAACACTTTAGAAGAGTGAACCTGACTAAGCAAACTACTAGTTGCTGTTGGTATGTAATAAACATCAGGGATGAATGCATCAAGCTCTTCAACATAAACAGTTCCTTTTCCTTTGACCTGACAAGGATGATTTGAAAAAGAATAAAGTTCAGGTAGTTCAGGTTCAGGCTCGTACATCTCTGTGAAAAGTTCTTTTCTGTAAGTAACATGCAAAGCTGCACCACTGTCCAAAGTCCACAAAAGCCATCTGTCGTACTCTGGATGAGCTTGTGGATCATTGTTTAAAGCCAATGTGGCGAGTGGAACTTGCAAATCATGCCTTGGGCCATGACAACCTTATCTACCACCTCTGCCTCTGCCTCTGGAGTCTGTTCCTTTGGGCTGGTACATGACGGGAGCTGGAACTCGTTGGGGACAATCCCGGGTTGCATGTCCCACACGATTACAGATGTTGCATCTAGGCATCCTTGGAACATAGGCTCTTCCTCGGAAGGGATGTCTCGCTGGAGCTCTTGATGCAGGTGGTCCTCTCAAATATGGTGTGGCTAACATCAGTGCTTCTTCTTCAATTATAAGTCTGCATACATTGTCCATTGAGCAATAGGCACTTGGTTTGTGGTTTGTGGTTTGTGGTTTATTTGATTTATATACTGCCCTACTCCCAAAGGACTCAGGGCGGTGAACAGGCACAAGATAAAACACATAAAGTACAAAAATTTAAAAGGTAGCAGGAGGCGATCCCGTAAATAACCAGATCCTAAGCCATGGAGCGCTCTAAAGGTGGTAACCAAAACCTTGAAGTGCACCCAGAAGACCACCGGGAGCCAGTGCAGCTCGCGCAGGAGAGTTGTTACATGGGAGCGCCACGTTGCTCCCATAATCACCCGCGCGGCCACACTCTGCACCAGTTGGAGCCTCCAGGTGCTCCTCAAGGAGAGCCCCATGGAGAGAGTGTTACAGTGGTCCAGGCGGGAGGTGACGAGGGCATGAGTGACTGTGTTTAAAGAGACCCGATCCAGAAAGGGACGCAACTGGCAAATCAGGCGAATCTGATGAAAAATCCTCCCGGTCATGGCCGTCAAATACTTTTCCAAAGACTGAATCCAGGAGGATGCCCAAGTTGTGAGCCCTCTCTGTGGTGGCCAGCAATTTGCCCCCAATAGTCAGTGATGGTGCCAACTGACTATATCGGGACGTCAGAAACCACAGCCACTCGGTCTTGGACAGGTTGAGCCTGAGCCTGTTTCTCCCCATCCAGATCTGCATGGCCTCCATGCACCGGGACATCACTTCAAGGGCATCGTTGGGGTGGTCCAGGGTGGAGATGTACAGCTGAGTGTCATCAGCGTACTGGTGCTACTTCACCCCGAAACCATGGATGATGTCGCCCAGCGGCTTTACATAAATGTTGAACAGAAGGGGTGAGAGGACCGACCCTTGTGGCACCCCACATATGAGGTGCCTCGGGATCGACCTCTGCCCTCCTGCCAACACAGACTGCGACTGGTTGGAGAGAAAGGAGAACCACTGCAACACGGTGCCCCCTAGCCCTAACTCTTCTACCCGGTGCAGCATGATGGTCGATGGTATCAAAAGCTGCTGAGAGATCTAATAGGACTAGAACAGAGGAGCAACCTCTGTCCCAAGCCCTCCAGAGATCATCAACCAACGCGACCAATGCCCTTTCTGTGCTGTACCCGGGCCTGAAGCCTGATTGGAATGGATCCAGATACACCGTTTCATCCAGGTGCTGGGGGAGCTGTCACGCAACCCCACTCTCAACAACCTTTGCCACAAAGCGAAGGTTGGAGACCGGACAATAATTAGACAACACTGCCGGGTCCAGGGAAGGCTTCTTGAGGAGAGGCCTCACCACCTCCTCTTTCAAGGCGGCGAGGAAGTCACCCTCACCCAGTGAAGCATTTATAATCTCCTGGAGCCAGCCTCGCGTCACTCCCGGGAAGCCAGCACTAACCAGGAGAGACATGGGTCCAACAAACATGTGGTCGTGTTCAGTCTACCCAGAATCCTGTCCACATCACCAGGAGTTACACGATCAAACTCATCCCAGATAACATTTTTAAGACCTGCCTCAGTCACCCCCCCTGAATCTACCCAATCAGAGTCCAGGTCTTCCTGAATCTGAGTGATTTTGTCATACAGATATTGTACAACATCCTCAGCTCTACCCTCCAAGGGGTCCTCCCGCACTCCCTGATGGAGCAAGGAGCGGGTCACCCTAAACAGGGTGGCTGGGCAGTTATCTGATGACACAATAAGAGCAGCAAAATAATTACACTTTGCTGCTTTTATTGCCACTAGGTAATTCTTAATATGAGATCTTACCAGTGTCCGGTCGGATTCAGAAAGGCTGGTCCTCCAACTGCTCTCTAGGCGTCTTTTCTGGCGCTTCATCTCCCTTAGCTCCTCAGTAAACCAAGGAGCCAGATGAGATCAGCGCCAGGTCAGAGGCCACAAGTGATGACCCGATCCAGAGCTCCAGCGGCTGCCCTATCCCAGGCAGCCACTAGGTCTCCAGTCGAGGCGTGAGCCAGAGCCTCAGGGAATGGCCCAAGCTCCATCTGGAACCTGTCAGGTTCCATCAGGCACCTGGGGCAGAACATCTTACCGGCTCTGCCTCTCTGTGGCAGGGTGTAGCGGTTCGAAGGTCAAGGCGAAGGAGAGAGTGATTTGACCATGACAAGGGCTCGGTGACTATATCCCCTATCTCAAGATCACTCAACCACTGTCCAGAGACAAAAACCAGGTTCAGCATGCTTCCCCCCATGTGGGTAGGGCCATGAATTAGCTGGGTCAGGTCCATAGCTGTCATGGAAGCCATGAACTCCCGAGCCACCTCAGATGTTTCACCCACGGACGGCAGGTTGAAATCCCCCATGACCATAAGTCTAAGGGTGTCAACCGCCACCATGATGATGACATTGAGTAGCTCGGGCAGGGCTGCTACCACGTGGCAGGGAGCCAGGTACGTGATCAGCAAACCCACCTTGTGACCCCACTTCACAAGGAGGGACTCACAGCTGGCCGTCTGAGGAACAGTGGCCTCCCTCAGTGTAAGACCTCCTTTAATGATAACCGCTACCCCCCCGCCCCTCCCCTGTGACCTCGGCTGATGAAATGTGTGGAAGCCTGGTGGGCACATTTCAATGAGGGGAACCCCCCTTTCCTGGCCCAACCAGGTCTCCGTAATACCTGCCAGGTCCGCTTCCCCCCCCCCTGAACAAGATCACAAATGAGGGGGCCCTTATTTACTACAGACCTGGCATTGCACAGCATCAGCCGAAGGCCTGGGCCCTGAAGGTCTGTGCAACCTGGAGAACGAGTAGAGCCTTGGGGGCCGAAGTGTGCTCCTGCTCATAAACAGCGGGTGCGTGCTCCCTAACACAATATGGCCCCCTGCTCCCACTGTATCTGCCCCTCCCACCCACAGTATTGATATTAGAAACACTATCTGGGTAAGCTCTGACCCCCTCCTCGACCCCGGGTCCCCCATCTCCCAGACTGCGCTTCATAGTCAGACCTGACCCTCCCCTTAGTGCGTTATCCCCATACCCACAGCCCAATTTCTAATCCAACCCTCACCCCCCCGGAACCCTTTAAAAGATTAGCTAAAAAATTATATAAAAAACCCCTCAGCCTCCTCTTTGCAGCATGCCATCTCTCTGGGTTCCAAAACCCGTCATCAAGGTAGGCCCTCGATAACCTGGAGAGCCAGGCCTGCGAGAGGGGGGAGTCTCGCAGCGCAAGAAGTTCAACGGTTGAGTACATTCACAAGCAGAGTAGGTGAAGATGACCTCTGGCCAGGGTTCATAGAGTCTAAAAGTCCTGAGGACAAAAAAGCAGCAAACTTAGAGATGTGGGAAACTGGATTCCACTGTCCTCCCACAACAGTGGGAGGAGTCTTATGCCATTTCTGCAAATCCAGGGGATGTTCCTTCCAGGCATCCTCTCACGATGCCTGGCCAGATGAAGTATGCCATAAAGAAATTCAGGAAACTGTCCCTCCTGCTAGGGAATGGCAGTAGTAACCCGGACTCCCTCAGGGCCCATATCAAGCCTAACCATCCCTCAGCCATCTTCCAGCCTCTCCCACTCCCCAGGTCTTTGGTCATTTGTACCCCCAGTCTGCAGCCCCCAACTCAAAGGGCCTCCGGATTCCTGCAGGAAATGAGCCCACAAAATCCAGCCCCTAGAGCAGGTCCAGGCTATCGGCCTCTCACCACCACTGTCTACAGTAACAGTTGACTGCTGCCCCCTCATCTCCACCATCGACCAGGAACAGTTGACGCTTCATAGGCACCACCGCTGCCGCCACCGCCATTTCCACCAGGCTCCCACCACACTCCAAAGACACTGGGGGTCTTGAAAAAAAAGCCCCAGAGAGCCGGGGAAGCCTTCATATCTACGCCGCTGCTCCCGCAGAGCCACCGCCGCCGCAACCACCGCCAACCAAAAGTGAAAGGGAAAACAGCCGCCAAACAGCTGTTACTGCCGACACCCCGCGGCGCCTTCTGACAGCCCTTTCTCATCCGTCCTGGTATCCCGGAGGGCGAAAACACCCTCAACACGATGAGAGGAGGCCCCTCTTCTCTAGGACTGGGGGCTACAGTGGTCAAATTGGCCCCAAAGTCCCAAAATCGCCAGGGTCACCCTCCCCATCTCCCAGGAGCATCTCAAACTAAACCTGCCATCTTGAGCATGCGCAAGAGCGATTTTGTAATTTCGTTAATCTTTGTAATGGCATCTTTCCATTCATAGTTCAAAGAAAATGATAATGCTGATCATTTGAATATCTTCAATAGGATAGCCTCTTTCTCTCAATTCTTTCCTCATTCCTTTCAGTTTGGTTAAATGTCCTCCATGTCAGGGTTGGAGGTTTCATTCTCAAAATAAAGTGCATTTCCAGGCATCAAATCTTTTTAGGAAATTTCTCTTTATTGAGCAATGCATCGTTCTCTGGCAAACTCGAAGTCATCACTGAACTTCCACTCCCCAAGACCCTCCTTTTCCACTTTCCCAATCTTTGCTCCCCATTGGCTGTCTTCCAAATCATTCTTCATTCTTCCGTTACTCTGCCACCTCAGTCTCACAGGAATGTCGCCCCCCCCCCATCCATCTCCCTGGTAACCAACTCTCAGAGAGATTTAACTAGGTGAAATGTCAAGTCTCTCTCTCTCTTCTATGTCAGCCCTGGAATGCTGATCCGGCCCCTCTCCCTCCATTCTCACAGTGAGACCTGTGCAAGATAAATAGCAAGGTTAGTACTGTTACCCCGTCCTAGGGTGTCTCCCACCCCCTCCCGCCTTACCCGGGTGATCTGCATGGAACTTAGCTATGAGCTGGTCAGCTTGGATGTTGGTGCTCTTCACCCAGGAAGCTTCTGACAAGGGGTAACCCTTCCACTTAACTAGGTATTGGAGGCGCCCCCTGTGCCACCTCAAATCAAGAATTTTCTACACGTCATAATGAGTCTGGCCCCCAGTGATCAAGGGTCCTGGGGGGTCATGAGGTACTGGCCTTAAATTCGACCCCACCATATGCTTCAGGAGGCTACTGTGAAAAACCGAGTGTATCTTTCCTAGTAACCGGGGCAACTGCAGTTGTACTGTAATCGTGTTTATTATCTTAACTATGGGAAAAGGGCCTATAAATTTCGGGCCGAGTTTCCTGGTTTCTTGTAAGCTTGTGTCACCTTATCTAATGCCTTCTTGACATTCTCCCAGGATTCTCTCAGCATCGCCATCCGATCGTTCAAGCTGACTGAGGAAGGGGGTTCCCTTGGGTACTCTGGCATGGGAACGAAGTCCATACCGCTCACTATCTTGAACAGAGTTAATCCTGTGCTACTGTGGACAACATTGTTGTACGCAACCTCCTCAAAAGATAGGAGGTCCACCCAGTTTGACTGTTGGTAGTCAACGTAGCATCTCAGATACTGCTCTATCATGGCATTCAGTCTCTCCGCCCCCCCATTAGTGCTTGGGTGAAACGCTGAGCTGACACCTTGGGATGATCCTATGGAGCGTAGGAATTCCCTCCAAAATTTCGCTGTGAGCTGGACACCCCGGTCGGAGATGATTCTTCTGGGTACTCCGTGCAGGCGGTTGATGTGTTTCACAAACAACCTGGCCAATTGGCGGGCTGAGGGTAGCCCGCTACAGGGTATGAAATGTGCTTGTTTAGAGAATAAGTCTATTACAGTCCAGATCACTGTGTTTCCGCCACTCCTCGGTAATTCTACGATAAAGTCCATTGCAATCTCCTCCCACGGTCTTGTCGGTTCAGCTACTGGCTGCAGCAACCCGGGAGGTCTTCCTGGTCGGGTTTTCATCGTGGCACAGGTGGTGCAACTTTTCACATAGCTGTCCACGTCTTTCCTCATGTGAGGCCACCAAAATTGTCTTCGCACTAAATGCAGTCTTTAGGAAACCGAAATGGCCCGCTGGTTTAACATCATGGCTCCTCTTGAGGACCAGAGTGCGTAGAGTCTCTGGGACATAGAGTTTTGTGCCTTTCCATGCTAGGTCGTCCCTTTTTGTCATGAGATGTTGATTGTCTCGGAACCAGGGGTCCGCCAATGTCTCCGCTTTGAGCCTAGTCATCAGGTCACTTGCTGGTTGGCCCTGCTGGTCACGGCGTTGCCGTCTGGTGGTTACCTGTCCCACCCCTTGGCCGGAGGAGATAATGGCATTCACCACCTGCTCTCGCTCACTGTTGTATTGGGGCATTCGGGAGAGGGCATCGGCTAGAAAATTCTTTCCTCCTAGGATATGCTTCAGCTCGAAGTCGAAATGATTGAAATATTGGGCCCACCGGACCTGCCTGGGTGATAACTTCTGCGGGGTCCGGAGGGCCTCCAGGTTCTTATGATCAGTCCAAACTTCGAATGGTTTCTGCCCTCCTTCTAGCAGGTGTCGTCAGGTCAACAGCACCCACCTCACCGTGAATGCTTCTTTCTCCCATGCTGCCCGGTGTCTCTCTGTGTTGGTGAGTTTGCGGGACGTGTAGGCACAAGGCTGTAGGTTCCCTTGGCCGTTCTTTTGGAGTAGGACGGCCCCCACCACCACATCGCTAGCATCTGCTTGTATGACAAAGGGTTGTTCGGGGTCAGGGTGCTTCAGGACAGGTTCTTTTGCAAACATTTCCTTTAGTGTTTCGAATGCTTATTGGCAGGCCGGGCCCCATTGTAGAGGTTGCCCTGGGCGGGGTTTTGTTGTTGGACTCCCTGTTTTAAGGAGGTCCGTCAGAGGTTTGGCAATCCTTGCAAAAGAGGGGATAAATTGTTGGTAAAAGTTCGCGAACCCCAGGAATCTTTGTAGTTGCCTGCGGGTGCGAGGGGGCCGCCAGTCTAGGACTGATTGTGTTGTGGCCCCGTCCTCTGAGCCTATCCCATTGGAGGAAGGAAGCTCTGAGCATGAGGAAGAGGAGCCAGCCAGATCTCCCAGCCCCCCCCCCTCTGGCACCATCTCAGGTGCCAGCTGAAAGAGAGCAAAGTAGTGGGGAAACAGGTGTCTCAGATGAGAGTGAGGGAGAGACGTCATTCCTGGACGCACGTCAAAGAAGGCGAGATAAGCGCTTACAGCAGCTGAGGAGACGTACGAGGGAATAGACCTGAGTCACTGGACTTGAGTCACAGGACCAATGAGTCACTGGACCAGACCCAGAGACTATATAAGACAGGGTGGTGGTTAATGATCTCTGTGACGAACAATAACTCAATCTGGTAGTCATTGGAGCTAAAAGAACGGATTTTGGCAAAGCTACGTATGTGATTTTCTGTGAACTATTAAAGCACTTGGCAGACGGTGTGCATATCGCTGCCAAGTTAGAGATAAGAACTGTGGTGTGTGCCAAGTGCTTCTTTAACCCTCGACTGGCTGTGTTTTTGTGGGTATCTGTAGAGGGGGACAGAGCAGATTGTAAATTGGCTGGGTCCATTTCTATCCCCTCGTTGGACACTCAGTAGCCCAAGTAGTCTAGCCGTGACTGGTGGAATTCGCATTTGATAGTTTGACATAAAGGTTTGCCTTCAGCAGTTTTTCGAGCACTTGGTGGACGAGGGGTATATGTTCATCTACGGTTTCCGTGTAGATGAGAATGTCATCCAGGTAGACGAGGACCCCCTTATAAAGGTGGTCGTGAAGAACCTCATTTATATGTTGCATGAATACCGCCGGCGCCCCCTGTAGTCCAAAAGGCATCACCTTAAATTGGAAGCTTCCTAGGGGGCAGTTGAATGCTCTCTTCCACTCGTCTCCTTCCTTGATGCGTATCCAGTAGTAGGCTTTGCAGAGGTGTAGTTTGGTGAAAACCTTTCCTTTGGCCAGGTGGGCTAGGATGTCTTTCATGTGGGGAAGGGGATATAAGTTGCGTATGCAGACCACGTTACACCTCGAAAGTCAACCACTAGGCGCATGGAGCCATCTTTCTTCTCTCTGAAAAAAACCAGTGCCGCTATCCGCCGTTTGGCTGGCTCAATGAAGCCCCTTTGTAGGTTAATGTCTACATACGTTTGCATTTCTTGCATTTCACGTGCATCATGGCATACAACTTAGGTTTTGGTAGTTTTGCCCCAGGTATGATTTCGATGGCGCAATCGGTTTCGTGGTGGGGTTGTAGTACATCATACTCGGTCTCGCTAAATACTTCTGCAAGGTCTTGATATTCTTTTGGGATCTGTTTTGTGTCCTGGGAGCTGCTGGATGTGGCCTCCAGTTGTTTTGCAGTACTCTCAATGAGGGGCACTTGGGTTGGAGGCGTTTTTTGTCCCTCTGGTGGGAGGGGTTGGGGCTTCTGCATGGGAGGTGTCTTTTCTGGTTGGGGCAGCAGGGGGTGGGGCCCCCTTGCTATCCTCAGTCTGCGGGTCCCCTCCTGCCATCAGATAGTTGGGCCCCACTTGTCCAGCCAGGAGAGTCCCAGTATGACAGGCTTAGTCATCTTGGGGGCTATTATAAAATGAATCATTTCCCAGTGATCTGCTAACTCCAACTTCACTGGCTCAGTTAATTGTGTAGCATGAGCCCCTCCTATTAGGGATCTATCAACTTGTTCGAATCGGATTGGGTGGCTGAGCTTTTTTGCTCGGATTCCCAGTTTTAGGACTGTGGGTAGGCTGATCAGGCACCTTGTGCAGCCTGAATCTACTAGGGCTTGGAAAACCCCTTGGGTCCCTGTTTTTGGGGCCATTAGGCGTATGGGGAAGAGAAAAGGGTGGATGGGTCCACTCACCATTGGGTCTTCTTCACCGTCGTCATCGCTGACATACGAGTCAGGGGATTGATCTCCATCATTAAGGATTCCCTTTGTTTCGGTCAGGTGGGCGAAGACATCTGTACCTGGGTAAAGTTTTCGTGGTGCGTTGGTGGCGCGCTTGGGCCCTCGTTCCGGCCGTGACTTGGGCAGTGGGTTTGGCCTCGGCCTCGGGGTTCCTCACGCTGCTGTCAGGTGGCCCGTTCCCCCACATCTGTAGCACCTCAGCGGGCTCTGTGGGACGACAGGCCTCTGGGTAGGTCGTAGTGCCGTGGTTCCTCATCTGGTCTGTGGTCTCAGGTCCGGTTGGTATCTCTCCTTAACATCTGGTTGCTTTAGCATGTCGTTGGCGCGCAGCCCCCTCTCGATTTGCATTGCTACCCGGAACCATTTGGAGAGTCGGTTTGGGATTTCACAATAAGCGGTCACTTGGGCGATTTGCTTATCTAGGCTTGTTCTGAAGAAATATACCAGTAGTCGCTCTGGTAAGGGAGGTAGGGTCCCAATGACCCTTCTGAATTCACGGATATGCTCTTTGATGGGTTTCCCTTTCTGCATCAGGTTCCTGAGCTCATCCTCGACATAGGGGTCCTCCCCTTCCTCCTCAAACTGGGCTCGTAGTAGTTGCAAAAACCCATCTGTGTGTTGAGGCCCCGTCCTCTGAGCCTATCCCTTTGGAGGAAGGCAGCTCTGAGCAGGAGGAAGAGGAGCCAGCCAGATCTCCCAGCCCTCCCCCTCTGGCACCGGCTCAGGTGCCAGCTGAAAGAGAGCCAAGTAGTGGGGAAACAGGTGTCTCAGATGAGAGTGAGGGAGAGACGTCATTCCTGGACGCACGCCAAAGAAGGCAAGAGAAAAGGGTACTGCAGCTGCGACGTATGAGAAAATCCTGAGTCATTGGATTGGAGTCACGGGATCAATGACTCACTGGACCACACCCAGAAGCATATGTATATAAGACAGTACGGTGGGTCACGAAGTTCGTGACGAACAAAGCTAAACAAACGGAGCAACCTCGTAGTCTTGGAAGCTAGATGAACGGCAAAGCTACGTAGGCGATTTTCTTGTTTGTGTAAACCAATAAAGTCCTTGGCAGACGGTGTGCATATCGCTGCCAAGGTTGAGATAAGAACTGCGGAGTGTGCCAAGTGATTATTAACCCTCGGCTGGCTGTGTTTTTGTGGGTCTCTGAAGGGGGGGGACAGAGCACTGTGTCTTGTAGTTGGGTGGCCCTGTTCTTGTAGAGGGCTGCTGACCACCTCCTTGCCTCTCCCTCCAAGCGTTCTGAAATGGCATTGACTAGGGCTCTGGGAAATGGGTAGAGGTGTCCATAGCGTTCAACATAGATCTCAGCTGTATCAAGGAATTGGGCTACCTGGTCTGGAACCCAATCAAACTTCCCTCTGAACCGGGGTGGCTTCCCCCTCGCAGCCTTCTCCTCCCACTGCGGGGTTCTGTGAGTCCACCCTCGGCGTCTCTGGTTCTCTTCCTCATCTCTCATTCGAGGGCAGGGAGGTGGAGACTGGTCTGGGCTTTTCTGCCTGTTGCGTGGTGGGGGAACCCATGGATGTGTCTTTGGGCTTCCTTTCCTCCTTTTTGGGGAGGGGGAGGGCTGTGCCTCGGTCTATTTTATTTTAATTCAGCAGGCTCCCCTCTTATCTTTGGCCTGCATGATGGCCCCTCCTCGTTAAAAATGGCATGGTCAGATTTCCCCTTTAGTTCATCTATTGGGCTGCCGAATGGCTTCTCTGAAGCTTTCTGCTGCCTGGCTTGCTGCCAGTCCCATAGCCATTCTGCCTCCCCCATTCACTCTGGGGAATTCCCGTCCTTTGAGAGTTGGGGAAAGGAAATTCTGCTTCTGAGGCTTTTGGAAAAGTGCAGCAATACTTATCTTTCTTCTTCTTGCTTTGTGTAACAATCATCTGATCTCGGCCATCTCGCAGATTCACCGGAGGAGGTGAATTGAGGCTCCGTGGTGTCCAAGCTGGCTGGGACCCAGGCTGGCTCTCTTCCAGTTGCTGGAATCAGAGCTTCGTGAGGCAGTTGGCTTTCCGCCATAAGGTCAGCCAGTCTGGCTTGGAAGTTTGAGTGATGACTTTCTGTCAGGGTTGGAGGTTTCATTCTCAAAATAAAGTGTATTTCCAGGCATCAAATCTTTTTAGGAAATTTCTCTTTATTGAGCAATGCATCATTCCCTGGCAAACTCGAAGTCATCACTGAACTTCCACCCCCCAAGACCCTCCTTTTCCTCTTTACCAATCTCTGCTCCCCATTGGCTGTCTTCAAAATCATTCTTCATTGTTTCGTTACTCTGCCACCTCAGTCTCACAGGAATGTCTCTCCCCCCCCCCCCCATCCATCTCCCCGGTAACCAACTCTCAGAGAGATTTAACTAGGTGAAATGTCAAGTCTCTCTCTCTCTTCTATGTCAGCCCTGGAATGCTGGCACTCCAATTTGTTCACCAGGTTTCAATTTCGAACCATGGAATTCTGACATGAGCAAACATGAAGACTCAGTTGAGACAGGCCTGTAGCAATTTTCCAATTGGATCCAAATTGGTTGGACTGTTGCCAGGGCTGGATTTTCCTATAGGCTAACTAGGCTTCAGCCTAGGGCCTCAAGATCAAGAGGGGCCTACATTCAAATTGTTAGCAAAATTAAAATTACACTATTCTAAAAACAGTCAACACTAAAACACTGAACCGAAAAAAATGGGAGGTGAAAGGGCCTCATAAGTGGAATAGCCTAGGGCCTCTTTTCATCTAAATCCGGCCCTGGCTGTTGCATAGGTGGAAAAGTAACCTGCAGTTCAGTATCCATGGACATCAATAATGTTGTGCAAGCTTTAGTCTCTAAGTCTCTGATTTCAGGCATCCATGGTTGGGCAGGAGGGTTAAACATCATACGATGGTGCCTTCTCTACATAGCAAAAGTCCAACCTCACTGATCCAGGCCTTGTAATTCTGCCCTGACATCTTTAATTTTTTATTTTTTATTTTTTTTTTATTGAAAAGGTTTTACAATACAAAAATTATTCCATTTTCACCCCCCGCTCCCCAGTCCCCCTACCCAACCCCTCCCATCCTCCCTCAACCCCAGCCCCTTCCCTCCCTATCACCCCCCCTGACTTCCGCTACAAGTTAAACAAAACAAAACTTAGAACAAGGGAAAAAGAAAAAGATTATTAAATATTCAAATTCTAAATTAAACAAATTTCGAAAGAGGAAGAGAAAGAGAAAGAAGGAAAGAAGGAAAAAAAGTAAAAAAAAACAAACAAAAAACCAGACATTAATATATTTAAACAATATTATAATAAAAAAAACCATTGATAGTCATTATAATTAAGAACACCATTATAATTCTATCCTAACTACACCCCTTAACTAAAAAAAAACCCCAAAGACATAAAACATAAAAAAATATATATGCATATATAGTTATAATCATACAGTTATATCATAAAGAAAATTATCTTTTATTTAATTCATTTCTCAGTCTCTATAGTCCAAATTTCAATCTTCTCTTCAACTTGATTGATGTCAAACATATTTCCTCACATAAATCCTGCTTCAATAATCTTCATCTTGCCGCTGCCCCCATCAGCAAAGTAAAACATTTCTCCACACAACCCCCCGAGTGACTTTATATGAATAAAATCCAACCACGAAGATATTCACACCTCTAGGAAAATTCATTCAAGCTAACTTATACTATACCTAAAAAATAGGCTTTTGCAGCCTTAACATTCAAGCCTTGAGAAAAAAAAAAAGGAAAAAGAAAAAACCAACTAAGAGCTGCATTCCCAGATGTTCCTTTAAAATTATTTCAAATCCTGCCACCCTTTGCAATTCAATCCTTCGGGTTATAAGATATTTTCAATTTTATAGTCTTCTCCTAGATGATAAGTTCCACAAAAAGATATATAATTGGGTAACCAGTGATCGCTGCTAATTTTGCAGCAATCTATCAGAACTCAAGATATCATGTCCAATCCAGGATAAACTTCATAGTAAAAATTTTTATAATCCATTTTAATATATGAATTTAAAGTTAGTCCAACTCAGAATGAACTTTTAACAAATTATTGTACTTCTTAAAAGAATTTTTATAATCCATTTTTTCCAGATCTTTCAGTGCTTTCTGATTCAGTATCAAACAATTCACGATGCTCTTTAAATTTATCACCTGTGGTTTCCAGTCAGATTTCTTCGTTGACTTCTAGTTCCTGTCGATTAGCATCACCCCCCATATCTTGAAGAATATTGGACCTCTGCTGCTGGTCATCTCGAAGTAAAACTTTGTTTTTTGAATCTTCCTCCAGCAGTTCAAGGTCCTGTAATCCCCCAGGGACACTGAGGTGTTCAGTTTTCTCATCAGAAAAATCCATAATAGAATCCTCTGGACAACCACCAAATTCTCCTTTTACTTTTAACAAACTTTGATTTTCTTCTTTCTGTTCACATTTTGTGAACTCTGTTTTTGACTTTTTATTCTTGAGATATTTCGCTGCTCCCTTAAAGATATTTTGATAAAAATATTCTGCTTTTTCAATAGTATTCAGACAGTGTCTCACACCTTGATATCTAAAAATTATACCAACTGGAAAATCCCATCTAAATGGGATATTACTTCTCTTCAGTTCCTTGACCAAAAAATCAAAATCTTTCCTGTCCTTTAAGACCTTCGATGGTAACTCTTTGAAAATCCTGATTTGTGTACCTGCTACCTGCACTCTATCAGAATAAGACTTTTGTAAAATATCAGCTCTCAGTCTTTTATCAGTGAAGTAAACAACAACATCTCTAGGCAAATTCTTTTGTTTAGCCAAACGTGAGTTAACTCTGTAAACTTTCGCTATAGAACCCAAAATTAATTCATCTTGTAGCTTTAATAATTCTGCAAAGGCCTTTGCACAAGTTGTTCTTAAGTTTTCTCCATTGTTTTCTTTTATCCCTCTTAGTCTGATTGCAGATTCCATAGCCTTAATTTGAAGCATAATAACATCATTCTGAATATTATGGTTTTTGGCCTCTGCTTCCAAAAGTTTCACTTGTAACTCTTGTATCTGAGATTCAAATTTACTACTCATCTCAATCACTTTCTTCCCCATTGCAGCCACCACAGTTGAAAAATCTGAAGCTACTTGAGCAATGATTTGATTTAGCTGGTCATATTTCCCAGAAACCAGTTCCTCAAGATCCTTCTGTGAACCTTTTATCTTATCTACCACACTCTCTAAGGACCTTGTAATTAACTCTTTTAACTCTTGTTCCGTAAGTCTCTGCAAATGAGACATTTCAACTTTATTCATCTGATTCAAAGGGGAGCCCCCCCTTCCTTTAAGTTTAGGCATCTTTACTTTTAAAAAGGACCAAAAAAAAGCAAGAGAAATCTGTTTAAATCAGCCTCTGTTCCTCTAAGTTCTTTGTCTGTAACAAAATATTCCTTTCAAAGTCTTTCAGTACTAAACTCTGCACTCCATTTCCGCTATCACTTTCCTTTCAAGCAGAGCCAGTCGCCATCTTAAAAACTTTCAGTTTTCTTCCTCTCCTTCCCCCCCTCCTCCAAAAAAAAGAAATCCGCTGAAAAAAATCCATACTTGCTTGAATTTTCCTTCTCTCTTTTCCAGCTTGCTCCAATTGTCATTTCAAGTGTGGTGTTGCTCCCAGCATTATTAAGTAATTAGCGGAGGATCCTCTCGGCGCGGAGCATACCCTGGGGATATGGAGGGAGCCATCCCTCTGAGCCCTCCCCAGGACAAAGAAAATTCCTGGGGGGCTCAAGGAGGCTCAACCTCACCCCCAGAAGCTCTCCCTGCTCCTCCCGTCAAGGAGCAGGTTTTTCGAGCCGCCTGCCAGCTGTAAGGCGGCTCTAACGCGCCGAGAGACCGGCGGGCATGGAAAGCCCGCCGCCAACGAGGAAGGCGCCACCGGAAGTCCTGACATCTTTAATTTTGACTCACCAGCCAGTGGAGCAACAGAGTATGCCTGTTGAGGAATGTGCATTTGAGGTGCTGGCTGTGGAAATAAAGGCACTTGTTGTGCTGGAGATGGACCAGGAGCTGGCCCTGGTTGTACAGCTGGAGGCACGTGTGCATGAGCTTGGAGCTGTGGCATTTGAGCTGCAATATTAACATGACCTGTTGGAGTCATTTGCCTTTGCTGCATTAAGTTTTGTTGTGCTGCATCTAAAAAGACACCAGCACCACCAGGGGTGCTGAGAATTGAGCCTGGGGAGACACTTGTGGCATTGCAGTCTGAATCTCTGAGTGAGTTAAGGACATTTCTGATAAAGTCTGGTGTAATGCTTGTAATTGCTCTCTCAAATTGCGATGCATTTCAGCTTTCTCTAGTAAATTACTTTCGCCAGCAGATGGTGCTGCAACTTTAGGCAGCTCTGCATTTGTAGTATATGTAATTTGAGGGTAGAGATGGTCATGTGACATGTGACGTGTGCACAGCTCTCTGTTATGATTTGCCTGACACAAAATCCACCAGGGGGTGTGTCTTTGGCTCAATTTCAGGAATTTCAAAAGCACAAGACTCTCTCTTATCTAGCCCCAGCCTAGATAAAGCCATTTTTGCCTGGGATAGCTCACGTTCAAAAATTTCTATCTGATCATGATAGCTTTTTTATTATTATTATTATTGAAAAATTTTTAAAAAGAGTTTACATATATATCCCCTCCTCCCTCCTCCCTCCCCAATCCTTCCCCACCACCCCTCCCCCCTCCCCTGCCCTTTCCTTTCCAACTCCCCCCTCCCTACTTCCCAGAACAAAATACAGGGTATAATATTCAACAATCATAATCCAACATAATCTAATTAATTATAGCATTTTACATCTCTCTAGTACTTTAATTCCCCATTCATCATACTAAATTTAATTACCTAATAACATTTTTGTGTTATTCATAACCTACCTGCAATTTTTTAATCCGATATTTGCTTTGAATATCCATCTTCTCCACTCCCTCACATATTTTTCGTTTGAGTGGTCTTTCAAATACGCCGAGATTTTTGCCATCTCTGCTAAATCTGTTACTTTTAATGTCCATTCTTGAATAGTAGGCAAATCTTGCTTCTTCCAATACTGCGCCACCAACAGTCTTGCTATAGTTATTAAGTTCAAAATCAAATTAGTCTCTATAACCGTACAGCCCGTGACTATACCCAAGGGAAACAACTTGTGGTGAAAATTTTATCCTCTTTTTAAGAATGTTTTGTATAATCCACCAAATTTTTAACCAAAATGCTTTAACCTTTTTACATGTCCACCATATATGAAAGTAAGTAGCATCCTCACAATCACATCTTCAATATTTAGATTGTAAATTCAGATACATACAAGATAATTTTTTAGGATCTAAATGCCATCTATAGAACATTTTATAAAAATTTTCTCTTAAATTTTTCACTTGTGTAAATTTCACATTTCTTACCCATATTTTTTCCCACGTTTCCATCATTATTGGTTGTTCAAAATTTTGTGCCCATTTTATAATGCAGTCTTTAACTAACTCTGATTCCGAGTCTGTTTCTATCAGTGTGTTATACAACCTTTTTAAATGCATTTGACTTTGGTCCCTAATTTGTTTTATCAGATTTTCATCACTTTGTGTAATACCGATTTTCTGATCTTTTCTCCATCTGGCTTGCAGTTACACATACTGAAACCAACTTTGAGTTATCTTTTCCTCTTTCAATACATTCAAAGGCTTTAATTTTAATATACCTTCCTCTATATTAAGTATTTCTCTATATGCAGTTACATCCTGCCTGCTTTCTATACTTATATTCTCTATCGTGTGCCTTGGCGCTGTCTATATAGGTATTTTGTCATTTAACTTTTATTGATATTTTTTCAAGACACGCAATAAAGCATTCCTCAATATATGGTTTTTAAATGTTCCATCCACCTTTTTGCCATACACTAAGTAAGCATGCCAGCTTTTTATAGCTAGCTCATTAGGGGTGGTCTTGGAGCTCTGAGGAGGATAATAAATTGGGTTTTTTTTCTGCGTGGGGGGAAAATGCTTTGCCATTTGTAGAAACTCTGGCCTTCCACCAAGCATTTCAAAATCAAAAGGTTCTAGGAGAACAGTTTGAGAGCATGCATAACTGGAAGGGGGCATCACTGACCTCGGTTTTAGTACGTTGCCTTCAGAAGCAGCTCTTCGATTATCTTCCTCCTGAAGCTTCTTTAAGAGCATTTTGTCTGTTTCTCCTCCCACGGTTCTTACAGCTCCTTCTTCTAGCCGAGTGGCTGAGGCAAGGGGCTGGAAACTTGAAAGCCTTCTTTCTGTCTCCTCTTCGTCAGAGAGTTCTCTGAGTTTCGTTTTGCCCCTTTTCTTCTTTTTCAGCATTTTAGAAGTTAATTAGTGTTCCACAGTCACTAAATCAATCATCTATCTAATTAGCCTAGATGGTCATGATCAAAAGTAACAAGCAAGGAAAAAAGCCATAAACCAACCATCCTCTGCTGCCATTGTCAGAGCGGCAATCAGCCCCGTTACCTTCCTGGGGTAATTGCCGGAGTTATAGGTGAATCGTGGCATTTTCCTTGTGTATACGTTGAAAAAAAAAATGAAAATACATTCTAATGAAAAACTCATATTTATTTGTAAAGAAATAAGAACATCTCACTATCTAAATTAGGTTACATCTTGGAAGCTTTCCCGGCTACCTCTCTTGGCCAGAGAACAAAGAAAAAGTTTTAGAGAAGAAGAAAAGGAATATAGACATGTGCAGTAGTTATTGATAAGGCTTTGGCAAACTACCGTAAGTCTGAGAGTCCAAAAGTAAAAGCTCATGTGGTAAATACAAAAACGCAGTGACATGCTTTCTGTCAGGCCCTGCCTCTCATCGTTTCCCAAGAAAGTATAGATTCTTGAAATTTGGTATTTCAAAAGGAACCTTTTATTGAGAAGAAATGATAGCAGGACAGGCAAAGCAGACTCTAAATTCACTCCCAAACTATATAGTTAGAAATAGGGCTTTTAGAATCCATCCCTTCAGTCCGAATGTGGATTCAGCCAATCCACAGGTGTGAAGAAGTTATTATAGCAGCCGTCCTGAGAGACAGATAAGGATCTTCTTCTGCTTTCAACAAACTGAAACAATCCACATGGCCCTCTCTCCTTATTACATTCCAAAGGTGAGAATACTGCAGGGCGCTTAGATGCCAGGAAAAAGATTATAAAATACAGCTTATCCCCATGCTCCCCACTCTCTCCATTTGAATGGCAGTATCACATTAAGGATCTGACAAGAATTATGTCGTGAATTATATTGATTTTTTAAACTTCTTTTCTCATTCTATGCCATCTTTTCTTCTGTGACAGTGTGTCTCTCTCTTCACCTTATATTTGGAACAATTATTATCTTTCCCAACTATTTTCCCAACTATTTTCCTGCAGCACTCTGGCAGCCAAAATGGGGCATGAGGGGGCCTGCGCAATGCTCCCCCCCCTCCGGTGTCCCGTTTTGGGCTTGTAAGGCCCCTTGCACTGCACTCTGGAAGGCTTTTCCAAATCTGTTTCATAGTGCTTTGCTGGCTGCTTATCTGGCTTCCTGCCCTCAGCAGTTGTTGGCTTGGAGCCTGGCTTGGTGAGGCAATCAGCTGCTCGATGTCCTTCCTTCCCACACCTGAAGCATGCCGTGGATCTTGGTTTGACTGCTGGGCCTCTTTTGGGGCAGAGGGGAAAGGCTTGCTCCAGCTGCATCTTCCACGGTGCCAATCTCTGACCAAATCAGTTTCCACCTTGATTGCCAACACATACCAGCGCTGAAGTTCTTGGGGAGTTCCCCAGGAGACACAGCTCTGATAGATGTCATTGTTAAGTTCGTCTTTATAGACCCATCAGGGCCTCTGGAGACCAGCCATCATGTGGTAGGCCAACTCACGAAACTCCTGGGTGTATTCTGCTACTAACCTCCACCCTGGTTTATGGTCTTCATCCTGGTCCTAGCCTTGTGTTCGGCTAGGGGTCCTCGAACCACACACAGTGCACCACCATAAACTGATAGTAATCCCTCAACCTGGAGCTTCATCATTGTGAAGGGTGACTATCCAATCTGCTGCGGTCCCTTCCAGGGCCATGGTAACACATCTCATTTCGGTTCTTTATAAAGCAAAATCCTTCCCATACTCCTGCATGTGATTCCAGACTTGAGCTAGGAAGAATCCCAGGGCTTTGGAATCCCCTCCATATTTTATTCCCAGCTGAGGAACCTTTGGAATTTGGCACCTCTGGGGGATAGGCTGCAGCAACAGCTGCTGCTGGGATGGCTGAGCTGGCCCCTGCTGAGTGTTCTGACCTAGGCTTCCTGAGTCACTAAAAACGCAAGTAGTCCCAAAAACCTCTTATTGCAACAGCTGTGAATTCTGTTCATTCACAGATGAGCCCCAAATAGTTGTAAAGAGTCCTTCGGGTAAGGCTGATAATCACCCACCTTTATCTTCCTTGACACACTGCCAAAGACCTAATTGGTAAAGCCACATGGAGTCCAGAATCAAACAGAGCTTCAGACTTTAAACTGAACAGAATTAACAATGTTGCTTCCTGCAAAGGCCCACGTTCCTTTGCTCCTCTTTTAAGTCTTATGGGAGGGCCAATACCTCCCAGATGGCCCTTTTTCTGCCTCTGATGCAGAGCCATCGTCCGAGCCTTCCCCAGACTCCAAGACTGGCCCATGTTCTCCAACCTCCTCACTGTCTGACTCTGTTGCCAGTTCCACAGGCTGCTGGTGGACCACAACACTGAGCTACAGGAATTACAATGGGTTGCAGAGACCCTGGCTTCCCTGGCTGCCTCTCCAGCTTCTTTGCATGCTGCCAGGGCATGCTTCTGTGTGAGGGCCCCTGAGCTCTCCAACTCTCGAGTGCTTTATGCAGAAGTTGCAGGGCTTGGGTCAGTAGGAAGTCCTCTTTGTGAGCCTCCTGCAAGATATTATCTCCCCGCCAGCGTCTGGTGACATTCATCCCTGGGGGGTGCTCCTCTGGGTCTTCCATGCATCCTATGCCCAGCAACTATCTGGCTCGGACTGGTTTCTCCTTGATCTGCAACTTCTCCAGCCACTCCTCCCAATAGTGGTGTGGCTGGGGAGAGGTCAACCCCAGATCTCACCAGTCTTCCTGGTCACTCCCATGGGTTCACGTTGTGTGCTTAGCTCCCTCAGGAGACCAGGTCTTTGGGTTGGCCGATAAAGCAGATCTTGCTTAATGTCAGGCCTGCCTCCGTTCAAAACCCAAGAAAGAGAACCCCCAACTCCATTGAAGTAGAGAAGAGGTACTTTTACTGAGTTTGAAATGATAGCGGGGAAAGAAAAGCAAGATCTGAGTCAAAAGGCTCAAAAGTTACATATTGAAACTTTACCCAAATCCCTCCCCCCAGGGTCCCAGCATGAATGTCCAATCCATGTCCTGCATAGTGTTATGTGGAACACATGTTCAGGTGTTTTCATCCATCTGGAGTTCTAGGACAATTGGCCTTGACTGGGTATAAACAACTCTATTCAGCAGCACACTAATTCTTGAGAGCAAACCTCCCTGTTAGTTCACAGGGGCCTTCATCAAACCAGCATACTTCCCAAACCCCAATGCCAAGCCCCCCACCCCACCCTTACTATGGCAGCCAATAGCAAGCAAACATCAAAGGGAAAATACTGGAGTTCCCGCTGACAGGGAGTCTGACAACAGCCAATAGAATACATGTTTTTGCACAGGAATAGAAAACTCAAGTGCAAAGCCCAAGAGAAGGTATAAAAAAACCCACTCTCAACTCCATGTGGTCAGCTGCCCAGACCCACATGTGGTTATGCTTCATCAATCTTTCCAATCAGCCTTCCAGTGCCTTTCTTCCAGCTTGGAACTGAACCAAATGGATATTTCTTCCAACAATTTGGCACCCAAGATGGGACTCCAAGCTAACCTTACCAACAGACCTGGCTTGTATAAGCCTCCCTTGCTGGCAACAGACCTATTGTGTCTGCGTGAGTTTCATTGGACCTTGGTCATTTGGTGCAAGGGTAGTGAAGAGAGTGTTGAGCACAAAGAATGTGAATGCTTGGAAAGAATGTGAATACCTCTAAATTTTAACTTTAAAGCCCAGAAAAGCAAGGGAAATGTGTGTATGCCTGTGTTTGTGAGTGAGAGGACCCTTCTCCCAATCACAGCTGGATCCTGCTCCCTCTGTGCCTTTCCTAAATGCAGAAAGATCTGTTCTACCAACAGAGTCTGGAAAGCATGGGGGATTTGCCAGACCATAGGACCTTCTGTTAAGGCAGGGGTCTGCAACCTTAAACACTCAAAGAGCCATTTGGACCTGTTTCCCGTAGAAAAGAAAACACAGGGTGCTGCAAAATCTGGGTGGACATGGCCAACCTGACGTCACTCACTCCCACCCAGTCACATGACCATCTAGCCACACCTTCGCAGCAGGTTATTAGGGCAGAGAATCACAAAACCCTCTTGACATCTCTCTCTCTCTCCCACCTCCCCTCTCCCTCTCACCCTCTCTCTCTCTCCCTCCTCTCTAGCTCTCTGTATCTCTCTATGTCCCTTTCCTTCTCTACCTCCCCCTCTACCTCTATCTCTTTGTCCCTTTCTGTGTCTCTCTCCCCCTCTCTCTGTATCTTCCTCTCTCCCTCTCCGTCTCTCTCTTCCCCTCTCTCTCTCTCTCTCTCTGTGTCTATCTCTAGTCTCTCCCTCCCTCTCTCTCTGTATGTATATCTCTCTGTCTCCCCCTCTTTCTGTATCTCTCTCTGTGTCTATGTCTCTCCCTATCTCCCACCTCTCTCCCTCTCTCTGTCTCTCTCTCTCCTTTCCTCCTCTCTGTGTGTGTCTCTGAGTCTCTCTCCCCTCTCTCTGTATCTCTGTCTCTATCTCCCCCTCTCTGTGTATCTCTCTATGCCCCCTTCTCCCTCTCTCTCTCTCTCTTTCTGTCTGTCTCTCTCTGTCTCTCCCTCTCCTTCCTCTCTCCCACTCTCTGTATCTCTGGATCTCTCTCTCCCCCTTTCTCCCTCTCTCTGTGTCTCTCCCTCTCTATCTTTCCCCCCTCTCCTCCCCCCTCTCTCTGTGTTTATGTCTCTCTCTCCCCTCTTTCTGTATCTCTTTGCCTCTATCCCACCATCTCTCCTCCCCTCTCCCGCCTCTGTATCTCTCTCTGCCCCTCTCTTTCCCTCTCCCCTCTATCTATATCCCCGCTCTCTCTCTTTGTTTCTCTCTCCCTCTCTATATCTCCCTTTCTCCCCCTCTCTCTGTATGTATATGTATATGTGTGTGTCTGTGTGTCTGTCTGTGTGTGTATCTCTCTGTGTCTCTATCTGTGTGTGTGTGTCTGTATCTCTCTCTCTGTCGCTCTCTCCCCCCTGTATCTCTCTCTGTCTGTATCTCTATATGCCTGTGTGTATGTCTGTCTCTGTCTCTCCCTCTCTTTCTCTCTCTCTCTCTTTCCCTGTCTCCTCTCCCTCTCCCCCCTCTCTCTCTGTGTCTCTGTGTCTCTTCTCTCTCTCTCAGGAAGCCGAGACTGGCTGAGGAACTAACCTGAGCTGTGGCGGAGGCTTTCCCGAAGACGACCCTTCTCCCCCTCCTCCTCCTCTCACGATCCCCTATCTGGCTGTGGTGGAGCTGGGAGGGTGCACACAAGCAGAGAGGCCCTTCTCAATTGTGTGGCTGGGCTTGGCCAAAACGCAACAAAGGCGTGTGGGATGGAGGGGTTGACTGGCAGATGGGCAAGCGTCTTTGGTGAAGGCGTTCTGGCTTTCACCGAGCCTGACCCCAGGATGGGTGTGCAAGGTTAAGCGGGGCCAGTCCCCTTTACCCGCTGCCCTGAGTTTCTTTACTCCTCCAGCAGAACTACGCTGCCGGCAGCTTTCATTGAAAAGTGTCCTCCAGGCAGTTTAAAGCTACAGCTGGGCACTGCGGGTGGTCCCCTTTCCATCATCCCATCCTCCCAGATCCCATTCCCACCCTGCCAGCCCTTGTGTTAGCAAAGCCAGTGTCAGTTGCAACTGGGTCAAGCCAGAGCCTCAGGGTGAAGAGCTGGTTGTGTGTCTCCCCATATGACTGAGTCATGCTCAGCACCCACAAGAGCCAGAAGAAGTACCAGCAAGAGATGAGGTGCCGAAGAATCAGCCCTGTCTACTTCTCCATCCCCCTTACCTTCTCAGGCCAGGCAATGAATGACTGGGAGGGGAGGACGAGGGGCAGGGCCAGCCAGTGGTGGGATCACCTGACAGGGAGCCAGATCAGAGGGACAAAAGAGCCGCAGGTTGCCGACATCCATATTAGGGAAAAGGGAGAGGCTATCTGAAAATGGAATGGAAAGCTAAATAAGAGAGTTGAACTTGGGCAAGTCACTGAGCAAAGCCCTGTGTTAGCAGATGCCTATACTCGTTTGCTTACGAAAAGCAGATCCTCCCAGATCCCCAAGGGTCTGAAAACTGATAGGATGTTTTAGGAAGTGCCCGTACTCTTCTGCTTAGGAAAAGCAGGTCCTCCCGGACCATTTTTTTCTTTTTGGTCTGAAAACTGATGGGCTGTGTTCCTTATAAAGAAGGTGCCCTTACTCTGTGAGGGAACCAGGGTCCTCCTAGACGCTTTTTCTTTTTGTCCAAAAACAGATAGGCTGTATCAGGCTCTGTCTTCTATGTAACTACATGATGTTTGTTAAGATTTGTGCCTTCCCTCATTCAAGTTAACAGATTTATGGTAGGAATGACCAGGGTGTGTGAACCTGAGAGTTCTGCTGTCTTTCTCTTTCCCTTGTCTCTGTATTTGTCTTTGTGCATAAGTCTCTGTGTTAGATAATTGTAATTGTTAAGTGTCTCTGATCCCTAGAAAATAATAATAATAATTAAATTATGAGAAATAATGTTAAATTAAGCAATGAAAAAATGCCTTCACCCTAGTTTGTCTGGCCAACAAACCAGGGTGGAGAGAACTGTGTTTATTTTTCACCCTCCCTCTCTGTACCTTTAAGAACAGCTCAAGGTTATGAGGGAATGTTTTAAGTTCATTTACAGGAAAAGTTTCATTCTTGCATTTACTGTACAGTGGGGCAAAAAAGTATTTAGTCAGCTACCAACTGTGCAAGTTCTCCCACTTTTTTTTTTTACTTAGATTTATATGCCACCCTTCTCCGGAGACTCAGGGTGGCTTACAATGCATTAAGCAACTTAAAAAAATGAGAGAGGCCTGTAATTGTCATCATAAGTAAACCTCAACTATGAGAGACAAAATGGGAAAACAAATCCAGACAATCACATTTTCTGATTTGGAAAGAATTTATTTGCAAATTATGGTGGGAAATAAATATTTTGTATCACCTACAAACAAGCAAGATTTCTGGCTCTCACAGACCTGTAACTTCTTCTTTAAGAGGCTCCTTTGTCCTCCACTCATTACCTGTATTAATTCAAACATCACCTGTTTGAACTTGTTATCAGTATAAAAGACACCTGTCCACAACCTCAAACAGTCACACTCCAAACTCCACTATGGTGAACACCAAAGAACTGTCAAAAAACACCAGAAACAAAATTGTAGACCTGCACCAGGCTGGGAAGACTGAATCTGTAATAGGTGAGCAGCTTGGTGTGAACAAATCAACTGTGGAAGCAATAATTAGAAAATGGAAGACATACAAGACCACTAATAATCTCCTTTGATCTGGGGCTCCACACAAGATCTCACCCCGTGGGGTCAAAATGATCACAAGAATGGTGAGCAAAAATCCCAGAACCACACGGGGCGACCTAATGAGCTGGGACCAACGTAACAAAGGCTACCATCAGTAACACACTACACCGCCAGGGACTCAGATCCTGCAGTGCCAGACGTGTCCTCCTGCTTAAGCCAGAACATGTCCGGACCTGTCTGAAGTTTGCTAGAGAGCATTTGGGTGATCCAGAAGAGGATTGGGAGAATATCATATGGTCAGATGAAACCAAAGTAGAACTGTTTGGTAGAAACACAACTCCTCGTGTTTGGAGGAGAGAGAATGCTGAGTTGCATCCAAAGAACACCATACCTATTGTGAAGCATGGGGGTGGCAACATCATGCTTTGGGGCTGTTTCTCTGCAAAGGGACCAGGGCGACTGATCCGTGTACAGGAAAGAATGAATGGGGCCATGTATCGTGAGATTTTGAGTGCAAACCTCCTTCCATTAGCAAGGGCATTGAAGATGAAACGTGGCTGGGTCTTTCAGCATGACAATGATCCCAAACACTCCACCCGGGCAACGAAGGAATGGCTTTGTAAGAAGCATTTCAAGATCTTGGAGTGGCCTAGCCAATCTCCAGATCTCAACCCCATAGAAAACCTTTAGAGGGAGTTGAAAGTCGATGTTGCCCAGCGACAGACCCAAAACATCTGCTCTAGAGGAGATCTGCATGGAGGAATGGGCCAATATACCAGCAACAGTGTGTGCCAACCTTGTGAAGACTTACAGACAAAGTTTGACCTCTGTCATTGCCAACAAAGGATATATAACAAAGTATTGAGATGAACTTTTGATATTGACCAAATACTTATTTTCCACCATAATTTGGAAATAAATTCTTTCCAAATCAGACAATGTGATTGTCTGGATTTGTTTTCTCATTTTGTCTCTCATAGTTGTCTCAACTATGATGACAATAACAGCCTCTCTCATCTTTTTAAGTGGGAGAATTTGCACAATTGGTGGCTGACTAAATACTTTTTTGCCCCACTGTATGTCCTTAAATGGTTTTATCTGTTCATTTTTTTTCCTCTGAAGCATGTGAATCCAGCTTCTTCTTTTCTGTTCTGCAGTGTCCCTATTTTGTTGTGACTGATTTATCTCTTTAACAACTGCAGTTTATTTTTGTCTCAAACTCTCAATACATCATCTAGTTGGTGTATTGATGAAGCAAAACCACCAGCAGTGTGTGGTTCTGGGACAGTTGACCAAATGGCTAAATGAGTGGATGGATCTTTATAGTTTCTGTAACTTTGAAGTTTGGAATTATTACAATATGAGCTTTTTGTTCTGAAAGGGTTTGGATAATTATTGTGGCTGATAGATATATCCTGTATTAGATTTTTGGGTGAGAGGCTGCTTGCTCTAATCCTGTCACTCTGCTTTTGTTAGCTGTTGAAATTGTTGTAAGGGGCTTCGAAATATCCTGTCTTGAATGGACTTCTGCCGGCAGTATTTGCTTTGCTTATGAATGGAACCATCTGTATAGTTGGCTTTCTCTTTCAATAAGCTCAAGTTTAAGTGCCAGCATCTGCAGTTAGTTTCATGTTACAGTGTTTTCTTTAGGTGTCTGGCTGGTATGTGGAATGGGCTTCAGGCAGTTTTTTATTAGCGTCTTGGTCTTTTGATTTTTCTGAGGCTTTTCCTTATGGCTAATATTTCTAAAGCTTTTCCTTATGGTTAATATTTTATTTCGGATAACGGGGGGCTTGATTTCTTCTTACAATCCCCTATTTTGTGCTAATTCAAATATTTTCTGAAATATTTATATTTTGCACAATTTAGGTCCTCTCTGAGTAGATGGTATTTGTTGTCTTTTTGGCTCATCATTTAGGGATATTTGGCTGGCATCCTTACTTGGGTATCTGTTGAAATGGGAGGTGATTTTGCAAGCTACTGGGGCAAGGGAAAATACACCAGTGGAGGCAGCAGAGAAGTGTTCCCATCAGTGGTAGGTTTCAAATTTTTTTACTACCAGTTCTGTGGGTGTGGCTTGGTGGGTGTGGCATGGTTTGGTGGGTGTGAGTTGGTGGGCATGGCATGGGAAGGATATTGTAAAATCCCACCCCACCCCAGGGGAAAGTTACTGCAGAATCCCCATTTCCTCCTAATCAGCTGGGACTCAGGAGGCAGAGAATAGATGGAGATGGGGTCAGTCAGAATTTTTATTAAAGGTTCTCCGAACTACTCAAAATTTCCACTACCGGTTCTCCAGAACTGGTCAGAACCTGCTGAAACTCACCACTGGTTCTCACAATGGTTATGGCAGTGACCCCCAAAATGAGAGCTTTCAACCCATGAAGGTCTAGCAGCCAGGACCAAAGTTCTGGAAATAAATTTACAGTATCCAATTTTCCTGTGCCAATTCTTTTCAGATATTTGATGTCACTTTATGTGAGCTTCCAGTCAGGTTTGAAGCAAGCACAAGCCCCAAAATTCTTCACAGCCATGATCGTGACTTAGTAAATAATCATAGGCTGCCCATTTCCAAAGATTGCTTAGTGAACCTGCCTTAGCTCTTAGTTTAGTGCATCTAGGGATTGTGGTCAGCCAGTGTGCAGTCTGAGCTATTTAGCATTTTTGAAATTGTGCACAGTGAGCTCTGGGACTCCTACTAATGAGACCACCAGTGTAGTGGTAGGTTCCAGATTTTTTTACTACAGGTTCTGTGGGCATGGCTTGGTGGTCATGTGACTGGGTGGGCATGGCTAGGTGGTCACGATCCTAGTTTCCTCTATGAAGATTCCTTCATCCGGACCTTATGCAATCTCCCAAGGGTCAAAGGAAACCAGATTCCATACAGCTCTAAACCCTTTAAGGCAAACCAAATACAAGTGATCCTCGCTTAATAGCTGGTTGCTTAGCAAGTGTTCTAACTTACAAGTGACTTCCCCAGAGCTACTTGACCTGTTTTTGGAGTTTTGACAGCCATGTGCTTGCGCACGTGCGCGCACGCACGCATGCACACACACACACACACACAACCAGTTACAACATCCCACGCAGTCATGTAACTGAGGTTTTTTATGGTTTTTGCCAGTTTCTAACAGTTTCTTCTCCCTCTCTCTCTCATCTTCTCTTTTTCTTTCATTTCTCTCATCTCTTTCTTTCTCCCTATCTCTCTCTCTCTCTCATCTCTCTCTCTCTTCTTTCGCTCCCCCTCTCTCTGTGCTTTGCCTCTCTCTTCCCCCTCTCTGTGTGTCTGTCTCTCTTCTCTCCCTCTCTCTGTGTGTCTGTCTTTCTCCCCCCATGTGTCTGTCTATGTTTCCCCCCTCTCTATGTGTGTCTGTCTCTCTCTTCCCCCGTGTCTTGTCTCTCTCTTCCCCCCTCTCTGTGTGTCTGTCTGTCTCTCTTTTTCCCCCTCTCTCTGTCTTGCCTCTCTCTTCTCCCCCTCTGTGTGTGTCTTCTCTCTCTCTCTCTCTTTTCCTCCCTCCCTCTTTCTCTTTGTCCCTGGGGGAGGAGGAACCTCTGAACTGATGCTAGGTGGTGGGAAACTGACACCCGGAGGCCAATGAGCCACGTACTGAAGACCAGATGGGGGCAATCCCGCAAAAATATTTCTTGTTGCTTGTGAACGCTTCTGGTTAGGAGGAAGAGGAGTGTGGTGGGAGGAGGCTTGTCTGGTGTCAGAGGGGCAGTGAGTGTTTTGTGGCTCCTAAGGGGGGTTGAGCCTTCCCGCTCACATCTTTTCCTGAGGGCATCGCTGGCAGTCACTTCCTGCATTTCAGGAGGTCTATGCTCTTCCCGCTGCTGCTCGGACTTCTCAATGCCCGGAGGCAGGAGGCAGCGGTTTCATTCGCTACCTGCGAACTTCAGACAGCAAACAGTCAAGCAAGCAAGCCAGCAATCTGCTGGCTGCCTCTAATCTGCAGTTCACTCCTGAGCACCATTAGCCTTTCTCCCTAATTCTCCCAGCCAATGATGCTTACGAGTAAACTGCAGCTAGGAATCTCAAATACGGCCAGGTAGCTGCTGCCTGGAGTTATTAAACAGGCAGCCCAACTAAGTGCCTGAAGGACCCCATCCCATGACTGAGAGTCCAGACGACTTGGTGATTGGTGAGTGGCTGGGCTCCTCAAGAGATGGAGTTCGCAGGTGACTGATCTATCTCTGGCTACAATCTTCATTCTAGATTAAGATCTTCATTTGAAATTCCTAGCTAGGGCTAACTTTGGCAGCTTCTCTCTGCTGGAGGGCTCCCTGGACACGGCTTACAGCTCTGAGCCCAAAGCAGCAGGAGACATGGGCTGCCTTGGCGCCACCAGCTTTGGGCTGTTAGCCATCCGCAGAGCACGGACTCAAATTGGCACTGAGACCAGGGTCCCAGGAGGGCGTGAGCAAAGACTTTTATGGATTTCTTTCTGCCTTGCAGAAGCAGAGATGGGCCTCAGAGCACACAGACCACAGCACAGCACTATCCCAAGGGCTGCCCCCCCGTCCACCTCATTAGTCCAGCTGGTGATCTCCTGTGCACTTCCTTGCAGGCAGGCTGGCTTCAGCAACCACATGGGGAGGGCTCCATCACAGAGAAACACCCACCAAAGCAACTGCCTTTTCTCTCTGACTTCTGTTCACAGAGAAAGGAAGAGGCAGAGGCCGCAGTGGCAGTGGAAGGAGCCAATCGCTTTGCAGCAGCGTGGTTACCTGGCCTCCCTTCGCCTGGCTCTCTTTAGCAACCCTGGCCGTAGCCCCACTTCGTCCCCCACCACCTCCTGTTTACCTTCTGTGGCGGCTGGTCCAGAGTCCCACCGCTGCTGGAAAGCAGCTGGCAAAGAAGCCTCCAAAAAGGCTTCTTTGCAAGCCACTTTCTCCACAGGCAGAAAAGTACTGGCAGAAAAAGTTACTGCCGTTGTCGCCATGTTCCCCACGCATGCGCATCTCATTGGACTTGGAAGGCAATGGGATGTATGTGCACGAAGAACATGGCAGTGACAAACATGGTGGCCGGGGCGAGCAACCAGGCGACTGGTTCGAGGGCGTGGTCAGCCAGCCATTGCTAATGGTTCTGTGATCTTGGCCAAATTTTCACCAACAGATCATGTGAACTGTTGTGAATTGGTAGCAACCCACCATTGCATCAGTACAACATATTCAGCCTTACTGAGCAACTGGGCAGCATCATTTGTGAGTCAGGGCTTGGGGTTTGGAAATATTTTTTCTGCTACCTCTTCAGTGGGGCATGTTAATTGCCTGAGGGGCATACGCCCCCCCCCCCAGAATTGGCAGGGAAGTAAGAATACTTGGGCCTTAGTGCCACAGAGCAAGAACCAGTCTAGGGAAAGCTTTGCATCAAGGTAGGTGAAAGGAATAGCCTCAGTCTGATTCTGAATGGTGTGTGTGTGTGTGTGTGTGTGTGTGCGTGCGTGCTACTCCTACATCCCGAACAAATTTCCTTCCCATCAGACAGAAATCCAAGGTATTCAGGGCTTGCTATGTCAACCACTTCCTGCCATCCCTCTATGAATCCATTTAACTGATTACAACATAAACGAGGCAAGAAAGAAAACTTTACAGTGAGTTTCCAACCCCACCCCACCCATAGTCTTCCCAGCTGTCTTCTGAGACTTTGAAGAGAGTCTTTAGAGTCCACTTGTCCATTTCAGGATCCTTTCTTTCAAGTCTGCTCTATGTTGTTAGGCTAGGCTTGGTGGTAAGGCCAGTGAGTCAGGCTTGGGAAGGTCTGTTCCACTCTGGTTGCTCTGATGACTCTTTTGGTAGATGACTAGATCCAGATCCAATTCCTTGGTTTGAATGGATGGAGGGTCTCTTCCAGAGGCAGCATCTGGGTCAGTGTGATCTGTTTCCAAAGGATGCAAAGTTGTCTGTGCAGGGCAGAAAAACATAAGGCTAAGACCACCTCCCCACTTTGTGGATGATACTCCCAGAAAAGGCATTGTTGGTGTGACCTGAGGAATGGAGAGCAGGTGATAAGAGATGAAGAGGTGGAGTGGGAGTGGATAGATAGCTTGCAGGGAGTTTAAGAGAGAAAAAAACCATCAGTACTGCAGTTGTTAAACAGGTAAACCAGTCATAACAAAATGGGGACACCACAGACGGGGGGGTGGGGGTGAAGCTGGATTCTCATGTTTTCTCAGGAAAAGAATGGACAGATAAAATCCCCTTACACCACATACACTAAACTTTGGGTAGTTCTTAAAAGTACAGAGCGAGCGGGGAGAACACAGTTCTCTTCACCCTGTTTTGCTGGCCAGGCAAACTAGGGTGAAAATATTTTGCTTTGCTTTGCTTTAACATTTTTTCTAACAATTTAATCCCCACCCCCCCAGGATCAAAGACATTTAACATACAGTTATCTCGAGGGCACACAAAGACTTACACACACACACACACATAAACAAGAAGGGAAAGAAAAAGAAGAGAACAGTAAAACTCTGTTCACACTGTTCATTCTCACTGTAAATAGTATAGCCTTGTCATTGTATATCATGTATACAACAAAATGGGTTAAATCACTGTTAACTTAAATTAGAAAGGCAAAAAACTTCACAAACATTAATTTCTCAGTGGTTACATAGAAGAGGGGGGGAAATCAATGTTACTACTGTACATTTTGCACTATAAGGCACACACACCCAAAGTGTGTGGAGAGAATATTGCGGTGGGGGCAGGGGGTGAAATGTTCCTGGTTCGCCTGATCTGGTCTGGTGGTTCGGAGAATCGGTAGCAAAAATCCCTGTCCCCCGCCCCCCCCCCCCCGCCATGCCCAACTGAGCCGCCCGATCATCAGACTCTGATGATCGTGTCCCTCCGCAGTTCTCTCTCAGGTGACAGGGCTTCATCACCGCCTCTTTTCCTCACACACATACACACACTTCCCTGTTGCACTATGGCCGCACAGGAGACCTCTCCGGCGTGGTGCAGTTCCAGGATGGGAGAGCCCAAGCAAGCTCTGCTCCCCACCACCGCCATTGCTGCTCACCTTCGCCAGGCCCGATTGTGCCACCACAGAGCCTGCTGTGTTTTCCGTTCGGCCTAGGGCACAGCATGGGCGGATGCAGCCCCAGCCAAGGCCGGCCTGACTGAGCAATCACCGCGCCTCCACAGCAACAGGCTTGCTGGGGCCACCTTGCCAGCCTTCATTGCCTCCATGTGCTGCGTGAGGAAGGGGCCATCGCCACCTCTCTCACTGCCATCCCATCCCACTTGGCTGCAGAATGCAGATGTCCGTCTGCCCGAAGCAACCCCACTGCCTTTCATTTCATGGCAGGAGGCGCAGTGATCGCTCAACCAGGGCAGCCTTGGCTGGGGCTGTATCCGCCCATGCCACTGCCCAGGCCGAAGGGAAAGTGTCGTAGGCTCCACGGTGGTGTGGCCGGACCTGGCCCACTCCCTGTGCGGGGGGCTGCCACCCCTCTCAAATGCACCGTGGCTGAGCCTCCTTCCTTCAGAGCTCCGGACTCCGTGGGCCAAGTTCCCAAGAAGCGCTGGCAGGCAGGTGGCTGGGTGGGAATCCAGTGGGCTGCTTTGGAGCCCCAAGCCCCACGGAGCCATCATGGGTGGCACGGGTGGTAAGCTGCCTTTTCTGCAGCATCCCCCTCCCCTCTTTAGATTGCCCTACATGGGAGGGGGACTACCTTTTCATAAATGGGGTGGCCGGTTTATACAGAGGATTGGTGGAAGGGATGCACGGCCCTCCAGGATGGAGAATGGGGCAAGAGAAGGCTCCGATGTTCACTTGGGTGGCGGAGGGAAACTCAAAGCGTTGGGGACTTCAGAAGGGCAGAATGTCCTTCAAAATATGCAGCTCCTGGCTCTAACAGTGAGTGACATCAAGTTAGCCACACCCATCAGGTCACATGACCATCAAACCACACCCATCAAGCCATGCCAGAACCTTGGGTGGAGGTGAAGGGGGTTGTATTTCTTTTTCAATAAGCTGATTGCTCATTATGTCCTTAAGTGCTAGCATCTGCAATTAGCTTCTTGTTACAATGTTTTCTGTAGGTGTCTGGCTGGAATGTGAAATGGGCTTCAGGCAGTTTTTTATTAACGTCTTGGTCTTTTGACTTTTCTGTGGCTTTTCTTTATGATTAATATTTTGTTTGGGATAATGGTGTGTGTGTGTGTGTGTGTTGGATTTCTTCTTACACCAGCAAATTCAATAATGCTATAACTTTCTTAATATCTTGGCCTGGGTGAGGAACCCCTGCAATACTGTAATGTTTTACGGTTTACCTTTTCTTGTATTCATATCAAAAGATTCTTGACTGGTCCCGCTGTTTAGATTCCTGGATCTTTCTTCACATATAAAGGTACCCATGAACCATTCCCGTTCCCCAACCCTGATACTGTTTCTGGCCTATTCCTTTTGAATTTTGCTCCACCAGGTTTTAGTAAAATCTACTAAATTGACCATTTTTAATTAAAACTTTTAGTTTTTATAGATAGTTGGTTCCCTATAATCTGTGAATTTGTATAGCAAGACTGGAATCTTGGATATCACATAATTGAAATATACCCTCTTTTATTTATATACCATATCCTGTTTATTTTATGCAGTGATGTTCCGTGTTGTAAGGTCTTGCTTCTCCTATCTTTCCAAGAAAGCAGGACTCTTGAAACGGCAGTTGTTCCAGAACAAGCTTTTTTTTTTAAATTTGATTTATATGCCTCCCTTCTCCGGAGACTCAGGGCGGCTTACAATGCATTAAGCAATAGCCTTCATACTTTTGTATATATTTATACAAAGTCAGCTTATTGCCCCCACAAACTGGGTCCTCAATTTACCCACCTTAGAAAGGATGGAAGGCTGAGTCGACCTTGAGCTGGCTAGGATTGAACTCGCAGAATTATAGGCAGCTGGATGTTAATTGCTGGCTTTAGTAGGAGGCATTAGCCCCCTACGCTACTCAGGCTCATATTATTGAAAGGTTTGTGATAACAAGAGATCTAGATAAGAACTGAAGCTTCCCACTTAAAGCCAGCTATTTAAAGCAATGCTAACCATACCCCTCCCACACTATATCATTGCAGGAAAACAGAAACAGAAACTTCATATAGGGATTAGCACAGTAATTTAGGAAACAGATACAGGAACTTCATATACAGATCACTCAATTCCTCCCCCCTTCCTCCCAAAATGCCAGCATCCCTGTAGAAATATCCGGGACCTGACTGCCTCCCTAGAAAAACGGGAATTTCACCTGAAAGAAAACAAAAGAGGGAATGGAAGACAAAGGAAACATAAAAGCAACAAGGTTTGTCAGAGTACAATTGATGAAATATACCTACTAATTTATGGGCATGCACAGGCTTTTTGTGAACCCATTCATTGTGTGAGAAGGAGAGGTGTTTCCAAGCCACCACTTACTGAATGGTCCCATGGAATTTCCTAGAGTCAAGAATTTCCTGAACCTCAAAATGTTGTTCACCCTCCACCATAATAGGGGGTGGAACAAGGGTAGTAAAATCAGAGCTGACTTCAGGCTTCAATAAGTTACAAAGGAAATCGGGGTGGATTTGCCATAATGACTTAGGGAGTTGTAATTTCACCGTGACAGGGTCAGTGGTGGGATTCAGCCAGTTCGCACCACTTTGGGAGAACCAATTGTTAACTTTCTGAACTGTTTGGTGAACTGGTTGTTGGAAGAAATCATTAGGGCAGAGAACCGGTTGTTAAATTATTTGAATCCCACCACTGGACAGGGTTAATAATACGAATTTAAAGCCAGCTATTTAAAGCAGTGCTAACCAAACCCCTCCCACACTACTTCATTGCAAGAAAACAAAAACAGAAACTTCATATAGAGATTAACATAGTAATGCAGGAAACAGAAACAGAAACTTCATATACAGATCACTCCATTCCTCTCCCCTTCCTCCCACCAAAATGCCAGCATCCCTGTAGAAATGTGGTCTATTCTGGAGAGGTATCCTGGTCTATCTCTCTCTTCTCCTTCAGGATTTTATTTAGAATCCTCTAGTTCATATTGTTTCTCAGTCTTCTTCCAAATATGTTCTCCCTAGGCTTTGTGAAGTATAGGGAATCTCTTACCAGATGCCCTTTATCTATATCAGGGGTGTCAAACTGTATTTCTTTGAGGGCTACATCAGCATTGTAGTTCTCCACAGGCCAGCGGGGGGCAGGGAGCAGCAGGGAGACAGGACAGACACCTCCTGCAGCACTCTGCCAGCCAAAACAGAGTGCGGGGGGGTGGGGGCTCTGCCACATTTTCGGCCTGAATGGCCTCCTGCAGCACTTTGCTAGCCAAAAACAGGCCGCATGGAGGCACTTCTACGCAGCCCGTTTTTGGCCAGTAGGGTGATGCTGGAGACTGGGAAGGCCAAAAATGGGCCATGCAGGTGCCTTACAAGGCCTCTACGAGGCCTATTTTTGTCCAGCAGAGGCACTGTGGACCAGTCCTTTGATATTTCCAGATGTGGCCCACGGGCCATGGGATTGATACCCCTGATCTATATCATAATTCGAGGTGGTTCCAAGATGGAGGACTGGTAGGATATATGCTTCTTCCGCTCGGCCTCTAAATTTTTATTTCATCCTTATTGTGGCTTTTTTAACTGTGCTTTCAGCTTTTAACCCCCCCCCCCCCCGATTCTTGCAGGGGGGTTTTAAATGCAAAATCACATACCAGTTAATTTTCCAACTCTCCCGCGGCAACTCCCATTTTACTCTGGCAATGAGCCCGGTTTTACAATTCTTCTGATACCTTTGTTTGTTAGGCCTAATTGCCTGGCCCAGCACCCTGCCTTTATCACTCATACTGCCTGCGAACAACTCGGCAAATGTTCCCTACGAGCTGCTTTAACTGCCTTGACTGTTTTGATGTATATGGGCTGATCTCTGTTGAAGCTTTATCCGTATAATCTGTTTTTAACTGGGAGACTCTATAAGCCAGGGACTTGTTTAATCTACTATCAGAACGTTAACCTGCTTTGGGCCGTATTACTACCCAACATCCTCCTCCAAGAGATCAACCGGCTGCCCTGATATGAATCCACACAAATGTTGTCGTTCCTTATTCCCAAGGGACCCTTGTCTGGAGACCTCCCTTGAAAACATAATGGGCCCCTTGCCTAAGATCAAAAAGACTGACACCATGAAATTGAACCAAGATCCGAACATACTTCCTTGGACGAATTCTTCCAAAGCTTAATATCTCTGGACTCTATGCCCAGTTCTCCTTTGGAAGAATCGGAATCCCTGGCTGCCTCACTCTGCAACACACCTTCTCTGCTGGATTGTCCAACACCATCAAATGCTAGTTCTGTCTTTCCCTGTTTCACTGCTTTGCCGTCCCCTATCGACTCAGTTCAGTCCTCGGATATGTTTTGCAACAGTTCTGTCTCTGTCTGGCCGACTCTATTACCCTTCTGACATCCTCTGTTGGAGTGCTGGAGGGCAAAGTGGAATCCCTTAGTAAGTCGGTCTCAGCATCACATTCCTGTAGAACCATTAGACATGCACTGAGCCCGTCCCAAATGGATAGCCATCTCCCTCCACGACCGATGCCATTAGTGAATCTCCAATTGCTCACAGCCAACTTATGTCTGAACCTGGCCCATTCTCATTTTAACAAGCACAACTGGACCAACCATAAAACCATATTAGACACATTGAGGCTCTTATCCAATTTTCACATCTGGGACAATGAGCTGCTTTCTGTGGAATGGCTTCCTAGCACGACCCACCATAAATGCCTGATTCTTAAGTTCAGCTCATCCAAGACCCACTCGCTTTTATGTGGTCTTCGCAACCATCTGACCCATTTTGGAGTCTTCCCTCAGAGATGCTTTATAAATACCCACCTGTCTTCTCTTGGGAGGAAGCCGATCAACGTGGACACTTGCCGCCGGACGGGAACGGAGTGCAAGGACCTTCACACGGAAGCTGGTAGCTCTTTGAGGGCTTCAACTACCAGTTCCACAAATCCTCTGGCGACCTAGCAACAACAGGAGGATGACCTCCGGACTAGAAATGTTGCGCTCCCAGACCAATCCCTCTCTACCTCTGATTCCGAGGGTTTATCAGGACTCGGCCCCTTATCTTTGATCATTTGTTCCCCTTCTGCTCCAAGAATCTTGCCTCCCGAAATGCCACACTATCAGTCCCCACAATTGGCTGGTTTGACTTTGCAGACTCCTCGGGCTCCCCCTCTTTCGCCGTCTATCATCATCACCAAATCACATAACAGCTGCATTTATTTTGATGGCAATAACACCATATAGTTGTCTCCCCCGACAGTTTCACCTGTACGATATTCAAGCCACTACCAAGACCAGGACGATAACCTCAGTCCAAATCTGGCTTCCCACCAGAATTCTCCAAGATCTAAAAATGACCCCAAAACCAAGCAAGAAAAACAAGGCAAGATAACAGATTTTTTCGGTCTAACTGTCCCCCGGTCTTTCCACCAGCCCCCTGTTGCTACTAAATGACAGTCAAAGATCCACCCTACAACTCTTCCTTGGTCCATCTTGAGTTGAAACATTGCAGGGTGGGCTTCCAAAAAAGCCGACCTGGACTTTTTGAACTACCTCAAAAATTTTCAAATTCTCATATTTCAGGAAACTGGGAGGTCAATGACATTTCGCTATGTGGTTTTGAAATCATATCCTTGCCAGCCCGTCCCTCACTGCTTGGTGGTCATTTGAAGGGCGGCCTTGCAACAGGTATCTCCCTGGATTTGCATGCAAATGTGGTTCCTGTGGACTCTCTTCCCCCTTATGCCCAGGCAAATCTGATATCCGTCGGGAAACTCTCACTCCTGGTATTTAATGTCTACCTTCCTCCCTGGGGCTCTCACCGGGACTTGGATGAGCTGTGGGCCGGTCTGGAAGATTTTCTTGCTACTATCACACTTAGATTCCCTCATTCTTTGGTTCTTCTGGCGGGGGATCTAAACGCCCGCACTGCGGGGACTTGGGAAACCCTAGTTGCCTCCCATCGGTGGACAGGTCCGGCCAGTGATGACTACCCCCTGGACACCCTGAAAGGGAGAGTTTCCAAGGATCGGAAAGTTGACAAAGCGGGGACTTGTCTAGCTCTCCTTACCATCAAAGTAGACCTCTTCTCCCTTAATGGCAGATGTGCCCCGGATGTCCCCGGGGAATTTACCCACTTGGCCAAAAATGGCAACAGCACAATAGACTATACTTTGGTTTCGAGAGCCTTTTTGCTATACATTTCCTCCTTCAAAGTAGACGACAGGATTTTCAGTGACCATCTTCCTCTTACTACAGTTGCATGGCTATATAGACCTCAAGGCTATCCCGCTCACGCTGTCTCCATGGACTCTAATCCCAGAGGCTCCCCGATGTTGCTGAAATGGTCAAAGTCTCTGGCCCTTTTCCACGCACACTTTTATCATCAAGAAGCAGCCAATACCTTGTCAGCCTTGATCGGAACCAAGGCTACACCTGGTGTGTTACTGACCGCCTTCACTGAGTGTCTAAATGGTCTTATAGCCTCCTTTCAGCCCCCCCCTCTTATCCCCGGTAGAGTTTCCCGGAGGAAGGGAGCCCCTTGGTTTAACTCACAATGCAAACAAGCCAGGAACCATATGAGATCTATATATTCTGCCCACAAACGAACAGATTCATCAGCGCCCTCCCCCCGCTTATTTCGAGGCCAAGAAGGCATACAAGCTAGCCCTTTTAAGAGCTAAGCAAGACTGGCACCAGGTGGAATGCATTACTAGAGGCCGCGAAATCCAGCAACCCTCATGATTTCTGGAGTCTGTTAAACAGGAGGCCAACTAGTAGACTCACCCATTCCATCTCTGCCACTACATGGGAACTCTTTCTACGCTGAGTCTTTTACGACACTGACATGCCAGTCTCTTTGATCGCAGGCTGTCTCCTAACCACCTTCCCAGATGGCCTCCTGTCAGACCATCCACGATTGCCAAGCTAATCGGACAACTCAAACTTCGAAAAGCTCCTGGCCTGGATCTCATCCCAGCCGAAGCCATCCTAGCCCATAAGGACTGGTGGATCCCGGTTCTTACCGAGGTATTCAATGCGATCAACCAAATGGGCCTTAACCCCAAGCTCTGGAAGGATGCAATAATTATCCCAATACATAAAAAAGGTGCCCACTCCGATCCTGGCAACTTCCGTAACATCAGTCTTCTTTCAATTTTGGGGAAACTCTATGCCCGCTATCTCCTGTCCAAACTGGAGTGCTGGGCTGAAGAGGCCGACCTGCTCGGTTATGAGCAGGTGGGGTTCCGTCCAGACCACTCTACAATTGACCATGCTCTGATCCTTCATCATCTTGCCATAAAATACTCAACCCCCAGGAAAGTCGTCTCTGCATTGCCTTTATAGACCTAAAGACTGCCTTCAACAGCATCCCTAGAGCTAAGCTGTGGGGCAAACTTTCCGCCTGGTGTATTGACAAAAGATTACTTTGGCTTATCTCCCAACTGCACAAAGGAACAAGCAAAAGTGCGCCTTACCCCGCAGGGGGATCTCTCTAAAGCTATCCCCGTTAATAAGGGGGTTAGGCAGGGGTATATGCTGGCACCCTTTCTCTTTAACCTATATATCAGTGACTGGAGAATGGCATTTTCGGATCACATGGTCTACATCCATGCTCCTAGAGTAGCTGATTACAGATGTCCACTCCTGCTCTACACTGACGATGCCGCAATACTTCCATTTTCATACATAGGGTAGGCCTATGTAGAGCCTTAAAAATTCTTTCTGCTTATTGCTCTGCTAACCAACTGCATATAAACCACTCTAAGTCTAAAATCATGGTATTTGAAAGAAGCAGGAAAATTTATCACTGGAACCTTGATGGCATCCCAGTGGAACAAGTCCCAGATTTCAATACCTAGGTATCCTCTTTAAATCTAATACCAAGTGGCCTGCGCAGGTTGAATCTCTCTGTAATAAGGCTAAGATTTCCACCCATACCCTCTTGCACTTTTTTCATACTGAGGGAGCTCATCATATCCCCTCAGCAATAAAAATCTACAGGGCAACGGAGATAGCGGCTATAACCTACGGCGCCCCCCTATGGGTCCAATCCAACATCTCCTCTCTTGAGTCTGTCCACAGCCAGCTCCTTCGCCGTCTGATGGGAGTCCCTCCCTGCGTAAGTAACGCCACAATTCAGTTGGAACTGGGAATATCTTCACTTGCTACAATCATGTGGAAATGTGCAATTGGTTATTGGACCAGACTCCCAGGCTATGGATCAGACTCCCAGGCTATTACCTAGGCCAATGCCTATGGCAGGACCCTTTTCATAGTCCCTGGGCCCATAATATCCATACAAAACTTTTGAAGATCGGGATTTCCCCCATTGAAGCTTTTATTTTAGGCCCTGATGCTGACAAATCATTGATTTTTCAACGGCTGGACGACATTGATAGACAACTAAATCTGGCAAACGGATTGGGAACATGCTTACCGTTTTCCCTTGGAATTGTTCCCTTGCCTCACCCTCCGCCTTACCTCTCCGTGTTACACTCTATCAAACATAGGCTCACATTTATGAAGGCAAGATTTAATGTGATCCCCTCGAATGTCCTCGACAATAGGCTCTTGGGGGGAGTAAAATCCACCTATTGTACATGTGATGGCCGATCCCCAGAATCTCTGTTCCACATTACATTTGTATGTCCCCACTACCGAGACATAAGATCAAAATTAATTTCCTCTATTTCCCAGAGATTCCCTGGATCACCTGATCTTTTCAGCCTGAGGCATTGTGGACCAGTCCTTTGATATTTCCAGATGTGGCCCGCGGGCCTTGAGATTGATACCCCTGATCTATATCATAATTGAGAATGTATTTTTAGAGCCTCTCTTCATTATTAGCTCAGTGAATTAAATGTGTTTCAGGGTCTGTTCAAAATTATTTCTAGTTTCAAATGTAATATCTTCTGAATGTCATGCAGTTGCAGAAAATTATTTATTTATTTGTTAAATTGATATGCTGTCCATCTCACTCTGCTAAGTAACCCTTCGCAGAAAATGCTGCTAGTTTTGTAATATAGTGATAAAATCATTAGCCTAATGCTAATATTTAGTAGATTAAAGATTAATATTTAATTAAGAAAGGCATCGATAGGTTTAGGGAAAACTATAAGTTGTATTTCAAATTAAATTAAGATGGCAAAATATTATGGGTTTCCTGAAGTTCTCATCTTTCACTATGAATGAATATGGATGTGCTTTATATGTGATTGAAACAATTCTAAATATTCTTAGACCACCTTTTAAAAATATTTTAATTGAAGTTAATTGCTTTTATTTATTACAAAATGGGATTTACAATGACTGTCAGACTACATGATATTATGTATACTGAATTATGTATACTGAAATTCCACAGAATTGTGCCAGCCTAACTTGAGTAACTCAATCTCTACAAGTTGAACGAGCAGCAGTGATACTTCTCTGTTTATGCAATAATCAGTTATGTTTATAGTTTTACAATACTTCTTCAAGTATATTTGATACCATTTTTACTGATTTATTGTTTCATCTTCTGAATCACATTTACAGAAATATTCTGGAACTAATGCTTAAACCGCAAATGTTAATGCAACAATTTTCTTTTTTTAGAGTATTCTGGAACTGGGCCCTAAGTACCTGAAATTGTATACTAAAAATATTCCTTCCTGGGTAAGTTTAATATTTTATGGCACAAATTTTATCAGTGACATGATTTTTATACTATATAAATATTAATTTTATATTGGTCTTTTCAAGTAAATTTTATTATTTAATCTGTAATTCTATCTGTTTTAATAGTAAATTTTATTTTATTTTATTGCTATTTGTCCAACATTTGTTTATTATCCACATTTTTATTTGTTTAAACTCTGATTTGCATTATTCTGATATTTATTTTCTGATCAAAATGTTTATTTATGACCAGATTTTGTGCCCTGACAACAAAAACCATATGAAACGGATTAAGGTCTGGTCAGTTTCAGGCAGCAGTGTAAGCTAGCCAAATCAATTAAAGTCACCAAGCTGAGCATGTTAACTTATGGTTAGGGTTTTTTAGGGATGGGCTGTATTGCAAAGAAAAGCAATTCTGGAAAAGATAGCTTATTTAAACAATTTCTCCTCAATGTGAGAGAGTAAAAAAAGAGGGAAAAGTTAGGCACAGGACACAGTATGGAGAACTTTATCTGAATAAGACAATAGCAACCAATGATCTTTGCTCTCTCTCCCTCTCCCATTCTCTCCCTTTCTGTCATATGTTCACTTAATGACTATTTCACTTAATAACCAAATTGTTAGAACAGAATGCAGTCATTAAAAAAGGAGAGGATATATTTTATGAGTTTGGTAAGCTACTGTTAACCCTCCTGGATAAGCCACACAGGAAACATAACTATATCAACTATACTACTTTATTGCAAAAGCTACATTAGTAGACTCTTAATGAGTCCGAAGATACAAACTTTCAAATGCCACTTTTAACAGTTGATCTATTAAGGCAGGTTCTTCCTTATTTTCTTTCTCTGACGGCTAAACCATTGGGAGCTCCTCCTTCTCTTCTCTCATTGTTTCCTGGTCAGCATCTCTTTCCCTCGTCCTACAATGTCATTCACATATTCAATTTCAGCTACTCAACAATGTTATCAGTAAAAAATACTGATTCTATAAACACAGTATTGCAAGCACAGGCAGAGCAAAATACTTGGCTTGCATGCTGCTTTTTCTTCCATCAAAATATTTTTTCAACTTATTCCCTATTTGTTAGTAAACAGGTTGCTTTGCATCTCATTGCAGCAATAGACTCAAGTTATTATTAATTTTTAAATTGGTAAAATCATGGCTTACAATTAGTTTTAATAATAAAAGAATGGCTGAGGCAGTAATTTTGACCATTCAGAGAAACATAAGCAAAAATCTTTATCCAGTTCCTTATAGCACATCTTGAATGAAAACTTCCTGATTTATTTAAATTTAGAATATGGTTCAGAACAAACAATTATGTAAAATTAAAATAGTTATTTTGTTATAATAATTATAACTGTCCTTATGTGGAAATCTTTCAAATATATATTCACTAGTACTGGTCAATTCTTTAAGTATTTCCTTGAAACTTTAAACAGTTATGACTGAATATTTTCTGCAAAAAAAATGAGAAAAATTGTTGGATTTGAAGAAAAATGAAATCAAGATGTGGATGAATCAGATTTTGCCTCTCCTATTTTTAAGACTGAGTTTTCTTGCAATTTGGAAGCAGAATAAATGCAAACAGAGTTTATGGAAATTGCAATCAAATGTAATAGATCCAGTGGTGGGATTCAAATTTTTTAACAACTGGTTCTGTGGGCGTGGCTTGGTGGGCGTGGCTGGGTAGTCCTGTGGCTGGGTGGGTGGGGCCAACTTGCCATTACTCACATTGAGGGGCGCCTTGTCACTGCGTTTTTGTATTTACCAGCAGAACTCTTATTTCTGAACTGTCACACTTACCATAGCTTGCCAAGTTTTTATCAGTATCCACTGCGCATGCCTGCATTCTTTTCTCTTCTTCTGAAAACTTTCCTTTGTTCTCCAGCCAGCTAACATCAGGCTGGGGATTCTTTGCCAAAAATGTAACTAATTTAGATTAGTGAGATGTTTTATTTCCTTTACAATAAATATGAGTTTAATTAGAAAATGTATTCCGGTTTTACTTTTCAAGAGTATACAGAAGGAGAAAGTCACGGTCCAACTCAAATTGAGGGCAATTACCCCACGCAAGGTAATGGGGCTGATTGCCGCTCTGATACGCCTCGCCCTGCCCCTCCCCTTCCCGGCGAGTCCTCGTCATGCCCAGCCTCAACGTATCTATAGTTCTGTAAAAATGTTGTTCATCTTTTTTCGATTTTGTTATCTGCATCTACATACTATAGATGTACTTTCATGGATCACTGAAAGGAGGAAGTGGCTCACATGCTTTGCCCAAGAGAGTGATAGGCAGATCACAAAACAGGCTTTTGAGGGGCTGCTACAAAGAGGGGTGGGGCAATATATTTTCCAAAGAAGCAGAAGGCAAAACAAGAAGCAATAGATGGAAACTGAACAAAGAGAGAAGCAACCTAAAACTAAGAAGAAACTTCCTGAGAGTGAGAACAATTAATCAGTAGAACTACTTGTCTCCAGTCCTTTTGGGTGCTCGATCACTGGAAGATTTTAAGAAAAGATTGGACAGCCATTTCTCTGAATTGGTATAGGGTTGTCTCCCCCAAAGTCCCTTCTAAGTGTTATTCTGTTATTCTGACACCTTTCCTAGGCCAGCAGCAATACTCCAGGTGGGCGGCCCTCAGTGGAGGAATTTTCTCTCAGGCTTCCTACCCATCAAGTTATTGCTTGCGGTCCTTGTTGGTGCTGGGCATGGCTTGGGCACTTGGGAAGATGTTCTTCATACTCTGCAGGTTGGCAGCTGTTTCTTTCTGCCGCTGCTCTTCTTGGGGGAGCATCTTGTGCAGCACAGCGTGAGCCACCACTTTCCTCTAAGTCCCATCCGTAAAGCATTGCAGCAGAGAAGCAGCCAGGTTGAATGCTGTTTCTTTCTGCCGCAGCACTTTCCGGATGGGACTGAGAAAAGTGGCAGTTCAGAGTTGCTAAATTTCACTGTGCTACGTAAAGTGCTCTCCCAGCAAGAGTAGCGGTGGAGAGAAAACAGCTGCCAACCCAGAGAACACGTGGAGCAGCTCCATGTCATCTCAAGGTTAGCAGCTGCTTCTCTCCACTGCTGCTCTTGCTGGGAGAGTGTCTTTCACGGCATAGTGAGCCTTGGGTGCTTGGAGAGATGCTCCACGTGTTCTTCTGAAAATGGCCTGACCCGGCTGCTCTCCACTGCAGCGCTTTACAGATAGGTCAGTAAGGTAAGAAGTTTACCCAAACTGCTTCAGCCCACCTGTGCCAATGCCACCCCCACCTCTGCTTCTGCCCCACCTGTCCTGCCCCCCCCCCCCCAGGCCTTCAGCCCAGTGTGGCAGGCCACAATCTGGGCAAATTGTTTCGCCATGGCAGGAGGGTGTAATTTGAGGCCAGGGAGGGTTCTCTAGGCAAGTATGGGCAGCAAGCATAGATTTCCTGGGAAGAATGCATTCAACGGCACTGGGGGTGAGATGTAAATAAAACAGAAACTTACCTAACTAGAGAGTGACGAAGGCTTGGATTGGGAACAAGGAAGTTGAAGAGCAGCTGGGCTGCAGGCACCACTTGGTCCAGGCTAAGGCCTAGGCAAGCTGCGGAGCCAGGAAAGCAGGCGGGGACGTGGGCACCACGTAGGAAGGCAGGCAAGCTGGCTGGCCCGCAGAGACTGTGTGGTCAACGCAATGGATGGGGCCGGCTGCATGCCGAGGCAATCTGACTAGGGTAGGCTGCCGCAGTCTGGGCAGAAGGTGGACCCACGTCTGTGGGGCTGACTGCAGGGCAAGATGATCCGAAGGGTTAGCGGGCGCAGATCGACCGCCCTTCCCAGCCCCGCTTCCCTGAGGAGGTATCCAGCTGTGCTTACCTATTCTGCTGCTGGACCAGTCAGGAGCAGTCTGAGGCGGGCGTTTGGGAGCAGGCCAAGACGAAATAGACCGCGTTGTAGGCCACATAAAAGGCAGGCAGGCTGGGCTGCGTGGCCACATGGTCGAGGCAAGGGAGCCAAAGAGCAGCTGCAGCTATGCCTTGCTATGAGTCTAAGGCACCAGCCAAGGCGTGCAAGGCCAATAAGTAGTGGCGGGGCGGTGGGGTCACCCAGCAATTTAACAAGCTGTTTGGCAAAGTGGTGCGAACCAGTTGAATCCCACCACTGAATAGATCCAATCTGGATGTCCCTGTTCCATCTGTTCTTATCATTTCTATAGGCTTTGGAAGGATTTTCTTGCCTGTTTGGGACAATTATCTTGAAATTCTTGATGTGTCTAATATTTGGAATATCTGACGATGTAAGTTAAAACTTAGTTTTTATCTTTGCTATCAGAGTAATGTTTGTATATTTTGTATTCTATTCTAGTAATATGTATAATGTATATGTATAATTTCATATTAAATGCCATTGCTTTACTTGAAGTTGTAAAAATATACTTGAGAACTATGCCTATGAATAGAGTATTATAGTGTGGTTTAAAAAGTAAATTAATACTAAGTTTATATCTATTAATTAATCATTCTCCTTGAATATCTATCTAACTTTCATTGGGTGTGCTACCTGAAGAAAATTATGGAACACAGCAATCACTGTGCAGTAGTAGGTTATTTGACAGTTTATAAATGTCTTAAACTATGGCTATATCAGGCGTACTCTCTGAGTGATGTGGTTGAGTTTCACAGCGCTCTTCCTTGGAGATTTGAAGCAAGTGTTAAGTAATACATATCTTGATCTTGGAATGAAAAACTAAACCTCCATTGTTACTGACACCCAGAAGCTACTGAAACTTTTGCAGAGGCATTCTTCTGGTCCTTTTTCCTTGGCTCTTTTATGCTGATGGAGATGCTGGGAATTATGTAGGTTGCACATTTTGTTGCTCACAGTGAACTGCAAAAGTATCTGGTTCAGATTATTAAAAATAGGGGATAAGAGACACTTAAATTAAGTGTAATAATGATAGAAATAATTAATCAAAATCTTTTTAATAAATAAATAATGAGAATAGGAAGCATAATTGAACTCCAAATAACTTAGGCAAATAAAAGGGGAAATCCCATACATTGTTTTATGAGTTGTAAGAATAAATGTATTCCTGTAGTGATTTACCAGTAGTATTTTAGGCAGCATTAAATTATTTATTTATTTAGCAGCATATCTAAACTATTCAAATCTTGAATTGTTTGGTGGAAAATAGTGAAAACAAGAAGAAAAGTCAAATTCAAATTTTGATTTTGAATAGTATAATTAGTACAAAATACTATAATTAGAACAATAAATAAAATCTACTTTGCCCTTATGTCAGAAGCCAAAGACTTGGGGGAAAAGACCTCCAAAAGGAGAGGACTCTCTCAAGTAGAGATTATTATTAAGAACACCTACCATCTTGATGACATCCATGTACCTCACAAACAACAGAGATTCTTAGCAGGCCACCTCTGGAAGACCAGATCGGATGGGTATATTCTATTCAATAAAGTATTGTTTCACATAATCCAGTACAATATTGTGTAGGGCTTTAAAGGTAACAGCACTTTAAATATGCATGGAAGCCTACTAGTAACAATGCAACAACTTTAAAATTGGTATTATTTTTAATCGGCAGATTCATTCTATTACCAATCTTGTCACAATAACTTTGCATTAGTTGTAGCTTCCAAATCATCTCCAGTGGCTGCCTCAGAGCTAGTTACAGAGTGATCTAGACATGAAATCTGTTTCATGGAAAGGAGACGTAAATAATGTGGAAATAAATACAGTGAAACATACATGCTTTCCAATTTCCTAGCCTTTTTAAAATTAGAATTCTATCCACTCCTTGCAGTGTATTCTGATATGACAAACAAAACTGAATGCCAATAATGGTTACTTCCCCATTTTACATTACAGCTCATATAATACTAATTTGTCTAATAAATGTTTCACTGTTTTTTTTCAATTAGGTCCATATAAGTAATTTGTTAAAAGCAAAACTTACTGGTTATAGAGATTTTGATACATCAATGTATACTTGTGCTGTGGAGTTTGATTTCATGGAAAAAGAGGTAAGTATCATTGATTCATTTATTCAATACATTTAAATCCTTTTGCAATTAAGATTAAAATACTACTTTATTGATATAGCTAGGTGTTTGACTTACAGCTAAAATTGGGCCATCACAGTACTAAGTCCTGATAGCTGTAAAACAAATCAGCCATATGTCAGACCAAATTTTATGACTTATTTTTTGTCAGTTGTAAGCAAACCAATGGTTCACTATGGGTGTAGTTTTGGCAAAAACTGGAAGTAGGTACTAGTTTTCAGTAAAACATGCAGCCACATGATCACAGGGCACTGCAAATGGCTATAAGTGTAGCCGTGTTGCTGAGGTCTCAAAGTTCAGTCATGTGGCTAGGGAAACAACTTTTGGAACTTCAAATACGGATTTTAACTAGTCCCAAGGTAGGTGTGTTATAACTTCAAAGGGTTACTGGGTACTAAGTTACTAGTCTTAAATCAAGGACTAACTGTAGTAAAAAACCTTTTAAAACATACAATTTTTAATCCATCTGTTTTTCTACTTTGCCAGCTCACCTCCATCCAAAATGATATTTTGACTAGACTGTATATATGTGTTTTTGTGTATGTACAAAAGCAGAGAAACTTCAAAAACTCTGTCTAAACACTATTCTGAATAATTAGCATATGATTGACAAAGTGCTCAATTCTCACACATGGGAAATTTATATATTATACAGGTGAAACTCAAAAAATTAGAATATCATGCAAAAGTTCATTTATTTCAGTAATGCAGCTTAAAAGGTGAAACTAATATATGAGATAGACTCATTACATGCAAAGCGAGATAGTTCAAGCCTTGATTTGTCATAATTTTGATGATTATGGCTTACAGCTCATGAAAACCCCAAATTCACAATCTCAGAAAATCAGAAAATTAGAATATTGTGAAAAGGTTCAATATTCTAGGCTCAAAGTGTCCCACTCTAATCAGCTAATTAAGCCATAACACCTGCAAAGGATTCCTGAGCCTTTAAATGGTCTCTCAGTCTGGTTCAGTAGGAATCACAATCATGGGAAAGACTGCTGACCTGACAGTTGTGCAGAAAACCATCATTGACACCCTCCATAAGGAGGGAAAGCCTCAACAGGTAATTACAAAAGAAGTTGGATATTCCCAAAGTGCTGTATCAAAGCACATTAATAGAAAGTTATGTGGAAGGGAAAAGTGTGGAAGAAAAAGGTGCACAAGCAGCAGGGATGACTGCAGCCTGGAGAGGATTGTCAGGAAAAGGCCATTAAAAAGTGTTGGGGACTTTCACAAGGAGTGGACTGAGGCTGGAGTCAATGCATCTAGAGCCACCACACACAGACGGATCCTGGACATGGGCTTCAAATGTCGTATTCCTCTTGTCAAACCGCTCCTGAACAACAAACAACGTCAGAAGCGTCTTACCTGGCGCAGTGCAGGGGTGTGAGCGCATAGGGAAAGCTCCCTGCTGGAGCCTGGGCAGACAGCCCGCTGCAATCTCATTTCACGTCTCCACCCATGCAAGTTTGCTAACAGGAGCAACTGTGTTTGCAGCTGGTTTTCACTGGAAGCGTGGTGTAAATTGCATGGCCTCTTGAGCAAAGGAGCTCCCAGAAATTGATTTTTTTACAACTGTTTCTTTTCTCAGTGTTCATGAGAAGTTACACCCATCACTCTTTCCATAGCATCCATAGGAGCTATGGGAGGAGAGGGGCTACTGTATAATCCTGGGATGGTTTGCAATGCTATGGTTCCACATGAGGGGAAAGGGAGAATAACGCATTCAGATGAATACCAACGAAGGGGAATGTTCCCTGCTGACCCTCAGGGGAAACTCCCCTTCCTCTCACACACAGTTCCAGCTCAAACCTTTGCATGCAACTGTGGCTAATGCGCTGGCCCCCAAGTGTGGTGGGTCCAGAGTAGATCTCCCTCCCCCACTGCTCACACCACTATGCTCATTGAAGCTATCTGCGAAAGTGAGGCTGACGGCAGGGGGGAGACCTACTCCAGGCCTGCTGCACGCAGCCAAAAGGCAACAGGCCACCTTGGGGGACACGGCTGCCTTGGGCCCGTCTCACAGCTTCTGCAGGGCCTCCAGGTGGTGGTCGCCCAATTGCCCTGCCCTCCACCTTGGGTCCCAAATCCAGCCCGCAAAGGGAGGACGTGCTGCTTTCAGGCCAGCCAAGTGGGTGAGCGAGCAGCTTGCAGGAGAGCACCACTCTAGGGCCAAGACTGCTGTGGTGCACAGAGGTGCATGCGTGCAACCCGGGACATCCACCTGCCAGCCCATGAGTGCTGCCACTGGACGCTGGCCCCATTCAGATCTGAAGGACAGAGCGGCTGGCCTGGTGGAGATATGTAGAAATTCTGGAGCCTCTCGAAACTGGCTTTCAGGATGGATCCGGTCATCCAAGGCTTTGCTCCCCAGGAAGGGCTCCGTCGTGGACGGCTGTGTGCCCAGTCCAGGCGCTTTCTCTCAGGCCTCCCATCCAGAGGCCTTGCAGAAGCTGGGAGCTGGGCCCGAAAGCGGCTAAGCCGAGCCTCCCCTCCCCCAAGGCAGCCCTTCAAGGCGGCCTTTCAGCCAAGCATAGCAAGCCTGGAGTGGGCCTCCCTCCCTCTCTGTTGGCCTTGCTTTCTCAGGCCAAGCAAGGAGTGGCTGGGAGGGGAGGAGTGCGGAGCGGGGCCAGACATGGGTGGGATCAGCCAATTCACCAAACTGCACAAAAAGATAGCTACCAGTTCAGCCAAACAGGTGAAAACTGGCTGAATCCCACCACTGGTTTATATGATGTCTTTCCAGAATGATTTTCCTAATGCAAAAAATATAATTTAAAAAGTTTCATTTTAAATGAAGGAATTTTACAAAATAAACTTGCATATGAGCCTAGCTGAGGCAGAAGTTTTTAAGTAGAAAGGAGGGAGACAGAAATCCATGGATGTGGTTGTTGAAAATGCCAGACAAAATAAAATACTAACTTATTAGGAGTAATTGTGACTACTTCCTAACAATGAATTTTTTTACAGTTTTATAATCAAATTTCTCTACATAAAAGTTACTTTAATTTCAGACTCCAGTTAGATATATGAAGACGCTTCTGCTTCCAGTAGTCCTTATTGTTTTTTCAGTAATTGTTGTAAAGGTATGTCATCACTCTTTTTTCTTTTACCTTTAGTATATTGTGTCACATGTTAAAACAAAATAGTTCTTGGAGATCAAATACAAGGTCCTATTTTCAGCTACCCAATTTTGGTGGAACAATCCCAGGGATCCTACCATCCCTACCACCAGAAAAACAATTTAGGGGTTGAATGCATTATCAACTTTTGTTATTCATAAATGCAGATGAACAGTACAGGTTTGAATATATTGAATAGTATACACTCTTAGGCAAAAAACATCAGAATGAGTCTTTACACCTTTTCCTGCCATGAAAAGTTTCCCAGATGATTAATACATAAGTTTATAGAAGTATCGCTAGGCCTCATTTAGTGATTGTAATTTATTTCAATGAAACGGTTGCTATATGCACCATTTATCAGAGAAAGTGAGAAACTGGGAAGATTGCTGGTTGCTGCCATCTCAGTCAGATAATATTCTCTCACACAGTATCCTTTTATCTTGTTTTTCCCCCTTTTTTGCCTCCTCTCAGCTATCTCTTCCTGAACTGTTTCTCTGCAGTGTAGCAGTTCCCTAAAAAGTGCTAACTGCAAGAAGCTGAGCTTTGTGGCACTAATTAGCTGATTGGAACCTTTAGTTGGCAGTTGCTGCCTGAAATTGACCAAACTTTAATTAATTTTACATTGAAGGTATTTTTGTAGTAACTGCACATATTGGTTGGAAAATTATTTTTATTACCGTTTATTACTGTTATATTTACAAATGATCACTATCCAATGCAGTTGCCAAATTAGGACTTCTTGTGCAGAAGGTCTTGTGCAGAGGGTGCAAAATAGAGGAATTATTTGAAATTAGCTATTATGTGCAAAATACTTTTATTAATTGTAGTTGATTTTCCCTCCATCCCGCCCCAATTCCTACTATAATTAAGAAAGTCACATTTTAGACTTTTGTCTGATGCTGTAGATAAGTTTTTCAGGTGATATGTATCAATGGAGAAGGGGAAAGGGGGAAAAAAATACTTCCACATATTTTTCTTCCTCTCACTTTTCAGTTATACCTAATAGATTTATTTAGCCTTTTTGCAATAATGTGATAGAACAAAGTCTTGCCCATTCAGATATGAATGACCAAGTTATTGTCTAAAGCAGGGGTGTCAAACTCACGTTGTCATGGCAGTGTCAGGACTTTTTTCCCCTTCGCTAAACTGTTTGTGGGTGTGGCAGAGGTGGCATTAAGCCAGCTCACACCGGTTCACGTGAATCGTTGGCGGAAATTTGGCCAAGGTTGCCGAACTGGTAGCGATGGCTGGATGGTCACACCCCCAAACCAGTCCCCTGGTTGCCATTCACTCGGCGTACTCCCCATGTTCGTCGCCGCCATCCCATTGTCTTGCAAGTCCAATGGGATGCACATGCATGAAGAAGATGGCGGCGATGGCAGCAGCTTTTTCCGCGACCTCCAGTACTTTTTGGCAGCCTGTGGCCAGCTGCCGCCTCTTTGAGAGCTGCTTTGTGACTCCAATGGCTGGGTGGGGACCGCTGAAAACTCCGGTCAGCTTGTTTTCTGGACTCTGGACCAGCCACCACAGAAGGTAAGCAGCCTGAACAAAGAGGTGCTGGTGGGGGAGGAAGCAGGGCTAGGGCCAGGGCTTCTAAAAGAGGGAAAATGGGAGTGACTGGCAAAGGGAGGGCAAGGGTGTAGATAGGTGGAAATTCCAAATTTTTTCCTACCTTTTCCTGTGGGTGTGGCTAGGTGGGGGGGGGGAGTCGTGTGATTGAGTGGGGGTGGGTGCCATCAAGTAAGCCACACCCACTTAGTCACATCCCCCCTAGCCACGGCCATCAAACCCAGTAGTGAAAATTTTGGAAGCCCACCACTCGGGTGTGGCCATTGCGTGATGCATCCGGCGCATGGGCCAGGAATTTGACAGTCCTAGTCTAAAGTAATGTAGTGCCATGACCACATAAATGATTAGCAGTAGGTATCTCTTCCGATGTAATTCATACATGTCCTTAGAGAAAAAAGTGTTAACTTGTTTATTTTTAATTGATGTTTCATAGGCGTTTCAATATGTTATTCTTAAAAAGAAATCCCCTGAAAGGTAAATATACTTTTATTGAAGATCCAGTTAGAGAAATACCATTAGTAATGTTTTGTATCTTTAAAGGTATAAAGGATTCCTGTACCTTTAGCATCAGTTTGTCATTTTCTCTAGATATTAATCACATGGCTGGTTTCTTTTTCTAATATTACATACCTTGCACACAGTAAAATTTACTTCCTTTCTTGGCTCTGGGCTTATAGGAGCATCCTTCACAACACAAAAATATCATGCAGGCATGAAGTTCCCAATTCTGAAAACTAGTTTGGATGTTCTGTATTACAGTAGGTTTGAAAGTTGGTTGTTTATAGAGCAATGGGAAAAGTTCTATATTCAGATGTTTATGAAAGGCAACTGTTAAATAAAATATAAGTACCATGCTTTGTATTATGTCATATAAAGTTAAAGCACTTTTATTAATAACCTACTATATAAATTTATCTACCCTATCATATATTAAGTACAAGTAGTCCTCAATGTGCAACCAGTCACTTAATGACTATTCAAAGAGGGACTCCAACAAGAAAGCTAAAGAATGCTTTTTCCAGTCTCTTTACTGTTTAGAAAGATTATATTTGCTAGCTTTCTAACCAGAAAGCTAGTGAATGCAATGTTTCTGAAGGCTTTAAAAAGCTAGCACACAAAGTGGAAAGTAACTGCTGCATTGGATCAGAAAAAGGAAGCTTGGATCTTTTGGATCCAATCTTCTTTTTTCTGGCCTACAGCAGGAATTTCCTTCTATGCATGGGTGGGCGGGAAAGGCCTGCAATGGCCTGGACAATCAAGCTCGGATCTTTGTGGTCTGAGCTTCCTTTCTCTGGCCCAGCACAGGAATTCCATTCTGCACATACAATACAACTATCTGCCCTGTTACAGGCAGCTCTTTTGCTCCGTGCACTTAATGACATGTATGGACACTTAGTGACTGCAAATGGCTGGGTTTTTTAAAATATATTCAATAACAGGCGCAATGGCTCAGCAGCTAAAGATGCTAAGCTTATCAGCTGTTCAAGACCTGAGCGCTGCATGAAGGTGTGAGCTCCCATTACTTGCCCCAGCACTGGTCCACCCAGCAATTCGAAAACATGCAAATGTAAGTCGGTAAACAGGTACCACTTTGGTGGGAAGGTAACAGTTTTCTCTGTACCTCGATGTACAGTCATGCTGGCCACATGACCACGGAAATGTCTCGGACAACAGTGACCCCCTTGGTTAAGAAATTGAGATTAACACCATTCCCTAGAATCGGGCATAACTGGAAAGACGAAAACTACCTTCACCTGTATTCAATGAGAAAATCATGTTTACGTTGTTCTCAGATAAGTTTATTTGCAAATCTTCTAACAGCATCTTCTGGGAACAGATTGTTCCTGATAAAGACAGTACCACTTCTCTTAAAAAGTAGGAACACTAATGTCATGATTTCAGTTATTTAAACATCTGTATAATTTTATAATTGTTCTTTGTAAGAAGATGTATTCCACAATGTTGTTATATATTAAAATATATAACTTCTCATTAACAGACCTAAAGTAGCTCAGAAAATAATGCAATTAAGACACTACTAATATTGAAATCAAGAATTAAATTGCATAAGCTTTAAAAAATCCTTAAATGATGGATATTGTAACAGTTAACAGCTGGGAAAAGCCAATATAAAAAGGTTGTGTTAAAAAAAAGATACCTAAAAATTTCAACATTTCAACCTAATGTACTACAGAGGGAAAGATCTCACATTTTCTCACAAGTTCATTTTTATATTTTATCACCAAATGACAATTTGCAAACTGTAATTGGACGCGTAGGATATCATCTGATGATTGTAAATGTCTATGAGGCTGATGTAACTAAAATGTTTAAGGTCACATATAATTTAGGGTTTTGTTTATTATTTTATAGACAAATTGATTAAGCTTGTTTCTTTTATTCCAGACAGGAGTATTATTTTAACCAGGGTGAGGTAAGAATCTCATTCACTCTTTTCTTTCAATATACCATTTAGATTTATTCTGCACAGCACTGTCTTGTTTTAAAAATATTTTATTTAAAATAAAATGGAATTTTATGCATTTTTTAAAAAGTTAATGTCAAATTAAAGAAATAAGAAAATAAACATAAGGTAATCCAGTTGTTTGCAGAGCAGTTTTTATAATGCTAAATCGCTACTTTGAGGCATATTATGGGATTAACAGTGTATTTAATTGTTTCTGTGGGGGGAAAGGGAAAAAAAAGGCATTGACTTCCGACTCTTCTTAGCATAGTACAAGATAAAAACATTCCAACCTTAGTTTTTGCTTTTACATATAAATAGATAACTATAAATATATAACTATTTCTATAATGACAAATCTTTCTGATCAACAAAACCAAAGTAAAAGTTTCATTTTTTTTCATCACAAACACAAAATCCAGAAGTGATATCCAAATGAGAATATATTTTCCTCTTTGAATAAAATAATTAATTTAACCATTCCTGTTTTTATCTCTCTTGTTATGGAAATAGTATGTATTTCTATTTGCACCTAATAATCTTTGTGAACTGCCACGATTTTTATTAACAAGATTCATTGTTTCCTTTCAAATTCTTTGACCTTAGTGAACCCCTCCCTGTTTTTTCACCCTTTTTTTTAAAATGCCAAGCTTTTTTTTAATTGAAGCTTTGTAATATATATGTACACACACACACACACACTTTCAGGTTTTGGATTAAACCTTTCTTTCAGTTACACATGTCAAACAAAGAAAAATACACACACACACACACACTACACACATATGTACATACATACATACATACATACATAACATACATACATACAGTATGTATGTATATATACTGTTGCTTATTGCTTAACTTCATGGAGTAAAACTGGAAGTTTTATCAGGGAGTTATAGGCCTTACTTTTTATCACGAAATCCTCAACCTTGTTAATATCCGTAAAGAAAAAGTCCCACATTTGTCTTTTTTCTCTGTGTTCTTCTTTCAGTTGTATTGAGAAGTTTATATATAAACAATAATAGTGGAAGTTAATATCAGTTCTTCCAAAAATGCAATGAACTCCTCTGCATTTTCAGCTACTTGTGAAGTTGCCTCAGTAATTTGGTAATGTTCTCCACAGGTTTACACCTCAAAAGTAATTTGAGAGGATTTTTTTATCATCCTTGGAGCACAGCTGGTCAACAAATTGGCAAATTTTATTTAGAGACCTTTCAAATATATCTTTAACACTTTGCTCCACCATATTGTCTTCCTCTTTTAATCAGGATCAGAAAATTTTAGCCACCCACAGCAAAGAAGATCAAGCTACAAGTTACTACAATAATAAATTAAAATCACAGCCTTCAATCTTTATATTTCTCTGTCAGCCTTTTTTTTCCCCCCACCATACTTCCTTATTTGGCTTGCCTTCTTCCTTGTTGTTTAAGAAAAAAAGAAATCCCTAAAATGGCATGAGTCTTCAAAAAGGTTTAGCAAGCTGTGACTAAGGAGAGCCTCTTTTAACTTGACTTTAAAAAGATTAATAGTCTTTGAAGGTGATTAAGAAGATAAATGCACAACGTTTGAAAGGTGAATTTCAAAATGGTGGCTTCTTCAACCTCGAACAGATTGCAACCCCTTCCCTCCAGCTTTTGGCATGCAGATAGCTTTGGAGTTCAACTCCAGAAGCCATTTCCCAGCTTTCAGCTGTTTTGGAGGGTTCCAAGGGGAAGTCTCCTTACCGGGTGGGTCATAAAAACTGAAGGAATGTCAGTCCCTTTAGTTAAAGGCTGAAGAGCTACACCCCAGGGAAAAATTCTTCAGAGATTTCTTCCCAGGTGTGTATTTTAGTTGGCATCTTCCTGGAAATCCCTTTGCTGTTTTTTTCTAAAATACGTAATTTTAGTTCAAACTACAAAAAGTTTACATTTTAAAAATTATAGTATGCCCAGGAGAATAGGATTCAATAAAAATTAGATGTTACTTAATACTTATGTACCATACACCACATTTAAAAACAATTGTACTTTCTGACGCTCTCCTTTATTTGCAGATCGTATACCATGCATTGCAACTAATTTTTTTTACTATACTTGCCATTTTAATAATGAGACTAAAGTTGTTTCTGACTCCACATATGTGCATTATGGCATCCTTGATATGCTCAAAACAGGTAAATTATTGCTTTATTGTCATACTATTATTAGTATAGTGACATAACATATTTTATGGAGTAAGTGATAATATAGGTAGTCCTTAACAGAGCCTAAAATGGCACTTTTCAAATTATTTGAAATTCCAGTGGCAGCCTCCATGATGTGATTGCATTTAAGGTGCTCAGCAACCAGCAAATATTTATAATCATTGCAACACCCTTGGACATGTAATTGTGATTTACATTTTTTCTCACTTGCTCATTTAATGAGCACCACAAACTAAGTCATAAAATCAGACCAATCACATTATGACCGCCTTAACTATTGACATGACTTTAGTTTGGACTCAGTTGAAGATGTAAGTCAGGAACTACATATATGCAATTTTTTTAATAGTTTAAATTGTCTTTGTAATAGAGCACACCCTCTCTTACTTTGGAAACATAATTTATTCCCTAAATAAGAAGTGAAATGTTTGCTAAGTGAACAATTTGACAGAGAGAGAGAAAAAGACTGCAAAAATTCTGTTAGGCCGCAATACCAGCCTTATTTTTACCCCAATTTACAGTGTTGTGAGGCACATAAAATTTCTTTTTAAGTTTGCACATTGATCAGAAAATGTTTTTAAATTTGTTGCATTTATAAATGGTTGTTAAATGAAGTAGCTGCTGATTGAAAAGTTGCTGTAAATTAATGTACAGAAATATGTATAGAATAATATCAATACATTATATTTGAAATATATAAAATACCTACAGTATATCCCAGTACCATTTTTTTCTACATTGTGCATGATAGTAACAAGTTTCTTTCCAGTTTTAAGAAACATAAATTATTTTCGACCCACCCATAGGGATTCTAATAAAGAGGTAAAAGTGCTAGTTAAATGCTTGGGTAATGAAATGTTATGCGAAGCTTAGTGTGGCCCTCAGGCCAATGTTGCACACTATTATCGTTTATTTTATTTGTATGGCGCAAAGTATGTGTATCATCACTATCTAATATGCATTGTGGAATATTTCATCTAATATATCATGCATATGTCCTCTTACATATGCAACACTGTCAAGAAACATCTCAGATCCACTCAAGTGATAAAGAAAACTCATTTATTACAAGACAAACAATAGAAAGAAAAAAGGATTGTTTTGGAGGGAATAAGGAGAATGAAAGAAGTGATTGAAAGGATTATAAATGTTGAAGGGGTTTGGGTCAATTTGAATAAAAATGAATAGGGAATATATTGCAGGATAGATATAAATCTGAAAAAGATAGATGAACAGTTGGAAAACGAAAAGTTTGGTTGTTCTTCCTGCACATGTCTTAAGTATGGCGGTCGGTTGTTTGAGCTCCGTCCAGGGGATGGTGATTTCGCTGGTGCCGGTATCTTCAGGAGCCGTTTTTACCATCTCCGGCTCCAGCCCCAGTGAGGAGAATGTCCTCCCTGCCAGCTGAGGGTTTTTCTGCCCTCCAGAAGATCAGGGCAGGGCTGGACTTGCTGTTTGAAGTCGCCGCAGGAGATGGGGTGATGGCCCGGCGTTGATGGTGATTTCCAGTTTGTTAGCACCAGAAGGAGTGGAAGCCGAAGCGTTCGGCGGCAGCTGATGGTTTTGTGCGGCGGCGGCTTAGAGGTGGCCCTTCATTCCCCTCGCCCCTCAGGGATCGCTAGGGCGTTTTTTGGATGCTATCGGGAGACCTGGGGTGTTGGGGAGCCTGAGGTGGCGGTTCGATCCGGCGGCGGCTGGAGGCAATGGCAGCCACGGACCACCTGGCTAAGGCATCTAAGGCAGCCACAGATCATCCGGCTAAGGCAGCTACGGATCACCCAGCTAAGGGAATTGCTACAACAGGGATTGAGAGAGATACTGACAGCCTTGCCCTCAGCATTTCCATCTGCTCCTTTGGGTTTTTTACATCAGAGCTGAGACTGGGGGGTTTGGGGAGATTTGGGGGGGAGAGGCTGGAAGCTGACCAGGGTTGGCTTATTGGTTGCCACGGGTGGCTTCTCCCCTCCCCCTTTTCCCCCAGATATGGGTGGGTGTTTGGCCTTCCGATGGCCACCCACCCCTGGACTGAGTTTTATGTCCGTTATCCCGATTTTCGCTTCAGGGAAGAGCTTGTGCACGTGTGATTATTTTTTTTTCTAACTATTATACAAACTGTTGTCACCTATGCGACCCCGAACTGGAGGAAAACTGGGCAAAATGGTGTGCAGGTGCTGAGGGGGCTGTTGTCATCCCCAGATGAAAAGATGGACTATTGGACTCAAGTGTCGGTGTCATCTGGCCCAGCCACGGTGAGAAGGTGACTGGAATAATTAGCCTCTGGACATGGGGGGGATGACCCTGGCCTTTCCCACTGCCGTAAGAGGGCAGTGAAGTCCAGCTCCTGATATGAAGATATGAAGATTTACCTGATCCAGTACTGTTTTGACGATCTGATGAAACCCTGACCAGTTGATTTTCCACCTCTTCTGTGATTTTTATGGCTGCTGAACTACTTGCGCTACGAGACTCCCCTCTCTTGCAGGTTTGGCCCTCCTCACTATCGAGGGCCTACCTCGATGACAGATTTTGGAATCCCGAGAGGTGGCATGCGGCGAGGAGGGGTTTGTGGGGTTTCTTGGGAAAATTTTTAAATAAAGTTTTAAATGGTTCTGGGAGGGGGGTGGGTTCTGTAGATTCGTTGGAAGAACCTGTCGGGGAGGAGGCCGGAGCCGGCTGAAGAGCACGGTATGAGAGATGCAGGTACCGGGGTCGAGGAAGGGGTTAGAGCTTGTGTTGTGGATGGTCACAATATCAGTACTGTGGGTGGGAGGGGCAGATATGGTGGGAGCAGGGGGCCACATCAGGTTATGGGAGCGCGCACCCACTGGCTTCAAGCGATAGCACGCTCCGGCCTCCAATGCTCACCTTGTTCCCTTGGTTGCACAGACCCTCAGGCCCTGGGCCTTTGGCTGATGCTGTGCAACACCCGGTCTGTGGTTAATAAAGCCCCCCTCATTTGTGATCTTGTGCAGGAGGGGGGAGTGAACCTGGCGGGTATTACGGAGATCTGGTTGGTCCAGGAGGGGGGGTCCCCCTCGTGAAGATGTGCCCATCTGGTTTTCGTGCATTTCATCAATCACAGGGGAGGGGAGCGGGGTTGGCAGTTGTCATTAAAGAAGGTCTTGGTCCGAGGGAGACTACTGTTCCTCAGACAGCCGGATGTGAGTCCCTCCTTGTGAAGTGGGGTCATGGGGTGCAGATGAGCTTGCTAGTTACGTACCTGGCTCCCTGCCACATGGCGGCAGCCCTGCTGAGCTGCTCAACATCATAGCCGCGATGGCGGTTGATACCCCCAGGCTTATGGTCATGGGGGATTTTAACCTGCCATCCGTTGGTGAGACATCTGAGATGGCTCGGGAGTTCATGGCTTCCATGACAACCATGGACCTGACCCAGTTAGTTCATGGCCCTACTCACACGGGGGGAAACACGCTGGACCTGGTTTTGTCTGGTCAGTGGTTGAGTGAGCTTGATATAGGGGATATAGTGATTGAACCCTTGTGATGGTTGGATCACTCCCTCCTTCGCTTGGACCTTCGAACCGCCTCACCTCACTGCAGGGAGGCGGAACCAATAAGATGGTTCTGTCCCAGGGGCCTGATGGATCCTGACAGGTTCCAGACGGAGCTTGGGCCATTTCCTGAGGCTCTGGCACACGGCTCGGCTGAGGACCTGGTGGCTGCCTGGGATAGGGCGGCCGCTGGAGCTTTGGATCGGGTCATGCCTTTGCAGCCTCTGTCCCGGCACCGATCTTGCCTGGCTCCTTGGTTTACCGAGGAACTGCGGGAGATGAAGAGGCAGAAAAGATGCCTAGAGAGCGGTTGGAGAGCCAGCTGTTCTGAATCTGACCGAACATGGATAAAGTCTCATAGTAAGACTTACCTGGTGGCGATAAAAGCGGCGAAGTATGATTATTTTGCCGCTCTTATTGCACCATCAGATAATCGCCTGGCCACCCTGTTTAGGGTGACCTGCTCCCTGCTCAACCAGGAAGCGCGGGAGGACCCCTTGAAGGGTAGAGCCGAGGAGTTTGTACAATATCTGCATGATAAAATCGCTCGGTTTCGGGAACACCTGGACTCTGACTGGGTAGATTCAGGGGGAAGGACGGAGGCAGGTCTTGTGAGCATTGTCTGGGAAGAGTTTGATTCTGTGACGCCTGAAGACGTGGACAGGATACTGAGCAGACTGAGGGCAGCCACATGTTTATTGGGCCCTGTCCTTCCTGGCTGGTGCTGGCCTTTCAGGAGGTTACACGAGGCTGGTTCCAGGGGATTATAAATGCCTCCTTGGGTGAGGGTGTCTTCCCCGCCGCCTTGAAAGAGGTGGTGGTGAGACCTCTCCTCAAGAAGCCTTCCCTGGACCCAGCAATGTTGGTAAATTATCGTCCAGTCTCCAACCTTCGCTTCGTTGCGAAGGTTATTGAGAGTGTGGTAGCACAGCAGTTCCCTCAGTACCTGGATGAATTGTCGTATCTGGATCCGTTCCAGTCAGGCTTCAGGCCTGGGTACAGCACGGAAACAGCATTGGTCGCATTGGTTGATGATCTCTGGAGGGCCCGGGACAGGGGTTGTTCTTCTGTCCTGGTCCTATTAGACCTCTCAGCGGCTTTTTGATACCATTAACAATGGTATCATGCTGCATCAGCTAGAGGAGTTAGGGGTGGGGGGCACTGTCCTACAGTGGTTCTCCTCTTTTCTCTCTGTCCAGTTGCAGTCCGTGTTGACAGGAGGGTAGAGGTTGACTCCGAGGCCCCTCGTATGTGGGGTGCCACAAGGGTCGGTCCTCTCGCCCCTTCTGTTCAACCTTTATGTGAAGCCGCTGAGTGAGATCATCCGTGGTTTCGGGGTGAAGTAACCACCAGTATGCTGATGACACCCAGCTGTACATCTCCACCCTAGACCACCCCAACGATGCCCTTGAAGTGATATCCCAGTGCCTGGAGGCCATGCGGATCTGGATGAGGAAAAACAGACACAGACTCAACCCATCCAAGACCGAATGGCTGTGGTTTCCGACATCCCGGTGTAGTCAGTTGGTGCCATCACTGACTATTGGGGGCGAGTCATTGGCCCCCACAGATAGGGCTCGCAATTTGGGTGTCCTCCTGGACTCACGGCTGTCTTTAGAAGAGCACTTGACAGCTGTGGCCAGGGGGACTTTCTATCAGATCTGCCTGATCCGCCAGTTGCGTTTCTATCTGGATCAGGACTCGTTAAATACGGTCAGTCATGCCCTCGTTACTTCCCGCCTGGACTACTGCAATGCTCTCTACATGGGGCTCCCCTTGAGGAGCACCCGGAGGCTCCAGCTGATCCAGAATGCAGCCGCGCAGGTGGTTATGGGAGTGGCATGGCGCTCCCATGTGACCCCTCCTCCTGCGCGAGCTGCACTGGCTCCCGGTGGTCTTCCGGGTGCGCTTCAAGGTTTTGGTTACCACCTTTAGAGCACTCCATGGCATCATACCAGGGTATTTACGAGATCGCCTTCTGCTACCAACAGCCTCTCACCAACCAGTATGCTCCCATAGAGAGGGGCTTCTCAAGGTGCCGTCGGCCAAACAGTGTCGGCTGGCGGCCCCCAGGGGGAGAGCCTTCTCTGTGGGGGCATCTACCATCTGGAACGAGCTCCCTCCGGAGATACAGAGGATCCTGGACCTGCGCACGTTTTGACGTGTTCTCAAAACGTTTTTATTTCAGCAAGCTGGCCTGGCCTAACTCTTCCTTTTAAATTTTTTTAAATGTTAATTTGTTTTTGAAATTGGGTGTTTTAAATTGTTTCGGCCAAAATATTTAATAATTTTAATGGGTTTTTATAATGTTTTGTATTATCTGTTTTTTATCTTGGCTGTTAGTATTCAAATTATAACAATTGTTACAGGTATTTAAACAATATCCCAATTATTATAACCATCAATTTTCTCAAAAGTACCTTCTAACATCTTAATTAAAAATTGGTTCATTATGTACATTGCTATATTTTCTTTTAATATAGTCTAATATAAATGTGAATAATAGTAATAATAATAATAATAATAATAATAATAATCACCATCATCATCATCATCTGTTTTTTTCTTCATCTGTTTCAGTAGATTCTAATAAAGGAGTGAGGCATAAATAATGTATCACTCTTGCATTCCATCAAAGATTAAGGATAACATAAAACTAATAACTGAATCATTCCTTCAAAACTTACACTGCTGTGCAGTCTAGTCCATTGTCTCATGGCACTTCCATCCAGTATTATTTCCACTCTTCAGTTCTTTTCAGATTATTTTGAAAAGGGTTATGGTTTTCAAAATGCAAAGAATAGGCAATGAATATCATACACCAATCAGTACTCTACCTCCAGGGACCAGGAGGACAGGCAAAAAATCTCATTCAATCAGAACCTCTTAAACTGTTTCTTGGAGCAAAAAACCCTCTGAACCCTCCACTATTCTCAATATGAAAATAGAAATAAAATTGTTATTCTCTATCCCTCTCTCAGTTTTTTAGAACACATTGTCTGCATTTGTTTGAACATTTGCAGAAGGATGTATGATAGTGCTCTAAAGAATAGCTTTAAAGCCTTCAAGTTATAAATTTGTTTTGTTCAAAACTGCATTGCTAATTGAAATGGTAAAAGAATGGCAGACTTCAATATTGTAACCAGGCATTTTTCCTAGTCAGCAACAATTGTATGTTGCTTCAATAGTTGAAGGAGAAGAGAGGGAAAGATAGAATTTAGAAAAGGTCATTATACAGAATAAAAAAAATTACCACTTATATGGCATATACATCTGTCTGATTACAGACTAAGAGATTTAAGCAGTGAATGTATTGTCCCAAAGGTACTTTTCTTTTTTTGCAAAAAGTTTTTTTATTTTTTTTCCCCAAACATACAAATTACATCTTTTCAGAACAGAGCTTTGATCCAGTCATCAATTTGTTCAATTTTTGGTCATTTTTAACAAAATTTTATCTATTCTATTTTACCATAACACTTATTTCTTAATCTTAAATCACATATTCAACTAATACCATCTTAATAAAAAAATAACAACACATATTTACTTTATCAAAACAATTACCCTTCTATTAATCCACCTTAAATCTTAATTCAATTAATAACTCATAATACATTTCAGTACAGTTCAAACATATTTATGCTTCATGATACTCATTAAATCCTTATTCCATTATTTATCAAATTTAAATCTTATCTTTAATCTTAAAAATATAGCAATTTAACATTTAAACATAGTTCTTAGTTCAACTAATGCTATTTAATGCAATTTCCCAATTATTCCAAATTCTGTCTATTAAACCATTCCATTTATATAACACCAATTAAATTTTGTTTATAAATCGTAATCATATATTATTTCAATTTTTTTTCTTTTTTACTTAAGTACAAAATGTTCCAATTATTACAATTGTTATACATATGTAACAATATCCCAATATCCCAATTTTCTAATTTAACCTTTTCTTTTATCCTTCCACTGTTAATCCCAATGTACTCATCCTTATTCCACTATTAATCCCAGTATGATCTTCTTTATTTTTCTCACTTCTAATCCCAGCATTATTATCTTTGTTTCAGTGTTAATCCCAGTGTAATCATTTTTCTCACTGTTAATCCCAGTGTAATCATCTTTGTTCCACTGTTAATCCCAGTGTAATCATCTTTATTTTTCTCACTGTTTATTTATTTTATTTTATTTATTTTAATTTGATTTATATGCCGCCCTTCTCCGGAGACTCAGGGCGGCTTATAATGCGTTAAGCAATAGCCTTCATACTTTTGTATATTTATACAAAGTCAGCTTTAATCCCAGCATAATCATCTTTCATTTTTGTAAATATATTATTAAAAGTATTCAAATTATAACAATTGTTACAGGTATTTAAACAATATCCCAATTATTATAACCATCAATTTTCTCAAATAGTACCTTCTAACATCTTAATTAAAAATTGGTTCATTATGTACATTGCTATATTTTCTTTTAATATAGTCTAATTTACCTATATTTTAGCTTCAATCCCTATTTCATTTCTAAATGTCTGTAACATATTTCTTCTCATATTTATTAATCTCAGTATAGTCATTTTATAAACCCAGGTCCTGGACTTTTTTATGTTCCCAAAGGTGCTTTTTTCAGTAGGCAGGAGACTTTCTTATTTTTTTCTTTGAAGACATTTTGCTTCTCATCCAAGAAACTTCTTCAGCTCTGTCAGGATAGTGGGGAATGGAGGGATTTATAGTTCTTGCAGACAGCTGGTCATGTGCATCCTTTTAGAGCAGAGATTCTCAAACTACGGTCCGCGGGCCAGATACAGCCCGCCGACACAATCTATCCGGCCCGCGCAGTGGTGGGATTAAGCCCCGCCCCTCACCTCCCAACCACTCCTTATGTGGCTGACTTTTCCCGCCATCCTCATTGCTCCTCCTCCAGCCATCAGCCTTATATATATCTTGCAGAATGCAGCCGCACTTCTGCGTACATCTGCTCACAGCTGCCCGCGTATTTCTGCTCACCGCTGCCCACGCACTTCTACTCACTGCTGCTTGCAAAGGTAAGGCTGAAGGGCGGGGCCGGCAGGTAGGGGCGAGCTGGTGGAGGGGTTATATTGGTGGCCAGTGGACTGACAGTGAACTGATGCACAGGGAGAGAGAGGGGCACTTGGGAGATGGTGGAATCAGAGTCCTTCCTATGTGTTTCCAGAAGCCACTCTGCCTAAATGGGGAGGGAAGAGAGCATGTGTGAGAGTGCGCTTTGAGCTCTTCCTGGCTGCCCAGTCTAAGTTGGGAGGGACGAGAGCATGCATGACAGCGCGTTTTCAGCTCTTCTCGGGGTTTTTTGCACAAGCTGCCCAGCCTAAATTCAACTATCACATTCGAACTTTAGTTTTTAATTCTTTACTTGCAAGAGATTCTCAGCAGTGCTGTGAAGCCTTTGCCTGGAACAAAAGGGGAAGGAACCACAATGGCCCATAGAGAGGAGAAGGGAGGGGAGGGATGTTCACCGACAGCTTCTCTCAGTCTGTCATTACTTCCATGCTACAGTGACCCTATTTGCCGCATAATGGTGTGAGCTCCCATTACTTGTCCCAGCTTCTGCCAACCTAGCAGTTCGAAAGCATGTAAAAAATGCAAGTAGAAAAATAGGGGCCACCTTTGGTGGGAAGGTAACAGCTTCTGTGCACCTTTGGCATTTAGTCCTTGGCCACATAACCATGTGGACAGTGCTGGCTCTTTGGCTTTGAAATGGAGATGAGCACCCCTAGAGTCCCCCTAGAGTCGGGAATGGCTAGCACATACGAGCGAGGGGAACCTTTATCTTTACCTTATTTATTGGTATCTTACTAATAGCAATTTTTAATCCCTAGGAAACAATTATGTCAAGGAAAAGAAAAAAGAAGAAAGAAAAAGAAGGAAGGAAGGAAGGAAGGAAGGAAGGAAGGAAGAGAAAGAAAGAAAGAAAGAAAGAAAGAAAGAAAGAAAGAAAGAAAGAAAGAAAGAAAGAAAGAAAGAAAGAAAGAAAGAAAGAAAGAAAGAAAGAAAGAAAGAAAGAAAGAAAGAAAGAAAGAAAGAAAGAAAGAAAGAAAGACTCTGAGTGCAGGATCTTTAAAGAACAGTGGGCTTCCGATTACTTTTTCATGCAATACAAGAAAAGATCTATTTGTCTGATATGCCAGAATTTAGTGGCTGTGTCAAGGAATACAATTTGTATTGGTACTACGAGACTCAACATAAGGACAAATATGATTGATTGGTTGGACAAGCGAGAAAAGACAAAATATTAAAACTGAAAAATGGATTGACAACTCAGCAAAATGCTTTTGTAAAGCAGAAGCAGATAAATATTTCATCACTGCAAGGAAGCTTTCAAGTTGCCAAGCCAAGTTACCAAGCACTGGCACACCATTTGTAGAAGGAGAATTTGTTAAAAATGCTTTCTTTCTGTTGCCAAAGAGATGTGACCAGAGAAGACTGATTTATTTAATACAGTGAGCCTTTCAGGACCTACAATTACACAAAGGATTGAAGAAATAGGGGACAATTTGCATCAGCATTTGCAAAACTCAAAAAAGGTTGCTATTTTTCGTTGGCACTCAACGAAAGCAATGACATTCATGATTCTGCACAACTTCTATTTTTCATTCACGGGACAAATTATTTTGAAGTCATGGAGGAGCTTGCTGCATTGAAAAGCATCAAAGGAACAACAACAGGAGAGGATATCTTTGAAAAGGTTCATCAAACTGTTAATGATTTGGAGCTGGACTAGGCTAAACTATCCAGTGTGACAACTGATGATGCTCTTAGCATGGTGGGATGTATGAAAGGAGTGGTTGCATGCATTAACAAAGAGATGGACAAACAAAACCACTCGCATCCAATAGCCATACACTACTTCATTTACCAACAAGTGCTGTGTTGTAAGTCACTGAAGTGGGACTCTCTCATGAAAGTTATGGTGTCTTGTGTTAACTTCATTAGGGCACATGTACTAAACCACAGACAGTTTCAGGAATTTCTATCTGAGCTACATGTTGCCTTGAAGATATTTTGTACCACACAGAAGTCCGTTGACTGAATCAAGGGAGAGTTTTGAAACATTTCTATGACTTACTTCCACAGGTTTTTGCTTTTCTAATTTCAAAAAACAAAGAAGTACCACAGCTCAAAGATGAGGAATGGAAATGACACCTTGCCTTTCTGACAGATTTAACAGAACTAGTCAACAATTTGAATGTGCAACTTCAAGGAAAGGGGAAGCTCATCTGTGATATGCCTTCACATGTGAAGGCATTTGAAGTAAAATTGGACCTCCTCATTAAACAAGTGAGGAAAGCCTCTGCCATCTCCCTACTACTCAAAGCTGTTGGCTGAAAAATTAACAGTTGCATTCCCAAACAAAAAGTGTGTGGATTCACTGGAAATGTTGCAAACGGAATTTCAAATTAGATTTAAAGAGCTTCGTGCACATGAACAGGACATACAGCTTTTCCAGAACCCATTTTCTGTTGACATAGAAATTGTTGATCCGATTTACCAAATAGAACTGGCTAAACAACAAAATTGTGACTCTCTGAAAGACATATTCAAGTCAAGCAGCCTTACTAATTTCTATGCATCTCTTCCCTTCTGAGACATATCTTAATCTCAGGAACCATGCACTCAAAATGGTAACCATCTTTGGCAGCACCTATGTCTGTGAACAGACTTTCCCAAATGAAACAACTGAAATCTCCAACCAGATCCAGACTAACTGATGAACACTTGCATCACTTGCTATGAGTGGCAGTGAGAAATACAGAACCGGACGTTGAGTTTCTCATCAGCCAAAAACAGGCCCACACTTCCCATTGAATTAGTATATATTTATGTTGGTTAAAATTGTTCTTCATTTTAAATATTGTATTATTTCATGGTTTTTTTGTACTACAAATAAAGATATGTGCAGTGTACATAGGAATTTGTTCGTTTTTTTTTCAAACTATAGTCTGGCCCCCAACAGTCTGAGGGACCATTATCCCTCCTTAATGCACCACTGGGGGGAGTGGGTTATGCTGATTCTTGCCTTCTTCTGCCTGCTTCCAATGTCTCTCAATGTCGATCTTGGGGGTTTTAGTTACAGTCTTAATTGGTGCAATTCTCAGTCTGGTTTATTGTGTGGTCATCTGAAACATATGATCAGGAGTTTGTTTTATTCTTTTTTTAATGACCTACTTTAAAGAGCCTGAAGCTGCTGTTGTAATGAAGTTAGGCAAGTGGCAAGAAAGTTTGTGCTCTTTTTCCCTTTGGGTGGGTGGGGAGTCTTATTAAGTAAATAGATTCCTTGGGTTGAGCAAGCACAGCTTAAGAAGGACAAAGGCAAAATGGACTGCTAAATTGCCCACCCAGTTACATGACCACCCAGTCATGCCTACCCAGCTGTGGGCACATGAATCAGCCCCCTGTTTAAAAAGTTTGAGGACCCATGTTTTAGAGGGTCGTTGAAACACTTGGAGGTTTATCTGTATCCTCAGGGTCACGTAAGTAGTGTTCCTGGTTCCTGTCGTCTGCATTTTTTTTTCCTGGAAATCCATTCCTACTCCCACACCATTCAAAGGGTGTTCAAAAAGCTTTTAGCTATACAATTTATTTATTTATTGGTTTGATTTATATGCCACCCTTCTCTGGAGACTCAGGGCGGCTTACAACGCATTAAGCAATAGCCTTCATACTTTTGTATATACCTGCTTAATAGGGCTTTTGCTCCCCACCGGCCTTAAGTGGAGTTCTTTTTTTATACAAAGTCAGCTTATTGCCCTCACAATCCAGGTCCTCATTTTACCTACCTCAGAAGGATGGAAAGCTGAGTCAACCTTGATTTGGGATCAAGGGTGATTATTTCGGATGAACACCCTTGAACACCCTGTCAAGTAGGAGGGAGTAGAAATGGATTTCCAGTAAAAAAAAATGCAGTCCAGTTGCCTCCTGATGAAAGCATCTTTGGGACAACCATGACCTGGAAGACTGAGAATCTCTATAGACTTTCAGTGAATGTATTATTATATCTTTAAGTTAATAAGAATGAGGACCTGCTAACTCATCAAAAGACCAATTAATTAAGATAGAAATTAATTATCTAAGTTGCCAAATTTGGATGGAAGCTTAGGAACCAAAGGACTGAAATTGATTCCAGTCCAGACATCACCAGAGAACTACCAGAGGACTGGAAAAGAGCTGATGTAGTTCCCATCTTCAAAAAAAGGGGGAAAAATAGATCCAGGAAACTACAGGCCTATCAGCCTGACCTCAATACCAGGGAAGATTCTGGAAAAGGTAATCAAGCAATGAATCAGAGAACACCTAGAAGCAAACGAAGTAATAACCAAAAGCCAACATTGGTTTGTCAAAAACAGGTCATGCCAGACAAATCTTATTGCATTCTTTGACAATACCTACGAAGATTCTGGATAGGATAATCAAGCAAGTAAGCAGCAAACACCTAGTGGCAAACCAAAAGCCAACATGGTTTTGTCAAAAACAGATCATGCCAGACAAATCTTATTGCATTCTTTGATAAGGTGACAAAATTAGTAAACCAGAGGAATGCTGTGGATATAATTTATTTGGACTTCAATAAGGCATTTGATAGAGGAAACCACAAGCTACTACTTGATAAGATAGAAAAAATGTGGGGTAGATACCATTATCACCAGATGGATTTGTAACTGGCTGAACAACTGCACTCTGACTGACTACAGCATGTAGTCCTCAATGGAACTGCATTTACATGGAAGAAAGTATGCCATGGGGTATCCCAAGGGTCTGTTTTAGGCCCAGTACTCATCAGTGATATGGATGAGGGGATAGATGGGGAATTCATCAAATTTCCAGATGACACCAAGTATTGGAATAGCCAATACTCCAGAAGATATGCTTAAGATACAGAAGGATCTTGACAGATTTGAGCATTGGGTCCTATCTAACAAAATGAAATTCAGTGGTGAAGAAAGTGAGGTTCTACATTCAGGCAAAAAAAACTAAATGCACAGGTATAGTGTAGATGGTATCTTGCTCAGTAGTAATTGTGAGAGGGATCTTGGAATCCTAGTGGATAATCACTTGAATATGAGCCAACAGTGTGCTGCAGTTACCAAAAAAGCCAACACTGTTCTAGGCTGCATTAACAGAGGAATATATTTCAAGTAGGTTTAATCGTAAGTAGAAGAACCTCCAAAAAGCCATCATTATAGGTATATATCTACATATGACAGGAACCGGAAATACCTCACAGACGCAGCTGAAGGCAGCTCCTCAAAAGTCAGGGAATACATCTCAAACTAATGTTAATGTTAATATTAATTCTATTTATATACCGCCCTTCTCCCAAAGGACTCGGGGTGGTGTACAGCCAATTTAAAACACAAATATACAGACATCATAATTAAAATTATTAAAATCATTAAACAGTTTTGGCCAGAATTAAAACCCCAAGTTAAAACTCCAATTTAAAATCATTTAAATGGATAGTCGGAACAGTAGGATCTTGAGGGCACAGCAAAAAATCTAGAGGTCAGAGATCTTGCATATTTCTGGGGGCAGTTCATTCCAAAGGGCAGGAGCTCCCACAGAGAAGGCTCTCCCCTTGGGTGTCGCCAGCTGACATAATTTGGCCAAGGGTACCCTGAGGAAACCCTCTCTGTGGGAGCAGACTGGCCGGTGAGAGGCTACTGATGGCAGAAGTCGGTCTCGAAGGTACCCAGGTCCTATGCCATGGAGCGCTTTGAAGGTGGTGACCAACACCTTGAATTGCACCCGGAAGACCACTGAGAGCCAGTGCAGCTCACGCAGGAGAGGTGTTACATGGGCGCAGCGGGTTGCGCCCATAACCACCTGTGCGGCCGCATTCTGGACCAGTTGGAGCCTCAGAGTGCTCTTCAAGGGGAGCCCCATGTAGAGAGCATTACAGTAGTTCAGCCAGGAGTTGACAAGGATGTGAGTGACTGTGTGCAGGGCATCCTGGTCCAGAAAGGGACGCAACTGGCAGGTCTGGCAAACCTGATAAAAAGCCTCCCTGGCCATGGCCGTCATATGCCCTTCTAAAGACAGCTGTGTATCCAGGAGGACACCCAGATTGTGGGCTCTGTCTGTGGGGGGCGAGAATTCACCCCCAATAGTCAAGTGATGGCACCAGCTGACTATACTGGGACGCCGGAAACCACAGCCACTCGGTCTTGGAAGGGTGAGCCTACTTCTCCCCATCCAGACCCACACGGCCTCCAGGCAGCGGGACATCACATCAAGGGCATCATTGGGGTGGTCTGGGGTGGAGATGTACAGCTGAGTGTCATCAGCGTACTGATCGACTTTCACCCGAAAACCACAAATGATCTCACCCAGCAGCTTCACATAAATGTTGAACAGAAGGGCCTCGAGGTCGACCTCTGCCCCCCTGCCAACACAAACTGCAAACGGTCGGAGAGGAAGGAGGAGAACCACCATAGCATGATGCCTCCTATTCCTAACCCCCTCAACTGCTGCAGCATGATACCATGGTCGATGTTATCAAAAGCCCTGGGAGATGTAATAGGATCAGAACAGAGGAGCAACCCCTGTCCCGAGCCCTCCAGAGATCATCCATCACCGCGACCAATGCCATTTCTGTGCTGTACCCTGCCTGAAGCCCGACTGGCGATCTCATCTCTGAAAGACCAATATTCCCTCACTATTGCCGGAACTGCCTTCTTCTCATCTGGCTACCCATTCATAACGATAGCCTTCAGTGCCTGTAAAGCCACATGAGTACCTGTGTGCTGCCTAAGCTGACAGCCGATGATTTGTGACATTAAGATAATCTGCTTGGAACAGGAAAAGTTTGTTCCTGTTGCAACCAGCAGACCGCCTGATGCTCATGTTCTCCTCCAAGTGTCACCTGACCTAATGTAGCCCTACTCAGGGTATCACTAATATAAATTTCACATCCTGGCTTGTAGACAATGTTATGGTTGTAATTCTGCAAACTAAGCATCATGCTCTGCAGACATTTGGGAGCACACAAAAGGGGCTTCTTGAATATGGCTATTAGCGGCTTGTGATCAATTTCGGCTATGATTGTATCCTGGCCATAAAGATAATGATGGAAACACTGGTAGGCAAATACAAACTTAAGCATTCCTTTTCAATTTGAGCGTAGTTCAACTTGGCAGAAGAGAGCGCTCTGGATGTGTATGCAATCGGCTGACCTTCTTGCATTAGGCAACATCCTAGGCCATTTTTACTCGAGTCACTTGGATGGTAACAGTCTTTGTAATATCGTAATATTTTAACACTGGAGCAATAGTTACCAAGCATTTTATCTCCTGTACTGCCTGCTCATGCTTGGGGAGCCAATGCCAAACTGCATCTTTGTCCAGAAGGCATCTCAATGGCTGACACACCTCCGATAGGTGCAGCAGAAATTTTGCTAAATAGGTAACAAATCCGATAAATCTCTGCACTGATTTAACATCAGCAGGCGGTGGCATCTCCACAATGGCTCTAATCTTATCTAGGTCAGCTTTTAAACCTCATGAGGACAAAATATGCCCATGGAAGCAGACTTCGTGCACCTTAAATTGCAAATTATTTACACTGAGCCTTAACCTCATCTGCCTACACCGATCTAATAGTGCTATTAACTTCTCATCATGGTCATGCTCAGCTTTTTCATCTGTTTCACCACAGCCAACTATAAAAATATCATCAGCTATTGGCTCAATTTCATCGAGCCCACTCAGTAATTCATGCTGCTTTCGCTGATACACCTCTGGTGCTACCAAAACTCCAAAGGCTAATTTAAGCCATCTCTTTCTACCCCATGGGGTCCAGAACGTAGTCATGTAGCTACTCATTTCATCCAGTTTGCATTATAAGAAGGCGTCTCTAGCGTAAAAACATGTGCTTTGGGTAGCTTGTGCAAAACATCATCAAAACGTTGGCATTAAATAATGTGACCACTTCAGGTCCACATTCAGAAACTTGGGATCAATGCAAATTCTAATCTTCTCTGGCCTCCTAATAACAACCATGCTGCTTATCCAGTCAGTGGGCTCAGTTACTGACGTAATATGTCCTTCCATCTCGGACTTACCAGTTGTGTTTTAAGCTGCTGCTTAATAGCTATAGGCACATTGCATGGTGCACTTTGTACTGGGGAAATAGCAGGGTCAAGTCCAAAATGAACTTCACCTGGAACAGATACTATGGGGCCCTCAAACATTTCCTGGTATACATGGAGGATTTGCTGTTTTGTCAATGGTCCCACCAGAGATTTAGGGGAGTAACTCATAACATTGTGTAACTCGACCGGAATGGTAAACTGCATCAAACCCAAATGCTCACATGTTGATCCTGACAATAATGGTTTCTGATCAACTTCCACAATCTCAGATTCAAGTTTATAAATATCCCCACGTATGCTGCATTCTGTTTGAAATAGGCCCAGTGAGTTCATTAATTCTCCTGAATATAACTTCAATTTAATACTGCTAGACTGAAGAAGTATCTCGGGTGCCAGTTTCATTTTGTCCTTTAAACTCATAACATCACAGGTTGCACCTGAGTCCAGCTGATGGGGTTGAATTATGTTGTTAAACCTGAGATTCACAAACCATTTTTTGCCCTTGGAGTGTATTGTGCTGATACATTCTCTGAGTCTAATGTTTGCTCAATTGTATGCAGCTTCCTCACTTCCCTTTTCCGTGCCTGACACACTCCTGCAAAATGATTTAGCCTCCCACACACTCTGCAGATTTTCCCATATGCTGGGCACTGCTCTCTCTCATGTATGTGCATACTGCCGCAATATTTGCATGCTACTTGTTTACAGGTGAATAATGAACTGTCTTTTATTCTGATATTTGTATTGATAATTCATCATACTTGGCTGTTGTTTAGAGAATGTATTAACACAATCCTTACCCAGCTCTAGGACTCTCAGCCGTTTGTCAGTAAGTTCTATAGTCCGACACATCTCAACTGCTGCTTGTAGGCTTAAATTATGCTCCCTCAAGAGATGGCAGCGTGTGCTTTCACTAGTAACACCCAAAACTATTTTGTCCCGAATGAGCTGATCCCTTAAGGGGTCTGCTGCTTTTTCCTTTAAGCATTTTGTTTAACTGGCTGCTTTTTCCTTTAAGTGTGTGACAAAATTATCTATCGTTTCGCCTTCTTCTTGCTTGCAGCTGCCAAATATATATTTTTCAAAAATAACATTTTTGAGAGGTCTGAAATAAGTCTCTAAAGTGTCTAGAATAACTTTGTTATCTCTTTCTTGCTCCACAGAAAGGGTTAAATTGTGTCTGTAGATATGGAGGCATTCACTGCCTATCAATTTCCTTAATGTGGCAGCTTGAACTGCTGCCAAATTCTCTTCCAAGCCTGTAGCTAAGGTATAATCTTCGGACTCTGCCCTGAATTTATTCCAATTGTTGCCACAATCTCCACTCATCCTCATAGGTTCAGGCAGTGGTATACTGTTAGCAGCTGCCATACTTCCACTGCTTAGCTTTCGGGAGTATGTTTCAAATGTATCCAGAAGACATGGATTCAGGCTTCTGACACCATGTTTCAAGTAGGTTTAATCATAAGTAGAAGAACCTCCAACAAGCCATCATTACAGATATATATCTACATATGATAGGAACCAGAAATATCTCACAGGCACAGCTGAAGGCAGCTCCTCGAGAGCCAGGGAATACATCTCAAACTAATCCTGCCAAGACTGCAGACATAACCCTTGTAACAGAATACAATCAAGATCACATGAAGTGTTAATACCACTATATAATGCCTTGGTAAGACCAATACTGCATCCAGTTTTGGTTGCCACGATAGAAAACAGAAGTTGAGACTCTAGAAAGAGTGCAGAGTGGGGCAACAAAGATGATTAGGGGCCTGGAAGCTAAAACATATAAAGAACAGTTGCTCTGAATTGGGTATGTCTAGTGTAATGGGAAAAAAAAGTACTAGGGGTGGCATGATAGCAGTGTTCCAATATTGCAGGAGTTGCCACAAAGAAGATTTATTTATTTATTTATTTAGCGTATGGCTGGTCACACGCAGTATTAAAACACTTCATTTTTACAGGTTAAAACATTTTAAAAAAGAAAAAAAGCAATAAGAAAACCTGAGAGGAAAACAGAAATAACATTTCAGAGTTTAATATCAAGTTTGGAGATCCAGTCAGTAACTGTTGTTGTTATGCAGAGGAAGTCCCTAGAATCACCTGGATACCTTCTGTTAGGGCATTCTCTCACTATATGTTGGATAGTCTGTCGGGGGGCCCCACAATCACATTGTGCTGAAGGTGTCTTTCCCCATTTATACAAGGAGTCAGCAAACACCCCATGAGTCATTCTAATTCTGTTATATGTCACCCATATGTGTCGGGGTAGGTTAAATCCTGGAGATATACTAATAGGATTAATATGCTCAGAGATATCTTGGGGGGAATAGCTATTCCATGCTTCCATCCACTTTTGTGTGGTGTTCTGATGATCAGCCATCAACTTAAGCGCTGTCAAGAGTGGTGGATTTCTTCACTTTAATTAGCATCTTAAGAGATCAGGAATGTATCCATGAATGGGTAGAGAGGAATTTAACAGGATCTTACTATACTCCCGAATGAGAGCTTCTTGTCATCGTAAGTGTGGGGGAAGTATATGACTAAGAACTGGTAACCAGTAATTAGGTGTAGATTTTATACATCCAGTAATTAGCTTCATCCTATGATTCAGTTGAACATCAATAAGTCCTATATGTGAGCTGTTTATCCATATAGGTGCACAGTATTCCGCTGCAGAGTAGCAAAGCCTGAGGGCTGCACATAGAAGAATTGGGGCTGAAGTTCCCCAAGTTGTTCCGCATAGTTTTGGTAGGATGTTATTTCTGCTGTTAACCTTGGCAGTCATATTCTGAATATGTTTTTTAAAAGACAGGGTCCTGTCTAAGGTAACCCCCAAGTATTTTGGTGTTGCCTTGAATGGGAGCAATTTGTTGTTTAGATATACAATTTGTTGTTAAGGTGAAAACATGATGTAACTATTTTACATACACTTGGGATTAACCTTCATTGGTGGAAGTATGTGCTCAAAATTGCAAGGTCGGCTGTAAATACGCCTTTTGTAGCTTCGATTTCCTTGTAGTTATATGCTAATGCCAGGTCATCAGCATAAGAGAACTTTGTTGATAGCATGGATGGTATATCGGAAATGTATCAGTTAAATAAAGATGGGGCCAGCACGGAGCCCTGAGGGAGTCCGTTATTCAGATTCCTTTGCTTACTGATTTTGTCACCCATGAGGACTTGAAAGGTCCTTGCTGAGAGCATGTTATTTATTAGGCGGCCCATAGTCTATAAGAGACAGCGGAGAGGAATTTGTTTAAAAGGCCCTCCCTCCATACTGTGTCATATGTTGCTGTGAGATCCACAAATACAACAGATGTTTTCAACTTATTCTGATAGCTGCTTTCAATATGGCTTGTAAGACTAAGGACCTGATCAGCACAGCTCCGATAGATCTAAACCCAGCCTGTTCAATCGGTATTTGTTCGTTAATTTTCTGTCCGATTCTGTTAAGTATCAACCTTTCAAGTAGTTTATAACAGACACTTAACAGAGCAATGGGGCGATAGTTTTCTGGCTTATTGCTTTCTTTTCCAGGTTTTAATATGCTGATTACCTTGATTCTTTTAAATTCTGGAGGTAGCCTACTGGAAGTTAGGATATCTGTATAGAATTTTGCCAGCCATTCTCTTGTGCGAGATCCAGAATGGATGATAAATTCTGGTATTACTTCGTCAAAACCAGGAAATTTTCCAGCTTTGACATTCTTCAGGGCAGTGTCTATTTCAGCTGCTTGGGAGGGTCGAGCTTATTCCTGGTTAGACAATCTCAGAGTTTTTAGATGCTTTAGTTCTCTTTTCACTAGTTTAGTATGTTTCTTATCATAGGGTACTCTAGTTAAGTTGACAATTCAAGTTGCTACTTGATCTGGAGTAACCTTATTGTTTACACTGAGCTGGTTGTCTCCTCCCAGTTTTCTCAGTAGGCTCCATGCCTTCCTACTTGAATGTTTAAAATCTAATCCAGACATAGTTTGCTCCCATTTCTGCCTATGCGCCAAGTCAAGATTATGAAGAAGTTCGTCGGCTATCTCAGCATCATCATTCTCTAAAAGTTTTTGCTACAAGTTTTCACAAGTTTCATTCCATCCAGCAATATATTCCTTGCGGAAGCCAAGTGGGATGGATTTTTTAGCCGATGACATAAGTGCTCCAACAAAGCGATAGTAGCTGTTACTAATTGCCGGAATATGTCCTATTGTGTTCTCAAGATCCATCATGTACTTTTCCCAGTTATCCGTCTTCAAGTTCCACCTTGGTCAAGGTATACATCTAATAATAGGTATCTTTATTCCTGTCTTAATAATGACAGGTCTGTGTTGGCTATGAGGAAACATTGGTAGCACTTGTCAGGAAGCAGGTATAGGTTTGGTATTATCTTGTGTAACAAAACATAGGTCTGGGTTGTACTCTTTATTCCATGCAGCTGATTTAAAAGTTCCTCAATCTTTAGCATGAAAAACTAGATATAGATTGTTCTTCTCTGCCCATTCACAGAGAGTCTTGCCGTTAGTATCATTAAGCGTATATCTCCATTGAGTATGATGGCTATTAAAATCTCCCATGTAGATGCCTGGGTGTGGAATTCTTGAAAGAACTGTGTTAGGCCAGGAGATAGTAGGGGGCTTATAGATGCTCATAACTTGGGTATCTCGAATCTTAGTTGTGATAGTGTAGATGTTATAGATATGCGTAGATATATCAATAGATATGCGTTTTCAATGTTATTACGCACATATGTTGTCAGGCCATAAGTTTGATGAAAAATAGCGCTTAAGACGTCATATCCAAGTATTCTTCCTCTGCTTTTAAGCTGCTGTTCATTCTCAATGCGTGTTTCCTGGATCACAGCCAAATCAACACAGTTTTCAAGTAGTTTGGAGAGATGTTCACATTTTGATCTACTACTGCCTTCGATGTTAAGTTGGCATATACCTATTGAACTTCCAATATTCCGAATCATTTTAGCATTGGTATTTGTTATTTCTGCTGTTTCTGTTTTTTGGGGGGGGGGTACTTAAAAAGGTCCTTAAAAGGACCATGGGGTTGTGCGTGAAACGAGGAGATCCTTGCGGATGTCTGGCTACCAGTCCGTCTGTTACTTATTTAGCACCACCCAGGAGGCATGTGTGGCTTAAGGATTGCCAAGGACACAAGTAACTTTGCCTTCCCACAAAGAAGAGGAGGGAATCAAACTATTCTCCAAAGCATCTGAGGGCAGGACAAGAAGCAATGAATGGAAACTAATGGGGGGGGGGGCAACCTAAAACTTAGAAGAAATTTCCTGACAGAATAATTAATCAGTAGAACAACTTGCCTCCAGAAGTTGTGAATGCTCCAATAGCGGAAGTTTTAAGAAAGGATTGGACAACCATTTGTCTGAAATGGTATAGAGTTTTCTGCCTGAGCGAGAGGTTGAAAATTAGAAGACCTCCAACGTCCCTTCCAACTCTGTATTTCTATTCTATTGTTTGTCTGATTTTGTGAAAGTGACTTTATCATACAACTATCATCCAGATGTATCAAGAAATTCATAAATGGAACATAAGATGATTCCTTTTCATTGTTGCTCTTTAACAATGTTACCTTTGATTTTCAAGAGTATTTAGCTATCAGAATTGGGAGACATAATTAGACCTTTTCTGTGTGATTTTGTTCAGTCCACTTTAAACAGCTGCTTAAATTGGTAGTCATGAATTTTGAAAATAAATAATGCTTTTTAAAAAAATAGATCTGAAACTAATATTTTTCTCTTGGTTATTTTGACTTAAAGTTTGGCATATTTCATTACTGATACTATTGTTTTATTTATCCCATCTTTGAGTGAAAGAAGTCTTGATGTTTTCTGAGCTTGGTTGCTTGCTTGCAGATGTTTTATTACCGACTAGGTAATATCATCAGGATATTACATAATTGACTAATAAAATGTCTTCAAGCAAATAACCACGTTCAGAGGGAACCAAGGACTACACATTTCAACCCTGAGTTATTATATTCTCTTCTATTTGTCTATGGAGATTCTCAATCATCCAGGTCATGGTTGTGTCAGAAGTACTTTTTTTAAGGGCAACTTTCCAGTTTCCATTTGAAAAAGCACTTTTGAGACATGCTCTTCTATTGGCATTAATGACAGTTTTCAAGTCTTTTTAAATCAATATAAAATTAAGTAGTCATAATGATGTGAATATTTATAATTACTGAGATTAACTTTAGTGATTAAATCAGCATGAACTGTGTTTTAAAATAGCTTGATGTAATGTTTTAAAACTTAAAACTGAAATTAATAATCACCTTGTTTAAGTGCCTAACCATTTCCTTTCACAGTTGTTTGGATGGATTTTTTGCAAAATCCAACCTGGAACACTTGTTCTTGCAATTATGGCAATGATGGCTTTTGAGGGAGTAGCAAATCTTCAAAAAGAATGGAGTATTGTGGGAGAATTTAGTAATTTGCCCCAGGAAGAATTACTGTTGTGGATAAAAGCAAATACTAAACCAGGTAAAACAAGAGTAGAACAACTCCTTTTATAGCAATGTAGTATGTAAAAACTAATAGATTTTATCTATTTTATCTAAGCACTTTTAAGTGCTTAACACTGAACAGTTTTTCCTAATGTCTTGATTTCTTGTGACTGCCATGTAAATGATACAGTTTAAGAAAAAACTGTCTTTATAAATACTATTATATGAAATTATAAAATTTTTAAATAGAAATAAAACCTTTATAAGATTATGTTTATTTTTTTTTAATTTTTGTGGTTTGGAGGGAGAAGTTGATTTTTAATCAATTATACAACCTAAAAATATATGGTAGTTTTTAGTTCTTTTTCCAATTATTCCTGCATTTTTAGATATCCTGTTATTTCAGATGCTGTTTTTGCTGGTGCAATGCCCACAATGGCAAGTGTAAAACTATCTGCACAACGACCTATTGTGAATCATCCCCATTATGAGGATGCAGGTTTACGGTAAGGCTTAAGTCCATATTTTAAGATTTGTTGTGATTGATGCATTATAGGAATTTTCTAATTCCTGTAATTCCTCTAATCAATATGAAGGTATAAGAATCTGACACAGTTGAACAGGGAGGGAAAAAAAGTTATATTCATAATAAAGCATATTACTGCTATTAATTGTAGGATACCAATATGCCATGAATAATTCTTGGTATTTATCTGTTTCCTGCCTCACTCTATTTGTAATATTTTTAAATATTTTAATTTGTAGCAGAATTTAAAAGAAAACAGATACAATTAATATTTTCCTTTAAATGTGGTGGGAGGGAATATAGTAAGTAGATGATATTTTAGAATGCATTTATTATAGGCAGCAACTTCATCATTTTATCTTTTAGAAATTGGTGTTTTGTGAAAAGTAATACTCAGACTACTGTAAGACCAATTTTATGAATGAACAACTTCCCCCTAGATATTTATTTTAATTTTGATTATTTGGAATGAAGTTTTAAATAGGGAATTTGCATCAAATTCCCTATTTAAATTGCCCGATCTAGTTTTTATCTCAGGACACTGGCATGATGAATTTAGTGGGGGAATACCAGTCATTCAGCCCCCTTTCATGGACCAATCATTATCTCCTCCGGTTGGGCTTCCACTTTCACTCCTCGCCGCTGGAATGTGGGACCGACCAACTGGTTCCACCCCAAGCACCTGATGGACCCTGATAGGTTTTAGATGGAGCTTGGGCCAATGCCTGCCTCTCTTTCCCACTCCCCGGTTGAGACTCTGGTGGAGGCCTGGGAAATGGCAGCCGCCAGGGCTCTCAACCATGTCGTGCCTTTGCAGCCTCTGATCTGATGCAGATCCCCGTTGGCCCCTGGTTTACTGAGGAGCTCCAGGAGTTGAAACGCTGGAGGAGAGGCCTAGAGAGCTGTTGGAGATCCAGTCATTCCGATTCAAGCCGTGCTCAGCTACGATTTTTTACGAGGTTTTATCTTGTGACAATGGAGGCACCGAAGCGTTCTTACTTCTCTGCCCTCATCGCATCAACAGATAATCGTCTGGCCACCCTGTTTAGGGTTTCCTGCTCCTTCTTGAATAGGAGAGCAGAGGATGACCCTCTGCAGGGCTGGGCCAAGGAGTTTAATCAACGTCTGCTGGACAAGATCGCTCGGATTTGGGCCGGTCTGGACTCTGACTAGACAGGGTTGGACGGAGGGGGGGGGGATGACTGGTTGTGTTATTTGGGAGGAGTTCGAGCCTGTTACTCTGGAAGAAGTGGACAGGATCATGGGTAAGCTGAGTGCTGCCACGTGTGTATTGGACCCGTGTCCCTCCTGGCCCATTTATTTGGGCTACAAGAGGCTGGATCCAGGCAGTAATTAATGGATCCTTGGGTGAGGGAAGCTTCACTACCGCCTTGAAAGAGGCGGTGGTGAGGCCCCTCCTCAAGAAACCTGCTTTGGACCTAACTATTTTAAACAATTTTCATCCTGTCTCCAACCTTCACATGGTGGAGAGCATGGTGGCACCTCAACTCCCGTTGATCCTGGATGAAGCAGAGTACCTGGATCTGTACCAATCGGGTTTCAGGCCCGGGTACAGTATGGAGACGGCATTGGTCGTGCTGGTGGATGATCTCTGGAGGGCCCGAGACAGATGTTACTCCTCTGTCCTGGTCCTATTAGATCTCTTGGCGGCTTTCAATACCATCGACCATGGTATCTTGCTGCGACGCCTCAAGGGGTTGGGAGTGGGAGGCACTGTTTTACAGTGGTTCTCCTACCTCTTGGAACGTTCGCAGGTGGTGTTGGCTGGGGGACAGAGGTCGACTCCAAGGCCCCTCACTTGTAGGGTGCCCCAGAGGTCGGTCCTCTCTCCTCTTTTGTTCAATATCTATATGAAGCTGCTGGGTGAGATCATCCGGAGTTTTGGGGTGAGGTATCATCAGTATGCTGATGATACCCAGCTTTTTATATCCACCCCAAACCAACCCAGTGATGCCCTCGATGTGATGTCCCAGTGCCTGGAAGCGGTGCAGATCTGGATGGGGAGGAACAGGCTTCGGCTCAACCCTGCTAAGACCAAGTGGCTGTGGGTACCGGCATCTCGGTCCGATCAAGAGGTTCCATCTTTGGTCATAGGGGATGAGGTGGTGCCCCCTGTAGATAGGGTGCGCACCTTGGATGTCCTCCTGGACTCACAGCTAAACTTGGAAGATCGTGTAATGGCTGTAACCAGGGGGGCATTCGCCCAGGTTTGCCTGGTGTGCCAGTTGTGCCCCATTTGGACCTAAATGCCCTACGCACGGTTACCCATGTGTTTGTCACCTCCTGTATTGACTACTGCAATGCCATCTACATGGGGCTGCCCTTAAAGACCACTTGGAGGCTTTAGCTGGTGCAGAATGTGGCCGCACGGGTTGTGATGGGAGTATCTCAATACTCTGATGTTACACCTCTCCTACGCAACTTGCATTGTTTGCCGGTTGCCCTCCGGGTGAGATTCAAGGTGCTGGTGATTACCTATAAGGGCCTATATGGCTTAGGCCTGGGATATTTGGGGGGGGGCACCTGCAACCAGCAACAGCTGCCCATCGCCCAGTGCGTTCTCCAGCGCGCTGTTTGGAGAATCCAAAGCGTGGGTTTAGAGCAGTGTATTAGCCAGAGACTGAGTGTATATTACTTTAAATTTTCCTAGGATCCACCTCCTTCGCTCAACTGGTGTCAGTTTTATTCACTCAGTGGAGCTGAAGAGACTGATCTTAGGCTTGCTCTGTAGAATATTCTGTTGGATTCCACGCTTTGGATTCTGCCATTAATTTTAATTGGAGCTTAACTTCCTTTTATTATTGACATCTTATTTGTGGTGAGATTGTTGTATTTGGTGATCTGTGGTTTGGATTCATGGTAGTGAGTCCTGTTGGGCCTTCAGACCTTCTAGGCCTTCTACCAAAAAAAAAAAAAAAGGAAGAAGGTCGACATTCCATTGAATGTTCACAGGTCCCTTCACTGGTGGATCTCACTGGAAATGAAAAAAGGGAGTCTTCTGCAGGAACCGTCTCGCATAACAATCACCACAGATGCGAGTCTCCAAGGATGGGGTGCCCACCTTTCCTCTCACATGGCTCAGGGTCGCTGGTCCCAAGTGGAGTTAGCCAACGATATCAACTGGCTAGAGCTGCGAGCGATCAGGCTTGCGCTGCTTCGCTTCCAATCCCTCGTGGAAGGCCTCCATGTCCGCATCCTCATGGACAACATAACAGCAAAGGCGCACGTCAACAGAGAGGGAGGGACAAGATCAGTGCCTCTGATGGAGGAGGCAACCCTACTGTTTACCTGGGTAGAAAGACACACGAGATCGCTAAGCGCAAAACACATAGCGGGCACAGACAATCGCCACTCGGATTGGCTCAGCCGACAACAGGTAGATCATGCGGAATGGATGCTCCATCCATTGATCTTCCAGGAACTGTCACTCAGGTTCGCCTTGCCAATGTTAGATCTTTTTGCAACTCAGAACAACATGCAACTCCCAAGATTTTTCTCCTGTTATCAGTGTCCAAAGGCAGAAAATGTTGATGCACTTCACTGTCTGTGGCCTCAAGGGCTTCTTTACGCCTTCCCTCCTCTTCCTCTCCTTCCGAGAGTAATTCGAAAGATCCTTCTCGAGAAGGCGGACATTCTCCTCGACGCTCCCTACTGGCCCCGCAGACCTTGGTTCACGGACTTGAAGGAACTGTCAGTCGAACCCCCCTGGAGGATTCCAGGGGACAGGATCTCTTTGAGCTAGGGGGTCATACTGCATTCAGATCCAGTTGACTGTCTGGCACTTGAGAGGATCCGGCTGTCCAAGGATAACCTCTCAGAGGGTGTAATCTTGATCATACACGCCTCCAGACGACCATCTACAATGAGAATATACAACGCCACCTAGCGGTCCTTCTGCGCCTGGTCTGCCTCACAACATTCTGATCCAACCTCCTCCTCAGTTTCGGAGGTCTTGGGTTTTCTTCATTCCGGCTTCAACAAAGGCCTTGCGCTGAGTGCATTACGCGTCTTGAGAGCTCCGAATGAGAGCTCCAACTTACGCCCTCCTGTCATTCACAGATATGCCACGTGGGACCTTCCACTTCTGCTCCAGGCTCTTATCTCACATCCATTTGAGCCCTTGGCCTCTATCTCGCTTCGTCTACTAACGCTCAAAGTAGCCTTTCTGGTCGTAATAACATCTGCACGTCACATTTCCGAAATGGCGGCCCTGTCAGAGACGATCTATGCGTCTTTCACGCCAATCGAGTTGTCTTGCAGATGGATCCATCCTTCCTGCCAAAAGTCAACACTCCTTTTCATCGTGCACAGGAGTTGATCCTCCCCAACTTCTGCCCTAACCCGAGTCATCCGTCGGAGGTGTTGTGGCATACACTTGACGTTAGAAGGGCACTACGTCGCTATATCAGATGCACAGCATCGTTTTGTCGCTCCGAGGCCTTGTTCGTTTCCTTCCTCCCGGTCTCGTTAGGCAAGAAAGTATCATCTACCACCATAGGCAGATGGTTGAGAGCCTGCATATATATGGCCTGCACATCTAAAGGCAAACAGCCTCCAGGTCACATTCTACCACACTCAACAAGGAGTGCCTCAACTACAGCAGCTTGGGCAACCCAAGCCTCTGTGCTGGAAATCTGCAGAGCAGCCACATGGACGACATTATCTCCATTCATCAAACATTACAGAGTCGACTCCTTCACATCGACTGAAGCTTCCTTTGGTCGCAGAGTACTGCAATCTGTGGCGTCTTCGGTTGCTTCTCCAGACCTTACTCCTCCCTCCCTAAGGGAACTTGCTTGGGTATATCCCACGCTTTGGATTCTCCAAGCAGTGCGCTGGAGAACGGACATTGCTTTCCTGAATGTCCCTTCTGGGCACGCTGCTGGAGAATCCAACCCACCCATATGCATTCCGGTCCGAAGACCACACATGAGGATGTACCACTTGACTTCCTGATTGACTTACCTGATTTGAATTACCGTCCATCTACATCTTCCTTTTTCGTGAACAAAACTGACACCAGTCGAGCAAAGGAGGCGGATCCTAGGAAAATTTAAAGTGATATACACTCAGTCTCTGGCTAATTCACTGTTCTAAACCCACGCTTTGGATTCTCCAGCAGTGCGCCCAGAAGGGACATTCATGTAAGCAATGTCCGTTCCCACAGAGGAGGACTCCTCAGGGTGCTGTCGGCCAGACAATGTCAGCTGGCGACCCCCAGGGGGAGAGCTTTCTCTGTGGGCCCACGTACCCTTTGGAATCAATTGCCCCTGGAGCTCCGGGTGGCTGCCGACCTCCGCTCTTTCCGTCGCAACCTGAAAACATGGCTGTTTCGTTTGGCTGGCCTGGACTGATGGGGTTTTAATTTTTTAACTTGTTAGTCTTAATTGCACTTTTAACTATTAAATTATGAGATTTGGATTTAATTTCTTTTTAACTTTTTCATTAGATGTTTTTTACTGTTGTGAGTCTCCCTGAGTCCGGCTGGAGAAAGGCCAGCATATAAATCTCATTAAATAAATAAATAAATCAGTTAGCCAATTTCAAGTTAATGTGTTAAGTCATTAAAGCATTGTAGTAGGATTATGTATTGTTATTTGTTTGTTTCAAATAGATAAATAAACATACATTAACATAAACATTAAGGATACCTAAGGGACCATCTTCTTCCAGTTGTTTCTACTAGCCCAATTCAGTCAGCATGTTGGGCATGTGTAAACCCTATCAGTCAAGGAATGTTGGGTTTGGGAACCATGAGGCATGCCATCTCTGTTGTAGCCCTGTTTTCTGGAATATTCTCCAGATAGTAGAATGATTCCAACCTGTTGGCCTTTCATAAGGTCATGAAGACTTGGTCATGGACCCAGGCTTGAAATTTCAAATGTGTTAAGGGCATGTATTTTTATCCATAGTAACAGTTTTGCTTGGTGCTGTATATATTTATTTTGTGCTGCTTTAATTATTTCAATGTTTTTATTTGTTGTTATGTTTTGTAATGAATGCTGCCCCATGTCACTTGTTGAGATGGGTGGCTACAGCAAACAAACAAACAAACAAACAAACATGACTGATTTAGCTTTATCATGGAGAGTTGGATGAATTGATAAATATTTTGTTTCATTTAGGATAACAGACTAAGAATTACTCTATTTAAGACAGGAAAGCACAAGATTTGTAACTTTGCAAGAACACCCATCATTAAAGGGGAATCATATTAAACATAATGTCTAAAAATTATTTTCTTTTCTTTACTCATCTCCTTTAAATAAATTTTAACCTCAGTTTTGATTTACAGGAAGCAGTTCTTTACTGCCAAATTATTTTTATTTGTTGCTTATTATTTTTCTTGTTAGTTATGATGTTTCTGGTCATATGAGCAGCAAGTATAGATAAGAAAAGTTCTATTCTTTTTTCTTTAAAAACATATTCCTTTAAAAGTATACACCCTTAAACTCTAGATATGTAAAACCAATTAAGACATATATTAACAAAATGAATATTTGCATTTAATTAAAAATTCTTAATAAAAATAATATAACAGATATAAAGTTAAGTTCAAATTAAATTTAGCAATTGTGCACTTCATGAAAATATTAACAATCCTAGTTTACATATGATAATTTTGCCTGATCTCGATTGCCATGATTTCATTATCAAATTCTTCAAAAGTAATTTGAAAATTGGTAGAAAAAAAGGACAATGGACAACCTTCTAAACATTCTATTCATCTTTATGTAGGTTCTACTGCAGCAGCTTTATTTTGCTTTTTCTCAAACAACCAAATTTGACATAAAAGATATGCTTCCTTTCTGTTTGAAGCTAAATCTAATTTACTGCAGTAGCAGCAGTGAAATGCACTTATATTTGCTATCAGTTTGGGAGTGTGTGCATGTGTGCCTCTTCTGCGCATGTGCAGAGGGTCAAAAATGGGACAATGACATCCTGGCAGGTAGGCGGAGCCTTCCACTGCTGGCACTACCAGTTTGCGTGAGCCAGATAGATCTGGCCGGATTTCACCACTGCTCAGTAGACAAATACATTTAAATGTAGTAAGTACTACTGTCTGGGTCCAAAAGAATGTGATGGTGAACAATGAATCCTATATAGGAATTTATCCAGTCAATATTTTATAAACACTTTTTATAAAGTGTTTATAGCAACAACACTTACACTTTATAACATTCAATACTACTGTCAGGTATGCTTCCTTCAGTATCCAGGAAAGAAAAACCCAGACTTCATTATAAAATAAAGCATGGTACTTTTACTAGATATAAAGTGAATGCAACCATGGAAAGCAGGATTCTGAGGCAAAAAGCGTGAACGTTACAGATAGAAAGCATCCCCTCCCATTGTCCACCATAACTCATCCAATCCAAAGGTCTCCCAAAGGTCAGGTGGGAGCACACGTCTGGCAGTGTCATCAATCAGGAATGCGGTAGCCATTGACCTGATAGCAGCTTAAGAATCAGTTTCGTTTCCTGACCAGCTCATAGATAGCCCAGCTACCTACCGCCCTCTCCCTCCATTACTATGAGCTATGTCAGCCAAAGCAGAGAAAAGCGGAGGCTGACATTCGGCCCCCCTTCAGAAGAGATGACCTCTAGTCCTGAAACAGAGAGAAAAAGAGGTAATATCACAACAATTAAAAAAACATCACAATCTAAGGTTTATCAGGGTATTTGGTGTGAAACAATTGCACTTTTTTAGGTGCCCGAACATCACATTTGTTCACTCATTCAGCTTGTGATAATGGGAAGTGTTTCCAGGCCACCAGATACTGCACTTTATCATGATGTTTTCTAGAATCCAAAATCTCCTTAAGTTCAAAATGTTGTTCCCCTTCAATGAGTATGGGAACGGGAGGAGGTTCCTTGGCTGGACGTAGAGGGGACGAATGTTCCAGTTTCAGTAAGCTAATATGAAACACTGGATGAATTCATCGCAAATTCTTTGGTAACTCTAATTCAACTGTTACTGGGTTAATGATCCGAGTAATGGGGAAAGGCCCCACATACTTGGGCTCAAGCTTTTTTGATTTTTGAGGAGTTTGTAAATACTTGGTAGAAAGATAAACCATGTCCTCCACTTTATAAACATGTGCAGGGCACCTCCTTTTGTCAGCTTGGGTTTTATGAGCTTGGTGAGCTTCATCTAAAGCTTTTCGGGTTACTGCCCAAGTCCTTCATAACTGTTCGATCCACTCAATCAAAGAAGGATTCTGTGGGTTATCTTGAGGTAGCTCTGGGATTGGCACAAATTCTTGGCCAGAAGCCACCTTGAATGGAGTGAGCCCTGTGCTGCTATGTATGGAATTATTATACGCCACCTCTGCAAATGGCAGTAAATCTACCCAGTTATCTTGCTGGTAATTTATATAACAGCTCAGATACTGTTCTAACACGGAATTGATTCTTTCACAGGCCCCATTGGTCTGGGAATGGTGGGCAGAGCTTAACCCCTGGGCGGAGCCTACCAGCATCAGGAACTCTTTCCAAAAGTTGGAGGTGAATTGTACTCCCAGTCCGATAGTATATGTTTCGGAGCCCCATGTAATCTATACACATGTTGAATAAACATTTTAGCAAGGGTTTTTGCTGACAGGATCTTAGGACATGGGATAAAATGCACTTGTTTGGAAAACAAATCAGTCACTACCCATATGACTGTGCACCCCCCACTATCTGGAAGGTCTACAATAAAATCAATGAATATTTCCTTCCAAGGGGCAGTGGGTCTGGGTACACTTTGGAGTAGACCAGGTGACTTCCCCGGAGGCCTCTTAGCTGAGGCACACACTGGACAGCTCACTACATATGCCTTTTTGTCCTTTTTGAGTGCAGGCCACCAGAACTGTCTTTTGACAAGATGTAAGGTTTTGACAAATCCAAAGTGCCCCGCCACTTTGGAGTCATGAACGTGCTGCAAAACTGTTACTCTTAGGCTGGCTGGAACATATAATTTATCTCCAATCCAAGCTAGTCCATCACGAAGTGTGCATTCATTTGAGTGGGCTTGGAACCACTCATCGGTTTTCAAAGTCTCTTGTAATTTCTGGAGCAAATCGCCCGAGAGGCTTGGGTCGCTCTTCAACTGTGCTCTAGTAGTCACTGGTGCCGCCAGTTGGGTTGAAGGGACGATCGGATGAATAACTTCCTCCCTGGTGCTGTTGTAATAAGGCAATCTGGACAGAGCATCTGCCATAAAGTTCTTCCCATCAGGGAGGTAGCGCAAGGTGAAATTAAAACAGTTGAAGTGTTGGGCCCAGCGAACTTGTTTTGGTGATAACCTACGTGGGGTTTTTAAAGCCTCGAGGTTTTTATGATCAGTCCATACTTCAAAAGGATGCTTAACTCCCTCAAGAAATTGTCTCCAAGTTAGAAGTGCCCAGCGTACAGCAAAAGCTTCTTTCTCCCATATAGCCCATCTCCTTTCAGTTTCTGACAGTTTTCGGGATCTGTAGGCACAGGGCTGTAATTTTCCATCTGCATTCATTTGCAGAAGTACAGCTCCTACTGCTACGTCGCTAGCATCTGCCTGTACTGCAAAAGGTTCATCCATGTCTGGGTGTTTGAGGACTGGCTCGGCAGCAAACAGCCTTTTCAACTTTTCGAATGCTGCCTGGCAGTCCATAGTCCATTCAAGAGCTTGGGAGGGTTTTGGTTTTACTTCACCCTTGGTTTTCAGGAGATTAATTATTGGCAGTGCGATTTTGGCGAATGAGGGGATGAACTGTCGATAAAAGTTAGCAAACCCCAAGAAACTTTGTAATTGCTTGCGGGTGCGTAGCGCAGTCCATTCCAATACCGCCCAAACCTTCCCAGGGTCCATTTCTATTCCGTCATGTGAGATGCGATATCCAAGATAGTCAATTTTGCTTTGGTGGAATTCGCATTTAGAAAGTTTGGCATACAGTTCAGCAGCCCTGAGTTTTTTCAGGATGGTGTGCACTAATTTCACGTGTTCATCCATATTCTCAGAGTAGATGAGAATGTCATCCAAATAAACCAGCACCCCCTTGTACAAATGCTCATGCAAAACTTCGTTGATCAATTGCATGAATACCGCAGGAGTTCCTTGTAGTCCAAAAGGGAGTACTCGGAACTGGAAACATCCCAGCGGGCAGTTAAATGTAGTTTTCCATTCACCCCCTCCTTAATTCGCACTCTGTAGTAAGCTTCCCGTAAGTCCAGTTTGGTGAAAACTTTTCCCTTCCCTAGGTGGGCTAACATGTCCTTCATGATTGGTAGGGGGTAGACATTTTCCATGCAAATAGCATTTAAATTCCAATAATCAACTACTAGATGAAAGGAGCTATCTTTCTTTTCCCAGAACAGAACTGGCGTGGCCACCCGTGGCCTAGCTGGTTGGATGAAACCCCGTTCTAGGTTTTTGTCAATGAAATTTTGTAATTCCTCCAGCTCACAGGGGTCATTGGGTAAATTTTTGGCTTAGGGAGCTTTACTCCAGGGAGTATCTCAATGGTACAGTCCATAGCCCTGTGGGGGGATAGCACATCCGAGGCCTTCTCACTAAAGACTTCACGGAGATCGCAATATTCCTTCGGAATTTTCTCTTCCCCTTCAATGTGGTATATTGCCATCTCTGTCTCTTCGTGCTCCTATCTGCCCTCAGGGGGGGGGGGTTCTTCCTTCTCTAGTGGCGCAAAACTCCCATTTTCCAATTGACTCGCGGGTTCCATTTACGTAGCCAGGGCAGGCCAAGTATAAGGGGTCATTCCATGCTAGGGGCCACAATAAAATTGAGAGTCTCTACGTGGTCCCCTTAATTCTAGAGGGATGAGCATGGGGCCCTCAGTGTGACTCACCAGATCATCGGAGTCGGAGTCGGTCTCGCTGTCGTCCGCGTTGGTCGGAGTTTCCAACTCACCCTTGGCCCGGGGAGTGAACTCAATGACTTCCCTTTCCAGTGCGGTTTCACGACCTTTTGTGGGTGTTTTGTCCGTCTTCTTAGGACTTCTGCTGGTAGGTTTTGGCACTGGCTTGGAGCAGCCCGGTGACCTTCCATGCCACACTTGAAACACGTGAAGGTTTTCGGCTTGGGTTTGGACTCCGCCCTCCCCCCGGCCATCTTTGAGGCTTCCTTAAGGTAGGAGGAGGATGAAGGCTCCCCAGCACGCCCTCTTCGGAGTCGACTTCGGGCTATCTCGATTTCCGCGTCCTCAGCTACTATGTATCAACAATGCAAATCTTCAGGGACCCCCCGTGCTCTACAGTCTTTGTAGATTTCCTCATTTAGTCCATCTTTGAAACTCTCCAGCAGAGCCTCCTCTGATCACCCTGTCATGTATGGTGCCAGCTCTCGAAACTCTTGGGTGTATTCCGCTACCGATCTCCGGCCCTGCTGGATACCCTTTATTCGGAGTCTTGCCTTCCGCTCAGCTAGGTGGTCTTCAAACCGCCTTCTAAGAGCTGCCATGAACAGGTTGTAATTACGCAGCAGGGGGGAATTGTTATTGTGGAGGACCACCATCCATTCAGCTGCCACTCTTTCTAAGACACTAGTGACATATCTCACTCGAGCTGCATCCGATAGGTAGTCCTCCCCCCCGTCCTGCATGTGATTCCACACTTGGGTTAAGAAAAGCCCCAGGGTTTTCGGGTCTCCTCCATATTTTCTGGGCAGGGAGGGAATTTTCGGTTTCTTGCATCTGCGGAGTGGGGCCTGCAAGGCTGGGGGTCCCTGGGCTGCTGCATCCCACACTTGACTACCCGAAGCCTGAGATGTATCTTCGCCAGGTCCCTCTTCCTCTCCCCCACAAGCCCCTTCCTCTGGATTTACTTTGGGGTATTCTCCTCCCTTCCCTGCAGGGGTTGCATAAAACTCATGGTTTTTTCGGCTTTCTTCAACATCGTGGATGAGTTGTAGTGCTTGTGCCGTCATGAGGCTTTCCTTTTGCTCTTGCAGGCACACTGCCTCCCCTTTTCGGGGTCTGGAGCTGGTTACTCCGTGGGGGGTCCTCCCCAGGTCCGGCAACCTTCCTACTCCCTTCGACTATCAGGCTTCATCTGGCTCCTCTCTCAGCTGTAAATTTTCCATCCACACCGCGGCCTCTTTCCCCGGCTGGCATGAAGTCATTGCTGAGCCATATGCCCCCACCTGATCTAAATCACTTTCTTGATCAGACATCCTGTGAATTTCAGCCCCCTCGGTGGTTGTCTGGGATGGCTGAGAATGAGAATCCTGCTTAATGTCAGGTATGCTTCCTTCAGTATCCAGGAAAGAAAAACCCAGACTTCATTATAAAATAAAGCATGGTACTTTTACTAGATATAAAGTGAACGCAACCATGGAAAGCAGGATTCTGAGGCAAAAAGCACGAAAGTTACAGATAGAAAGCATCCCCTCCCATTGTCCACCGTAAATCATCCAATCCAAAGGTCTCCCAAAGGTCAGGTGGGTGAACACGTCTGGCAGTGTCATCAATCAGGAATGCGGTAGCCGTTGACCTGATAGCTTAAGAATCGGTTTCTTTTCCTGACCAGCTCATAGATAACCCAGCTAGCTACCCCCCCCCCTCCATTACTATGACAGCCAAAGCAGAGAAAAGCGGAGGCTGACAACTACTTTATAACCCTCTCTGAGCAGTTTACAGACTCGGCATATTGGTCCCAACAATCTGCTCATTTTACTGATATTGGAAGGATAGAACACTGAGTCAATCTTGAGCTGATCAGGATCAAACTCCTGGCATAGGCAGAGTTAGCCTGCAATACTGCACCACTTGATTACTTGCTATAAAATGTTTATTTGTTTTTTTAAAAAATATGCTATAAGAAATTCTTAGCCAGACTTTCTTATAAAGTTGTTATGACTTGAATAGAAGTTTGATCACCAAATCCAGATCAACATCTTCTCCCTCGAGCGAAGCTTCATCTGCACATGCACAGGATCTAGATCTGTGATGGCTAACTTGTTTGCCATCGCATGCCAAAAGCAGGGGGAGTGCAGGGGGTCGTGCCCACACCCATAATTCTGTGCACCCCATGCATACATGTGCAGCCCCCTGCGCTCCACCCCCTTTTGGCACGTGATGGCCCGGTAGGCCCATTTTTCACTCTCTCCAGGTTACAGAGCCTTTCTAGGAGCCTGGGGAGGGCAAAAACGACATTCCCCAATCGGGGCCCTCTGGAGGCCGGAAACAGTCCAGTGGGACCAGAAGTCAGCAAATGGGCCATTTCCGGCCTCTGGGGGGTGGGGAAGGCCTTTTTTGCCCTCCCAGGCTCCTAGTAAGGCTCTGGAGCCTGGGGAGAGCGAAAAACAGGCCTTTCCCACCACCCTGGAGGCCCTCCAGAGGCCAGAAACAGCATGTTTCCTGATTTCCAATGGGACCAGAAGGGCCAAAAATATGCATGCCGGAACTGAACTTGTGTGCCCACCAATATGGCTCCACGTGCTACCTGTGGCACACGTGCCATAGGATCGCCATCACGGATCTAGGTTATGTGTGAAACCATATGCCTCTCCTTCCAGTCCTTAGTCTTTCTAAGCCCATTTTGAAATGCAGATTCATAGATTAGATAGAAGATTCTAAAGCTTCTTTAATTTGTCCCCAAGCTCCTATCATCCCTCAAAACTTCCAGGCACTCTTTTGCTTATACTTGCAGTTGTTTTAAGCCACTGCCTGTAAGAAATAACTTCTTATGTACCATCATCAAAACTGAAGAAATTTCCTAATAAAGACTTGTAAGGGATCTGCTATATTTAGAGCAGAACAGAACAGAACAGAACAGGAAGGGACCTTGGAGGTCTTCTAGTCCAGCCCCCCACTCAAGCAGGAGAACCTATACCATTTCAGACAAGGACTTTTTCTGTGGTAGCTCCCTCCCAGAGCAACATCACTCTAGAAGAGATAAAATTGTCCTGATGCTCTTTCAAAAGGCCTAAAGTCATGGTTTTGCCAGCAAGTTGGGATCCCAGAGTGACACAGAGCCCATTGTGATCATTATTGCAAGAGTGATAAGGATTTATTGGGTTTTGTATTTGGGCTTTTACTTCTGTAATCTTCCTAGAGTCATTGTGAATTAGGCAATCACATGCACTTTTATGAAAATAAATTTTTCAAGGAGATCTCACATCCAAGTTGTATCCTTGTATGATCTTTTGCCCAAGGATTATTGTCATTCCTTAATCACTTCAGAGACTCTTCAACTTAAGCCTTTTGTTTTGCCATTAAACCATGGAAACTGCTCCACTTACCACCTAGTGGACCTCAGGCCTATCTTCCAGCAGGTATTGATTATATTTCACCATTCAAAAGATCTTTGGTAGATCCGTAACTCTTACATATTAATTCATACATGACCACTTGCAGAATTTCATTTACAGACTATTAAATTATGTTCAGTATCCATTTTCTGATTTTTCTAGCAAAAGATTATATACTAATATATTTCCTAGTTTCTTAATTTCCATATTATTAATTTTATTTATCTCCTTTATAATTTAATAGATATCTAGGGTTTTACATTAATGAGAAGGTATTTTGTTCTATAAAAATGGATGCAAGAATAAATTATCTAGGGTACCTCTTCTATCACCTCTTCAATCGCAATCTTTTGCTTTTCTGCAAAGGGCAAGAACAAAAATCATTTATTCCATGTATAGCCGAAAACCCGCAAAAGAAGTTAAAAGAGAACTATTAAAGATGGGAGTAAATTACTACATTTTAGAAGATTCTTGGTGTCTGAGGCGGACTAAGTAAGTATTCAATAATAAAACTGTAATTGTTTCCCTCAAATGTTCAACAAGCAGGATGCTGCTCTTTAACATATACTAGGAAAGTTTTGAGATTTATTTATTTATTTATTTCATTTTATTTATTTGTCAAATATGTATAAGATAATAGATATAAGTATAAACATGATTATGAATACAGGATAAGGATACAAATAAATGGGGACAGTAGGACAAGAACGGTAGGTATGTTTGCATGCTTATGCACGCCCCTTACAGAACTCTTAGGAATGGGGTGAGGTCAGTGGTGGGATTCAAATTTTTTTACTACCAGTTCTGTGGGCGTAGCTAAGTGGTCATTTGACTGGGTGGGCATGGCCAGCTCGACATCACTCACATCAAAGGGGCCTTTCCTCGTACGATCCCTTGCCTCACCTAGTCACTCCCCTCATTTCCAAAATTTTTATGCAAAATGGAATTGCTTGAGAAACTATGATTCCAAGTCACTTGGGTTTAAATCTGATTTAAAGTAACCTAATCCACCTCCATGAGTCAGGTATCAAAGATCTACAAATCTTTCTTTCGGTATACCAACCGTATCCCGTTACTACAATCTATTAAAACTATACAGGTAGTCCTCAATTTACAACCACAATTAGGATCAGAACTTCTGTTGCTAAGTGAGGCAGTCATTAAATGAGTTGTACCCAATTTTATGACCTATTTTGTCACAGTTGTTAAGCAAACTGCCATGGTTGTTAAGTGGATCTAGTTTCTACACTAACTTTGCTTGTTGGAAGCCAGTTGAAGAGGTCGCAAATGGCAATCATTTGATCCCAGGACACTGCAACCATCATAAATGCATGCTGGTTGTCAAGTGCCTGAATTTTGAGCACACGGCCACAGGGATTCTGCAATGGTCATAAGTGGGAAGACCAGTCTTAAATCACCTTGTTCAGCACCACTATAACTTTGAACAGTTGCTAAGCAAATGGTTGTAAATCAAGGACTATCAGTATTTAAATAAAGTGGTTGAGCAATCTCATTCCCAGCCATTCCGCAAGCATATTTTCTGACTCATGTACCTTTTATGTCATAGATCTAAAACCTGTGAAATATTCTTTGTCTTCCCCTGAAGATAACTTTTGCACCTGCCTGTTTATAGTTACATAACAGTTACTTAACAAAAAAACAGATTTTTTTTTCATATGTTTTGTAGCTATGGGAGCACCTTGGATATAAAGCAGTGGTAAAATCCAAACTTTTTTACTACCTGTTCTGTGGGCGTGGTGTGGCTTGGTGGGCATGGCTTGGTGTTGTGGCAGGGGAAGGATATTGCAAAATCTCCATTCCCACCCCACTCCAGAGGAAGGATACTGCAAAATCTCCATTCCCACCCCACTCTGGGGCCAGCCAGAGGTGGCATTTGCCAGTTCTTCGAACTACTCAAAATTTCCGCTACTGGTTCTCCAGAACCTGTCAGAACCTGCTGGATTTCACTCCTGATATAAAGTCAGTTTTTATAACCCCCACCTGTCCAATGAGCACACTGATTAACAAAATTAATAAGAGTTTATTAATAAATACAGGGGATTTTAACAACTATTTCCAGTTATGAAATATTAATTATTAGCTTGATTAAGAAATAAATGCTTGCAAACACCCTACAAACAGAGCATATTATATAAATTTAGCATTTTCACATCATCTTGTCACAGTGGTGAAGAGAAGCACCGCAGTTGTGAAATGAGTGTCATGTTTGCTGAGAATGCTGCAACGGGCATAAATATTAGGATGGTTGTAAGTGCGAGGACCTGTCAAAAGTATGAGGACCAGTCAGAAATCACTTTTTCAGCCCTCTGAGTAGTCCCTGTGCACGTAGCCATGGCCACCCAGTCACATGACCACCAAGCGTCCCCTCCCCCCCCATAAGCCCACAAAACCAGTTATTAAAAAATTTGAATCCCACCACTGCATAAGGTATTCTATTGTGAACAGAGGAGTGGAGTACTCTTCTCGTGAAATAGCTCTTGACTTGCTCAATTGTATTAATGTCCGATATACAGTGCGGGTTCCAGGCAAATGAGCTGTTTTGAGAATTGCATGATGTGCTTTACAGTTGTATCACTTTAGTTATGGAAATTCTGGTCCCTGTTTATTTACTTTATATCCCAGGTTTATTACTATTGTAAATAACTCAAGGTGGTGAACATATTTAACATTTCTTTTTCCTCTCAATTTCTCCCCCCTCCCCCCTCCCAACACAATCCTGTGAATTGAGTTGACTGAGTGAGAGTAATTGGCTCAAAGTTACCCAGTGGACTTTCATGCCTAAAGCAAGACTAGGCATGGTCTTCTGTTTTTGTGCTGGTACCTTAAACCACTTGAGGACTATTTGTAAAATGTATCTTTATCTTAGTTATATATTAAAATTCAGATAAATTTTTCCAGTAGTTTAAAATACACTTCAGAACAATGATTTAAATTAAAAGAATTTTATAATCTTGTGGGAAATAAAATGTGATCTTTTGCTTTTACTGTAGAGCTTTTATTTTAAATACTAAGATAAGTTTGGTCACCATGAGATTTCCAAAATATGAAATTTCAGAAAATTTTACTGTTAACTTGTGGAAATGGCTTGACTGCAATTTTAACTGATAGGGTAATTAGTTTAACCCTTTTGAATTTTAATGTAAGAAAGAAAAGCTTCCCATCCCCTTCTCTACCTAAAATGGCGTCTAGAAAATAATGTAGGAAGGTCTTGCTAAACACTGAGGCCCATGGTATAGTGGGAAGCTGCTGTGGGAATCACTATATATGACTTTGATCTAACACAAAGGAAAGTTTCTTGCTCACTTCTGAATACATTTTTCTGTGCTCACTACAGACTCAATGTTCACTAAAGACTCAGAAGCCATATTCAGGGCTTCTATATTCGCATTGCATCTCTCTTATTGTATCTACATGTTGAGAGGAAAAAGTCTGAAATGAGAAGAACATTCTATATGTAAACTCCATGTAATTTAGAACACGTTATATAGAGGTCTAAAATGTGTGTGGGCCTACATACATAAAACAGTGCATGGGCAAAGGGAGTGAATTCAGCCCCATTCTTCTAACAAATGAGATGTGAAGCCTGAGGTAGCTCTATTGACCTGCATTAAAATGATACAGAATTCTTTCATTGCAAGATATGTGTCTTTGTTACTCATAATATTCATAATATTTTTAGGCCTGGTTGCAGTATGCCAGAAATTTGGGACATAGAAGATCTTACCAATGCTGGGAAAGTTCCTTTATGCAATCTCATGTGCAAAGATTCCAGGCCATACTTCAGGACAGTGTTCAACAATAATATATTCAAAATATTGGAAGTTACCAGAGAATGATTCTTCAGTACTGTATCATTTTTGGCAGCATATGTTTTAAACCAGCATTTTAAAAAAAAATCTGCTTGAATTGAATTCCATTAAAAAATAAAAAGAATTGATGTTAATTATAGGTACTGTTAGATTTGACTTGCATTCCAGAGAATGCAAGAATGTTGTTTTTGTTTTTTCATTTGAAACAATTGAAGCTGTGTACCCGTGTCACTATATGAGATCCTTAGGAGTTCAACAATTTATTGAGAAGTAATGTCCAAAAAAGATGAAAATAATTTTAGTTTGGATCTGCAGGTGTTCTAAGATTCTAATTGGAATACCACTCTTTAAAATGTGAACAGTTTGGCACAAATTTGTCTCTTTCTGGGACAGTTATTTAAAATTTGCTATGCAAATGTTTATTGCATTTCAACGCTTCTTAATAAATACTGATCCTAAGAAAGAGAGCAAAAATATTTGTAGAAAATAATGCCAAATTCAATGAAATTGTGCAGGCAATGATTCCTAGCAAGAGTGTTGCAATTTTAAACCCTGAACAAATAAGAGTTGACAAAACCTAAAACATTTTCTCACATATAGTCATCATTATATTGCTAATTCAATTTTCTTTTCATGCTTCTCCTTTCCAAATAAGCATAGTTTTGTGGGGGGGGGGATGGTTTCCATGACCCTATATTAGCATAAATTGCTATTTACTTTATTAAAACTGAAAAAGTTCATTTATTACAACCTGTTTATTTGTTCTGCTTTAAAGTTCTGAGTACCTTAAAATTTACATTGAGCCAAATGATACATAACAAGATAGAATGCTTTTAAATTCTTTTTTATCAAAGCTGAGAAAGCATTATAGTGTATGTGATTAATCTTTACTATTCCTTTCTTTTTTCTTTATTTTCTTTTTATTTCTTTTTCTTTTTTGGTAAAATATTACATCCAAACCAGAATTTCTGGTTTTTTGTTTTTTAACAAGTCAAACTTAGAATCCAACATTTATTCTTGGCTTGCTTATTGTCTTGAATCCAATTCCAAGGAATCCTTTTCTGAATAGGTTTTTAAACACTTTCACTGGTAGCAGAAATAGTTGAGAAATAAAGCACCCCAATATATTTAGAAAAAGTATATACGCTTTTTCAGTAGTTACTAAAATAGGACTGCTGAAATTCATGTAAATTTACCTGAATTTTTCTACTATGCTATGATAAACAAAATAAAGTTGCTGCATGTGTTAATCTTTTAAAAACAGAAATTTTCCAGGAAAATAGTACTATTTTGCCTTAATGCAATAAAGGATCATCATTAGTCCTTGTAGAAACTTTAATGTAATAGGAAATAACATGTATTCTCTAAGAAATAAATTGTACCCATTTGGGAAAATGCAGTGTAACACAATTAAGCTTTTGTGTTATTCCATTATACCTTAGAGTTACTTTATACAACATAAATTCCAATACTGCAGCAAATGTTAAAACCGCATTCTCAGGCTCATTTTTATAAAAACCTTTTAAAACTTCAAAAATACTGTTATCATTTCTGATTACCTGTAGAGATGATGCATAGCTCCAAAGCTTGGTTGCAGTTTACTTTTTTGTCCAGTACTATAGACCATGATTGTATACATTCTGTGTATGTTTAAAACTGTTGAAAAATCTTACAAGTTGTTTAACTGAGAATGTTAATGTAGGGTTTTTTTTCCCCCTTACAAAGTACAAAAGGGTAAATTTAAAATTTAAAGAAATGTATTTCCTATTGAGGATTGAATCGTAAACTAAGATCTATTCAAAAGACAGGAAATTGGAGTCATTATTTTGTACTTAGATTATACTGGAGAATAGAAATACTGTATTTTTATGGATTTTATGCCAATTGTTGATGTTCACTTTCAAATAAAAGTTTTGTTCATAATTGTGTTTATGTAAAAAACATTTCACAAATAGCAAGTTTATTACTATTATATTTTCCAGAAAATCATTGAAAAGTTGTAGGTAAAAATAGATTAATCTGAAGTTGCTCACTAAAAATTATTGTACTTACATATTAGAGAAAAGGAGAAAATTCTGATAACTATATACAGTTGGCATTGCAGATTTCTGAATCATATTTAATTATTCCATTGGAAGCAATTACAGCAAATATGGCTACTCTTTTAGAAAATAAACATTTTAAAGAAGCTTGATGGATTTTCTATTTTGAGAATTAAAAAATTAACTAAAATTAACTAAAAAATTAACTGTGTAAGAATATACATTCTAGAAGAGAAGACAGTTAATTTGATAAAACAATAGTCTTAAATGTAAATTGAATCACCTTTCAAGAACAATTTTAGAATGTTTTAATAAGAGTATGACTGTAACTCAATGCTCTATCTTACTATGTAAAAGACAAAAATATACTCATTGAACCTGAGACAGTAAAAGAAAATATTACAGATTCTGTACTATTTTAAATTCCTATCAATGGAGTTACTTCACTCTGCTTATGTTAGCAGGTAAGCATACAAAAGAATAGGTGAACACAGAACTGAAGCAACCTAAACCAATTCAGTTCATTTCTGCTGTCAATGTGACAAATGCTTCCATTGGCTAAAATGTCCACAAAAGATTTTCTTTGAAGTAAAATTGATGGACCTTATAATTTCTTTATGTGGCAATCATGATAGAAATAGCAACTCAGTTTCATACAACTGAGAGTGATATTGTAGTGCAGCATACTCTTTCTCAAATAATAGCATATTTTAATAATAAAATATTTTATATTGCATATTAAAGCATCCAGTAGTAACTTGGCATAGAATTGTTCTAAGGTGGACATTTAAGCTATATTTGTCCTATTATCAAAGGTAATGTTCATAATTTAAAATTATGAACTCTGCAATTAAAAACTGCAATGGCTACATAGTATTGACACTACAGATAGCCTTCAAGTTACGACCATAATTGAGCCCAAAATTTATGTTTCTAAGTGAAAATTTTGTTTAGTGAGTTTTATCCCATTTTATGACTTTCCTTGCCACAGTTATTAAATGAATCACTGCATTTGTTAAGTTAGTAACATGGTTGTTAAGTGAATCTGGATTCGCAAAACTGATCATATGACTCCAAGACACTGCAACCATCATAAATATGAGCAAGTTGTCAAATATCTGAATTTTGAACATGTGAGCATGGGGATGTTGCACTTGTTGTAAGTATGAAAAAAGGTCATGTCACTTTTTCAGTGCCGTATCTTTCAACTATCACTAAACTGTTGTAAGGACTAGCTATATAGTAGAAGGAGATGTGGTATGAAAATACCTCCTTTGAATGATACGATATTGATTACTCTGGGTAGGGAACGATATATTGCAACATATTGTTTGCCATCTTGCCAGTTGTGAGATATGCACACAAACATACACTGCTGATTCTGTTCAAGTGAAGAAGTGCAATTCTTTTGCTTCAATCATGCAAATTGTGCAAATTGACAGAAAATGTTGTTTGATGTATTGTAGTAAAAAATATCTTTCTTCTACCAAATTAATAAATAACCCAAAAAATCAATCTTCTGATAGATTTACTGGATCAAGGGTCAACATGAACTGTTCTCTTAAAAATGAATGCTTGGAAGCATTCATTGAAAACATAATACCATGTTCCTCAACAATGAAACCCAGTCTTATTTTCTTTTGGATTTGAAAATAAGAATTTGGGCTTATTTTCAGGGAGATCTTATTTTTTTTAAGTTCAGGAGGTAGTGAACATGGAAGCTGATGGGAGTGGGAGTGCAGCTACCGCTGTCCCTGCCCTCTCCATTCCACTGTCTGCTTGCAAGGGCTGCAACGGGCCAAGCTCTCAGCATGCTCTGGCTTCCACCCACCCTGCCTGCTGGCCCAGTTGCTACTGGGACTCTTCTCAGCTGTGGTGGGTGTCATGTTGTCTGCCAAGCAGCTGTCCATGCTGCTGCTACGAAGAGCCTCATGGGCTCTTCAGCCTCGTGGCAGTGTGGGTGGAGGCCAGGGCATGCCGAAAGCTTGGCCCCGATTGAGGCCGCGGGCAAGCAGACAGTGGGATGGAGAGAGTGGCTCCAGTGGTAGCTCCCCAAACACTTTTCACCAGAAGGAGATGAAGTTTTGTCTGCTTACAAAGGGAACGCTTTGAAACGGAACTAATTGCCCCATTTCAAACTGCCCCCTCAGCAAGCACACGAAGCTTTGAGTCTCTCATTTCTCCATCTGGACAAAAAATGTTTGGTAGCCTATGGGGTGCTTCGGAATGGAGCGATTTGCTGAATGAACTCACGCACTGAGTTCATTCAGCAGCAAAACAGTCTGTAAAGTCTGTTTGAAGCAAGTCTGTTAGATGCATCTGCCACCCAACACCCTTAAATAGGCAAGGCACGCCTCTCTGGCCTCGCCCTGGTGGTTGTCATGCGCCGAAGTTCCAGCCCAGCTGATTGTCAGGCCAGAACAACTGCTTGTGTCCTGCGCATGGCCACGCCTCCAGGCCCGCAGCTGAGCCCCGCTGTTGTCAATGCCGCTGCTGAGGCCTCTGAGCCAAGCCGATCATAGTGAGGAGTGGCCGTCCACACCATGCCTCCCTACCTCACAGCTGGACCTCCATTGCTGCTGCAGCCGTCCCAATACCCCCTGTCACCAGTGCTCCACAATCGCTGCTCTGGTGTTCCCGATACCCCCCTTCACCTGTGCTCCTTCCCACCCCAAGTATGGCAAGCCTGGGGTTTGAGGCTTGACACACAGTCTCTGCAGGCCAGCTGGCTTGCCTGCCTTCCCACGTGGCACCCACGGCCCTGCCGGTTCCCTGTCCCACTTTCCTGGCTCCCCAGCCATCGCAGCTCACCTAGGCCCTATCTGGTACCCTCACCAGCTTGCCCGCTTTCCTGGTTCCCCAGCTGTCTAGGCCCTAGCCGAGACCACGTGGCCCAGCTGCTTTCCGATTCCTCACTCCCAACTTTGCCACTCCCTAGTTAGATAAGTTTCTGTTTTACTTACATCTCCCCCAGGACCGTTGAATGCATTCCCCCTGGGAAATCTATGCTTGCTGCCCTTGCCCGCCTAGATAACCCTGCCCTGGTAAGACTACATCCTCCTCCTGGGCTGAAACAATTTACCCAGCTTGTGGTCTGCCGCACTCAGCAGAAGGGCCACAGGTGGGGCAGCATGGGCGCGGTAGACTGAAGCGGTTTGGGTAAGGTTCTTACCTTACTTTCCCATCCATAAAGCGATGCAGCAGAGAGAAGTAGCCAGGTCGGGCCATTGTCTTGGGAGAATATGTGGAGCATCTCCCCAAGCGCCCGAGGTTAGCTGTGCTGTGAAAGACACTCCCCCAGCAAGAGCAGCAGTGGAGAGAAGCAGCCGCTGACCTGGAGAACAAATGGAGCCACTCTATGTGTCAGCAACTGTTTTCTCTCCACTGCTGCTCTTGCTGGGAAAGCACAGTCTGTGCACAGTCTGCACAGTCTTGTGCAGCACAGCGAAATTTAGCAAGTGTAAGCCACCGCTTTCCTCTAAGTTCCATCCAAAAAGCGCTGCAGCAGAAAGAAACAGTTTTCAACCTGGCTGCTTTTCTCTGCTGCAGTGCTTTCTGGATGGGACTTAGAGGAAAGTGACGGATCACGGCTGCTAATTTCACTGTGCTGCACAAGGTACAGTAAAAGCAGTGGCGGAGAGAAACAGCTGTCAAACCAGAGAGTACATGGAGAGTTTACCTGAGTGCCCAAGGCATGCCCAGTACCAACAAGGGCTGCAAGAAGCAGCCATGAGATCAAGCAACATCTTTCTTTTATTTTTATTGAAAAAGTTTTACAAATACAAATTTTTCACCCCCTTTCCCCCCCCCATCCCCCCTACCCCCCCCTAACCCATCCCCCCCTCCCTTGGCTTTCTTTATAACCTTAAAGATTACTATTCATATTAACTCCACAAATATTTTTAAAAAAGGTGAAATCCAGATCATATCGTATCATACAATTTCCTCATCTACTCTACCCTCTGTCAATACTAAAAATTTCTAGATAACATCCAAATATAACTATCTATTCCTTCCTTTATTTATAATATCTAGACATAATCTATCCCAAATAGTACGAAATAAAATCCAAATCATAGTTCCCCCCCCCCAATTAATTTACCCTCATAACATTCTACATCTAACAACTTTTATTTAATCCAGGTTATAATTTCCCCCAATTACTTTACACCCTATATACTATAACTTTCAACATTATATAGATATAATGTTATATAGATTCTACATCTATATTACAAATCATACTTAATATTCAACTAAAAGCTATCTGATACTTCTTTGTTTGATATTTGTTCTGCATATAGTCTATCCATTTCTTCCATTCCCAAACAAAAATTTCTTGGGTCTTGTCTTTTAAGTATGCTGATATCTTTGCCATTTCTGCAAAACTAGCTACCTTCAAAGTCCATTCTTCAATAGTAGGTAGAATATCTTTTTTCCAATATTGTCCAATCAGCAACCTAGATGCTGTAATCATATATAATATCAGTTTTGTCTCATTCAATGAAAAATCCTTAACTATACCCAATAAAAACAGTTGTGGAGAAAATTGAAGCTTCTTCCTCAAAACATTTTGCATAACCCACCAAAGTTTAATCCAAAAAGCTTTCACTTTCCTACAAGTCCACCATATATGATAAAATGTAGCATCTAGGCAATCGCATATCCAACATCTTGGCTGAACGTTAGGATACATGCATGACAATTTCTTAGGATCTAAATGCCACCTATAGAACATTTTATAAAAATTTTCCCTCAAATTCTGTGATTGAGTAAATTTAACATTCTGGACCCATATCTTCTCCCACGTTTCCATCATAACTGGTTCTGCAAAGTTTTGTGCCCATTTTATCATACAGTCTTTAACCAATTCGGTTTCAGAGTCTCTTTGCAACAGTATGTTATAAACCCTCTTAATATGCATTGGACCTTTTTGTTTTATCTGTCTCACCAATTGCTCTTCATACATCATTAAACCAATTTTTTGATCTTCCCTCTATCTTGATTGAAGTTGACTATATTGTAACCAAGTTAAATTAATCCCTTCTTCCAACAGAGTATTAAATGACTTTAAATTCCATCTGCCCCCATCATCAAAAAGTAGCTCTTTATATAAAATCCCCCCGAGTAACTTTATATTCCGTATAATATGACCAAGATCCAACCACAAAGGTATTTTGTAATCCAATTTAAGATGGTGTTTCTTCCAAACTCTCATCAGAGGATTTCTAAGTATGTGACTTCTAAATACATTATCAACTTTAGTTTCATAAAATAAGTATGCATGCCAACCAAATTCCAGATCATAGCCTTCTATATTCAGTATTTCAGTCCTTGTCGTTCCAAACCAATCACTCGCTTGCATCAATGCTGCGGCTTCATAATATAGTCGTAGGTTTGGAACTTTAAGGCCACCTCTTTCATGAACATCTTGCATGATTTTCAGTTTAACTCTTGGCTTTTTCTCATTCCAAATAAATTTGTTCAGTCCCTTTTGCCACTCGATCAAATTTTTATCATTTTTAAGCACCAGAATCATTTGAAACAAAAATAAAAATCTAGGAAGAACATTCATCTTAACTGCTGCTATTCTCCCAAGTAAAGATAGTTGCAACTTTTTCCAAGATTCCATATCTTTTTGCACCTTTCGCCACAAAACTTCATAATTATTTTGGAAAAGTTTTATATTTGAAGCTGCACTCCTAGATATTTCACCTTAACCACTATTTCAAAGCCTGCCAGTCTTTCAAGATCCTTCTTTTGACCTTGTGACATATTTTTAGCTATCATCTTAGTTTTTTTTCTGATTCAGTCTAAATCCTGATACCAAACCATATTCTTCTATGATATCTTTCATCTGGATGATTGATTCAAATGGCCGTGTTAGGGTAACAACCAGATCATCTGCAAATGCCCTTGTTCTATAATCCTTTTGCCTTATGACTATTCCATTCAAAGTACTTGAATCCCGTATTGAATTCAACAAGACTTCTAAAGTTAAAATAAACAACAGTGGGGATAGCGGACAACCTTGTCTTGTTCCTTTTTGTATATTAAAATTTGTTGTTAAACTTCCATTAATAATAATGTGTGCTGTTTGCTCTTGATAAATTGCTGAAACAAATTTCCTTTTGCTCTCTGGAGATTTTTGTAAATCTAGTTCCTTCTAAATATTTGTCTGTAAGTTCATTCTTTATGTGGTCTTTGGCATATAATTTAGAATAATAATCAAAAAAGGCTTGTTTAATTAAGTTTTGTTGAAAAACTTCCTTCCCTCCATATTCAATAATATCAATAAGTCCTGAACTCTGCTGTTTTCTCAATGTATAAGCCAGCCATCTACCCAGTTTATTAGCGTTACAAAATGTATTATGTTTTGCAAATTGTAAATTGGTTGCAGTTTGTTCCGCTATAAACATTTGAAATTGGTCTTTCAAAAGTTTTATGGTTTCTTGTAATTTTTTATCCGAGTTTTTTATCAGTAATTGTTCTTTTTTCTTTATTTCTGCTTCCAATTCTAATCTTTTCCTTTGTTGATTTAACTTATGTTTAGAGTTCATATAAATCAGTACTCCTCGCATGTATGCCTTACTTGTGTCCCAAACAGTTTCAATATGTGTACCCTTATTCAAGTTCATTTCAAAAAATTCCTTCATATGTTTTTTGAGTTCAATTATATTCTTTTCATATCGAAACAAATTTTCATTTAATCTCCAGGATCTTCTCTCCTTCCTTCCCATTTCTATTTCTACCCATGTCAGGCTATGATCCATTAGAGTCCTGGGGAATATTTTTGTTTTTCTTGTCTTGGAAAGTAAGTCAGCTGTAACTAAAATAAAATCAATCCTGGAAAAGGATCTATGTCGATCTGAGAAAAATTTAAAGTCCAATTCTTTTGGATTCTGCACTCTCCATACATCTTTCAACTCCAAGTCCTCTTTCATGTCAAAAAAAGTCTGTGGTAATTTGACACCTGATTTTGCCAAGCTCTTTTTGTCAAGTTTAATGTCAATCACTCCATTCCAATCTCCCATAATCAAAATAGATCTGTAGTCCCATTGCAGTATTTTAGAATATAATAATTTATAAAAGTTTTCCTGTTGTTGGTTGGGAGTGTAGATTCCAATCACCAAGAGTGGGTCGTTCTGTATATATAATTCAATTGCTATGTATCTTCCACAATCATCTGTTTCTATAGTTTTGGCTGGTAGTCTTTTGTTTATATACCTCACAACACCATTCTTTTTTTCTAAACTTGAAGATATAAATTGTACACCTAATTTAGAGTTCATCAAATATTTTTGATCTTGGCTTCTAATATGAGTTTCTTGCAAACAAATAACATCATTATTAAATTGTATGTGAAGTAGTGAAATATTTTCCTTTTTTTTGTGGAGAGTTCAAACCATTCACGTTCCAAGATAGAAATTTAATTGTCATTTGTAGTCTCACGAAGTGAAGCAAGCATTTGCCAAAGTCTCTGTTCCAGAGCAGTAGTCTTCGATATAGCTCCTCCCATGGCTTCAGATTACCATTGGCCCCCTTCTTCTCTTGTGTTGGAATAGTCCTCTGCTGCTGTTGCTTATCCAAGATTTGCTTATAAGCTACTCGAGTTATACATTGATCTTTAGGTTCCTGTATCAGCAGTTCAAGGACCAATGCCACCTCTCTTGTGATCTTAGGTGGCCCTTTTCTGGCCTCTGAAAAATCCAACAATAGTTCATCTGAAGAGCCACCTGTTGCTCCTTGACGTTCCTCTATTGCTCGTTGAGTTTCTATTGCCTCCAGCTCCGTCTGTTTCCGCTGTTCCTCAGTCTCTCTTTCAAATTCCTTGTCTTTATCACCCTCCTCTACAGTTAACAGCGAAGATGAACATGGAGATGTTGCACCAGGTTTAAAGACATTGTAATAAAAATGTTCCGCTTTTTCAACAGTGTTTAATCGATATCTCTCACCTTCATATCTCAATATTATTCCAACTGGGGCATCCCACCTAAATGGAATCTGACATTTCTTCAATTCAGTCACCAAAAATCCAAAGTCCTTTCTATCTCTTAGCATCTTAGGCGGTAATTCTTTATAAACACCAATCTCATTTCCATCTACCTGGATAGTAGTAAGAAAGGACTTCTGCAGAATATCATTTCTCATTCTTCTATCAGTGAAGTAGACCACCACATCTCTAGGCAAGTTCCTTTGCCTCGCCACCCAAGAATTCACTCTGTAAACCTTGTCAATCTTGCTAAAAATATCTTCAGGGTTTACCATTAACATCACAGCAAGTGCATCAGCACAGACTACTCTTAGGTCTTCTCTATTATTTTCCTTTATTCCTCTCAATCTTAAAGCGAGCTCCATAGATCTGAATTGTATCATTGTTACTTCATTTTCAATTCTTTGAGTCTTAATGTCCACATTAAAAATTTTTCCATCAGTTGCCCTCATTTTTGATTCAAATTCTGAGCTGAGGTCAACCACTTTTTTTTCAATCTCAACCACCGCATCTGAAAGACCAGAAACTACTGTGATTATATCTTGCTTCATCTTACCATATTTTTCTTGAACAGCCTCTTTAATTTCTTGTTTAGATTTTTCCATAGATTTTTCAGCTTGATTCCCCAGAGCCACAGCTATAAACTCTTTCAAATCTTTAAATCCAGCTTCTTGTTCAAGACTCTGGGTCTGAGTCTCTGGCTTTTCTTTTGTTTGATGAGTGGGGGAGCCCCCCCCCCCGCTGCTTTAGGAGCTGGCTTAATTTGCTTTGAAGCCATGCCTCTAGAGAATCTTAATCTTTCTAAAATAGAAGCCTTGCCTCCTTTTCCACCACCACCTTTTTTCCCCAGCTTTATAGAGAAAAAAGAAAAAAAATAGATAGAAAATTTTCCTCTTTTCTTATAGCATACGCTGTTACTTTAAGTGGTTTAAATGCTTCCAACCAGACTGGAACTTTCACTTTTAACTTTTACTTTCACTTTTAACTTTTTTCCTTCCGCTGAAACCAATCGCCATTTTAAGTCACTTTCACAACTTTCACTCCTTTTTTCTTGTTAAGATTAATGACAGGGCTAGCAGAAATACTTGCATTTTTTAAAGTCCTGATTTCACCCTGCTTGATTTATGAGCTGCTGCTGTTTTTCACTGGTGTTGATCTCACCGTCTGGCTCTGTTTACACAGCGTTTCCCCGCAGTCAGGAGCCTTGGCGAACTGAATAGGTAGCTTCACTCTGCTTCCTCCCCAGGGACAAAAAAGACAGCCTGGGGGCTTCGCAGAGGGCTCAACCTTGTCTCGCTGGCTCTACTCATGCTTCTTCAAGAAGACTCCTGCGCATGCCCAAGATGGTGGCCGCATCCAGGGCGCTGTAAGAAGATAGGCTTTTAGTTGGCTGTTTAGAGGGTCTGCGGGGGTTGCAGACCATCGGCAACCTCCCGCCCAGCCAGCGAAGTATATGGCCATCATGCTGGTGGGTTTGTAGCCCCCAGCATGTCCTCCGGAGGCTCCCGCCAATCAGAAGAGGTGAGAGGCGCTGCGAGAGATGGCAGCATGGCAGTGAGTGGCAAGGAGATGGCAGCGAGCGGCGATGGCGGTGAGTGGGCGCTCAGCAGCCGCTTTGAAGGTGGATGGCTGGCTCATGAGTTTCTGCCTGGCCAGGGAGGCGCTGGAGCCGTTGGTTGCGCTGGTCACTGGGGCGGCTTGCGCTAGTGGCAGGAGAGCGCCTGAAGATGGAGAAGATCTCAGCGTGGAGGGGGCATGGAGATGATGCCGATGGCTCCTGCGGCCTGGAGGTGACGCCGATGGCCCCAGCTGGCTAGCGGGCTAGCGGACCCATTGGTGGCTGGTGGGGGTTTTTCATCTTGGGGGGTTTTCCATGAGGAGTTGAAGACCCAAATGGGTCCAACGGGGTTGCCCCCCTGCAGCTATTGTTTGGTGATAAAGGTTTCTCCCACCAGCAGAGCGGTCTTACAACCTGGGGACCACCCACTTCACACCCTTATGGAGCTGCCTCCCCTTTCCCCCCCATCCCGCTTGTCCTCCGCTGGCCCTCAAATTATTTTCGCTCCCCCGCTATCTGCCTGCTATTCTCCGGAGCTGTACTTTCGAACTTTGGCTCTATCCATCCCGCTGGCTGGCCATATTGGAGGACAGGTCAGCTCATGGGAGGACTTATGGAGCCGGTTCTTTTTGCTACCACCCTGAGGGGGTCCCACACCTGTAGGATGAACTTGCCTGGGCCGCTGTGAGAGGGTGGCCTTGGACTTTCCAATCTCTCCTGACTTTCATGGTGGACCACTGTAAGAGGGTGGTCTGGACATCCCCTCAGTTGGACAGAACGCAGAGACTCCTAGCCACTACCGTGAGAGGGTAGTGGCGTTTCTCCTGACTGACCTGGTCCTACTTCGGGACATCTTTTATGGACCTTTGCCATGCCTTACCATCTTCTTTGCCCATGTTTTTACATCTGATGTATTCTAGGTCGACGCTTCTTGCCCTGCGAGATTCCCCCTTCTCGCGGGCTTGGCCCTCTATGTTATCGAGGGCCTACCTTAATGACGGGTTTTGGGACCCCGAGAGGCGGCATGTTGCAAAATGGGGATTGAGGAGTTTTTTAAGTTCTTTTTTAATGAGAGTTTTAGGGGGCTCCGGGGTGGGGGAGGGTGCGGGTTTGGGGGGGAACCCACGGGGGACAGGGACAGGCCCGGCAGTTTGTGGTGCCATGGGGGGTTTGGATTCTGGAGGTAAGAGGGCTCCTTCAGAGCCCTCTGCTGAGGGTTGTGCTATAAATACGCTGTGTGGGAGGGGCAGATATGGCATGAGCAGGGGACCATATCATGTGGTGGGGGCACGCACTCGCTGTCTTCAAGCGATTGCGTGCCCCAGTCCCCCGAGCTATTCCCATTCCCCGGGTTGTTTAGAGTCTCAGGACCCGAGGCTCCGGCTGTTGTTATGCAATGCGAGGTCCATTGTAAATAAGGCCCCCCTCATATGTGACCTTCTTCAAGAGGGGGGTGCGGACCTGGCCGGTATTACCGAGACCTGATTGGGCCACGAGGGGAGGTTCCCCTCGTGGAGATGTGCCCACCAGGTTTCGTTGAATTCTACCAGCCGAGAGCTCAGGGTAGGGGTGGGGGAGTAGCGGTCATTATTAAGGAAGGTCTGGATCCGAGGGAGACCACTGTACCTCAGATAGCCGAGTGTGAGTCCATCTTTGTGACGTTGGGTCGTGGTGGGCAGATGGGTTTGTTAGTCATTTACCTGACTCCCTGCCACGTGGCAACGACCCTGCCCAAGCTTCTCAATGTTGTAGCCGAGGTGGCGGTTGATACCCCCAGGCTTATGGTCATGGGGGATTTCAATCTGCCATCTATCAGTGAAACATCTGAGATAGCCCGGGAGTTCATGGCTTCCATGACGGCCATGGACCTGACCCAGGTAATTCAGGGCCCAACTCACATTGGTGGACACACTCTGGATCTAGTTTTTGTCTCTGGTCAGTGGTTGAGTGGTCTTGATATTGGGGATATAGGTGTGGAACCCTTGTCATGGACTGACCACTCGCTCCTTCGACTTGACTTTCTGACCGCTGCACCTCACCGCAGGGAGGCAGAACCGACCAGGTGGTTCCACCCCAGACGGAGTTTGGGCCGTTTCCTGAGACACTGACACGCGACTCGGCTGAGGACCTGGTGGCGGCCTGGGATAGGGTGGCCAGCGGGGCCTTGGACCGTGTCGTGCCTTTGCGGCCTCTGACCCGGCACCGAACTCACTTATCTCCTTGGTTTACTGAGGAGCTGAGGGAGATGAAGCGCCGGAAAAGACGCCTAGAGAGCGGTTGGAGGGCCAGTCGCTCTGAATCTGACTTGACACTAGTAAGAGCTCATATTAAGACTTACATAGTGGCGATAAAAGCGGCGAAATCTAATTATTTTACTGCTCTTATCGTGTCATCAGATAATTGCCCAGCCGCTCTGTTCAGGGTGACCCGCTCCCTCTTCCATCTGGGAGCGCAGGAGGATCCCTTGCAGGATCGTGCTGAGGACGTTGTTCAATATCTCGATGATAAAATAACTCAGATTCGGGATGACTTGGCCGCTGACTGGGTTAGTTCAGGCGAGGTGACTGAGGCAAGTCTTGAGAGTGTTATCTGGGCTGAGTTCGATCCTGTGGCTCCCGAGGACATGGACAGGATTCTGGGAAGTCTGAACGCAATCACATGTTTATTGGACCCATGTCCCTCCTGGTTGGTGCTGGCCTCCCGGGAGATTACACGAGGCTGGCTCCAGGAGATTATAAATGCTTCTTTGAGTGAGGGTGCCCTAACGGCCGCCTTGAAGGAGGCGGTGGTGAGGCCCCTCCTCAAGAAGCCCTCTCTGGACCCAGCTGTTTTGGCTAATTATCGTCCAGTCTCCAACCTTCCCTTTTTAGCGAAAGTTGTTGAGAGTGTGGTTGCGTGGCAGATCCCCCGGTACCTGGATGAAGCTGTCTATTTAGACCCACTCCAGTCCGGCTTCAGGTCTAGATACAGCACCGAAACGGCATTGGTCGCGTTGGTGGATGATCTCTGGAGGGCCCGGGGTAGGGGGTACTCCTCCATCCTGGTGTTGTTAGACCTCTCAGCGGCTTTTGATACCATCGACCATGGTATCATGTTGCGCCGGTTGGAGGGATTGGGGGTGGGGGGCACCGTTTTACAGTGGTTCTCCTCCTACCTCTCCAATTGGTCGCAATCTGTGTTGACAGGGGGGCAGCGGTCGACCCCGAGGCGCCTAGTGTGTGGGGTGCCACAAGGGTTGGTCCTCTCGCCCCTTCTGTTCAACATTTATGTAAAGCTGCTGGGTGAGATCATCCGTGGTTTTGGAGTGGAGTTCCATCAGTACGCTGATGATACTCAGCTGTATATCTCCACCCCAGACCACCCCAACGATGCCGTGGAAGTGATGTCCCAGTGCCTTGAAGCCATGCGGGTCTGGATGGGGAGAAACAGGCTTCGACTCAACCCCCCCAAAACTGAGTGGCTGTGGCTGCCGGCGTCCCGATATAGCCAGCTGACACCATCGCTGGTTACTGGGGGCAAATCATTGGCCCCCATGGAAAGGGTGTACAACTTGGGTGTCCTCCTGGACATGTGGCTGTCTTTAGAGGATCATATGACAGCTGTGGCCAGGGGGGCCTTCTATCAGGTTCGCCTGATATGCCAGTTGCGGCCCTTTCTAGATCGGGACTCCCTACGCACAGTCACTCAGGCGCTCGTCACGTCTCGCTTGGACTACTGCAATGCTTTCTACATGGGGCTCCCCTTGGGATGCACCCGGAGGCTCCAGCTGGTACAGAATGCGGCCGCGCGGGGGATTATGGGAGCGACAGGGCGCTCCCACGTGATACCTCTCCTGCGTGAGCTGCATTGGTTGCCGGTGGACTTCCGGGTGTGTTTCAAGGTGTTGGTAATCACCTTTAAAGCGCTCCATGGCTTAGGACCAGGGTACTTACGGGACCGCCTTCTGCCGCCAATTGCCTCCCATCGGCCGGTTCGCTCCCACAGAGAGGGCCTCCTCAGGGTGCCATCAGCCAGACAATGCTGGCTGGCGACCCCCAGGGGGAGAGCCTTCTCTGTGGCAGCCCCTACCCTCTGGAACAATCTTCCTCCAGAACTGAGAACGATCTCCGACCTCCGGACTTTTCGTCGGGCCCTGAAAACCTATCTTTTTCAGCTTGCCGGTTTAGCCTGATCCCTGCTGAATTTTTAATTTTTTTTTAGAGTTTTTAGAGTTGACGTATTTTAATATTCTATTTGTTTTAATTTTCAGCCAAATCTTATATTTGCTTTTATAATATTTTAACTTTTATGTATTGGTTTTTTACTCGGCTGTTTACCGCCCTGAGTCTGTAAGGAGAAGGGCGGTATATAAGTCCCATAAATAAATAAATAAATAAATAAATAAATAAATAAATAAATAAATAAATAAATAAATAAAATATAATAAATAAATAAATAAATAAATAAATAACGAATTTTCCGAGCCTCCTCACAGCTGTTGAGGCGGCTCTAACGGGCGGCGGAGCTGGCGTTCTTAAAAAGACCGTCTCATGACAACGGAAACGCCAACCGGAAGCCTTTCCATTCGATCAAGCAACATCTTGATGAGTGGGAGATCTGAAAGAAAATTCCTACTCCAAGGGCTGCCTGCCCAGAGTGCTGCTGCTGCTCTGGAGCTCTCCTTCCACCACTCTGCCGCCACCGCCACTACTCTGGAGCTCACCTTCAGGATGGATCAGTAAGTTCTTGCTTTGCTCCCTGGGAAGGTCTTTGTCAGGGAGGGCTGACTGCCCAGACCAGGCATTTTCTCTCAGGCCTCCTGCCTCACATGGGGCAGTGGGAGGAAGAAGTGTGTGGTGGGGAAGGCTGCCTGCAGTTCTTGCAGTGAAAGCCGGCATGTCTGTGAACCTGCGTATGTATGAGGTCTTCTGCTTTGAGCAGAAGGTTGAATTATAAGACCTCCAAAGTACCTTCTGAATCTAAAGTCTCCAAAACTAGGAAATTTGCTTAAATTGAGTGTGTGTGGGTGGATGTTTTTCTCAGGAATAATGGAATAACAGTTGAAAGGGAGGTTTTCTAGTCTAACTCCCTGCTCAGGCAGGAAAACTGAGGATGCCAAAATCTGAGTGGAGGGCCTGGGAAAGGTGTCAGAATAACACTTAGAAGGGACTTGGGGGGGGGAATCCTATACCATTTCAGAGAAATGGCTGTCCAGTCTTTTGTTAAAAACTTCCAGTGATTGAGCACCCAGAAGGTCTGGAGACAAGTAGTTTCACTGGTTAATTGCTTTCACTGTCAGGAAGTTTCTCTTTAGTTGTAGGTTGCTTCTCTCTATTCAGTTTCCATCTATTGCTTCTTGTTTTGCCTTCTGCTTCTTTGAAAAATATATTGCCCCCCCCCTTCTTTGTGGCAGCCCCTCAAAAGCCTGTTTTGTGACCTACCTATCACACTCTTGGCTGAAGCATGTGAGCCATTTCCTCCTTTCACTAGTCCATGAAAATACATCTATAGTATGTAGATGCAGATAATAAAGTTGAAAAAAGGTGAACAACATTTTTACAGAACTATAGATACGTTGAGGCCGGGCGTGACAAGGAGTGGCCGGGAGGGGAAGGGATTGAGGTATCCCTCGATGTGAGTGATGTCGAGTTGGCCACGCCCATCCAGTCACATGACCACCAAGCCATGCCTACCCAGTCATATGACTACCAAGCCACACCCACAGGATCAGTTGTTAAAAAGTTTGAATCCTACCACTGCCTGTCTTCCCCCCCACTTGTGCCTCCACACTCGGTCTTATCGGTGTTTGTGCTGTGCCAAGGGGCCTGCGGGCTGTGGCTGCTGGTGGATACCATTGGGCCCTGGGTGCTTGCCACCTCTCATGCTGTCCATACCCATCCCCCTGGGCTTATTTTCAAGGGAGGGTTTATATTAGGCCCACCCCAAAACATCAGACTACGGCTTGTATTCGGGGTGAGTCTTATTTTAAAAACGTTAGAAATGCAACAGAAAATGAAGCAAAGGCATATTTATAAGTTTTAGTTTGGTCCACTGGTTTCCCAGAAAAGGCTAAAACTGTGTTTTAGCAGTTGTATAGTAGACTCACAAGTCAACTATCCTGGACAGTTTTTAGCTTCTGCTCTCAGTGATTTCTGACAGTAGGCTTCATACATAAAATCCAATTGCAGAAAAATGTGAATGTATTATCTTGAAGCTATGTGCTTAATAGGAAATAATCTTTTTATTCACATTGGCTTAGTTTGATTAAATTGTCATTGCTGATCATTGTCAAGAACTAACCACGCTGATATTTTAAAAAATTCTAAGAAATGATGTCTGAAATCACTTGAGCAACTTGTGTTAGGAATGTCCATCTAAAATAGGAGTATGCCCCCTGGTGGAATTCAAATAATTTAACAACCGGTTCTCTGCCCTAATGACTGCTGAGTAGGTGTGGCTGGGTGAGCATGGCCAACTTGATGTCTGTCACATCGAGGGGCACCTTGCCTGGCCTCCCCTTGCCCCTCTCCTCCCAGCCACTTCTCGCCTCATCTTGCACGTTATGGTGAGAGAGGAAACTTTTTCAAAGTCATCTTCCCCTTAATACTAGCCAATAAGATGAGATTTTGCTATCAGAAGACCTGATGTACATTTCCAAGTATTGTTTATCACCATTCTCTTGATAAGATTGAATGGAGAGATTTATAAAGAATAACAAAGTTGGAACAGACCTTGGAGGTTTTCTAGTCCAATCCCTGCTCAAACATGAGACCCTATACTATTACGGACAAATTTCTTCTTAAAAACCTCCAGTGATGGTATACCCACAACTTCTGAAGGCATCCCAGTCCTCTGATTAATCGTTCTCACTGTCAGGAAATTTCTTCTTATTTCTAGATTGGATCTTTTGATAAGTTTCTATCTCACAGACCCATCTCACAGTTACTTCTAGTTGAGCCATGTACCAGCTATTCTATACCTGTGCTTTTGTTTTGTTTTTTCTTGCCTATATGTAAAATCTTACTCTCCATTAAATTTCATTTTTGGTGAGAAATGATGTTCTACAGTGGCATTCAGTTTACAACAATGATTTTTGCAAAATGCACTAAAACTTGAAGAATACATCTCTGCTTATACTGATAAAGATTATTCTTTTTTATCATTAAAGCATATAGTCAAGCAAATATTTCCAATCCATTGTAAATGAAAACACATCTGAAAGGCATTTTAAAAGCAGTCAGTTAATGGATGACTTACGATTCTTTCTCTTCTCCTATAATTAAATCTGCTTTATTTTCCTTGGGTCTTATTGCAATATTCCAAAACTTTCACAGATCCTTCACAAAGAACCATTTCTAATTTAACTGGAATACATTGTTTTCTTTCTCAGTTTTTCTAGTTACAGAACTTCCTTTCTCCTTCACTCATCGTTTCTCCCTTTAATGAACTTTGTACGTACTTGGAAGAAAATAAAGCATTTAATTTTGGAGTCACCCAGGTGATGGCAGCCTGTCGCATCCAGGCCCAGCTGCATTCCCCAATCAGTGATCCCAGCACCAGTGGCCACTGCTGCTTCATGAGCCAGCCAGCCTAGCCTGAGCCAGCCAGGCACTCCTGGCCAGTTTCCCAGAGCTTGCATGCAGACGATCATGCCCGGCTCCGCGTTGCCCAGAAAGGCCGGTGGGCAAGGCTTCTGGGTTCAACAAAGAGGATGAGGGATAGGGCTTCCTCCCCTCTTTTGGGGAGATTTGCAAACAAAGGGCTGGGAACTTCTAGCCAGGTGTGCACTGCAGTCGCCAACATCTCTGGGCTGGGAACTTCTAGCCAGGTTCAGCTTTCCCATCAGGCTATGTCCTTACCTTCCTCCCATGGCTTGTGGCAGAGCCAGTGGTGTGATCAGCCAATTCTCCAAACTGTGCAAAATCTTAACAACCAGTCTGAACCAGCTGAATCCCACCTCTGGGTATGTTTTCTCCAATAGGAATGAGCAGCTCCTGCAAAATTGTTCTATATGTAGGGAGCAAAGGGATTTTCTCTTTCTCATCACTACGATCCCCAATTCTATCCTTAAGAGTAATATATTAACCTGTGTTAGGATTGCTGTTTTCACACACTTCCCCATATCACCAAAGTACAAACTACTTTTTTTTTCATTTCCCCTGTCTAAATTCATGGCAAATTGAACCTGAATGATGAGTCGTCTGGGTAAGAAAAGATTTACAGCTGAAGTTGGCTCCCACAAAATATTTAAGGGGAATACCTTTTAGAACAATTTGCTACAGCAGGGTGCAACTATTGTGGAAAAAAAACATATTGGAAATTTAAAGAAGTAATTATTTGTTTAAAAAGAAAATTAAGTGGAAAATGGACTCCCCAAAATAAAGGCATGATGTTAAGGAGGCATATTAAGATGCTGGAACTATAAACTTACCTTTTCTTCAAATAACAGAGCTGTAAGATAAACTAAGCAAGAGAAATAAACTGGGTATGTCAAAACAAAAGTAGAATAGGAGCAGAGTCACAATAAATGCAGAGATGAAGCAGAGTGAAGTAAAGATTGCCATCTGCTGATGATAGTAAATTTTTGTGACTAGAGAGCAAATATTGAAATGGAGACAAATAACTGTTGAACAATGTATATTTACTTTCTAACCACTGGAGACTGGAATATTAAAAAAAAGAATTGGTGTCTGGACCCCTAAATACTATTGAATATACAAAAATGACTTGAGGAGTGGAGGGTCCCTGAAATAATTAACTGATTTGATTGGACATTGATGAGGCATTTAAACTTGATTAGGAGGTCTAGTTTCTGAACAGATGATTGAGGAGACCTGAACAAAATGGAGTTAATAACTCAAAATAAGAAAAACATTAAGGATCTTATCCTGGAACTGCACAAAGACAGAACTGCACAAAGACATGGTGGACATGGATCGTATAGACAGTGTTAGGAAATGGTAATTGCCAGTGGTGGGATTCAATTTTTTTAACAACTGGTTCTGTGGGCATGGCTTAGTTGGGGGTGTGGCTTGGTGACCGTGTGACTGGGTGGGCGTGGTTAGCTGGTCATGTGACTGGGTAGGCGTGGCTAGCTGGTCATGTGACCGGGTGGGCGTGGCTAGTTGGTCATGTGACCGGATGGGCGTGGCTATGTGCATAGGGACCACTCAGAGGGCTGAAAAAAGTCATTTCTGACTGGTCCTCGCACTTTTGACCGGTCCTCGCATTTATGACCATCCTCACATTTATGCCCATTCTGGCATTCTTAACAACCATGTCAGTCATTTCACAATTGCTTCTCTACACCATGGTGACAAGATAGGGCAAAAAACGTAAAATGTGAGGACAGTCGTAACTTTGAGGACTGGTCAAAAGTGGGAGGACCAGTCAAAAGTAACTTTTTCAGCTCTCTGAATAGTCCATATGCACAAAAGGACTACCCAGAGGGCTGAAAAAAGTGATTTCTGACAGGTCCTCGCACTTTTGACCAGTCTTCGCACTTATGACTGGTCATCATTTATGCCCATTGTAGCATTCTTAACAACCATGTCATCATTTCACAACTGCTTCTCTACTCCATGGTGATAAGATAGGGCAAAAAATGTAAAAAGTGAGGACAGTTGTAAGTTTGAGGACTGGTCAAAAGTATAATTTTTAGATATCATGGTGTGAGACATTGTTTGAATACCATTGAAAAAGTGGAATATTTTTACAAAAATATTTTTAAGGGAGCCCCGGAACATGTCAAGAATAAAAAACAAAAAAGAGAGTCTACAAAATGTAAACAGAAAGAAGAAATTCAAAGTGTGTTAAAAGAAAAAGGAGCACCAGGTGGTTGTCCAGAGGTTTCTATTATGGATTTTTCAGATGAGAAAATTGAGCATCCCAGTGACCTTAGAGGAGGAGCACAGGACTTTGAACTGCTGGAGGAAGATTTAAAAAATAAAATTACACTTCGAGATGAACAGCAGCAGAGGCCCAGCGCTCCTCAAGAAATGGGGGGTGATGCTAATCAACAGGAACTAGAAGTTAATGAGGAAATTCGACTGGAAACCACAGATGACAAATTTAAGGAGTATCGTGAACTGTTTGATATTGTAACAGAAAGTATCGAAAGATTTGGAAATAGTCTAAACTTTAAAAAAAACTTATAATTTGAGTTGGATTTATATTTGACTTACTTACTAAAATGGATTACAAAAATTTTCTAAGAAGTTTATTTTGAGGATTTGAGCTATCGTAGATAGCCGGAGATGTATAACAATTTGTTAAAAGTTCATCCTGAGTTGCACTGACATTAGACTTATATATTAAAATGGATTATAAAAATTTTACTATAAAGTTTATCCTGAATTGGACTTAATATCCTGAGTGTCAACAGATTGCTGCAATATCAGCAGCGATCACTGGTTACCCTATTATACTTTTTTTTGGGAATTCATCATCTAGGAGAAGAGAATGAAATTGAAAACATCTCACAACCCGAAGGAATGAATTGTAAAGGGTGGCAGGATTTGAAAGAGCTTTAAAGGAACATCTGGGAATGCGGTTCCTAGTTTGTTTTCTTTTTTCTTTCTCCAAGGCTTGAATGTTAAGAGGAGCTGCAATGGATTTTTCCTACTTTTAGGTGTTACAATATAAGCTAGTTTGAATGATTCTACCTAGAGGAGTGAATACCTTCGTGGTTGGATATTATTTATATAAAGTCACTCGGGGGGTTTGTGTGGAGAAATGTTTTATTTTGCTGATGGGGGCAGCTGGAAGATGAAGCTTATTGGAATTGGATTTATGTTGGAGGAAATATATTCAACTTCAATCAATATGAAGAGAAGATTGAAATTTGGATTATGGAGATTGAAAAACAAATAAAAAATTTTTTTTATGATATGTATGATTATAATTATATATGCATAATTATATACTTTATATTGCATGTTTTATGTTTTTTGTTTTTTAGTTAAGGGGTGTAGTTGGGATAAAACTATGTGATATGGATATTTAGGTGATATATTTTATTATAAAGTGGATTGAGTTTGGTATACGACTAGTAATGTTAATATTATTGGATTACAGAAAGGTATAATATTTTTTAAATTGGTCTGAATACTATAATGGTTATTACTATTGGTTTCTTTTTTTTCTTATTACAACATTGTTAATTTTAGAAATACATTAATATTTATAGGTCTATTGTTTTACTCTTTGGTTATAGTTATTGGGTTTCTTTTGTTTGTTTGTTTGTTTTTTCCTTTTTTTCTTCCTTTCCTTTTTTTTTCTTCCTCTTTCGAAATTTCTTCAATTTAGAATTTGAATACTTAATAATTTTTTCTTTTTTCTTGTTTTAAATTTTTTTAAAAAAAATTTGTAGTGGAAGTCGGGGGGGATGGGGAGGGAAGGGGTTGGGGTAGAGGGAGGTGGCGGGAGGGGTTGGGAGGTGGGGGTGAAAATGAAAAATTTTTGTATTGTAAAACTTTTTCAATAAAAAAAAGAATGAATTGTTAAACTTTAAAGAATAAAAGAGAACAAATATGAATAAGTAAAAATAATTAGAAACACACATACAAACATACAATGTATTTTCTTTGAACAGAGTATTTGGCCGGTTCACAAATTTAAACAGTGTTCAGTCATTTCAATTAAAATTTACAACTTCTATATTTCCTTTTTGCCATATTTATTCCTCGTCTATTTTTTTAAAAACCAATATTACCCTTCATCCTCATCTCTAATCTTAATCAAATTCAATTTTTCCTTCTATTCTATATTATACCCCTTCCCATTGTCATCTATTTTTATATCCATCCTCACATTGGTTAATTATGTAATATTACAGTTGTTTAATACAAATTCAACATTTTAATATAAATCAATTAGTTATATAACTATCTTTTTTGTATATTAATCAATATGAACATGAATATTCCAATTATTTCCATGCAATCCAATTTCTTACAAATCAATTAATTATATTTACCAATAATAATAAACCAAATAATTTCCCCCATATATTCCTCCAAACCACAACTTAACCATTTCTGCTTTCAACACAATATACAATTAACAGTATCTCAATTATTACAATTCCCTAGTTAAATAGAGCTTTTTTTTCTTTTGTGTTTTAAAATCTTGAACTCTCCTCTTTTGCCCTAAATTTCCCATTGTTTGCACCTACCGTTTTTGGTGAGGAAAAAGAAAAGCAATCTGCCTGCCTAATTTTCCAACGTTGCAGCAACAGCAAAGCCAACAGCTTGCTTTACTTTCAGTTTCCTTTTGCAGCAAAGCTAGCTCCAGCAATCAGCAGAGCTCTGCTCCAGCAAGCAGCTGCAGCGAGCAGCAGAGCTCCAGCAAGCAACAGAGCCCAGAGCAAAACAGCTGAGAGTCGAGAGCTTATCTAATCAAGGGCTAATTAGCCTATGCTGAAGCTCCACGGGCCAATAAAATTACAAAAAAACACTGAACCCTTTGTTAAATTGCTGGCTCGCCCGCCCTCACCTACCACTATTTTTGGCAATAAATAGTGGTGCGGAGGGGCGGGGCAAGCCAGCAATTTAACAAAGGGTTCGGCCGAACCCCCTAGAACCGGCAGAATCCCACCACTGGTAATTGCCGAACTAGTTGGCCAGGTAATAGATAAGCCAACATTATATGTTTACAGTAGAATATGTATAATATAGCTTTAAGAGTATTGCTGAGTCATTCTGCATCCTGATTGGATGAGCTCTGTAGCAACTGTATTTAAGGAGAGTTTGATTGTGGTCAGTATGGTGGACATTTCACCATATTGTTATCTGCTGCTATGTTGTAGGTATCTTTGGTCTCTTTACATGGTCAATTTGATCATGGTTTATTTATTACTGCTTTTAGGAACTGTTTATAATGTTCCTGAATGATTCTACGAACCGGTAAGTTTTCTATCTCTGGATTGATTATGCATGGCTAAGACTTGGATTGTTAAAAGGACTATGATTTTGCCTTACACTATAAGTAAACTACTTTAAAAACCAGTTTGTATGCAGTTTATTCACAACTACTCTCAGAACTGTTTCCGTGCGCAACCACTCTATGCTCTGCTTCATAACCAGTCCTGGTTATCTCACAAATATATCCTTAACAGACAGAAGACTGGAAAATTGTATACAAGAGATGAAGAGCAAAGATCAGGACAAGAAGGAAAAAATTGAATTATCAACTGGAATAGAAGGAGAATTAGAACTGAGAAACCAGCAAAGAGAAGATAACGAGGAGACACTATTAATAAGAATTGAGGAATTAAACCAGGGGAAACACTTTAAAAGGTTTAAAAAAGAAATGGGAGGAACAAGAAGAGGCTTGGGGGGAAATGATCAGATTTAGAACAGAAAACTCTTAAATTAAAGATAGGGAAAGGAGGAAAAACCAAATTATGGATTCAGAATATAAACCTCAAAGTAGATGGAATGAAAGATTTAAGACGAAAACAAGGGAGACAAGTTTTTTTTAAAAGGGATGTGGATTAAGCGAAGGGATGTGGATAAGAGATAATGGCTAAGGGAAGAAAAAGAGTTAAAGATATGTCATGATTATATGGTAATAATTGTATTAATATTAGAATTATATGGTTGAATGATAGTATTATTAAAAGCATAAAATATGACTATCGTGTAGGTAAAGTGAAAGTAGATATATTTATGTGTATTAAATAAATTTTAAAATATATAGAAAGGAAGAGTTAGAGAATGGGAATATGAATGATAAAACAGAGTATCATATCTTTGAATATAATAATATGGAGGGGGAAAAGAAAAATATTAGTGGAAGTTTAGAATGGAAGGCTGTAAAGCAATGTATCACAAAATCAAATAAGTTAGGAAAAGAAATATGAAAAATAGACACAAAGAATGAAAATAGTGGTAAGCTTAAAATGTGAGGATGTAAGGAATTGATATTAAGATGGTACACTGTTTGATTAATGAAGTGATATTAAAAGAATAATATTGCAGTTGCATAGATATATGTGACTAGAATGACGATGTGTATAAAATTATTAACATGAAGATTAATATAATTAATATGATAGTATAATTATGATGTTTATTATTAACAATATATGTGTAAGTGATTAAGTCTGTTTCTTTGATTTTTGAATGCAAGCTGTGTGGTTATAGTTGAAAGAGACTAATTGGAAAATATACCATATTCTATAGGTATTGGGAATATTATATGCAATAACGAAAAGAGAGAGGGAAATGGAATGGAGTGGAATGGAGTGGGAGTGGGAGAGGAGTGGAGAAAGTTAGGGGAGAGAGGGGAAAGGAGAGAGGGGAATGTAGGGGAGGAGAAGAGTAGAAAGGGAAGGAGGTAGAAGCAGAGAAGAAGAGAGAGGGTAAATAGAGAGGGGACAGGAGAAGGAGAGAAGGAGAAAGGGAAGGAGAGAGGAGAGGGGAAGGATTCAGGGAAGTAAAGAGAAGAAGGGAAGGAGAGAAGAGGGAGGAGAAAGAAGAAGAAAGGAGAGGGATGTTGTAAAAATGGGTGAAATATGGTGTACAGGAGAAAAGAAAACAGATGGACAATTGTATTTTTTTTCTTGAGGGTTATACTATTGAAATTATAATGGAAGATAATACAATGCTAAAGCACATCGGTTTAGTTGCTATGGCATACTAGTTAATATTTATATGAAAATTAAAGTTTTGTGTTAAAAGTTGGAGTAAATATGAAATAAGGAAAATGGAACGTAATAATTAGGAATATGTTTAAATGTAAAATGTATGATACTCAAACATTGCGCCATTCACACAATGATATGTATAATTTTTTAAAAAAGTAATAAAAGCGTGATTTTTTTAAAAAAAAGAAGTAAATGAACTACACCAGGGGTGTCAAACTTGATTTTATTGAGGACTGCATCAGGGTTGTGTTTGACCTTGGTGGGCCGGGGTGGGCACGGCCAGCTTGAAATCACCCTTGTCAGGGGCACCTCTGGTGGCCTGAGTGCTCTGCCAGCGAAAATGGCCTCCTGCAGTCCTCTGCTATCAAAAACAAAGCTCCAAGATTCCAAGATGAAAGACTTACAGGAAAAATTTGTTGAAGTTGATGCCCAAAATCAGGAAATTGAGAATGATGTGATGATGCTTCAATTTAAAGCTATGGAGTATGCTTTGAGATTAAGAGGTATAAGGGAGAACAATAGAGAAAATCTAAGAACACTTTGTGCTAAGGCCCTAGCGGCATTATTAAATTTGGAAAATGATCAAATTTTGGCTTGTATTGAAAGAGTCTACAGGGTCAACTCCCGTGTGGCTAAACAAAGGAATCTACCCAGAGATGTTATTCTTTATTTTACTGATAGAAGATTAAGAGATGATATTTTACAAAAGTCTTATTCAGCTACTTTAAAGGTAGAAGGTTCACAAATTAGGGTTTACAAAGAGTTACCACCAAGGATTTTAAAATACAGAAAAGATTTTGGATTTTTGGTGAAGGAACTTAACAGAAGGAAGATACCATTTAGATGGGATGTACCAGTTGGTGTAATTTTGAGTTATCAAGATGTGAGATATTGTTTAAACACCGTTGAAAAGGCTGAACATTTTTATAATAACATTCTTAAGGGAGCCCCAATATTATTATCTTCTTCTATGATGTCAACTATGGAAGAAGATAAGAAGGATAAAAAGTCTGAAACAGAGGTTGAGGAACAATGTACGCAGATGGAATTACAAAATCAAAATAATCAAAGGGTGTCAGAAGATAAAGGAGCATTAGGTGGTTTTCTAGATGATCATATTTTGGAATATTTAGGTATGAAAACAAAGGATTCTAGAGATTCAAGAGAAGTGGTACAGGGCCTTGAACTGTCGAAGCAAGAATTGAAAGATGAACATATAATTCGAGATGAAAAACAAATATTACCCAAACAGCAGAGGCCCGGTATTCCACAAGTGGAAAAGCATGAAGAGAATAAGCAACAGAAAGTACAACTTAATGGAGGAAATAAACTAAAACCACTGAAACTGAACTGCAGCGGGTCAAGGGAGGAAATAAACTGAAAACCACTGAAACAGAAGTGCAGCGCATACTGCGTTTGATGTGGGAATCGTTTTCTGAAATCTAAAGGATATTCATGAATAGATGGAATCTATTACAGATATCTAACTTTTACATGATAATGGATTAAAAATTGGTTACATAATTCATCCTGATTTGGATTTGACATTTTGAGAAAGTTAAACAGATCACTGCAATATATGCAGATGATCTGTGATTACCCTATTATAATTTATTGGAACTTATTATTTAGATGATGGAAATGAAGATGAAAACATCTTGGAAACCCGAAGGAAGGAGGTGGAAATGTTGGTAGGATTTGAAAGAGTTTTAAAGGCACATCTGGGAATGCAGCTTGTATGAACTGCATTTGTTTTTTCTTTTAACAGATATACTAGGAGTCAGGTTGAATGAGCTACCTAGAGGATTACAAGATACCTTTGTGGTTGGATTTTATAAACATAAGTCACTTGGGGGGATTTATATATGGAGAGATGTTGGTTGCTGATGGGGGCAGTTGGAATAAGAAGTAGTTTTTAAATATTGTGTCAGAAGATAGTTGTTTAACTTCAATCAAGATGAAGATGAAGAGAAGACGAAAATTTGTCTACTGAGATAGAAAAGTTATTTGATATAATTGTGCATTTTGAAAGAACATGAAGTTTATAATAAATATGCTGGATACTTAAGATAGAAAACTATTAGATATGATTGTTATATATTTTATTAGTATATATTAAGGGGTTCTGATTTATGTTAATAACTATTAATGGTTTTTTTTGATACAGAAAATCTTTTGAAATGGATGTTATATATTACACTTAGCGGGATTGATAGAAATGCTAATATTTTATAGTGGGGCTTAAAGATTAAAAGAGTACTATTGATGGATAACTGAGTATTTGAGGTAAAATTGGCAACTGAGGTAAATATCTTTATTATTATTAGTCTTTTTATATTACTAAATGTTTCACTGTATCTTTTTTTAGCTTAATATAAGTAAGGTTCTTTTTAAATTAGTAGCGGAAGTCAAGGGGGGAGGGGGATAGGGGCGGTTTAAAATACTTGATAAGCTTATGGTTAGTAAATACTTGATAGAATAATTTTATATATATTTACTGTATGGAAGTCAAGGGAGGGAAGGGTGGGGAGGGAAGGGAAGCGGGGGTGGGTGGGAGGGGGGAAAAGGGGGGGGAGAAATAGAAAATTGTGTTGTAAAATTTTTTCAATTAAAAAAAAGACTTTTGTTTAGAAACCAGGTATCCCCTTCTTGCTGTCGGAATCCTGGAGGACCTCTCATGTAGATTTCCTCATCTAGGTCAGCATGTAGATAAGCAGTGTCAACATCAAACTGAAAAACTTCTAAAGCAAGTGGCAGTGGCTAAAGCAATTTTTACACTTTCAGTTTGAACTGTTGGCGAGTAGGTATTTGTGTAGTCCTCAGGATAATGTTGAGCGAAATCCTGGGCTACAAGTCTGGCTTTGTACAATGACTCACCATTTGGCTTCTTTTTGATTCTGTAGACCCATCAAGTGCCAATAACCTTTTTATTTGCTGGAGGTTTTGCAGGCATAAACACCTTAAGTTTCTTTAGACTGTCCATTTCAGCCTGAATTGCATTGTACCACTTCTCTTGCTCTGAATCAGGAAGATGTTTGATTTGTGTGAAATTATCAGGAGGAAGTGTAACATCACAAATTAAAGGCAAGGGTGCTTTTGTCAGTTGCCACAAATATTGTTGTGGAGGAATTCCCTTTGTGGCTCTCTTGGAACACCTCGGAACAGTCGTCCGTTCTTCTTCCGTTTCGTCCTCGTCTTCATCATCGTCACTAGCATCAGCATCCATGGCTTGCGAAGATGGAACATCATGTTGGGAAGAAGTAGTGGATAGAACATTTGCCTGTGAATCTTGATCATCAGGCTGCGTGGCATCAGCAACATCATCTTTAGGAAAATAAACTCCAGGATCATTGGACCAGTCAGCATCTTCCTCAAAATTAGCAGATTGGGAAGTCACTATTGTACAATTAGAGTCAATAAATTTGCTCCATTTTGAATTGTCATCAAAACCCATAAATCTCAATCTTTTTGCTACTGGACCTCCTTTCCTTCTTTGAGCTAAGGGAATGTTCACCATAGCGTACGAACCAAAAATGTGGAGGTTCTTGAGATCGGGCTTGTAGTCATACATCATGAAGAAAGGAGTTTGATTTATTGCACTACTCCAAGTACGGTTGAAGATGTAATTTGCATATTTAAGAGCTTCACCCCAGTATGGGTTACTGAGGTTGGCGTCTTCTAGAAGACAATACATCATAGTTTGCAGGACCCCCTGTCTTCTCTCTATGACCCCATTATGAGCCGGAGTGTAAGGAGCCGAAGTCTGATGAAGAATTCCTTTCTTACGCATCCAGTCCTGGAAACGCTGAGACATGAACTCGGCACCACGATCACTCTGGATTCTGGCGATGCTTACTCTGTGTTGGGTAGAGACAAGGGCTGCAAAGTCTTTAAAGATCTGAAAGGTCTCAGATTTTTCTCTCATTGGATATATCTTGGATATCGCATCTCCCTGGGGGGAATAGAAATGGACCCTGCAAAGGTTCGGGCAGTGTTAGAATGGACGGTGCCACACACCCGCAAGCAGCTACAAAGTTTCTTGGGATTTGCTAACTTTTATCGACAGTTCATCCCCTTGTTCATCAAAATCGCATTGCCAATAACTAATCTCCTGAAAACCAAAGGTGAAGAAAACCAAAACCCTCCAAACCTCTTGAATGGACTATGGACTGCCAGGCAGCATTTGAAAAATTGAAACGGTTTTTTGCTGCCGAACCAGTCCTGGACATGGATGAACCTTTCGTAGTACAGGCAGATGCCAGTGATGTCACAGTAGGGGCCGTACTTCTGCAAAAGAATGCAGATGGAAAACTACAGCCTTGTGCCTACATGTCCCGGAAACTGTCCAAAACTGAAAGGAGATGGGCCATATGGGAGAAAGAGGCTTTCGCTGTACGCTGGGCACTTCTAACCTGGAGACAATTTCTCAAAGGAGCTAAACATCCTTTTGAACTTTGGACTGATCATAAAAATCTCAAGGCTTTGAAAACCCCATGTAAGCTGTCGCCAAAACAAGTTCGCTGGGCCCAACACTTCAACCGCTTTAACTTCACCTTGCGCTACCTTCCTGGTGGGAAGAATTTCATGGCAGACGCTCTGTCCAGATTACCTTAATACAACAGCACCAGGGAGGAAGTTGTTCGTCCAATTGTCCCATCAGCCCAACTGGTGGCACCAGTGACTACCCGAGCACAGTCGAAGAGTGACCCAAGCCGCTCGGGTGATTTGCTCCAGAAACTACAAGAGACTTTAAAAACCGATGAGTGGTTCCAAGCCCACTCAAATGAATGTACACTTTGTGATGGTCTAGCTTGGATTGGAGCTAAATTGTACGTCCCAGCCAGCCTACGAGTAACCGTTCTGCAACACGCCCATGACTCCAAAGTGGCAGGACACTTTGGATTTGTCAAAACCTTACATCTCGTCAAAAGACAGTTTTGGTGGCCTGCGCTCAAAAAGGACACAGAGGCATATGTAGCGAGCTGTCCAGTGTGTACCTCAGCTAAGAGGCCTCCGGGGAAGTCACCTGGTCTACTCCAAAGTGTACCCAGACCCACTGCCCCTTGGAAGGAAATATTCATTGATTTTATTGTAGACCTTCCAGAAAGTGGGGGGGTGCACAGTTATATGGGTAGTGACTGATTTGTTTTCCAAACAGGTGCATTTTATCCCATGTTCTAAAATCCCATCAGCAAAAACCCTTGCTAAGATGTTCATTCAACATGTATATAGGCTACATGGAGCTCCAAAACGTATAATTTCAGACAGGGGAGTACAGTTCACCTCCAGTTTTTGGAAAGAATTCCTGATGCTGATAGGCTCCACCCAAGGACTAAGCTCCACCCATCACTCCCAGACTAATGGGGCCTGTGAAAGAACCAATGCTGTACTAGAACAGTATCTGAGATGTTATATAAATTACCAACAAGATAACTGGGTAGACTTGCTGCCATTCGCAGAAGTGGCATATAATAATTCCATACATAGCAGCACAGGTTTCACTCCTTTCAAGGTGGCTTCTGGCCAGGAATTTGTGCCAATCCCAGAGTTACCTCATGATAACCACAGAACCCTTCTCTAATTGAGTGGATCGATCAATTACGAGGGACTTGGGCAGTAACTCGAAAAGCTTTAGATGAGGCTCACCAAGCCCATAAAACCCAAGCCGACAAAAGGAGATGCCCTGCACATGTTTATAAAGCGGGGGACATGGTTTATCTTTCTACCAAATATTTGCAAACTCCTCAGAAGTCAAAAAAGCTTGGACCTAAGTATGTGGGCCCTTTCCCTGTTACTCGGGTCATTAACCCAGTCACAGTTGAATTAGATTTACCCAAGAACTTGCGATGAATTCATCCAGTGTTTCATGTTAGCTTACTGAAACTAGAACATTCGTCCCCTCTACGTCCGTCCAAAGAACCTCCTCCTGTTCCCATCCTCATTGAAGGGGAACAACATTTTGAAGTGAAAGAGATTTTGGACTCTAGAAAACATCATGGTAAAGTGCAGTATCTCGTAGCATGGAAACACTTCCCATTATCACAAGCTGAATGGGTGAATAAACGTGCTGTTCGGGCACCTAGAAAAGTGCAGTTGTTTCACACCAAATACCCTGATAAACCTTAAGAAATGATAGTTATTGATTGTTGTGATATTACCTCTTCTCTTCTCTGTTTCAGGACTAGAAGCTATCTTTTCTGACGGGGGGCTGAATGTCAACCTTGCTAGCTTTGGCTCGCTTGCTTCTGCTGTCATAGAAAAGGAGGGAGGGGGGTTTAGGCTTACGGGGCTTTGTATGAATCTGAGAAACGAAACCAATTTCTAAGCTGCTATCAGACCAACGGACATTGCATTCCTGGATGCTGACACGGCCAGATGTCTGCTCCCACCTGATCTCTTGGAGACCTTTGGATTGGATGATTTATGGTGGACAGTTTCTATATGTAACTTTCTATATGTAACTTTCGCGCCTTTTGCCTCAGAATCCTGCTTTCCATGGTTGCGTTCATTTCATATCTAGTAAAAGTACCAGTCTTTAACCTATGATGAAGTCTGGGTTTTCCTTTCCTGGATACTGAAGGAAGCATACCCGACAATCTTAGACCTCAAAAAAATAGAGAAGCTATCCTTTATCCACAATTATAATAATGATGATTTTCAGAAGAGAAATTTAAATCTTCCTCTCGAACCAACCTCCCCACTAAAATAAAAACGAAGTAAAGTGGCTCTGATTTTGATTTCATTGCACACTGCATTGTTACATCTCATGCAAATCAGTTTTGGATATCAGGCCTGCAATAAAAGCAACACTTGCATTATCTTCAAGTGAGTAAGATATCTCTTTATTCCCTGTTGAATGCTTCCACATCAGGGACATTGGGAAGGAAACAAAAAAGGAGGTTTTATTAGAGAAATTCTGTACCTGTTAACATAGGCAAGCAAGATTAGTGTTAAGTCCTCACCCTTGCGACCGGGGCGGAGCTGTCCTTGTTGCTAACCCGCGCTGATTGGCTAAGACGCGGGCAGCAATCAGGCGGGAGTTAAATCAGTTTCCTATTGGTTCTTCCGTTCGCTGGTTTCCTATTTAAAGAGCTGTCATGTTCGTTGCCTTGTTCTGTTCTGATCCTAGTTGTTAATAAAGTTATTGCATACTTACCTCCGAGTGCTGTCTGGTTCTGGAATAGAACATTGGCGACGAAGGTGGGATCGCTCGGAGTGTAAGCTACTAAGTTCGTAGTGCACCGAGGCATTCCAAGCCGTGGAGCCAGTCACAACAAAGTTGGCGTCATTTGAGGCAATCTCCGCACTACACCAACATGGCAAAGTTCTTGCCAGCTTTCGCACCATTCATATCTGCATCTGAGTCATGGGACGCTTACATCGAATGCTTTGAATGCTTCCTCCAAGCTAATGACCTGACGGGTCTCTCTAGTGCCAGGAAACGAGGATACTTCCTCAGTTCCTGTGGCAGCGAGATATTTGGAACGGCTAGAGCCCTAGCCGCTCCTCAGCCTGTTTTTGAGGTGCCGGACGAGTCATTGCTGGCAAAGTTAAAAAATCATTTTCCCCCAGCTCCTTCACGCATTGCTCGGCGACATGCTTTTTGGCAGCGATCGCAGGGCGAGGGGGAATCTGTCAATGATTATGTGGCATCCCTGCATTCCGCTGCCCTCCACTGCGAGTTCCGTGAGTTGGACGAGATGTTTTTGGACCAACTCGTATGCGGAATTAAAGACTTAAAGTTGCAGCGGTGTTTGCTGGCCCGATCTGAGCTGTCACTCCAGGTGGCCCTTGATGAAGCCCGGGCCGCGGAGAGGTCAGGTAAGTCTTCTGCCGAAATACAGAAATTCTAGGCTTGTTCCGCGACTGTGGGAAAACATTCGGCGGTTCATCACGGAAGTTCCAACCATGGAGAGTCCTCCGAGGAGGACGAGCTGATCGGCCATCTGAAGGCGACAAAATGCCCTAAAGTGGCTGTGGCTGCCAGTTTGCCGCCTGCATCCTGTGGGTTGCGGAGGCCCAAATCACAGGACTGACTGCCGGTTCAAGACCGCAGTTTGCCGCCGCTGTGGAAAAAGGGGCCACCTGTCCCGGGTCTGCCCTGCAGCCACTCCAGCCCTCCCCCCATCAGCTGACGGCCCTCGGAACCGCTGCCTGTTCTGGAAGCCGGTTCCTCAGCGTGCCGAGTGTTTTGCAGTTTCCTGGCATGAAGATGTCTGCGATGTCACTCTCGCTTCCCCTCCAACTGCTGCCAGTAAGATCTTCATTACCATTTGGAAGGGGCTGCCTGCCGTTTTGAGGTGGACACTGGTTCGTCAAGGTCCCTCATCACATGGTCCACCTTGTCCCGTCTTTTGTCTCACATGTCCCGCCAGCGTTTGCGGCCCTGCCCGGTGACATTACGAGATTACCAGGCAAGACCATTCCTACCCTGGGTTTTGACTCCTTTCAGGTGTCCTACGGAACGTTCTCTGCCCGGCTGCTCCTCATTGTGGTTAAAGATGATCTGCCCAGTCTCCTGGGTTTAGACTGGTTTGCTGCCCTGAATCTCACCATGTCGGGGGTACATTCCACAGTCTCTGATATTACAGGGGTGCTGGCACAGGAGTTTAGTGACGTATTCGGGGACGGCCTTGGAAAATACACAGGGAAACCCATTTCGTTTAATCTCGATCCCCAAGTGGCACCCATCCGCCTTAAACCACGTCGGGTGCTGTTGGCATTGCGGCCCCGGGTTGACAGGGAACTGGACAAATTGATCCAACAGAGGGTCCTTGTTCCCGTGGATCATTCAAACTGGGAGACCCCGTAGTTATCCCCCTCAAACAAGATGGTTCTATAAGAATCTGCGGGGACTACAAATGTTCTAAAAATAAGGCCTTTAGCGCTAACTCTTATCCGGTGCCCGTAGTACAGCACCTTCTTCACTCGCTGGGTAGAGGCCGGGTGTTTGTTAAATTAGATCTGGCACAGACCTATCAACAACTCCCGGTCGATGAATTCACTGCGCTGGCCCAAACTATTGTCACGCACCGAGGCACTTTCAAGTGCACGCGCCTTCAGTTTGGGGTCAGAGTGGCCCCAGGGATTTTTCAATGCCTCATGGAGTGCATGCTTCAGGGCATCCCCGGGGTTGTCCCCTACTTTGATGACGTTTTTGTCTCCGCCAATGATCAGTCTGACCTTCTGTCCAAATTACGTGCTGTATTGTCTCACCTGCGCCAAGCCAGGCTGCGCCTTAAATGTGAGAAGTGTGCCATCGGGGTGCCACAAGTGGAGTTTCTGGGATTTCTGATAGATGTGCAAGGCATCCATCCTACTCCCTCTAAAGTGTCCGCCATTAAGAACGCCCCCGCCCCGACTTGTAAGGCGGAATTGCAGGCTTTCCTAGGGCTCCTTAACTTTTATGCAATGTTTTTGCCCCATAAAGCATCCCTGGCTGAGCCCCTGCATAGGCTGCTGGATGCTAAAGTTCCGTGGCACTGGAGCCCAGAGGCGGCTGCCTCTTCCCGGGCTGTCAAAGACCTTTTGACGTCTCAGGCTGTTTTGGTGCAGTATGACCCTAACCTTCCACTCTGTTTAACCTGCGATGCTTCGCCTTAAGGTGTTGGGGCTGTTCTTAGTCACACTCTCCCCGATGGTGCGGAAGCCCCAATCGCTTTTTATTCCTGCACCCTTTCTGCCCCTGAGCGCAATTATAGTCAGCTTGATCGTGAGGCGCTCGCGGCAGTGGCTGGAATCAAGCAATTCCATGACTACCTGTATGGCCAGTTTTTTACCCTTGTTACCGACCATAAACCGCTATTGGGTCTGCTTGCCAGGGATCACCAAACCCCCCAAATTTTGTCGCTTCACATGTCCCGCTGGATAGAATTTTTGGCGGGGTATTCTTATCGGCTGGTGTACAAGCCGGGTTCTGCCATATGGCACACTGATGCACTCAGCCATTGCCCCCTTCCCTGTTCCATCCAGGACCCCGCCCCCACCTCCTCCATTTTCTTTTTGAAGGAACTGCGCTTCCCTGTCACCGCTTCCGACATCGGATTGGCCTCGGGGTCCAATCCCATTCTCTCCCGTGTTATTGACTGGGTGCGCAGGGGCTGGCCACAGGGTCCTAGTGCTCCAGAGTTTTTACCATATCACAGCAGGCAACATGAACTGTCCACCCTGCGGGGTTGTCTTTTATGGGGCCGTAGAGTAGTCATTCCCCCCAAGTTTTGTCAGCAAATCTTAGCTTGTCTCCTCGAAGTTCACCCCCGGGTGGTCCTCATGAAGGCCCTGGGTCGAGGGTATGTGTGGTGGCCTGGGCTGGATCAGGATATTGAGCGGTGTGTCACCACCTGCCCAACGTGCCAGCAATCTAGGGCGCCCCCCCCCCCACAGCACCACCTAGGCAATGGGAATCCCCCAGGGCTCCGTGGGCACGGATCCATATGGATCTCGCAGGACCGTTTCAGGGACACACCTTCCTGATGGTGGTCGATGCTTATTCTAAATGGGTGGAGCTTGCAACGGTGACTGCCACATCCTCAAAAGAGATAATTAAGGTTTTAGATGGACTGTTCTCTACCCATGGTTTGCCTGACACTATAGTTACTGACAATGGTCCCCAATTTACGTTGGCTCAGTTCCGGATATACTTAGCACAATTAGGTATCCGGCACACCACCATGGCCCCGTTCCATCCGGCCGCTAATGGTTTGGCCGAAAGGGCCATTAGATCGGCCAAGGAAGCCTTGGCCCGTTTGGGGACTGGAAATTGGCAGCATAAGATATGTCAATATCTATTGGCGTAGCATATGACCCCTTGCCCTGTTACCAGAGCGAGCCCATTTGAGCTACTTATGGGGCGCCGTTTGCGAACAACCTTGGACCGGCTGCACCCATCCTATGAGCCTGATCTTGACCCAGCTACCGGCCCGCATTGTTGGACATTTGGAATTAAAGATCCGGTGTACGCCCAAAACTTTGGTGCTGGGGATAAATAGTTACCAGGACATATACATGAACTAACAGGGCCCTACTCTTATAGGATCCTCCTGGATGATGGTCAAATATGGAAACGGCATGTAAATCAGTTATGCCGGAGAGTATTGACCGCAGCCTGTCCCAATGACCAGCTACCATCACCATCTACAGGTCGGACCCCGGATACGCAAGTAGGCCAATCACCACCCAGCTGACTGTTCACACTGGAGCCATTACCACTGGACAGCTCACCTGTCGTTCCCGGGTCGCTGCAGTCCACGAACGGTCCACCCCTCACCACGCCTCCATCTCTCAGCAGTCCGGAAAGCGATGTTCCACCTCTTCCTACGGCCACTCCTACACTGAGAAGATCTGGGCAGGTCCGACGTAGGCCAACATATCTATCGGACTACGCATGCGCCATCTGGGTACAGAGGGGTGTTAAGTCCTCGCCCTTGTGACCAGGGCGGAGCTGTCCTTGTTGCTAATCCATGCTGATTGGCTAAGACACGGGCAGCAATCAGGCGGGAATTAAATCAGTTTGCTATTGGTTCTTCCATTCGCTGGTTTCCTATTTAAGGAGCTGTCATGTTCGTTGCCTTGTTCTGTTCTGATCCTAGTTGTTAATAAAGTTATTGCATACTTACCTCCGAGTGCCACCTGGTTCTGAAATAGAACAATTAGTAATTAAAAGTTGTTGTGCAGAACAGCAGAATAACCAAGTTATTCGGACTTGGAGATTTCCAGTCCAACCCCTACTCAAGTAGGTGACCCTATAGCAGTGATAGCTAATCTTTTTTTCCTCGGGTGTCTCAGATGCACATGCCCACACCCATAATGCAATGCCCCCCATGCACACCCCATCCCCCACACATGTGCATGTGACCCCTCCCCACCCTGTTTTGGACCTAGCAGGCCTCCCTGAAGCCTCTGGAGACCAGAAATGGCACGTTTCTGGACTTCCAGTAGGCCCGTTTTTCACCCTCCTGAGGCTTTCCTGGAACTTCGAGGAGGGCAAAAACAGCCTCCCCTGGCCCTCCAGAGACCCTCTGGAGGCCAGAAACGGATCATTTCCAGATTTCTGGTACTTCTGGGAGGCCCGTTTTTCACCCTTCACAGATTCCGGAGGCTTTTGTGGAGCCTCCAGGAGGGCAAAAATGGCCTTCCACAACCCTCCAGGAAATGGCCTGTTACTGGACTTCCAGTAGGCCCATTTTTCACCCTCCCAGAGCTTCCGTGTGGCCCTGTACTTACCTGGCATCCAAAACAGGCTGCGTGGAGACTCCTAGGAGGGGAGGGGCAGCATGGGCATGGGCACGTGTCTCCTGCATGCCCTGCAGAGACCTGAAAACCAGCTGGCCGGCAGGAGGCATGTGTGCATGCATGGTGGAGCTGACCTAGGGTGACAGCTCATGTGCCCACAGAAATGGCTCCGCGTGCCACCTCTGGCACGTATGCCATAGGTTTACTATCATGGCCCTCTACCATTCTAGAAAAGTGACTGCCCAAGCTCTTCTTAAAAACCTTTAGTGATGGAGCACTCACAACTTCTGAAGGCAAGCCATTCCACTGCTTAATTGTTCTCATTGTCAGGAAATTACTCTTAGTTTTAGGTTGCTCCTTTCCTTGATTACTTTCCATCCAGAGGTGGTATTCAGCTGATTTGGACCTGTTCAGGTGAACCAGTAGTGGTGACCTGCAGGTGGGCCCACCCACTCGCCCCAGTGCAATCCCATCCTATATAGCTGTTTTTGACACCGCATGCATGCACGGACTGCACGTGCAAGTGAATTGCCTTGTTGTTTGACATATCATGCATGTGCGGATGGTGCGCATGAGCAAATTGCCATGTTTTGAGATGCTGCATGCATGCGTGGATGGCACACATGCTCACATTTCTGGTGCTGGGCAAACCGATTGCTACAGTATGTGAATACCACCTCTGTTTCCATCCATTGATTATTGTCTTGCCTTCTGGTCTTTTGAAAAATAGCTTGACCCCCTCTTCTTTGTGGTAGCCTCTCAAATATTGGAGCACTGCTATTATATCACCCCTAGACTTTCTTTTCAATAGACTAGACATATCCAATTCCTGCAACCATTCTTTGTATGTTTTAGCCTCCAGCCCTCTAATCTTTGTGGTTCTTTTCTGCAGTCTTTCCAGAGCCTCATATCTTTTTTATAAAATGGTGATCAAAACTGGATACAATAGTCTAAGTGTGAACTTACTAAGATTTTATAAAGCAGTTCTAATGCCTTATATGGTCTTGATTCTATCCCACTGTTAATGCAACCCATGATTGCATTGGCTTTTTTGGCTGCTGCCGCACACTACTGGCTCATATTTAAGTGACTGTCCACTAGGACATCAAGATCCCTCTTGCAGTTACTGCTATTGATCCAGGTTTTATCTAATAGATACCTATACATTTGGTTTTTCTTGGCTAATTGTAAAATCTTACTTTTCTCTACACTAAATTTCATTTTGTTAGATAGGGCCCAGTCTTCAAGTCTATCGATATCTCCCAAAATTGAGTGTTAATAACATCATGTACTTAAAAATACTCAAAAGGAACATGCTTTGTAAAGAAAGATTGCATTCAGTCTGATGGTGAAGGATGTTCCTATTTACTTACTTACTTACTTATCATATGGCATACAGTGTTAGGGAAACCTACATATGCTGGACACGGTGCAGTTCTAACAGCCTAGATTGGACAATAATACAGAAAAAAGTATTACTGACAATACATCCTGGCCTTCTTGGCATCCTGAAACTAAATATAAAAAGGATAAATCTATCTCGTTTATAGTATTATGCTGAACTTCTCTTTTAACACCCAATGATATATAGAAAGTTGAAGTAATGGAACTGTCAACTCTCGAAACAACTCTAGCTGAAACCACATTTTTCTTGCTTCGTTTCCTAGTTGCCATACTTATAGCGGGGAGGAAGACTTATGGAATGTAGAATGTTTTCCTCCAATGTGCCAGACATAACAACGATAAGGCTCCTGAGAACCAAGGCCAGATCAATGTGTCTTAGCAATGGCAGGAGGGAGTGCTGAGAAGTTCATCAACTGCTTGGTTGGCTAATGTGACTTGTGACATAAGGGGTGGTGGTGGACAGTATCTATTCTTTAATTGTACGAAAGACGTAGGAATTATTCAGTGTTGGTTTTACCTTTTTCTCTCTTTTTTGCAAAAAGTTTTTTTTTTTTCCAAACATACAAATTACATCTTTTCGGAACAGAGCTTTGATCCGGTCATCAATTTGTTCAATTTTTGGTCATTTTTAATAAAATTTTATCTATTCTATTTTGCCATAACGCTTATTTCTTAATCTTAAATCACATATTCAAGTAATACCATCTTTAAAAAAAATTAACACATATTTACTTAATCAAAACAATTACCCTTCTATTAATCCATCTTAAATCTTAATTCAATTAATAACTCATAATACATTTCAGTACAGTTCAAACATATTTATATTTCATGATACTCATTAAATCCTTATTCCATTATTACTTTATCAAATTTAAATCTCATCTTTAATCTTAAAAATATAGCAATTTAACATTTAAACAGTTCTTAATTCAAATAATGCTATTTAATGCAATTTAATGCTATTAAACCATTCCAATTATATAACACCAATTAAATAATTTTTGTTTATAAATCATAATCATATATTTTCATTTTTTCTTTCTTACTTAAGTACAAAATGTTCAATTTATTACAATTGTTATACATATTGAAGCAATATCCCAATTATTGCAGCTATCAATTTTCTAACTTAACCTTTTCTTTTATCCTTCCACTGTTAATCCCAATGTATTCATCCTTATTCCACTATTAATCCTAGTATGATGTTCTTTATTTTTCTCACTTGTAATCTCAGCATTATCATCTTTGTTCCATGGTTAATCCCACTGTAATCATCTTTATTTTTCTCACTGTTAATCCCAGTGTAATCATCTTTGTTCCACTGTTAATCCCAGTGTGATCATCTTTATTTTTCTCACTGCTAATCCCAGTGTAATCATCTTTGTTCCACTATTAATCCCAGTATAATCATCTTTATTTTTCTCACTATTAATCCTAGTGTAATCATCTTTATTCCACTGTTAATTCCAGTGTAACTATCTTTATTTTTTCACTGTTAATCCCAGCATAATCATCTTTAACTTTTGTAGATATATTATTAAAAGTACTCAAATTATAACAATTGTTATAGGTATTTAAACAATATCCCAATTATTATAACCATCAATTTTCTCAAGTAGTACCTTCTAACTTCTTAATAAAAAAATTGGCTCATTATGTCCATTGCTATATATTATTTTAATATTGTTTAATTTACCTATATTTTAGCTTCAATCCCTATTTCATTTCTAAATATCTGTAACATATTTCTTCTTATATTTATTAATCTCAGTATAGTCATTTTATAAATCCAGGTCCTGGACTTTTTTAGTTACCTTAATACTTTCTTTTATTCTCTTATCATTCACTGTTAATCCCCATGTAATCATCATTGTATTATTGTTAATCTCAATATAATCATCATTATGTTATTGTTAATCTCAATATAATCTCTAGAGACCTCCTTTATTATTATTACTATTCACTATTCAATTATTTATTCACAATGTCTTTATCTTCTTTATTTTCCACTTCTATGCCTTATTTCTCCATCTTCATTTCCTTGTCCACTCGTGTATACTTCATTTCAATTTTTATATCCTCGACTTTTTATTTTATGCAACATTATAGTTATTTCTCTTATTTCCATTCTCCAAGTCAAATAATTATTCCAATTATATGTTCTGTTGTGTTCTCTTCTATTTCTTTTTTTATTCCTCCCAAAGTCAAACCTCTTGTAGACAAGAAAATCCTCCTCCACAAATTCTCACGATTGTTATCTGTAAAATTCACAATTTTCCAAAACAAAGAACCAAGTTCCAATATTCCTTTTTACTCCAGATGGTGTCTCTCTGCAATCCACAATTTCCAATTGCTTAACAAGTATCCATTTTGTTGCAATTACATCACAATCTTACTTAGTTTCTCTTTCTCTTTTTCAGTTTAAAAATATCAGATTATATTTAAAGTCCAGTTCAAATTAAAATAGCTCTTCTCACTTCTTTTTTCCTTTCCCCCCCTTTTATTTATACATCACTTTTTTCTCTTTTTAAAGCTTATTATCCATTCTTTTTTAAAAAAATTGCAATTTTAAAAAGAAAAGGGGGGGAAGGGATCTCTTTATTTCTTTCCAATCCTTTGACCATATCTAATTGTTTAAAGTTCCAAATAGTTTGTTCAAAAATCAATTTTCCATTGGGTTTTTATCTCTTCAAAGTTACATTTCAAAATCTTTTTTGCCCCCGTGCTCCTTAGCTACTATTACACATTGGGGTCTTATAATTGTAAGATGTTTCCCTTGTTGTTATTCAAACCTGAGTTGGCTGTCACTTACCTGGCTTCAAAAAGACTCCATTCTGTTTCTTTCTTCTCTCCAGCTCTAAACTTAGCCTGGTTGTCCCAGCTTTGTGGCAGCCGCCATGGCTGCCGCCCCCCGCTGCTGACTCACAGAGAGTTCCCTCTGAGCTCCAAGGAACTTGCCTGTTCCTTTCAGTCATCCAAGGTGCCTCTCTTTCTTCCCCGTCCCTGCAGGATGGTTCTGGTCTGAAGATCTATCGGCAGCGGTTTAGCAGCCGGGGTTTTCTTGGCGCTCATCAAAGCCTGCTAATTCCCCAACTGTCTCCCCACGACGCCAAACCGGAAGTCCGTGTTGGTTTTACCTTTGACCATGCTGGCATGATGTACCCAATAAACAGGATTTTTGAGGAAGCCAAGGCCTCAGAGTCTTGAATTGGTTGGGAGCATTACTTGGAAGCATGGCAGGAATCTAACATCAGTACAATATATTCTCAATCCTTCCCAAAGAAATAAAACTATCATATTGCTACAGTATGATTCAGTCAGTGAAGCTTAGATGTATAAAGTAAAGAGTCAAAACAATTATATTAACAGGATATCAAGAATTAACAGGAAGTGCTTCCCACTTCAAGTTGAGAGATTGGGGACAAACTCCAGTAGTAACCCTATCATTGGCCCATTTTTCTTTCATTTCTTAGCACAATGTGAGGTTATTTACACACAAAAGACTCTCTTGTATTGAGTAAGATGTGTATGTCAAGGTCTCATTCTGAGTAAATTTTTGAATTTGTTCCTGATGTAGAATGTCCATGTTTGGGTTTTTATAATTTTATAACTTCGGAAGTAGTTTTTTCCCCCTCATGATTGTAAAAGGAAAGATCTTCAACATTCATTTAAAGTAACATGTTATACAACATTACTGTAATAATGGTAATAAAAACAAAAGTGTGACACCCTTGCCATCTGAAAAATAATAAGGGATTGGGCACTGCGTCTAAGAATGGGAAATAATAAACTAATATATTTTTGTAGTAAAAATATTATTTGCTCCCAGTATCAAATTATCTATTAAAATGGGCAAGCTTTTGATGCTGAGGGATTTTGATCACCCAGAAACCACAGAGGACTGGGTGATGATTCAAACTGAGCAGGTTCAGGATTTGTTTGTTTGTTTTGTTTTGTTTTGGAGGGAATACTTGTGGGTTTTCTTTGCTTTTTTAAAAAATGATTATAGCTTGGGAGAAAAAGGAGAGATCACAGAAGCCAAGAAAAGGGAGGATTGAATTCTAATGCAGTAACTGGGTTTTTAAGCACAACAAAGCTTCTTAAAGGAGAGGGGAGAACAAGGGGAGAATTACAGCAAAAATCTCTTACCTCCTTGAAAAAAATTCATTGAATACACAATGGCATGGTATCTGTCTATGCTTAGTGATACTAAAATACACAAAAGTACAACCTAAAGCAAAAAGGAAAAAAAATCATTGGTTACAACAATGTCTGGAAGTTCTTTTATGTATAAACCAAGGGAATAATTATACTTTCTTTTATTGGGAGTAGCCAACTGAATTCAATATACTTTATGCTTTCATAACACACAAAGCAATTTATGCATCTCCATTTAGACATCAGATCCATTATGCTCAATAGATCTTTCTCTTAGGGAAGTATATGCTTTAGAAATGTCCAGTCTAGTGCTATCTAGACATGCTGAGGCTCTAACTCCCAGAATTTCCCCTCAAGGATGCTAATTGATTCAACTGGTTGGGATTTCTATGAATTGTAATACCAATATATTTGGATTGAATCAAATTGAGCAAAGTACTTATTTGGAAAGTTTGTTATCAGAAATGAACATAAAGTTGCTGCACAGCCAGATCTATAATGTTAGGAACAGGCCATACATACATTATTTACATATTAGGTACAATCTATTATTATGGTGACTATCTGAAGGTTATCAGATTATCCATAAATTGTCTCTACAAAATATGCTTAAAATGGAAACTCTCACATCTGTTGCTATATAACAGAATATATTATTCTGCATTGGAGTCTGATACATTGATATTTATGGATGAAGAGCAAGAGTGTAACAATAAGTGGGAATAGTGTCAGAACAATACCAAAGTGACCTAAGGCTGACATTTCTGCAACTATGGAGAGTCAGTTTGGTCTAATGGTTAAAGCACCATACGAAAAACCAGGAGACCATAAATTCTAGTCGTTCTTAGGCAGGAAAGTCGCCTGGATGAAAGTTTCTCATGGGAAAATAGGAGAAAGAAGGAATATATCTAGGTATATAAACATTAGGTATGTTTGCCACCTTGAATTATTTATAAAAATAATAAAGGTGGAATAAAAACTCTAAAACAAGAAATCTGTGGAAGCACATTTATACTGCCACTGCATTTTCCTCTATTTCTCAGGCAAATACATGTTTTCAAAATCATTGTAAAGTTAAAATGCAACAATTCTAATATTTATTGACTTAGTTTTTAAGAATTCATGTCTTCTGTTTTCAGTTATTTGAATTACCCTAAATCCACTTTAGGAGAAAATTCTTTTTAAAATCAGAAGTCATTTGTGCTTAATATAAATACAGGAAATGGCATCATAGAATTTCTTTTCTTGCTTTAGATTTCTGAATGAACATAACAAAGAAGGAATGATCAACGAACATCAGCTTATAGAATACAATTCTGCAATGTAGCAGAATGTATGGTAATGTATGGTAAAAGGTTTATTATATTTTGTATTTTTAAAACTATTTTTTTTCCAAATGTGACATACTTTGTTGGCTAGAACATTTTTGTTCTTCCCATCTGTCCCCTATCCCATTATCCCAATTATAGAGTGATTAAATTTTTCACACTTGACAAACCATCACTTTGACACTTAGGATACGATTTAGCTATTCTTGTACTGTACATGCAAGATACCAAACAATTCAGCAAACAAGATCAGGGGCCATGAAATCTCCAGTAAAGCACCAAATTATATCAGTCATTATATTTATAAGACCTGTAAAACAATCTGTTCAGAACATTAGGCAATTAGAGAGGAAAACAAATATTTGAGAGTGTTTTACTATCAGAATCATTAATTTTATCCTTCCCACTTTACAAATAGTGCTCACATTCTGGGGTGGTTAAGATTCCTTCTCTTATCCTCTTTTAGAAAGACACATCTGGAAGATTTTTTACATGCATTGCACATATGCCCTATTCCTATTGATTTAGTAGGATTTTTTCTGAGTAGATACTATTGGATTGCATCCTTAAGCTTTGCAACAGCGACAGAAAAGAAAAGAAAAGCAAAGCAAAGAAAAGCACTCCTGCTCAAAAAATCCCACCAGCCTTACGATAAACCAGCTGAAAGTGTAGTAGGAATTTTGAACCAGAGACAAATGCCAGATGTTCCAAGGTAAATTTACAAAAACAAAAAAACAAAAAAACCATGCTGTTTCATAAAGTATTACATACTGTTCTAACTCCTAATAATGATGCTATGTTAAACTGGAAAAATAAGGATCAGTCATGCCTGAAAAATGAAAGGAAAGAAGAGCAGCAAAAAGTAGTAATTTCAGTATGGACCTTGATAACCCCTGCTTGGATTCTGCTTTGGTGTTAAGCAGGTGAAAATTATATTAACAGCTCAGTTATTGCCATTTTTAACCAATTCATAGTTGCCAATAGTAAGTCAGATGAACTAAAATTCTTCTCAGAGAAATTTGTGATGAGTTCATAAGAAGAGCATTTGGGGACAATTTACAGAAGGAGAAGTTAAAGGAGACTTATCCCTGGTGGTTATGAAAAAAAATGAACTGGATTAGGGCAAAGTAGGATGTGAAAGTAAAGCACAATAAAAAAAACAGGGGGGTGGGAACCTTTTTCCCTCCCTACTTTCTGTTTCAAGGACCTCAAACTCCTGGCTTTGTATCCTAAGCCATTTAGTGTACTTGCAGTATAAGTACCTTTATTGTATCTTGTAAACAAATAATAAGTTACACTTTGCTGAAAATAAAATTAGTATAGACAAATGGCTTAAGAGAGGAATAAACATGGATTTTCTTATCAATATCTCATTATTGGTTTTTATAATATAGTTTTTATTAATTTATAATATGATATAAAATAAGGCATTAACATCTACCCTCAACTTTTTATTTTTTCATAATAATATAAATTAGTTATTTCTATAACAACAAATCTATCTAGTTGGTAAAACCCAAAATCCAAGTTTCATTTTTTTCCACCTCAAGCACAAAATCCAGAAGTTGTTTCCAAGTAGAAATAAAGATATTTGTGTTTTTTTTTCCTTTAATCAAAACAGTCAATTTAGACATCTCTGCTAACTCCATCAGTTTTTGCAGCCATTTATCCATTGTAGGCATCAAACTGACCTTCTTCTGGGCACAGAGTAGTCTTGCTGCTGTCAAAATATATAACATCAGTTGCACATTTTTTCCCAAATCTTGTTCCATTAGACCCAAAAGAAAAGTCTATGGTTTTCTTTCTATATTCACTTTAAGAATTTTCTGTATTAAGATATGAATCCTACTCCAATATTTCTTGCTTTATCACATGTCCACCATTAATGGTAAAATGTCCCTTCTTTACATTTACATTTTCAACATTCATTTGAAGTACCTTTATACTGTACATTCTTGACAATTTATCTGGAGTTAAATAGCAACGATAGAGATTATATTTAAAAGAAAATCTTATAGAGATTTTCTTTTAAATGATAGTTTAATGCAAATTTTAAATCTTTATTCCACATATTCTCCCACTGTTCAAGCATTATATTATATCCAAAATTCCTTGCCCACTGAATTATATAATGCTTTACTTGTTTATTTTCTGAATTTAAATTCAATAACACTTTATAACCTTTAGCAATAATATGTTCATCACAATAGAGTTTCCAATTCATTTTTTTAACAAAGTTAAACCCATGATTCTTTTTATCTAATTTAAATCTTTCTTTCAGTTGTAAATATGTAAACCAATGAAAAGCATGACCTTCTAATCAGGGGTGAAATCCAACAGGTTCTGACAGGTTTTGGAGAACCAGAAGCGGAAATTTTGAGCAGTTCAGAGAACTGGCAAATGCTGTACCCAGAGTGGGGTGGGAATGAAGATTTTGCAATATCCTTTCCCCAGGAGTGGGGAGGGAATGGGGATTTTCCAGTATCCTTCCCCTAGAGTGGGGTAGAAATGGAGATTTTGCAGTATCCTTCCCCTGCCACGCCCACCAAGCCATGCCTACCAAGCCACATCACGCCCATCAAGTCATGCCCACAGAACCGATAGTAAAAAAATTTGGATTTCACCACTGCTTCTGATCCTAGTTCCTCCTTAGATTTGAGGGTAGGGTCCCCTGAGTTAAAAGATATTATTTTACGTAAGTCCACCAGTTCAGTCTCATCACCATTTCTTTTCTTTAAAAAAGCTTCCTGTGGGGAAACCCAAAGAGGCACCTTCATGGAAAACCGTGTTTTATATTTATTCCAAACTCTCAAAATAGCACGTCTGACAAAATGATTATTAAAATCAACATTTACTTTAACTTTGTCATACCATAAGCAATCATGCCAACCAAATCTTAATTCATGGCCTTCTAAGCCCAGTAGCCTCTTATTCTGAAGATTAATTCATTCTTTTAACCAGACCAAACAGCAGGCATCAAAATACAATTTCAAATCTTGAATATATAGGGCCTGGTGGCTCAGCAGACTAAAGCATTATTATTAACACCAGATATCTGCAATTACTGTAAGTTCGAATCTCACCAGGCTCAAGGTTGACTCAGCCTTCCATCCTTTTTAAGGTATGTAAAATGAGGACCCAGTTTGTGGGGGCAATAAGCTTTGTATAAAATATACAAAAGTGTGAAGGCTATTGCTTAACGCATTGTAAGCTGCCCTGAGTCTCCAGAGAAGGGTGGCATATAAAACAAATTTTTTAAAAAATCTGGTAGACCCAGATCCTCTCTTTCCTTAGCATCTTGCAGTAGTCTGTATCTAAGTCTTGGTTTTTTCCCTTGCTATATAAACTTTGAGATATCCCTCTGTCATTGTTTAAATGGAATATCAGTTGCAAGTATTGGTACTGTCTGAAACAAAAAAAAAGTAGCTTTGGTAAGACACTCATCTTAATAACAGAGATTCTGCCCAATAGTAATAACTGTAATTTATCCCATCTTAATAGGTCTTTTTAAATGTCATTCCAGAGAGGTACACAATTGTTTACACAAATCTTTCTCTTTAGTTTTTAGTTTTTAGTCCTTCTGCATAAATCTAGTCGCCACTTTCTTAAACTTTTGGAGATTATTTTTGGAATTTTTTACTTGGGTTAAATCTCTAAGATAAAAGTTGGAAGTTATCTCACCCAGTTTCACTGGTCTGTCCACGGACCACTCCAGTACAAGACCTTAGTGTCCTGGTTGTCCCAGCTTATGACTGACCAAACTGGCCATCCTCCTTGCTGCCATTTGGGAGAGCTTTCTTTGGATCAATGAGGAAATTGCAGTTTCCTTGTGATCAATGAAGTGCCTCTCCTTCCTTCACCATCCCTCTAGGGTGACTTGATCCCATAGGGTCTCCCAGCAAGCAGTCGTCAGCTGTATTCTCCAGCTGTTCCAGCTATGACATCCACTGGAAATCACTGTTTTCATTTTTCTTATGGCTTCTGATATTTCAAAGGAAGCTATTGAGTCATTTGTAAGTTGTCTGAGCTTGTGAAATTTTCGGCAAGTGTTGTCTTAACAAATACTCATCTATTTTTGACTCATCTAATTCCTGCATTTTATACAAGTTAGAGTAAAAGTTAGGAAATTTTTACTTTGCTTGTTATCAGTTACTACATTATTGTCTTCATGAATTTTTTCAATCAATCTCTTCTCCCTTTCCTTTCTTACTTGACAAGTCAACCATCTTCCTGGTTTATTTGCAAACTCAAAATGTCTTTGCTTCACATAATTCAATTTTACTTCTATTTCTTGAACTGTTAGTATAGACAGTTGTTGGCATAACAAATTGATTTGATGCAAAATTTTAGAGTCTATAGGTGCCTTTTGCAATTTGATTTCTTTCTGTCTAATTGTGTCCAATATCTTTTGCATCTTTTCCAGAGATTTTTCTTCTCTAGACGATATTGTATAAACTGCTTTACTAGCCTCCTAAACAGTTGCTAAATCTGTCCCTTTACCTAAAATATTATCAAAACATTCATGTAGTTTCTTTTTGCAGTCCTTTACTATTGTCTCTCTCCTTTTGCAAAATGGATTCATTTAAACTCCATCTGTAACTCAAACTCTTTTTTCTATATATCAGAACAATTGGATTACGGTCAGAGAAAGATTTAGGTAAGGTATCAGCTTCTAAAATTCTAGTTGCTAAATTTTTAGAGGTCCATATCATATCAATCCTTGAAAAGGATTTGTGTATAGTCTCTTGCGGTGCCATTTTTTTGCCTCCATGAATCTGAAAAAATTGTCTTTAGAGACTTCCGGTAGCACTGCTGGCCCCGCTGTAGCTCTTTTCAAGAGCTACAACTCCCTTGGCCTGTAAAACTGCTAAAACAGCAAAAAACAGCTGTTTTAGCGATTGGAAATCTCCCCTTCAGGCAAAGAAGGGGAGAAGATGCGCAGGTGGGGGTAGAGCCCCCCGAAAACCCCCAGGATTAATCCTGGGGGCGCAAAGGATGAGGGCACCCCTAATCGCCTGAAAGCTGCTCCAGACTCGGGAGGACTCTGTTCACGGAGCAAGGAGCTGCAACCATCCCTGCATGCTAATTGATTCCAAGGACTGATTTATATGCAGGCAGAAACAAAACAGGAGAGCTTTTCGTATGTATGCTATTTCTCTTTAACTCTGATATCAAGGAAATTTTTTTTTATTCTCTCCAGAACTGAGTGAGTGAAAGTTTTATTGAAATCTAAAATGGCGCTGATTGAGAATGGAAGATTGAGAAGAAAGTGATCATTGAGCCTGTTAGTGCTTGATAAAGTTGTTACTAAGTACTTGTTGCTGAGAAGCTGTTGGAAAGTGTTTTCTTTTCTATTGGAGATGGCAGTGATAAAGTTTTTTGAAGAGAAGGAAGGCATTTTCATATACAGCAGCATTTATGGAAAGATTGGATGAGCTTTTGGACAAGATTTTTATTCAAACAAGGGAAGAAGAAGCAAGGGCTGACAAAGAGGTGGAAGAAGTAGTTCAGAGAAAAGCGCCTGTGAAAAATGGATTGGATGTCTTTCAAACTAAGAATGGAAAACTGGCAGGCTTGAAGGAGGTTAAACCAGAGATATGGAGAGAGATCTATCCAGAGGCTCAGACACAGATGAAAGAAAAGGTCTAGGAGGTTTTGGGATTTTCAAGATATCCAAAAGAATCCGAAATGGAACATTACAATTTCTTTATAAATATCGGTTTTTAATCCTAATTAAGGAGGTGTGTTTTTTAAAAGGAACTACCTTACGATTTGTACAAGGATTTAAGACTCAAGAATTACAGTGGAATAGTCACGAGTTGGTAAAAAGAAAAGAAAATGGAGGAAGAAGATGGAAGAAGAAGCTTTGGGGGGGAAAAAACTAGGGGGAAATGGCAGTGGAAGAATTTTACCCCTCATTATTTGGCAGGATAACACGGTGGAAAAGATGGACTATATGGACGAAATTGTATGCTTATTTCTACTTTTTGTTTGGATGAACAGAATTGAGAAAATTTGTCTGGCTGATAAATTTAAGGTTATTACCTTTAAGGGGTTTTAAGATATTATTAAATTGCGTAGTTGGTTTTATTTTATAAATAAGGGCTTTTAATCCTAATTAAGGAGGTGTATGGCAGTGGAAGAATTTTACCCCTCCTTGTCATGATTGATTTATACTTATATTTGTATGTAGGATATTTAGGAGGATTTAAAGAGGGGTTTTAAGATACTTAAAAATTTTCTTTGTTTACTGTTGTAGAATATTAGATCTCTCAATATACCTTTAAAGATTTTAAGATATTATTAAATTGTGTAGTTGGTTTTAAATTAAATGGCAGTGGAAGAATTTTACCCCTCCTTGTTAGGCAGGATACTTATATTTGTATGTAGGATATTTAGGAGGATTCAAAAAGGGGTTTTAAGATATTATTAAATTGCGTAGTTGGTTTTACAGTACATTAATGTAATTTAGTGGATACTTAAAAATTTTCTTTGTTTATTGTTGTAGAATGGAAAAAAATTACATTAATGTAATTTAGTGGATATTCAAAAAATTCTCTTTGTTTATGGAAAAATTAATTACCTTCAAGCAAGAGCAGTTATATTTGGTTTTGAAAAAGCAGAGTTAAAGCGCAAGTGATGGTTGAACTTATAGATAATTAGTTTGTGGGTTTTCTTATGAATTGTTATTAACTTTCACCCTGTATTTGTTCTGGGAAGTCGGGGGGGAGGGGGTGGGGGTTGGGATAGGAAGGGGAGGGGAAGGGGAAGGGGGGGAATTTAAATCTTTTTTCTTGATTATGATGTAATACGATGTACCGTATTTTCCGGCGTATAAGACGACTGGGCGTATAAGACGACCCTCCTCAGAGCCATTTAAGGCTCATCAGAGCCTTTCGGGCTGGTCTGCCTGGTTACAGGAGAATGAGACCCGGTGTATAAGATGACCCCCGACTTTTGAGAAGAATTTGGTGTGTTGGAAAGTAGTCTTATACGCAGGAAAATACAGTATGTTGATTATGAATAAAAAACTTTTATTTGGGAAAAAAAAATTGTCTTTAGTGATTTACCCTGGGGGAGTTTGATCCTCTTAATGGATGTTCTATCCCAAAGTGGTGGTGAAGTCACTCCGTTCCAATCCCCCAACATAAACCAATTTTCATATGAAAAAAGAAGTTGGCCCATAAAATACTCAAAAAAATTACTTTTTCCTTCATTTGGCACATAAAGACCAATTACTATTGATTTTATTCCATTAAATTCAATTTCCACTATTATAAATCTGCCATAGTCATCTAGTGGAAGTAGCTTAGGTTTAAATTGGGATTTTATATAAAAAACCACTCCATTAATCTTTTTAAACCCAGGAGATATAAGTTCTTCTCCTAATCTTTTATTTATTAAATATTTCTCATCTTTTTTCTTAATATGTGTTTCTTTTTTTAAAAAATATTTTTTATTATACATTTTCTTTTATTATATATCACATTTCCAATTTTGCAATGACAGTGTACTGGCTATATCAAGTCATTTTTAAGTACAAATAGTATTATACAGCCTGATTATAACCATTATTCTCGTAATCACACAATTTAGTCTCGTTTAAATACATAATGTTCTACATCATAGTTATAACCATTATTTTCATAGTTGTACCATATTATGCTATTGCTTACGGTATATATTCTTATATATATCTATATAACTGTATCTATTTCTATTTTGTTGATCTTCTTTAGTTATTAAGTTACTAATCTCTGCACCTGTTATTTAACCATTTGTACAATAAATCCCATGTTGAGTAATGCTCAAATTCCTCTTTATCTTTAAATTAACCTGTTCAATTTGGCACATTCTAATATTTTCTTTTATCTTTTCATCTATAGATATACTTTCATTTTTCCAATTTTGTACATATGTTATTCTAGCTGCTGTTATTACATGTAACATTAAGTATGTGATTCTTTTATTGTATTTCCCGGGTAGTATACCTAATAAGAATAGATCTATTCATTGTGCTGTCATCTCTTCTAACCACCTTTTTTATCTTTGATTAATATTTTTTTGCTGTTGGACAGGTCCACCACATATGATAGTAGGATCCTGGTACCTCTTTATATTTCCAACATTCTGGTGACATATATGGAACATTTTTTCCATTCTTTCTGGTGGCAAATGCCATCTATAAAACATTTTCTACAGGTTTTCTTTGTATGCCATTGACATTGTTAATTTGTAATTTCTTTCCCATATTTTTGCCAATTACCTAATTCTATAGTATAACCAAAAAATTTTGTCCACACTATCATGGTTTCTTTTACATATTTGTCTTCCATTTTAAAGTTCAATAGGTAAGTATAAATTTTCTTTATTAATTTTTCATCTGTCCAATTCTTGATTTCCTTATAAAATCCATAAATCTCTGGATCTTTCTTATGTCTCATTTGTATTTGAATATGTGGCCACCAGTCCAAATCAATTCCCTTGATTTTTTAGTTCCTGTTTTGATTTTACATCCCCTTGTTCCTTCAGTTTATCTTTGTACCTTACAATTTTATTCAGATCCAAAACAGTAGGGTATATTAGCACTTCATCGTGGATAGCCAGACC